>JALPQD010000083.1:6041900-6641900 GCA_023101885.1 Typhlomys cinereus | reverse complement strand
CTGCATTTCTATATTTGGCCGTAATAGAAGATGTCATTCAGATGACCGAGGTGTATAATTTCGCACCATACAAAGACAAAACTATCTCCTTACCTCCTCATGGGCCTCCTTTGTGTCCAGTTAAGTCTGACTGTGTCTTCCCACCATGGAGACATACATGGTTGTACTTTGCTGTATATCACCAGATCACAAAACACACAAATTTAGGATAAAAATTTAAAGTTTTTTCCTTGAATTCTATTTTACTAATAATTCTATAAATGCATTGGGTGCATGTTCATTTTTGTATCCCATTATCTATATTCTGCTATAATCTCTAATGGGGCATGCATTCTCTGTCTCTGTCTTTCTCTCTCTCTCACTCTCACTCTCTTTCATACACACTAATATATAAAATGTGATAAAATAAAAGAAAGAAAATATATAATAGATATGTATATAATTGCATTTGTAGTGATGTAATGAGTGGGATTTGCTAAAGCCTCAGTGCATACTCCATTATTAATTGACTTTTTTCATATTTAGAAAATCTGTATGCAATCCGTCATTTGTTATTTTCTTAAGTGTCTGTTATTGGAGCTTATATCTTTATACATATACACATGTATGGATATATGTGCATATGCATATGCATATAAAGGTTGAGAGAGAAATGGAGGGTGAGAGTGAGAAAGAAAAGAAAGTTTCTGTATTCATGATAATGTTCTGTGTTCTGATAATGTTTTATCAGAATAATTGTCTGAGGAAAAACTGCATTTCTTACATTTCCATCAAAGTTTTTAAAGCCACCGAATACCTGGTAAAATAAAAAAAATTATTAATTCCATCAATACAGTTCCAAACACAAAGAATGAAAATACTGTTGGTTAAAATGCTTAACATCATAGAATTTTCCAGGGTGTCTCTGAAGTACAGGAAATGATCTAAACTCTATTTAATCATGACGCTCGATTTAATTTTTTTACAGCTTCTCCCGACCTGGAAATAGTTTATTTTACTTTGTGAAAATCAGCTATTGATGGACCTTTATATTATTAGATAATCCACCCCTAGGACCATATTATAACTACTTTCTTATTATAATTTCTATTCTGATACTTGATTGGTATATGTGTACTGTGGAGACAAATGGCTAGTTCCCCTACACAGCTTAAAGACTGGACACTTGTATATTGTATTTTGCATTTTCCTTTTAAATCCATTCAACCACACCAGTTCATCAGTTAAATAGTTTTGACTCATTTTTTTCATGATATTTGCATTGTATTTTTTTGTGAAAATAATGCATTAGATAAATAATTTCTTTCCTTTTTTGGCAAGATTATTTGCTATCTTTTGAAAGATATTCAAGTCCTGGCTTCCTTAGGAATTCTCCGATGCTTTATTGATCTTAAGTTTTTGTGTCCATTCAACAGTTCTGATTCTGTCCTATTTCAGCCAGACTGTATTGGATACTTACCGTCCCGCATTGCTCCATTGCTAATATAGCAATTGCCCTTGAGAAACAGCCCTGCCTTTAGACAGCTTACAAGCAGTTAGAATGAAATAGAATCAGAACAACATACTGTGCCCATCCATGAAACCGATGACAAAAACTGAAGAAAAAGGACTCACTCATCTACTTTATAATCAAGACCTAGAGTGTGATTTTTTTTCCCCTACAGTGAGAATGCAACGAGTCATTGTTAATCCTAAGGAATAAACAAATATCAGATGTAATTTAAAAAGTCCCATAGAAAGAATATCCTGATAGTTTTAAGACAAGACAGAACTGAGTATACCATGGTCTGCTGTACAGCTACTAACATAGACTGAGATCTATATCTTGGATTTGATGATAAAGTAGGAGAGGTTGAAAAACAGAAATCGAATGTTTGTAGATTTAAGTGTTATTTTCTTTCCAACAAAGATCTGGCAACATAAATCTTGCCATCACATCAACAAATCCTGGACATTTTCTCTTGTACTTGTGAGAGGGAAGCTGGCTTCCAAGGACCAGCCCAGGCTTCACACACAGGTGACATTGATGGGCTGAGCACACTCTCAAATTGAAATAATTCACCACTGCCAACTCTCCCCCAGTCGCATCCCATTCTTTGTATTTCTATGATAAGGGGGCAGTAGAATCCCATTTGCATAGTTTCTAGTCCTTGAAAAGACATACTGTTTCCTGCTCTGCTCTTATTTTGATAAAATACTTTTGCAATCATTGAGTGGCCTGGTTTCCAAGCTCAGGTCTTCTTGGTTTTGGTCTAGAGAGCAGAACGAAGTGTAATCCAATTTTAAGACCTATCTTTGGTTTTGCTTTATATTCCCATTGTACAAAGTAAGAAGACTCAGAAGAGAATTATAATTGCCCTGTATTTAAAATATTATTGAAGGTGCAGTAGACTGAATTTAAAATGCACTTTGAGATTCACTTTAGAAAAAAATTTTTTTCAAGTTCATATGTAAAGTTATGATGAATTATTTTACTAAGTTTTACTGGGTTACTGAGGTTTACTGTGAATTAAAAAGTTAATTTTAATATAAGAGCTACTGAAGAAAAGGTTATGATGGTATCTGCCAGTTTTTATATTCATGCAAAAGTACTTCAAAACAACTCTAATAACTAAATGTATAAAATTAGTCAAAAACAGAAATTACACAAACTGGTTTTTGAGACCATCATTTTGCAAACTGGATACAATTCTTAAATAAGTACTACTTGTTATACTTTTATATTTCTCTTGCATGAAAAACCCACTCAACCTCATAAGTTCACCAGAGTGGCAGGTTACAAAATGAATATTGAAAAATCAGTGGCCTTCCTATACACCAAGGATGCAAAAAATGAGAAAATCCTAAGAGAAACAGTCAAATTTACCATAGTCCTTTAAAAAATGAAATACTTTGGCGTAAATCTAATCAAGGAAGCAAGAGATCTTAAAAGTTTAAAGTCCCAAAGAAAGGAATTACAGAAGTCTTCAGAAGGTGAAAAGACCTCCCATGCTCTTGGCTAGGTAGAATTAACATCAAAAAAATGATCATCCCACCAAAAGCAATATACACATTCAATGCTACAACACTCAGAATTCCAAAACAATTCCTTAAAGAAATTGAACAAATAATCTCAAGATTCATGTGTAAACACAAAAGGCCCTAAAATAGCAAAAACAATCCTGACTAACAAAACACTGCTGGAAGTATCACCATACCAAACCTTAATCTATACTACAAATTCATAGTAAGAAAAACAGCATGGCCATGGAGGGGGGAGGGGGCACCTGAGAGAAAGGGAGGGAGGGAGAGAAAGGAAGGGAAAAAGTGAGGAGAGATCAAGGGGGATCTGGGGAGGGGTGGAGGGAGGGAGGGGACTGGGGTACCTATTAAGTTTGTATGAGTGGGAAAAATAAATAAATTAATTATATATATATAATTATAGAACATTGTTTTAAAAAAGAAAAGTTTGTATGAGTGGGAAAAATAAATAAATCAATTATATATATATATATATATATATATATATATATATAATTATAGAACATTGTTTAAAAAAAGAAAAGAAAAACAGCATGGTACTGGCCTGAATTGTTTACAAAGGCACATTGCAATTTTTTTAAGCTCAATGATTAAAAAAATGAGAAAGGCTGACACATGATAAGGGATTCAAAAATAGTCACAAAAATTTTCTTTTCCAAGATGTCAAAATAGTTTTTTGCTCTTTACTTATAAACTTTAATTTTTTCATTTATATATTGAGAAATCAGTTATTTGAGTACATGTCCTATAGAAAGATTTTGATTTAGCAGCTACCTGTTTGCTTTCCCATGGAGCAGCGGAGCTTTGACTCTGGGAACACTGACCATAGTCCCCACGGCTCCTGGTGTGGCTAGAGTCACCGCATTGCTGGAGTGCTCACTGCTTTACTCCTTGTGCTAGTTACACCCCAAACTGCAGCATCAACACAGAGGCCAGAGATGCTCTCAACGGGCAAGCAGAATCCAACCTTTTATAATCCATAGCAGCACTCTGATTTCCTGACCACTTTTGCACATTCATAATCATTACCAGCTACCTGAAGCAGTAGCTGCGTTGGGTTGTGACAAAGGGAAGAGCAAAATGTGCCTGGAATTATGTTGACACAGAAAAATACACCTCAGTAATTAACTCAAAGGAAGAAAAGCATGAAAGGAGCAAGGATGCTTGTGTGTGTGCAGCAGATTTGCAATGCTCTTCCTTATTGTCAACTGCACAAAATGAAGACAATGGAGATGGATGGATGGATGGATGGATGGATGGATGGGTGGATGGATGGATAGAGAGATAGACAGATAAATAGACAGATAGATATAGATAGATAGATAGACAGATAGATAAATAGACAGACAGATAGATTAGATAGATATAGATATAGATAGACAGATAATAGACAGACATAGATTAGATAGATAGATAAATAGACAGACAGAAATAGATTAGATAGATAGATAAATAGACAGACATAGATTACATAGACAGATAGATTAGATAGATATAGATAGATAGACAGATAGATAGATAAATAGACAGACAGACATAGATTAGATAGATAGATAAATAGAATAGATAGATAGATATAGATAGATAGATAAATAAATAGGCAGGCAAGCAGGCAGGCAGACAGACAGATAGATAGATAGACAGATAAATAGACAGACAGGCATAGATTAGATAGATAGATAGATAGATAGATAGATAGATAGATAGATAGATAGATAGACAGATAGGTAGGCTGACAGACAGACACAGACAGACAGACAGACAGACAGACAGACAGACAGACAGACAGACAGATAGATAGATAGACAGATAGACAGATAGATAGATAGATTCTTTAGCATTTTTTGCATGTCAAACCTGGCTGATATCATATTGCCAAAGCCTTGATCTAAAGCCAATATTTGTGCTGCACTTGCTCAGAAATCAAAGTCATTTAAGCTTTGGGTAGACAGCTGTGTAGGTCTCATGCAGTAAGTGCCCTTTCTGAATTAGCAATAGAGAGAACTGCACAGCTGCCGCATCATCTTCAATGTGACACATTTTGAAAATCCTTGGAGCTGAAGAATGGAGGAAAAGAAAGAAGATAAACAAAAATATCTTCTTGGCTAGATTTTTATGCACATCAGAAACAGATATTGGGTTTTCTTTTCATAGGGTTCAAGAGATGAAGATATGATTTTTTTAAAGTTTCATGTTTGCATTTGGTTTGATTTGATTTTGCTACTTTCCTCTGGTGGCTCAGGGTGTCTTTGTGTGGCTCTGGCTAGCTGGGGCCTTGCTTATAGCTCAGGATGCTCCACAGGTTTCTGAGATGTCGATGAGGCCACTGTCCTGCCTCCCTGTGCTGGGCCAACAGGTGTAGGTGAACCCTGAGCACTGATATTTAAATTAGCATTAAACTCTCCTCAGCAACTCAACACTCTGAGCATGTGGACTTATAATTTGAATTCTGAATAGTTTTTCTTTGATATCAGATTCTGTTCTGGTTTCCATGTCCACATTCACTCTTGATTGAAAAATAGGCAGTTGATCATTCTACTTTATTCAGTCATATTTTATACAATACACTCACATACCAAATGGACAAAAGAGATACTATTTGATATCTAATCTTACTGATATAAAATATCAGTAGTACAATATTTTAAAATGATCTACACCACTGCTAGCAAGCGGTTTTTATATTATTTCTATCAAAAGCTCTTTGTTTTAATGTTTTCCCTTTAAACTTAGCATGGAATGAGGTGACTCCTTGTAGAACAATTACATACAATGTAAATTCCATAGATAAAACTTGGTAAATCATCTGTGTGAGTTTCCTTTGATCATACATTCCTGTTTTCTTTAAAAATGATGACTGAAAATAGGATTCACAGTTTTACAATGAATCACATGAATGTGTGCTCTGAGTTTACATGCAATTTCACATTCACAAACTCTTGAAATAGTTGTAATAGTTACGAACTGTCTTCTTGTCGTGCAGCTGTCCTCTGGCTCACCGGTGTGTTATATCTAGACATGTGGGAACGGAAGTGTGCATGTTCCTTCACTCAATCGTTTGCTCACATACTCATTCATCCCAAAATATGTTTTGCACTTGGCTTTGAGCTTCAATAATTCCTGATGCATCTCCTTGGACACATAGCCAGAGAGAAGAGAAAAAACTTATACTTTAATGACTGCCATGATAAAGCTGTGCACAGATACTTGCGGCTCTGGAAGTCAGAAGGCTTCACTTAAAGGAAATTTAGTTTGGAGCCTTATAGGACTTAACAGAAAATGAGATATCTTTTGGGGTGCTTATAGAGAACAAGTTCTCTGCATATTGTTATGCATTGAGAACAGAATAATTCTCCATTTGGAAAGATAAAGGAAATAATGGTCCTCCATAAAATGAAGAATAATATGCAAATAGTATAAATGTGCAGATGTTTAAAAGGACTGTTGTTTTTGATGTGTTTGATTTATGTACAGTTTGTCTATGAATTGCTTAGGAAGTTTCTTCTAAGGAAGACAGTCTTCACATCATCTTGCACATACATTATTCAGAAGTTTTTAGTGTATGATTCATGATGAATGTGAATGACAACCCTACAAGGTTCACGGCTCTCTGTGGCACATATCGTGTTGTGCAATTGGCATCCAGCATAAGCCTAACAGTCACATAATCTATGGTAAAATATGCATATTAGTGTTACCCTAATTTTGAGATCAAGGAAATGAAATTTAGAAAGACTAAGGAAAAAGCATAACCAGAAATTATCAAGTATTTAAGGTAAACTATGTGATGTCATGGCTAAAGTGTTCATGCCACAACACAAAATTTTAAATTGTCAATTAATTATTTAGCTGCTCACTTTTCAGTTCTAGATACTGTTCATGGGAAATACACCACAACCACAGTGGCATAAAACCACAGATATTACCCATGTCTACTTTATCATCCAGGGTCCAGTGAGCAGACAGAAGCCATGCGGTAATATGCTCTGTGCTTACATTTATGTGTATAAATAAGGGATTACATTTAGCAAAGAAAGTTAAAAGTCTATTTAATACTTTGTGACAGGCTCTTGGAGTAATGACAAAGGTTGGGAACAAAGAATTCTAAAGTATGAGTAGATTTAGCAAAAAAAATTAATAAGTGTATATATGTTAAGGGTTGTGTGAAGACGGTAATAATATCATCATATGCTATGCAGTGATATCTGGTGATATAATGGCATGATATGAGATGATACAGAAGTTGGTGTGATGTGGTGAAACCAGCCATCAGCCTTCTTGTGCCTTAGAAACAGGGCTGGAGAAAGCATCGTCCCTCCAATCCAGGCTCAAGTTCACACCTTCTCAATGTGAAGATGGTCACTGACCACTGTTTGGAAAAGTCTTTGTTGTACCCTGTTGCCAGATGTGCTGTGGGCTGCCCCCCTGGGAACAACTCTCTCCAGTTCTGGAGAAGCTTCTTCTCACTGCATCCTGCCTGCTGCAATTTGTGCTGCAATTTCAAAGATCCATCCCTGCCACGGAATCTCCGTGTGAAGAGCCTGCAATGATAAGGTGGCATTGAATCCAGCGGTATCTTTTCCTTGTCCTTCATTTTCTAAGCTCTGGAACATCCTGGCTGGAATAGGATAAGAGGAACGAAAGCATCCTTCGGGGTTAGCCAGAGAACAAATTGAGAGTAAATTTTCTGCTAAGAAGGAGGACATTTGATTAGTTGCATCCTCCCAGTCTCTAAGAGTAAGGGGCTAACAGAAACATCTGGGAGAGGGCTGTTCTGCCTCGTGATGTCTGAGTTTCATCTGGGAGAGCTCAATGTTGGGAGTTATTCAACTGCAATGCCTTGGAATACCTTGTCTTGTGTAACAGATGTGTACATCCTGCCATTCAAGACTAACGTGACTGAAGGAAGAGTCCTCGTGCGTGTCACCCAAGCTGGGAGACTTCCTCTCTGTTTGATCCTCAACATTCCCCCTGGCTGAGGATGCCCAAGGATGAAGTGTTTATTCTTTCTAACCTAACAGTGAAAATCACATAGTCATTTCTTTTATATGTTGCTGGTCAAAATAATATTCAAAGTTTGCTCAGACCCACACAAAGGGACCTGTAGGAGGATCAAGGTACATTATGAGAAATCTTGTGTAAGGACAAAAAAAAAAAAAAAAAAAACGTTGCAACCAACTGTAAAACACGTGGCCTCTAGCACTGATCACACAAACCATTGAAAATTTTCTCAGCTTCCTTATGTCTCATTGTTTTCATTTTTGATTGGCTTTAACCCAGTTTCTCAATTGCAATGATGTTTTTCATCTTTGTGAGTGAACTTCCGAGTGTTTAATCAAGCAATTTCATGATTCAAATTGTATCATTCTAGGAGAAGTGACTGCATCTAAGAGCAGAACATTCACATTATTTTCCTGGCCTCCTCCAACTTTCAAAATTGTTATGTATTCAGAGAGCACAAGATAGTCAAGAAATGATGAAATTAGCATAGTTTTTTTTAATTAGCAGCTAGTGCTAAAGTATTCCATGACTTCTCTAAGGTGACCTATCTTTCCCTTTTTAAATTTTTCCCATTTTTATATTTTTACTTTTACAAGCATATTGAGTATTCATCCCAGCTTCCCTCCATCCTTCCTTCCATCCCCTCCTCTCTCTTCTTCATTCCCTTCTATTTCCCCCACTCTTTGGCTTGTATGTTTCTATGGACCCCAGGATTTACTCTGGCTTGTCTACTCCTGTGGGGGTCCAAGCCTCCTTCCCTGGCATATCAAGTTACCTCTCTTCATTCCACCCCACTGATATGTGCATTTCCCTTCACTCATCCAGTTTGAGACCCAAAGATTTCCACTGTCAGTTCCCATTCTACGGCTACAATGATAGCTACTTGTGGAGCAGTTTGGTGTACTGTCTTCCTACCTATGGGTTTATTGGCTGTGTTCTCTATTGATCTACCCCCTTCCCCTCTTTTTTTGGTGGAAGGTTGTTCTAGTTTACAATAACAGGCATTTATGACTTTCCCCTTCTATTGGCCATTTGATATATACAGCTTCTTCTTTGTCTAACTTTTCTCTCATTCTCTCTGTGCTGCTTGCATCCTTATCCTTACCACTGAACACTGCCTCTTTTACTACCTCGTCCTTCCTACAGCTAGAAATTAAACATCAGCACAGCTTTATGCACAACTTTCTTAAGTTTCTCCTTTGCATGGGTTACGTCTCCTCCACGCATTGGGTTGATGACATAAGGTCAGAATTCTAGAAGCAAATATCCAAGAACGCTGTGGGCATCTGAGTCTCAGTGTCTTACCATCACTCACACTCAGTGTCAAAGTTATCAGCTTCTTTCACATCAGTTCATCTGTTAAGTTGCTTCTGTCTTTGTTGTACCATCTTCCACGTGGAATTCCATATGAGAATTCCAAGGGTGAACTCTCTCTCTGTCTCCGTCTCCGTCTCTGTCTGTCTCCATCTCTCTCCTAATCTAATTTTACAACAACAGCTTAATAAGTGCTTCCTCTTGCTCTAAACGTTATCTTCATCCTTGGGAGCTGTCTGCTACCCAAGCTCCGGATGCCTGGCTCCCTTGCTTGAGTGGACTAAGGGCTCCACAGCTTCCTACCTCCTCACAGCCTTTCCTTTGCTGTTCACTTTTAAATGGACTGCAATAGATGCCTCTACAAGATGATCAGGTCACAGTGCTGGTTAGAACCTCTCAATGCCTCTCTTCAACCTGACATCTGATTCTTCATCAGCGGACACGGGGCCACATTTCCAGCTGCCACTTATTCCCACCTCTGAGCTCAATCATATTCTAAGATCAGAATATCCACACTATCGCTCCTCTGTCTGACTGCCTCTGCTTCCACACTTGAGTCTGAAATTTGTTCCCAAAGAATTCATAAATTTTTCTTCCTTCTTCACCCAAGAGTTTTTATCTGCGGCCTTACCCTCTAATTATTCTTGAATATGTGACCCTTTAAAGTTTTTCAGATATTTTTCTTGCAATCTTTCGTTTGGGTGTTGCCATTCCTAGTGGAGATGACAGATATTCACATTTTGTTCCACAGTGCATATTTCAGTGTTGCATAGCCTTTTCAATAACAAATTTCTTTACAGAAAATTTCAACACTACACTCTAGCAAATAGAATAAGTCTCTTGATTTGCTCTCTGCAAAATTTAAAATTTTAATTTTAATAAAAATGCAAGTCTATCAAATGTTTACCCCAAATATTATTTTTATAAACAATGTATATAATTCAGGCACATAATTTGGGCTATTTGTAATTCAGTTGGACTTTTAGTTATGTACAAAATTTCATTGAATGCTTCACTGTTTATAAACTTTATTTGTTTTATATTTTCATTTCCCTTGTCATCATCCTGCTTTTTCCTGTTTTAATTATTTCGTACAATTCTTTCATTATTTCTTTTTTAATTTTTTATTATTTATTACTTATTCAATTGTGCAGGTATGTATGTGTGTATGTGTGTGTGCACATGTGTGTGTGTGTGTGTGTGTACAACCACGGGTGAATTCGGGAACCACCATGGACCGCCTCCATTTCGTTTACTCTGCCCTGGGATTCACAGGCTCCACTCTACCAGGACCAGAAATGCAGACCGCCCCCCGCTTCCACCTGGCACCTATACATGGGGTCTCGGATCTGACCTCATGACCTTCCATCCCCAAGGCAGAGGCTTAACCCCTGAGCCACCTCTCCAGCCCCTATTTCTCCTTTTAACATATCAATTGTGTTGCTTGATAAAGAAATTATTTGAAACATACATTTTTAAATTAATCTAAGATCATTTCTTACAGAATGGTTCCAAGTAGCCTGAGTGCTTTAGATTTGTCCTTTCTGCCTGTGTAATGCCATGGATATCCACTTACCTTATCCATGCTTAGTACTTGCAACTGTATTGTTAGTATTTCTCAAAGCATAGTTGTTTTCTAGGTAAGTAAAAAGAAAGCAAGAAGAATAAAAAAACACTTAGGCATAGTGCCACAAACCTATAACTAGGAGGTAAGGGCAGGAACATCATGCATTAGAAGCCAACATGGACTACAAAGTGCATTTCTAACTCCAAAATCCAAAAGAAAACAAAAATATTTTAATGTAACTTCTTCTATTCCTCTTCTCAAACTCTTTCCCTTTAGGTGGATATAAATGTCTATCTTTTTATCTCTTTGAAAATCTGAAAAATCTGTTCTTAAGTTTCTTCACAGTAGAACTTCTGGAGATAAATATTTTATTTTCTTTTTTGTTTTGAGAAAATTTCCATATGTTCCTTATTTTATTCTATAATTTTGCCTGATAGGAAATCTTATATTTCAGTTTTTGAATTTATTTTCATATTCAAGCACGTCATCGTCCTCTCTTTTGGCATGGTTTTTAATATGAAGTGCAAAGTAACTCTTTTTCTTTCTCTTCTCCCAGAAAGGTGTTTTGATTGTCTGACTCCTTTCAAAATTGACTTTTTGTCCTTAGCCTTCTGAAGCATGAGTGCGACATGCCCATGTGTGGACATGTTTTATTTTCATTATTATGCCTGATCTTTTCTGAGTCTTGGATTTGTTTGATGTCTGCAAATCTAAAAAGCCCACTTTCCTTTGATATTACCTCTGCTCTGTTCCTCTGTGCTTTCCTCCTGGCATCTTAGGTATGCGTGTTTGTGTATTGCCTTGTTAAAATCACCCGGCATATCTTGGTTAGTTTTCTTCATTCTCTGTTTGCTTTTCATTGCAATTGGAGACGCTCCTGCTAGCTTTCATTGCTTGTGTCCAGCCGTCTGCCGAAAGACATTCCCCATGTCGCTCTCAGTGTTTCTATTTTGAGTATTTTCCTCTATTTTGGTCTTCAGAATGTTCATGTTTGTTTGAATGTTGTCAGCTCTTTTCCTTTGACAACTTCACATGCGAACCATAGTTATTTTACATTCCCTGGCTAGTAATTTCAAGATGTGTCATGTTTGAATGTGGCTTCTATGATCACGGAGGCTCTCCAGGCAGTGGATTTCCATGCTGGTTGCCATAGCTTGTCATTTTTGTTGAAAACTGGACATGTTGTGTATAGCAGTAGGAAATGAGGCAATAGGCTCTTAGCTTAAGGACTTACCTCACTGAAAACCAAGTTGAATGTGATGGTTATAGAGCTGCAGGTGCCTGGGTCATCCAATTTCTCATGGATCCATGTCTTGGTAATGCTGAACCTCCCTGCCTGGCATCGTCCAAAGAGCATTTGTATTTTGCACATGCGTAGCTCATGCTCATTCTCGGTGTGTGAAAAGGTGTAAAGACAGGTGGTGTCCTGCACACCCATTTGCCTGCAGGTAGCTAATTTGTTGATTCCACTGGTCTGAGATCTTTCCAGGTATTCTGTAGTTTCCCTAGTTCTGACTTAAAAAAAGATGGAAGTGACCACACTCCAGTACTTAACATATTCATAGGTGGACCAGGTTCCGGATTATCTTTTAGTATTTGTCATTTGGAACTTTCTAGACTATGGTCACCATTTCTTGCTTTTCTCAGAACTCAAAGTTTCTCAGTCCATGATCAGCCTCCATCAATTCCTCGAAAGAGTTCTGCGCGGTGCTCCTTCTTCCAACCTCTGCATCCCTCCCTTTGCTCTAAGTTACACTCCTCATCCGTCAGCTTTGTCCTTCCTTTCACATCATAGTGGCTGGTGATTTTCTCTAGGATCTTTATTTGTTAATTTGGCCATGAAATTTTATTTATGTTTAATTTGTAAATTTTTCGTACTGTATGCACTGGAATGATGCCTGAAGAGCTCTTAATACTTATGAACCTTGTGGCGCCAATACTTTTTACACTTTAGTAAAATAATGTTGGGCAAGTACTCCTTGAACTTCTAGTTTCAGAGGGTTTGGGGGGTTGATAGTGAAAGTGATGATTTGTTTTTGTGAGCTATGATGACAGATGAGTCAGGGCTGGAGAGATGCCCAGGGATTAAGTCTCAGACTTAAAAGCAGAAAGACTTAAGTTCAAATTATGAATTCCACATGAAAATGCTGAGCAGAAATGGCAGCAGCCTGTACTTCTGACCATGAAAGGAGAAGTCTCAGGAAAAATCCAGAAAGGAGATAGAACAGGCACATACATTGCTTTTTATGTGATGTTTAGGATTAGAACTCATGGTACATATAGACACATAGACACACACACACACACACAGAGACACACAAATTAAATAAATAAATAAATAAATAAATAAATAAATAAATAAATAAATAAATAAATAAATAAATAGATAGATAGCTGAACTAAACTTAAGGACATTTGGAAAATAATTTCTGACAGACTTATGAATTGTTTGGATGAAACGTGATAAAGGGAAAAGGGATTTTTTATGAAGTTGAATTAAAGATGACAGACTGACTGGCAGAGGAGAACTGTCTTGATAGCATTGAAGTTTTGGACATGGAAAAGGGAGACAGCAGAACAGATGTGGCTATTGGAAAAATTAACATTATTGAAGAAACCTAATGTTTTATACAGGGACGATGGGAGAGATGAATTACACTCTGCAGATTACATGCTGTGAAAATCCATATTGTTTCATAGAAGAAAGCCTAAGTTGAAGCAGTTTCTTGTACATGCAACATTTTTACTGCTTAGGAAAAGGCAGAAGTTGATACAGTTTTCCCAACAGGCCAGGATACATCTGGACCTTGCTCCAGGAACTAGCAGCGTCATCCAGATTGTACTAGTTTTGATGTAAAGTTGAGGGATTTATGGACTGTGGTTGAGCTTTATCACTAAATGAGAAATATGGAGTCCATTTAAAGAATGATAACACTTCTCTTTACAGAAAAGAAAACAAAACAGGATATTAGCAATACCACAACATGGGACATGTACCGAGAATAACTATGTGATTAGACCTGGCCCAGAAAAATGAGCCTATGCAACTTTGAGCCATAAAGCAGAGATGGAATCACTAATTTTGAACTTACCTGAACACATGATAAGAAACTACAGAAGCTCAAACTACAGAATGTGGTATTTACCTTCACAGACATCATTCACAATTTGATATTCTCTTGCTTTGCCTTCATACTTGATTTTAATATTTATTCTATACTGAAGTATTTAAATGATTTTGATATCTCAGAACCATAAAATTAAGAGATTTTCATGTTTTCTTGGAATGTGTGTTTGTACATTTGTATGCAGATATGTGAACATGTTTTTTTTGTTTGTTTGTTTTTTGGGTTTTTTTTTCCTGGAAGTAGCCATTGGATGTCTTCCTGAATTGTTTTTTTCACCTTTTATTTTATGATATGGTCTCTCATAGAACTTGCAACTCACTCATCAGTTACCAACAAACCACAGAAATCTACCCATTTCTGTCTCCTTGGTGATAGAATTATTGGCACTTGTCCTGTGCTTGGCTTTGTACATGATGTTTAGAATCAGAACTCATGCTTGCCTGACAAACACTTTATATCAGTTCAACCACCTCCCCAACCCTACTATGTTCTGTAGTGGTAAATGCTAATTTAATTTTACAGAGATAAAACTGCAGTAGAGTATAATACATTGTCCCAGTTTAGAAAATTTGCCGAATTAAAAGTGGATAGATGTTTCTACTCAGATTTATCATTTCCTTCAAGTTCTCAAAACTGAGGATCTTTACTTGAGCACTTGAAGAACTTGAAGAAATGTAGTGTAGTATATTGTCACAGTTAGGTACAAGTGTTAGCTGGAAGGTTGAGGGTTTGTTGTCATAGTTAGATACCGGTGTCAACTGGATGGTTCAGAGTTTGAACTCTGGGCACATTTGTAGGGATTTAGTAGTTGAGTGAAGCCGCAAAAGGATCTGCAGAAGTTTGTGTAATTTTGGAGGAAGATCCAGTCTATGGAAGGTGGGAAAACTCCCTGGTCATTTGAATATGATAGAGGGATATGGTTGAAAAAGTTGGCATCCTGGGCTGGAGAGGTGGCTCAGGGGTTAAGCCTCCGTCTAGCAGGCGGAAGGTCCTGAGTTCGGATCCCAGATCCCACGTATAGACGCCAGGCGGAAGCGGGGGCGGCCTGCGCTTCTGGTCCTGGTAGGGCGGAGCCTGTGAATCCCGGGGCAGAAGGAGGTGGAGGCGTCCATGGTGGTTCGCAAATTCGTCCGTGGTTCTACACACACATACACACACACACAGATGCGCGCACGTACACACACATATGCACACAGTTGAATAAATAATAATAATAATAAAATTTAAAAAAAAAAAAAAAAAAAAAAAAAAAAAAAAAAAAAAAAGAAAAAGTTGGCATCCTTTGGTATACTTAGTCGGACACGTTAGTCTAGCAAATAAGGATTGTCTACCTTATCAGTGGTCCTGTAGATGTACAGATATGACGTGGCCAGTTTCTTTAGCTCCTGGTGTTGGTAGAGACTCTACTGCCAACTGGACAAGAAACTATAACTGGATTATTACAAGCCAAAATTAATCCCCCTGTTCCCTTTGATCATGTATTTATATGCAGTGATGCAGGCTAACTGCAACACATATGTGTAAATGCAAAGTTCTATGTTAATTTTGCCTCTGTGATTTTCCTTTTCTCCTTAGTCCATTAGCGAAGGAAATGGGGGGTCATTGCTGCATCCCATTGTGACCATTAGTTTTACGCCTCTATTTGCAATGTGATCTTTTCAAAGGCAAGCAATAGGACACTACTGACATGTCATGGGACTTTTAATCAGGCATATCAGACGTTTCTCTTATTCACAAAGGCAGATTCAAGTGAGAATTGACAACAATTTCATGAGACTGACAAAATGGACTACAATCAATCACTGCAAACTATGATTTTATTTATAAGACTTTCATTTTCAAAGTTTCAGAAAAGCTCTAGGAGCAAGACTAAAGGGCAGCTTTAATCTTAGTGGACTCTCCAACACAGACCACATCCTGGGAGGCAGAAGCAATGACATCATTATATTGCCACATCATATTCACTTTCCATCACTTCGCATAGGTACCGAGTACACTTTATAATAATGAGGAGATGACACTTACATCTGGCAATCATTTTTCTGCATGAAGTTAACTTACCTCTTCAGTATTTAGGAGTATTAAATTCTGTCTGAGGCAGGATTAGTCATTCCAAAATGACCCCTAACTTTCTAAGGTGAGTCTTCTGTGCATCACTTTACTGGTTTGTTAAGTTTTTTTTTAATTCTTTACACTTTCCAGTTTAGAAATATTAGTTTGTTAGGTGTATAGACTTTGATTTCTGTATTTGTTAGATCAACTTCTGATACTAAGAGCAAAGGGATTGCAATGATTTCAGATACTGTGAGTTCATGCAGAAGCAGGAGAGATTGCACTGTCCATTTGAAACATTATATATGTCACAAACATTAATTAGTTTGCATGACAACATGGAAACTGTGGTTCTAGCCTATCTACTTCATCAAGCTACACAATAAGATATGGACACACGAGGGACAGTGTCACAGTTTTGTACTCACCAAAAGAGAAGGAACCATGTTTGGAAGTCAATTGTAATCTTGTTATTCAGTAAATATTAATATGTATTTCATTTACTTGCAAAATGCTAAGCCTATCTCTGCCCTTCCTTACTTCTCACAAAATTTTTCTCAACACAATGCTTCTGTAAAGTTTTGAGAGATTGTATTCTTCAAAAATTTCCTGTATCATTATGAGTATGTATATCATTCCATGCATTCTCTATTTACCCTTTCTTACCTGTCTCCCACATAAGTCGCCCTCCTTCTTCTGTATAAATTTCTTTCCTCTCGTTCTGTATCCAGTCTTCACATTCTCACTCTTACCCAGTTAGAGCAATCGGTTTGTTTCCTAGTTTACTGTGAATTAAAAAGCATCTACTGTTTGATTTCATGATTTCCTTGCAGATTTTTCATACATCTTCAAGAGTGCAGAATAGATATTTATTTCTAAAATTAATTCCACCCATTTTGTGTACACAAGCTCATTGTTCTAGTATATACACTCTGTTGAATCCCTACCATGTGTTATTCCTTTCCAAGTTTTTAACTTACAGAAATCACAAATAATCTATCTCTACTTTATGCTGTTGTTCTTACTATTCCACCTTTATAAAGTGAAATCCTTTCTTACATATTCGTACATTGGCTGTGATTCTGTAACTCATGATATACCCTTCATTAATGTCTTGGAAGGTCTCAGCATATTATATCCTTCACTGATGCTTTGGAAAGTCTCTCAGCATTTCACCTTCTTACATGCACACTGGTTTCTGCAGTTTTAGTTTTCGCATATTATATGACTAATCTGTTTGTCTTTCTACTGGCATTAGCAGTCATCAACTTCAGGTTTTAATATCTTGTAATTTTCTTGAATCTTTTGACAACATGCTTTTCTAAGTTTCTTTTTATGCTTTCTGATTGCTGTTTCTGCCGCTTTTCTGTTTCTCTCTGCTTATACCTGTCCCTGCTAAGAAAGGACAATGCTCTAAGCTCTCTACTCACATAAACTGAGGTAGATGCCCCTGCTCATTTGCTCACTGCACATAGTTGTAGACTTCATAGCCACACAGATAAGAAGCTTTAATTCATGAATATGGCATCTGAGAGACATAGGAATAACATCCATTTGTTTCTACTAAAATGGAGACAATATGGGACATGTAAACAAATATATTTTATTCATCCATAAAGAAAAGAGAAATTATGAAATCTGCAGTAAATAAATTGAACTTGAAAAATGTATATGCTGAACAAGGATACCTGGGTGCCAAAAGAAAAAAAATATCTTGAGTTTTTTCTCACATTTGAGTCCCATGGAATGTGATTTTTGATGTTGAACATGTAATGCCTATGTAAGTTAAGAAACTAGAAAGTAGTCATTGAAATAGAGAATGTCTTAAGGGGGAGAGAGTAGAACGTTCATATTGTCAGAACCTCATTTGAATTCAGGCTGATCACTGATGAATATTATTTTCAGCTTATCTGTGGAAAACATACGCTTTTATATCCTTAGCTAAGGTAGGCAGCCATTTGATTGAGTTATGATCACAGCATGACCTATTCTGTCTGCACACACAGTTTCCAGTTGTTTCCTGTGAGCTCATTTCTATCTTTAGTGCTTTTAATCCTCATCCTATTACATTCAACTCTTTCACCCAAAGTTTGCCAGACATCATGAAATGAGGCCAGGTATCTTAGACACTGAACTTCTAGTTTTTAGTAGTCCTGTGTGTCTGGCTTAGAGGAACCTTACCTCCCACATTCATGGAAGGCTCCAATCTCCCTTGGTCTTCACAGTGATATTTCTGTCATGTATTGAAGTAAGTCTGTGGGAAAGTAGGGACTTTTCTCTTTGTGGAACAAAGGCAGAATGCCTTTTAATTTCTCCTTCCCTTTTTCTTATGTTTGAACCCAAATAAGCCTAGTTTAGCCATAAGATATAGGGTAGAAAGAAAATGTGCTAGCAAAGTTCATAAGAAAAAAAATAGCAAACTTGCAGGTTCAAGACAAATGTATGAGAACCAGGTGGAATTCTAGGTCATTCTGTAATTTCACATGATCTTGGTTTTGATCTAATTGGAGCACGACTCAGCTCTGTTTGGCAGACCTACCATGGTCAAAGATGAAAAAAATAGTGTATTATCTACTTCTGTGTTACTGTTACCAAAATACCTAGCAGAGAACATGTAGTGGAGGAAAGATTTATTATTTTAGCTCAAGTTCAATGCATTTCCTTCCAGCTGGGAAGGGAAGACATGCTGGTAGTGCCCAGTTCTCAGAAGAGTGAGTGTGTCAGAGGTTCTTTATGCCAAGGTTGACTAGGAACAGAGGTCAGTGCAGAACCAAGGGTGTGGGCAACCTTTCAAGAGACACCCCAATTGACTATCGTCAGCTGCGCCAGCACCTGAAGATTCCTTAGCTTTTCCCTTTGCTAACTGACATGAAGACATGAGACTACGGGGGCTATTTCAGGTTCAAGCCAGTGTTCTGCTGTGGTCATCAGGCTGCTGGATCTCTCATATGGAAATGTGGAATCACGAATTACGTAACAGAATGACTGTTCAAATATTGGGAGTTTGAACTCTCTTCTGTGACTCCAGGTAAATTCTTAATTATGAGTCCTTGTGAAATAAGAACTCAAGCTACTTCCTGTATTAAAAAGGTTTCAGGCAAGACTGAAGCTCAGAAGTGTGACTGTTAAATCTTTTCGGATCCCTGTTCCGGCGTCTCTGACGTGCAGAAGTATCGTCATAACTCCAACAGATTGGGTCAGCCCCAACATTGTAAATCAAACACTGTCTCTCCCAGAATGTCTAAAGTTGGAATCTGCAGCTTTCTATGGCACATACCTGATGTTTCTGGTTTGCCATGTACTTATAACCCCCAGCGTCTCCACTACGGCTCAAAATTCAGCCTCACAGCTTCACACCCTCCTTCCCAAGGACACCTGGCCAGGAAGTGGGCTTGTCCTCCCAGGCCATTCCTAAGAAGTGGAGGAGGCGTTCATGATTCTGTCTCTCTCCTGTTCGAGTTTAAACTTGCACAAAGATTGGGTAGAATCTCACTGATTTCCCACTGTCTCTGCAGAATGCTTGGCCAGAGTCTTATCTATTTCCCACTGTCTCTTTGCAGAATGCCTGGCTTCTCTTTACTGACACAAACCTCCTGAAAGGACACACCCACCTTGTTCACAAATTTCAGCAATTTGCATCTGTCATGGTTTTCAATTTTTTGCATACTGTTCTTTGATTTATCCTCTGATAAATCTCATTAAATGTAGCCAATAATATATTTGCCACAGTCTAATTACTATTCTGTGTGGAAATGTACTCTGAAGATTTAGCTAGTAATCACCTTTATGAAGAGACTTCCAAAAATTTCAAGACATGAATATGTGAATAATTTCATTTTGCTTGGCAGAATATAAAGCGAATGGCCTTCATTCCTTCAATCATTATTATGCAGACCTACATGAATATAGTTTTTGATTTCTTATTTATGTGAGCATTCTGTCTTCTGATTCAGACAGATATTGTCCATTACATTCTGCTTGCGAAATTCTAGAACTTCTCTAGCCTGTGTCTCCAAAGTTTTAATTATTTCTATAAACTGGTTCCAAAGATCCATATAGTCTTGTTTCGTCATGGTAGTGACCTTGTTTCTGATAACAGTTTTCTGCTTTAGTTGCTGTGACCATAACATCTGGCAGAAATAATTACAAGGAAGATAGATTTATTTTGCTTCACAGTTTTAGAGTTTTTAATTGCATCATGACCAGTAAGATACAGTGGAATAACTCAGACCATGGCTAAGACTGTTCCACGCTGTCATGGTCTGAGGCGTGAGTTGCTCCTCAAAGGCTCTTGTGTTTGTACTCTCAGCTCTTGCTAGTATTTGGGAAGGCCATGGCATCTTCAGGGGGTTGAGGCTTACTGGAAGGAGGCAGTCACAGGAGGTGGGCCTTGTGTAATCCTCACAACCCCATGCCTAGTGAGCTGCTCCTACCACATAGACCCCACCTCCTGAAGCTTGCAAGGTTGAAGAACAGTGTCTTTGTCAAGCAATGAAACATCAAATCATAACTCTTGGGGACAATTCTGTTCTACATTTGCTGCATGCACGTTAGTTCTCTCATCTGATGTTTTGAGCACCTGTGAGACTCACAAACTTTCCGTGCTCAGGGGAGCATGCTGAGACTGACAGACACGTGATCAGAAATCCCCAGCTGAGACACATGGAACATGGAGAGGTGGTTCGATCTTGGAGGCTAAGACTGTAGGCTTTCTCCTCATGTCTAGTTCACTTCTGTCAATCTAGATGTGGGAGTTGGGATGAGTTACTTGACATTTCTTTTCTGTTTTTACTAAGGAATGTTCATAGTCCTATAAAGTGGAGTCATAAGAATTCACTAAATGGAACACTTAAGACCCGTATTAAGCTGGTATTAAGAAAATACTCAAGAAAGTTTTATCCTTGCTGTTGTGAAAACTCTGAATCTTAATAAAGTATTTGGTACATGCTAAATGCTACAAATTCTTCAAAGCATAATCATTTTAGCAATGCAAACCACAAAGACAAGGCTCACTTGAAGAATAAATTAAATTCTGTTTTCAAAATATATTTAATGTTATTATGACAGTCACAAAATATTTGTTTAATTTTGATTGCAAGTAAAGAGTTTATGTCAATTTTATGACTGATTTGATTCTCTGTAGCTTTACTGACAACAAAAACAATACTCCAACATGTGGTGACCCTTGTCTGAATATTCACAAGTCTGGGTTTGGCTGGGATTCTTTGGAAATGCATTGCTCTGATGTTAAAATGCTGAAGAACCTTTCTCTACATGGCTACTGATCATTGAGAATGAATTTTGGTCTTCTTTGGTGGCTGGGATCCAGACGGCATGTTCTATAGGGTGATTGCTAGACACACTTCTAATTAGACCTTATATGTAAATGTCCAACTAGCTCAAGATCACATGGGTAAGGAAGAGCTGTTGTGTGAAGACTCAAGAAGAAGTGGAATTCTCTGAGGTGTGATATTAATATGCATCAATGCACACTTTTGAGAGCAAAATACTAGTTCAGCTGGGAACCATATTGCCCTGATCATCATCCTTGTATTGCTAAGAATTAGAGTTTAGAAAAAGAAGGAGGTCATAAATTAGACATAGCCAGGTAAAAAGTCACCAATATAAATATGAAGTTGGGAATAGAAACCATACCTAGTAGGCTCTAGGACATTGCTTCTGTTGACCCCATTTGTGCTCCTGAAACCTGGCCTCATTGAAAAGAGGTGGCCCCAACTTCTAAGAAAGAGATGCCTGGCTCAAGAACCACAAAGTCTGAGTCCACACAGAGGCCCTGATTTCCCAGAGACAACCGTTTAATCTCTGTCTCTGCCTAGTTTGGCCTATGACTGACATGTATGATAGTGTGTGAATGATCCTGTTTTGATATTTCCACATTCTTACATGAACTGTCCTCTTTTCTCTCAGAGTCTCTGTGAATCTAATCCATGTTCTACTTCCTGTAACACTCCCCAGAGCTCTGACATCCTCAGTGACCTTTGACACAGTAATGAGCTCCATGTTCAACTTTTTGGGGATGTGTCTTCTTTTCCTGGATGAGCAATGAGACAGAGAAGCCATGTTTTATTCAAAAGATAAACCTGGAATACAAAGAGAACTGTGTTGTAATCGAAATCAATGCAAGCTTTATAATCTTAATAAAAACAACATAGTTAAAACATTTTATTTCTCAGTAACTTATCTTCAATCTCATTGCTATGGTTCACACATATTCCTGAGTTAGTATAAAGTGGTAAAGATCATGATATAATATTGCATGCTAATAAGTGTACCTGCTTTAAACCGTTAGTCATTTCTTTATTTCAAATCAATTTGATTAATTTTTTAAGAATTACTGACAATCCCAATGTCATTTCTGTGTTACTGAGTAGTTTTAGAAAAAAAAGAATATTTTCATAATTCTCAAACTATGCAGATTGAGAGACAGACTTTAAAGTATGGGAAGAGGAAAAGTATCTGTCCTAAATTCCAAGAAAATTGAAATGAAAGATCAATGACAACTTTTCCTACCTTGTATTCTTTCTTTAATTCCTACAAGGATAGGAACATCATTTCTTTATAATTTTGACTTTTAAAATATATACATGCATATTTACTATGTAGGTAATATTCTGGTTGATCAAATAATTCATTATATTCATAAAGCAGTGAATTTAGTAATTGCCAAAATGAGTTGTATAATTTTACCTATAAAATATTTAGTCTTTAAGACTAACTATTCTGCACTGTCATAATCAAAATATCTATTTTCTTATAACAAACATGTTACAACATAATTTTTCCAAGTTATGAGACTTAAGAGAGGGTTTCAGACAATTTGATTGAAGTGAATAGAAATCTAAAGAATGTTACTCCTGCCACCTTAAAGAGAACCCAGACCCAGAGAACCCAGACCTTTCTCTCTTTCTCTCTCTCTCTCTCTCTCTTTCTCTCTCTCTATCTCTCTCTTTCTCTCTCTCTCTCAGTCCCTTTACATTTCCAGCCACCCATTAGCCAGAAAGAGGACCTTCACTAGCCACCTATGCTGGCAGTGCCTTGACTTGGAATTTGTCAGTAATAACTGCGCATTTGTTATTTTAAGCTTTGAGTCAATGGCCCTTTTGTTACATCAGTAGCATTAGATACACATTCTATAGGTTTATCATATAAATACATAAAACATTAAACTGTATCACTACATAGCAGTTTCTTTCCTTTTTAAAATCTACACATTGGGTTAATTTTTATATAATTGTGATTAAAATTTGAATCAAAATACTTTTTCTAATAAAACATCATTCATCTTGATCATTCTTTTGGTTAAAAGCAAATAATATTGAGCAATTGATGTAAAGACTTATTTTCCTGTGAGAAACACTTAAGTACATTTTGGGTTATGCCCAAAATTTAATTCTTAAGAAATCTGGTTACATGATACATACTCTTTCTGGATACAATATGTTAATATTTTATTAAAGTGAGAACTTTCAAATTTCATTTTGCTTATTTTGGAGTTTGCCTGAAATGAAAACATAACAGTGCTCAAGGAATTTAGTAGCTGTATAACTATGTGTGAAATAATGATTGTCTGCTAGTTTAATTTCTACGGAAGACAGTGACTTTTCAAAATCACTAGTACTAGATGTCACACTGCTGCATATGAAGCCCCGTAAATGCAGAACTTATACGTTTAAGTTTTGTGAGTCTGCAACTAACTTTATTCTTGCTTTTCCACAGACTCCTACATTTCATTATTAAACAGAGGAGAATAACACGTCATTCCCCATCGGATAATGTTGTGAAGGTAGAAACAAGACAGTTTCTTAGCAAATCCTAAGAACTCAGGGTAGGACTTGGAAGTCATGCTGCCCACACCGACCACACAATAGTCAGATGACATGAGGCAGATCTAGTAACTTCTGTTCCTTGGTTTTATCATCCAAATGAAGAGGTGATCATATGATCACAATGTCATGCACTTTGGGTTGAGCAAGAAGAAGAAACTGAGCTGATGATTATAAATTAATTGACAGCATTAACTGGCACATTTAAATGTGTGTAAGTTGTTCAGGAGTATAAGGCTTTAAACGTGATGTATGAACACCAACATGCTTTTTCATTTTGGAAAATTAAATGCAGAATGAATCATTCTCTTGATGGTTCTTTCAGAATGCATGCCCAACTAAACATAAGGATTAAATAAATGTCTCACTTCACAGAAGGCAACTATGGAATTTGTCTGTAGATTAGAATAGCAAAATAACAAGTTCCCGAAAGTATTCTCTGAAGTTTTCCTTCACAAAGTGGCTCTCATTGCCTCCATTTTAGTCCCTCACATGAGTTGTGGTGAGTTTATCTGCAGGAAATTCTACAATTTAAATTAGAATTTCCTGTGAATTCTGTAGTATAAATTAAATATTATAAACATATGTAATTACTCACAAATTATTGGAAAACACAGGAGAAAATAATTGTGTTTGCTGATCACAATTCCTTTCCAGTATAGGGAAGAATATGATGAGCAGGAAGGTAAAATTATGATGTTCTAACTTGGCAGGCAGTCTTCATTTAGTCCACAGCAAAGCTATCAAAGTGAACCTTATTTTCTAATTAAGGATTTCTTTCATGGGCAGCAAATTACTTTCAAGATTTGCCCGAGACTCTGCCAAATGCCACCATCACATTGTGACTCAAGCATAATAGAGAAAATTTCGATATTCATGAAAAGAATGTTTTCCATCCAGAATTGCTTTTGATTAGTTCAGCTGCATTACTGATGCAGCTTTTTATGGAGAAAGGACCCTGAGTGCATTTTATCAAAGTGCAGTGATTGTGCTGGAAATAAGAGCCATGGCTTTCGTCTACTTTGACTCTAATGGCTGTGAAAGCCATGGGAAAATAGCCTTCATGTTGCCACTGCCAGACACATGCCCACTTTCATGCACTTGATTTGTGTAAAAGATCATGCTGGGTGTGGGCTTCGAGCTGTTCTGCTCAGAAGCTGCACATCTAAGGCTTGAATGGGCTGTCAATGCAGCTGGGAGAGTCAACGAACATGGCCTTCAGTGGGAACGGTCTAAACAGGGGAGAACGACACTCACAACTCAGTGGCCCTCAACTGATAGAAAGACAACGGTTGACACCTGTAGGTGGCATCTTACTGGGTGCCCCTAAAGTAGCCTGACCAACCCTCATGTCATCTGTTCACCTAGATGCTATGTCCACTGAGCGCTGTGCCTGCCTCTGTTCCAATCTTCTAGAGGAAATCTGTACTTCCAAACTGTGGAGCTATTAAAGCGATGCATCATCTCTGTAACACAACATATCTCGACAGATTCTGACTTGGCCATTGACGGAATTATCTGGAATCATCTCGAGAAAGGCAGCAGAGTTCTGTGAATCACTCTGCTTTCTCAGGTGCTTAGAAAGTCTAAAACCAAGTAGAGGCAGCACACCTGCACCGGAGCTGGAAGACAGAATGAAAACCCAACAGGAAAAGGGAGAATGTTGATGAGCTGCTGGAACCGGGAGAGGCTTAAGTGCTTTCTCCCAATCCTCCCCACATATGAGAGCGCAAGTGATGGGAAACAGATAAGAAGGTAAGGAAAAAGCAGAGATGGCAGGATACTTCTGAGCAGGTGGCAGGAACGGCTTCCCCCATGGAAGGGAATTTCAAAACACCATCAGTGACAAGTTCAGAAGTAGCTTAAATTCCTGGCCTTGTCATTGCATGGTTCTGTATTGGAGTATTCACTCATATCTCATCTGGAAAGGAATAAAGTAAGCAGCGCACACTTATTGTTTGACAGCTGAGACACTTTGGTTCTCAGCATGTAAGTGTGTCTTATATGAGCAAGCTGGATTTGTCTAACTGATTGCTTTTTTCTCCTGCTCTTTCCTGATCTGGGCAGTAGTAATAATAATTTAGTAGATATCAGCACAACTATTCTAACACATAGCGAAGGCTTATTTGCATAAAAAGGTTATTTTAAATATTCAGATAAATTAAGTGAGATATCTTATTAAATTGATAATTGTTGCGCCTGATTAATTGTCAATTCGGGAACTATGAAGTTCTCATTTAACGATGGAGATCAGTGTATATTAAATATATACAGATGACAACATGAAAGCCCATAATCCAAGTGGTATGGCCAGTGTAGAAAAGGACCAAGGCGCAGTCTGAATCTTCATAACCTCATATTCACTACAGTAAATGTCATTTTTTTATTTATTATTTATTCAATTGTGCGTGTATGCGTGTGTGCGTGTGTGTGTTTATCTCTGTGTATGTATGTATGTGTGTGTGTAGAACCACAGACGAATTCGGGAACCACCATGGATGCCTCCACCTCCTCCTTGTTTACTCCTTGTTTACCCAGGATTCACAGGCTCTGCTCTACCAGAACCAGAAACACAGGCCGCCCCTGCTTCCGCCCAGCGTCTATATGTGGTGTCTAGGATCTGAATTCAGGACCTTCTGCCTGCAAGGCAGAGGCTTAACCCCTGAGTCACCTCTCCAGCCCCAGTAGATGTCATTTCTTATGCTAATTGCAAACGTTGCCTCGCTTTATGCAGCATATCTCAAGCTTGTACTATTCACACATTCAAATATTCCAAAGGAGAATTCTGAGCATCTTCAGTTATAGTTATTTAAAATGTGTTATATTTTGATTGTAGGATTTCCTCCATTTGAATACTTGTATGCATATATACAATACAAAACATTATAAATAATAAGAATAGTTTAGAGGTCTTGAACCCCTACTGTATGCTCCATGAGTTAACCTGTTTACTTGTTTAAACACAAAGAACACACAAAACAGAAAGGTGTTTGTCTTCGCCATCAGTGCCTTACCAATTAGAAAATTCAGGAATGAATTGGCAAACATGCTCTACATAAAACTGCAAAGAACGAAACATCTACAAAAACCACTGTTTTCGGGATATCATTGGCTCAATCCTTTACTTCCAGTTAGTTCAATAGAATTGCCTATCATTAAACAACAATTGACACAGTTCCACTATTTTCCCAACATTAATTTTACTTAGATTTTAATATATGTGTGCTGGTATTTTTATAACAAGGATCGCTCTGGTAACAAATTTGAAGTAAATGTTAATAAATGTCAAATGAAGAGAAGATATTTAAAATTTTATACCGTAGTCCTACTGTGAAGAGAAAGAAGAAAAGCTTCAGAGGGAAGGATGAAGAGAACCAGGAGTTTTCTGTCAGGAGAAAGACCCCTATGAGTTTGACTTTCAGTCTAGTAAGGGGGAGTTCTCCTTACCCTGGGCAGAGCTCCAGCATGTTCAGCGGTTAAGGGTTAGATACCAAGAGGTAGAAACAATCTTAGGATATGGAGTCAGCAGAAGGGTTTAGAGCCGAGAAATTTGAAATCATGTCTGTGGGCAACGAGGGAAGAGGACACATATAAACCCCCCAGGGAGCAGAAGCAAGGAGAGAAGCAGTTAAATGGAGTTATCTCCTGAGGAACAGATGGTAAGATATCAAGGGAAAAGCCATGTTCTTTATTAGAAAATGTGCTTGATCAGAGAAGTTTCTCTTGGATGCTGAATAGATAGTGTTGACAGAAGATTCACTTATTCTATTGGAGTGATAAAAAATTCATATCTGAATGAGCTAAGGGCATCCAACTTCATGGACATGAAGGCAAAGTGGTATGCAGAAAGGACAAGGTCTGAAGCAAATAATGAGAATGTAATTAAAGCCCTTGAACAGCCATAGCTTAGCAAAAATGAATGTGCTGGGAAAAATGATATAAGTTCCCCTATTTGAGGTAGAAATTAGCAACAAAGTAGTTGCATATCTGCACATTACATGGTAAAAAATATAACAAAATAAATATAAGGAAACATGGTGCAATGTGGAACAAGGAAGGCAATGTATAGATTACTCATTTGTTCCCCCTTTTATGTACTGGTCTTCTAGCGTGCGTTGGCCACCTCCATATTCATTGAGTAAAAGCAGGAAGAAGCTCTGGGCAACGGCTCAGAGGGTAAAACCTTTGCGTCACAAGAAGGTCCTGAGGGTCTCCAGACCCAATGTAAAAATACAAGGGAGATACAGTAACAGTTTGCATTTGTGGACCTGGAAACAGAACCCAGAAAACTGCAGAACAGAGGAATAAGGTGGTAGAGCATTCCAGGTCGATTCCTGAAACCTCTTTTGGGTCTCCATAGGGATACACATTCAAGTGTCCTCTGGTACTCACAACACACGTGCGCACACACACACACACACTCACACACACACACAAACTCACACACACACACACACACACACACTCACACATACACACGAGGCACATGCGCCCTGCATACATATGCATGAACATGTGCAAACACACACAAAATGTAATAACAAGAAAGTAGTACTTGACTCTTCAATCATTCAGTCAGCTAATCCCAAGAACCTTTCACTTTCTGAATGATCTTGTCATTATTAAGGAATAGCATAGTAATAAACCCCTGGAAATCATCTTCCCCCCAAATCAAGAGCTCTTGGAGGAAGGCACAGTAGACAGCCCCGAGGACTCACATTTTGTTAAAAGATGCTGTTATCAAGCCCATGAGGTGAAACATCTGGCCCAGAGTGTCAAAGAAGCATCATTAGCACAGCTTTTAATGGAAGGGCCATCTGTGCATGTGCCCACGGTATTAATAGAAGGTCCGGAATGTCAGGCGTCAGTTATTAAAGTTCACATGAAGAAGAGATCATTACAGCCCTCAGCCTCAGTATCAGCTTTCTTGGGTGAAAAGAAAGCACAATAGCAGGATTATTAAACTTAGAGAGACCTTATTAGTAGTTGGTTCATGCCTTGATCTTCAAGTCTTGCAAGCACTAGCTCTCCAGACAACCAGTCACAGGGCACAGCTTTGTGTTCTACACGTCTGTACTACATTGTTTTCTCAATAACTGGCAAAAGTTGTGTTCCTCAAGGTCTTGAGATATTTGAAAGGAGAATCCAATAATCCCAAAATATTGTATTCAGTTCCAAGAAATGATACGTACTATGTGTCTTTCACAGTGTGTAGCAGTAGGAGTGAAATCTACAGAAAACATAATTTCAGTAAGTTCACAGATGTAATGGTTACTCTTTACTATTGCTGTGAGAGAGAACCGAAAATCAAGTAACTTAAGGGAGAAAAGGAGATTTATTCAGCTTACGGTTCCAGAAGGAAGGGACAGTCTCTCAAGGCAGAGGCAGCATAGCTGGCTGGCCAAAGCTGAAGGAGGCTAAGTCACTGCAGACATCTTGGAAGCTGAGAGCTGCAGACCACTTGCAGCAAAAGCAGACTTCTTCCGCAGGTGGGGTGGGACTGATCCACCTCAAGGCCCATGCCTTCCTCCAGCAAGGCTCCACCTCTCAAGGTGCCATGACCTTGCCAAACACATGGGACTGGGGAGGACACATTTCAAACCAGGACAACAGACATGATCAGTCTCTCTCCAACTTCACAGCCCTATCATGTGCACTGAGATCCCGCCTTGTAGAGCTGGCTGCTGCCGAACCTTACAGTTTACAGCTGCGAACAAGTGAAGCAGATTGATTCTGTGCTCGTCACCAAGCTGATCGTGTTTGTGACCACTGGCATCTGTGTGGCATCCTTCACATATGGCAACAGTCTCCTAAAGCTTGATAGGAGGGTTGACGTTCTGTTTCTCTTCTGAAATCCACAAGTATCGTCTTTGTGGGAAGGAGAAATGAAAAAAATGTCCAAGGCAAAGAATTCCAACTTCATCCTCATCCAGAGTGGTCTTCATATTGCTATTCACAAACTACTGTTCCCAAATCCTTTCATCTCCTCTCCACTTCGAAGCAAGGCAAGGCACTTCTATGACTAGGGTCTAATCAGCTGCTATGTTTAAAAGGCTCTGTGATTGAGGGTTTCTGGTTTGCAGACCACTGGCATACCTTCCAATATATAACCAGAGAAGAGAAAAATGAAGAAGGTAGCCTTGAAATCAGGTGTCTAGGTAGGCATTCTGCACGTTGAATATATCAAATGGTTGACCAAGCAAAGCTGAAAGGTATTGCTCTCACCCGGACTGAGCTCGAGTGACATTCTGAGAGGTTTCTGGAGTAACTTAGGCCATTCTCCAAATTACAGGACTATGGAGTGTGTCCAGTGGGTGTCACATTAGATATGGATGTGCATGAGGACACAAGACTTGTGGCTTGTTAATGAGCCAGAACCTGGAATTACAAGTGCAATGTTGGTTCTCATGAGAAGCTTGATTTATTTAAGAAAGGAGTTGGAAAGAATCAACACTTGCAAGATCATGAAAACATTCACAAGCCCACTGTGGTTCTCCATGCCGTTTTGAGTTAAATTTCATGCTTGGTCTGATAACGATATATGTTTTGAATAGGTTTAATGGATTAAGGTCCAGCAGAATAAAAGCATCCTTTGCTTACACACCTTCCTCCCATGGACAACACTCTCCAGCTAATTTTGACTTCTAAGCACGACCATAGTTGCCAGTCACTAGAAATTGTCCTCAGCTGGAGAAAACTACCTAACAAGTTGACACACATCCAAGGGGCTGATCCAGTACCCAATAACTGGTGGACATGATCATGATGTATGTGTAGAATGCTTTTCAGGAACATCTGAGTTCCAGAAGGAACATCCTTTCTCTGCTCTTACAATTATTGCATGTGTCAGTGTTGTTCTTGGTCCACTATGGCCTGTCTCACTGTCTGCAAGATGAATTCCAGGTTTTCTTCAGCCCGGAATGGCTTCTGAGTATGGCTTCTCACCAAGTGACTGTCTTGGGAGATCATTAGTAATTATGAGTAATTACTCTGTCAAACTGCTTTTCCATACGTTTCATCTTTCTTCCTCAAAGGTACCAAGTAGCAATTACAGTGCTGGTAAAATACATTGAAAAATTCCTGCGAGATTCAGTTTAAACCATTGTTTCAGTTTCCTTGAAACTGAGCTCTCCAGGAAACTGGTGCAAACTATCACTAATGTTGATTTGGAATTGTTATCTGCCACTGTGTTTTAACCACAACTTAATAAATACGTGTTTGCTTGCAACATTACATTGAATGAACTGTACAGTGTATGCTGGTTCATAGAAAAATAGAGCTATTAAGCAGCCCAGTAGTGGGCTGACATTTACCAAACCCTCTTCACTGTGAGCATGAATGGCGACTCTGGGTGATCCAATTTATGTTTTCAACAGCTTTGGAAGCATCAAGGTGCCTGCGGAGCATGAGAATGGACTGCCAGTGTGATGCGCTGGTTCTAAAAGACTTTGTAGCCAGGTATCAAACAAGTACACTTTCCCAGATCAAATCAAGCCACTAAGAAATGCGGCTTCTCTGGAATCAGCTGCTAGAAGCATTCTGGGAAGCCCGGCTGCTCTTGCAGAGAGGAGTTGAACAGAAGATCATTGTTTGAAGCTTCCCATGAGACTTGGGAATGTCCATATGGACATCTGGTGAAACCCTGGCAGCCTATTGGAGAAAAAAATTGTAGAGAAGCTGAAGGCAAAAGCAAAGGAAACAACCAGCCCTGGGGACTAGTGACATTGGTCAGATGTAGAAAAGTGAATCCTCTTCCCTATCTTTGCCCCATTAGAACAACATAGTTGTAAGCCCTGATATTCTTGAGTGTGACTTTAAATTAAGTGTTTAAAATGGGTATGGGCACTATATATGGAAAGGAAATTACAGCCTTCAACTGTTCCTTCTAAGTTAAAACCATATTTGAACTACATCATCCGATAAGACTTCCACGCAGTGTTAAAATTCTAGCACTAACCAAATACTTTCATTTTTCAGACTGACTTGTGCACACACTGCTAATCGCTGCAATGAGTTAGGCAAGCTATTCTACTTTACTCTGGGACTGATTTGTTCAGATTTAAAGATTGGGTTATTAGTATCAAATTTAAATATTCCATCTCTCCAACCTAATACCAAATGGTAAAGAAACAGATGTTATCACAAATGCAAAGTCACATTTACGATTACAAGTCAAAACACTCAAGCTGTTATTGGTTAACTGACATTATATTTTCATATTGTGAATGTAAGCTCGTAAATAAATGGCCTCAACTGATGCTGTAGAAAGGTGAATGTTTAACAAAACATACCAGTCTTGCAGGGGTAGGGTTTGGGGATGAAACAATGTCATTGGAGAATCTGTAATTATGTAAAGGTTTCTTTTTTCTTGACTCATTCAACACTTCACTGGATGATTAAAGAAAAAGGAATAAAAAGTTAAATTTAAGGGCCTATGACGGAACAATGAGCAGCATCGTGACATAAGCTGTCATTACTATTTAACAACTGGTTCTGGGGTAAAATTATGAATCAAGATATTTTATCTATGAAATAACAACACTTCTGACTTCTAAACCTAAGAAATGTGTGACTGTACATGCCGTCAAACTGAAATTTCTAACAACATAAAATCTATGCATCTCCTAGACATTTTCTTGATTAACTAAATTACCTGACTTTCAATTAGTATCAATTTCTATTTAGAAAGCAAAAGTACAGAAAATGGTAAAGATGCAATTTTGTCACTAATTGTTAGCAAAGAAATAATCATGTGTAATAATAAATATGAAGGTCTTGAACAATTAAAGCACAAGAAATTCCTCGGTTTATTTGTAGATTTCTTAACTAGACTCTTTAAATACCTGTTCTGAGGTCATACCTGATCTAAACAGCATAAATTGCAAATGGATCAATTTATGGTAAAACATAAATGGGAAGATGGGTTGTACACAGATTATTGACTGAAGGAGACAGAAAGATAATAGACGTATACATGACAAAATGGAAAGATAGATAGACCCAGATAATTAGGTCCATAGAAACTTGACAGATCATAGATGGATAAGTGACAGATGCACAGATAATTGATAGATAGATAGATAGATAGATAGATAGATAGATAGATAGATAGACAGACAGACAGATGGACAGACAATAGACAAAGGTGTGATAACTTTTTGGCAGCCAGATTACAGATATATAGTTGAAATACAGAATTATAACTGGATCTACAAGTGATACACAGATAGTTTAGGTAGATGGTATATGTAGATACAGGTGATAGATACAGAGCTACAAATATTGAAAGAAGATAGATGACAAATAAATTATAAATGGATGGTGGATAGATAGATGAAAGAGATAATCAATAGATGCTAGAAGATAAATAAATTGATTGTCATAGATACTGAGAAATCATCCTTTTCATGGGAAATCCATATGGGACTTCTGAAGAGAAGGTTGGTGTCTCTATGTACATAGAGTGTATAATACATTCTGGTTGTTCTCCCCAAGCCACTCTTATCCTCCTACCATACCTGCCAGTTCCTTCTTCTTTCTTATGTTCTCATGCAGGTTTTTCACAGAAGTAGAAGACAGAGACAAGTTATCTCTTCTCTTTTCATCAACTAGAAGCCTACTGGCTTTCTATATTTCTGGTTCTTTTAACATTTCCCTGTCTCTCTAGGAGGTTGTGGTGGGAAGGGTGGGGGAGCTTCAGGTGACAGGGACACCACAACCCATTCCTCGTCTGTACTGTTCTGGTCTCTGGTTTGCACATGAGCTCTGTGCCCTGAATACAGGGCTTCCACCGCTGGTATTTCAAACTTACATATTCTGAATGTCAAATATTTTTATCCCTAGTATCTGTGTCTAGCATTTCAAAGTCTGGCTTAAATAGGGGAAACATTCCAGTTACTTAGTCTTCATTTTCATCCTAGACTATTTCTGCATCTCTAAAGTAAAGTATTAACCATAGGTAACATACTCACATGCACATCACACACACACACACACACATGCACACACACACACATACATTTACACACACATGCACACATAGCATAACACACACACATTAAAAAACAGCAACAACTACAATAAATCACCTATTGATTTCTTACACAAAATAAAACACCATTGCATCTTTTTAACTTTTTTCATATGTAGACCAGCTCAATGGAAACAAAAACACACAGACTTCTTTATTCACCGCAGTCCTTTATGTTTTCCAGCTTGTAGAAAATATTCAAGTGTTATCAACAGATAAATCAACAAGGACAACGTGGTAAATGCAGAAAGTGAGCTTTTATTCAGCTGTGAAAAATAAAGCACTGACTTATTCTGGAAACATGACAGAATACTGATATTAAATGACATGGAAGTGGCACAGGAAAAGGTTGCATGGTATATGATTTCATATGAAGAGCTATCCAGAATTAGGAAAGTTTTATATATAGAATTGTCCATGGCTGGGTGTGTAAGTTTGAGGTCTGAGTTTTAATTGTGTAGGATTTACTTGAAGTATAAATACGCTCTGCGAGTGCATTGGAACTGAAAAGCATCATAAAATCTTTTATTGTCACTGAGTTAATTTTATACTATAGAGTTGTTAAAATAATAAAAATGTTGTGTTATCTCTATTGTCCCATAATAAAAACAAGAAATACAAAGCAAATAGGCTTTGGAAAGCATTTTAAGTCATTCTTAAACATTATATAAAATGGGGACATCATGACCCTTCTGTAGTATTGCTGTCATAACACTGCTCCTATGTGTCCCAGACCCAGACACAGAGACAGGAGAGTATGTCCAGTAACGCACCTGAGTAGAGGGCTGGAAAATTCTGAGACATAATGTATTCCACCGCCATGAGACAGCACTCAGACTCAAGCAACTAAGGGGAGGAAAGGAGATTTATTTGGCTTATGGTTCCCGGGGAGACATAGTCCATTAGTACGGGGATCCCGTAGAGAAGGCATGTGTGTGGCAAAAGCTGGAGGTGACTTTAGGTCACATCTCTCATGAAGGCAGAGAGAGCAAGCAGCAGACTAGAGAACCAGCTCCCACAGGAAGCAGAGCGGGACTCTTCAACTTCAATGACCACCCCTGTGACTTGCCCTCCTCCAGCAAGGTTACACCTCCCAAAGTTGCCACAGTCTTCTCAAGCATTAACATCATCTGTGGATGCAGATACATGAGCCCGTGAGGGACAAACATATTCAACTATGACCCCTTGTGTCATGATTGTTCTCAGAATGCAGAGTTGAATGTAGGGTTGAATGAAGAGTCAGTCACATCCTAGTAGACACTTCTAGAAATGCACCCACTTTCTGCTCCTTGACATTCTCCCTAATGGGCTCCCACAGTGGAAGGAGCAATAGAGACAGATTGCACTCAGCTGAGCAGAGACCATGGACAGCAGAAACACACGACTCTCCTCCTTTGGAGGTCTCATGGGACCCTGAACCAAATAAGGCGGCCCAGAACCTTCCAGTGGGGGTGTCACTTGCCGCCTTCACAAAACAGCATTGTTTTGTGTTTCCTGGGTATTGATCAAGACTAGAGAACGGTCATAGTTAGATACAGGTAACAACTTGACAGTTGATAGTTTGAGCTCTGGGCACATTTGTGAAAAAATAATAGCTGAATTATGCCCAGACTGAACCTGTAGGAGACTGTGTACTTGATAGGGGAGACCTAACCCCTGGGAAGTAAGGATCTTCTAGAACTCTTTCAGCTATTATATGGATCTGGTGTGGCCAGTTCCCCTGACCCTTGGTGTTGATATGGGTTCTCCTGCCAAACCGTACTAAGAACTCTAAACAGTTTATTGTGAACCAATATTAAACCCCCTTTTCCCTTAAGCTATTGATTTTACCAGAAAGTCATGCAGAGAAACTGCAATAAGCACACAGTGGAGTCTGGAATTGGCTGCATTCTAATGCAAAGAAGGTAAAATCAACCACACACTCCACATTTCATGATGCTGCAAGTGATCTAAGAGGGCTGGAGAGAGAGATGGCTTGGGGTGGAAGCTTCTGCCTCAGGTCCAAACAGAGGATCTGGGTTCAAATCCCAGGTGGTATGTAAAAACACCAAATGGAAATGTCATTGGCCTGCACTTCTGACCTTTAAAGGTAGATCCTGTTAAAATCCAGAGCTAATCAGAAAGGAGGTAGAGCAATCCAGGATGATTTCCAAAATCACTTCGGTCCTCCATATGTACACACACAGTGATTCTGAAACACACACACACACACACACACACACACACACACACACACAAATAAACAAATAAATGTTTATTAAATGGCATAAAGGAAAACATCACTACAGGAGATTTGGGATAAAACACATTCAGTGCAACAAAAATCAATTACACTGTGCTAAGCAGCACATTGAAGTTTATTCCATCCGGTAGCATCTATTGTCTCTGACTTTGGTAAGTGGAAAAGTGAGGTATAGTGTGTGTGTGTTTAAGAGAAAGAGAGAGAGAGAGAGAGAGAGAGAGAGGTACCATGCGTGCTCATGGAGGACCAAGGCCGAGGGATCATCTTGGATTCCTCCACCTTCTTTTTGCTTCACTCTGTGGTTTCCCAGGTTGTGATTTCCAGAGTCAGAAATTCAGGCTGCTGCCATTTCTGCCTGATGTTCTAACGTGGGATCCAGGATTTGAGCTCAGGTCCTTCTGCTTGCAAGGCGGAGCCTAAACTCCCGAGCCAACTCTCCAGCCTGGAATAGTGGTGTTTATTGCGGGCTAATAACATGACCCCTGCAGAGTGTAGATCTAATTCAGGGAGAGATGTTTATTCCAGAGCTTCCCCTGTGGCAACCATCGAGTCTGCGAGGATGAGTTAACAATCCTGAGCGCTCACAGGGCCCTTCTTGCTCGTGCATATTGAACTGCAGCTAGAGCAGTCTTGGCACTTGCATGCCCTAGCCTAGCCTCCTTGCTTCAAAAGGAGAAGGCACTGGGAAGGCTGCCGGGCATGGAGCACAAGCAGCACCGTGGGTTTGAGTTTCTGCAGATTTGCTGAGCGACTGTGCTCTGGTGCATTATCAGCTTCGTTAGACACGTGCTCCCTGAAAGACCAAGCGAAAAAGGATGGCGTGTGCGGCGAGGCCGGTTTCACGAGCAGAATCAGAGCATTTGGAATGGTGATGATGATGGGCGGTGATGCTGGCCCGTCTCTGCGCCCCTGTCCTGTTCTGGATTCTTCTCCATTTCACCAGGGTGTCAAGAAGGAGCTTCAGAGCCCTCGCATTTCGTGGAGGAGGACCCTGCAGCCCAGTGGCACACGCGTGACGTGGCTTGCCCTGGCGATCCTGTGAGCTGAGCCGCCCCCCCACTTCCCTCCCTCCCCGCCCCAGCAGCTCTATGCGTGACATCATTGCTGCCAATCAAGTGAGCAGGACAGCGCGTTCAACCTGGGCTTCTTCCCTTTCAAAGGGTCCAGGGCCCTACGAGCAAGTCATTCCAGGGGGAAGCTGGTTCTGTTTCTAGGCTGAGCGCTCAGGACCGAGCTGTGTGGCCGGGATCTGCGTGCGAGAGGGGAGAGGGAAGCCATCACCTGGCGCTTCTGGCGAAACTTCCTTGCGCAGCTCCAGGAATGCTTTCCCTGTCCCGCTAGGCTCAGGCCCTTTGCTCAGCTTTCTTGAAATGGAGATAAGTAATAAAAGAAGAAAACATTGAATACATTTCCTTCTATTTTCATGTTGCAACAAGCCACATCAAGATTGTTCTCTCTTGACCCTCGCCCTACAATAAGATGCTGACATACGCACATTTTTTTTGCCTGCAAAATCTGTTTTTCTAACTAAAAATGCTGTTTCATTTTTGGAAGACTTAAAGGTAGTATGTAAAGATAATTATTTACTAGCACTCTGAGAAAAATAGGTCCAAATTTAGGGTTCATGCAAGCAAAGAGACATTCAAATGCCCGCTGTACCACTTTTATCTCCAAGTAAATAAATCATGTTCATGGGAAGCATTCAGAAGGTCGCAGGAGTTAAAAGAGTTGTTATTTCCCACAGGACGTAAATGTCTGAAGCTTTGGTGCACAGTTGTCCGCAGCCACCAGAGTTTCCTCATAGGAATGAATACATTTACAATGTGTCTAAGTCATGTTTAAGATGAGTTTCTTTGAATGACAGCCGGTCTCCCCACCATTTTCTTACAACTTTCCCTTCAACTGCATGATGTTTATTGGTTCATTATTTGTAAAATAGTAAAACCTCAGCTACACAAAAAAAGTACATTGTGTCTTTAATTTTAAAAGCGCCTAAGGGCCCTATGGGGTATATTAAATCTGTCTCTTTGCCATATATCTTGATGTACATTTTACTTGAAACCAGGTGTTTTGTATATTGAACTTTTTAACACTGCAGGGAGGTAAGTATTCACAGCTGGAGTTTTATGCTTCGCACATTTTCATGTTGGAGAACAAGAAGGAGCCCGTAGGAAAAAACCCCTCCAGCTCGAAGAGAGGCAAACAAAGCGCTTCTGTATCTAGTGGCAGGACACGGATATGATGAAGTCACAGACATCCGCCCTGAATGCAAACGAGATGTCAGGGAGACCACCGCAAAACGTTTGCCCGGGTTCTCAGACCAATCACAAGCGATGGGGTTGTCACCTCAGAGAGCAACTGAAAGGCAACATCAAAGCCTCTAAAGAGAAGGGCGAAGCTTTTGTGGGGCAGGTCTTTGTCTTGGTAACCAGCTCCCATCCACTGAAAGGCTGAGTTAATCTATTTCCAGTGAACATTGTTCCACAGTGTATAGTCAGCTCCAATCATTAAAGAGAAATAACTAGGTTGGCATGACCCAAGAAGCATCGATTCTCCTGCAGAGTACTTTTGTATGTGCTGATGTTTTTGCATACGTGTTTGAAGGAGAGGGAAGAGGTAAGTGGGTACAGCCCAATACGTCTCCAACTCCACGGTGAACTTGATGTTTGTAGATCAAGACGGGAGATGATTTATTAAAATTAAAAACATAGTATCTCTAGCTTGCTCTTTTCTGGATTCAGTTTTCTCTCCAAAGTCTTCTTAAAACTCCAGCGACTTAAAAGCCCTTTCCCACTGTTTGGTTAGCCTTCCCAGAGAAATTTGTCATGGTGTTCCTGGGCATGTCTGTTCTTTGTGGTGGGTGGGGAGAGGCGAGGCTGCAAAGTGTTCATCACCTCGGGATGCCGCCCTAATGTCTCCCACCCCAGAAATGTTTCAAATTGAGTTCAGATGGCCACAGCTGAGTCTAGATTCTGCCCGTACAGCTGTCACTCTGCATTGAGTGCAATGCCCTCCAATCCAGTTTGTCATTACTGAAGAGCAGGCACCCTTGCGGGCGTGTTCTCTCTCTCTCTCTCTCTCTCTCTCTCTCTCTCTCTCTCCCTTCCCTCTCTATCCAGCCGAATAAAATAACCTTTCCTCATTGTAAGATCGGGGCTCACTTTCACATTAGAGTTCAGTTGTCAGCAATTTGATGCACACAATGACTGATCCTTTGGATTCTTTGGGGCTTCTACGATAGCCACATCAAAATTTGATGTCAATGAAATAGAATAGGATTATTTAGTAATCAGAAGAAAATATCATCCAGAATACCAGGAAAAGAGAAATTATGGCTGATGTCCTCAGAAGGTACTCACAGGATAGTAACCCACATACGACAGTAAAAAGGAAGTCTGAAAAAAATGCTTGCTGTTTAAAAATCTTTTTCACAGGTAAATTTGAAGTAGATTAAAAGGTCCTCTTATCCAGGCCTAAGGTTATCATACTTTGCTAACAGTTCTCCAAGTGTGCCTCTTCAGTAAGGGTTGTGAGTGACAGAGGCCAGTTAATTTGTCACATCCTCACAGTGCAAGGAGAAAAAGATTAGGTTCTAATTGGGAGAGAACAAAGTGAATTGCTTCCCTAAATTTTTTTTGATCATACCGCTAGTCTTTAGATATGGTAGAATATTCAGGCATACATTGGAGATAGGAAGTCACGTGTTTCATTCTGAAATGAAGTGGGAGGAGTCAGAAACACTGTGTAGAGTGCATATGGAATGTAGCCCAAGAGGGATGGTCTGGCTGATAAGTAAATTACACAGATTAGAGAGTTCAAGGGTGATCCAATTTTCAAGATATCTGGAAGTTCTGCTCTTAAACATATGCGTACATCTATGCATGGACACATTTAGAGAGATAAATGTGAATGTATGTACATGTATGGTATCTATATCACAACTTTTATTATATCTGTCTATAATCCTCTTAATAGTCATTTGCATATATTTTTTCATTGTAAGTTTGTTTCCATTGTTTGAGACAAAGTTAGAGACAAAGTTGCTTAAGTAAAACATAAGGAACTCTAATTTTTACTAGACAAAGTGGACCTCTGTGATTTAAAACAATAAGTTCTACTAATTTAACTTAAATTAAAATTGCCAACTCCAAGAAGTTATGACATATAACATATTATATGTTATATATATATAACAAATAGAGTGATTGTTCTGTGAAAGATAGGTTCTTGGCATAACCCAATGGTTTAGCAATAAATAAAATAAATGTCTTGTCTTTGGAAGTCATATCAACTGGACCCCCCTTCAAATGTAATGGTGACAGTTTATTTCCCTTTCATCTCCCATTTTTCTCTTGTTGTCATGGATATTTGCTTTAAAGAACTTGGAAAAAATGTAGTTGAAGGTTATGGTACATTTTAATACAGTTGAAAAAAGGAATGTTTATTGCTTACAGGCCGTAGCCAGTGAATATGTCAGAGCAAAAAGAATAAATGTAAAATAAGACCAGATCTCTCTTTCACAAAAATCTCAAAGACCCGTGGTCACCCCAACATAAACGACATCCATCTGTAAGCGTGGGACCCCACTGTCCAGAGAAGAAGGTGCAGGAGCGAAGCGCGGGGTACGAAGTTTTCCCAGAGAACCCTCTTCTGGCTCCATCCTATGAGAAGTTTATCAGTGCTCAGCAGCATTGAAGGATGGAAAACTTTGCTTGTAGTCTACCATGTCAGCCTAGGTTAGGTGTCACGCACCACCCGGACCTCAGTTTGACTCACGTGGTCTCAAGCTTTGCCCGTTGCAGGCTTCATTCATGGCGCTCTTTATACATCGTGTAAATCATATTTTAGAAATCACGCTTAGAAGTATGCTAGGCTAGAAGGCCCATTTCAGACTGCTTGATGATCTCAATTGGTTGCTACTTATCTAGATTTATATTTAGAAATCGACTTTATGGGATGAAATGCTCTCAGAAGCATTTGTGCTTGTGTGAAGGCAAGAGAAGCTGTTCAAAGCAGCTTAAAGAATGAAGGATTTAACTGGGTTCAGGAACTGAGAAAAGACACTCAGTAGTAACAAAGATCATGTGGAGGGTAGGGGGAAAGAAACCTGTGACAAGAACTGCCCTTATCTCCACGGACCAGCCTCAGACAGGGAACATGTACTTCTTAGTGTACAAGTGCCAAAACTCCTCTGTCTCTGTCTCTGTCTCTCTGTTTCCCCTCCTCTTCCTCCTCTTCACCTCCTCCTCCTCTTCCTGCTCCTTCTTCTTCTCCTCCTCCTCTTCCTTCTCCTCCTTCATTGGCCACTGAGTCCTCCATCTCAGTTTCTGTTTGTGAGAAGTCATGTTTGCATGTTTGTTTTCTTTGAGAAATAGGTGAAACTATCATGAGGATAAGCTTTAAGAATACGAAAGTGTCAATTATATCTATTACATTGAACAATTTGGGTCAATACTGACACAGAATTTCAATAGCAAGTTTAGAAAATTAAATTTGTGTAACTAGCTCTTCAATAGATTAAAAATAATGATCTGAGAGACAAGTTACAGTAGCTATAAGGCATTCTTTTTTTTTTTTGAAATGTTTTGCTTTTCAAGCATATTGAGTAAATATCCCTGCCCCTATTCTCTCCCCCTCTCTCCTTTTATCTATCCATCCCACTCCCTCCCACCTTCCTGTCCATCTGCTTCTATGGGTCCCAGGGGTCCCCTGGATCCGCTGCTTCAGTGCGGCTCAAGCCTCTGAGGCAGACCAAGTGGCTCCCCCTCAGGCTGCCCCTCTGAGAGGGGCACTCCCCTTCACCCATCCAGCCCTAGCCCCTAAGGTGTCCACTGTATGCAATTATTTCTCCCAAGATGTTTGTTAATCTTGGGGGAAAGTTGAAAAATTAACCATGCTGTCTAAATATCCATAGTTCATTTTTTGTCACTTTTAACAGGCAAAATAGAAGGGATACATAAAAAACAGCAAAACCTATAAATGAACACTTGGTTACTTAATGAAGAGAGCTGGGTCTATTTTTCTACTATGGTGCTCTCTCAGAATAGTATGGGTTCTTTCATTAACCGCACAAAGAAACACCTTTGAGTTGCATAGATATGTAGGCAAAACTGAAAAGAGACTGAAAAGAGACAGTAGGATGCTTTTCCCTAACTGGGCTGCGAGATTGGAGCAAAGAGGGACTGTACATTCAACTCAGCTTCCCTGCCCATCACTCTACCCACCAAGATCTTCCATCTGAGCTACGTGTTTCTATGCTGAAATATTTTCTATATATGCTCCATATAAATTATCTGCAAATAAAAATTTTACTTCACTAATTAGGTTTTTCTGAAGCCTGGATATGGCTTGCTGCCATATGTGAATGAAATTTCTTGATAAAACAGTGAGAAGTCAAAAGACTGGTGGGTGAAGGCATTTGACTAAGTTATTTCAGCTTCTCGTTTATTCTATGACATAAAGTTAGTGGTATAGGGTGGCCCGAGTTATCGCTTCCATTCTTCCATATTGAAGAGCAATTTCTTGATAAGATCATGCATATTGTGGCATGCTGTGTATGTATCTATGCACACTTGTCTTATATGCTATAGTTCAATAAGAAAATATGAATCTGTGTATTTGTTGGCATCCCAAATGTTTGAAACAATTTCCACCAAAATCTGCAAGCTTGATTGAGCTTGCCACACTCACCTCTTATGTGAAAAAGTCAATTTTAACTTTAGTGGGAGTGTTTGACCCTTCTCCTTGCTGCATTGATGCCTTTGGAGAACGTATCTGATCAAAGTGCAGGGCATGCATGAATGACATTCTCAGAAAATAAATAAAAATATTATTATGAATAAGGGATATTATCAGCTCCAGTGAAATCATTATAAATGAAAGTCAGCACTGTCCAAGAAGACAGCATGTTAATGAATACCAAGCGGCATCCCACGAGGGAAAGGAGCTTACTACGGGCTTACATGCACATATGTCTCTGACGATAGCCAGGCTTGGTGATCTCAGAATAAGGCCACTTGTTTACAGTGGATGTAATGAGCTTTCTGTAGGGCGGCTCAGCTCTTCTGAGAGAGCTCTGAACAAAGAGAGGGTGTGTTGGAAGAGCTCTTCGACTACACCATAAATTGGACTCTCTGCCAAAATCGGGAGGAATGTAAGGCCTTGACTGGGGTAAGTGGTTCTTAACAGAGTTCATGGTGAAATAATGAAAACCGGGGGCTCTCTACAAACAACATATGCTGTATGCTGGATTCCTTTTAAACTTGCAGGAGCCCTGCATTTATTTTCCACACTGTGTGTGCAAACATCTTTAATGAATGGGGAAAATGCGGCATCTTATACATTGTTCAATAAAGTGTTTGCCATTTAGAAGGAATCAGTGTCAACAGATGAATGTACTTGCAGCAGCGAGATGACACATTTTGCCTTTCAAGTGGGACATGACTGTCTCAGGAATGGAAAGCTTTTAGATATAAACATAAACACATTCTGATTTCATCATTTTAAAAGTCTTTAGAAGTACAAATGTAAAAATCAAATGGAAAGGACATGTGGTATGGAAAGAAACACTGCATGTTCAGGGGCAACTCTGAAGAACTGGATAGGAATTATAAAGCATGATTAAAGGAGGAAAGTCTGTGTGTATCTGAAGATACCCATTATATGACAAGAGTACATCGCCATGGTTAGCTGGTTTGCAATTACAACCCTGTGTCCTGTTGGTCAAAGGTAGATGAGGTAAGGAGGCCTAAATAAACACCCTTTAGATGCTAACTTTATGTGGTATGGAAACATCTAAATTAAGATCTTGTAAGTGCCTTATGTGATTAACAACATCTTAAGCTGATCAACTTCTACTCCCAAAGCTGTTTGTGTTCATACTTTGTGTTGATTTTCTTCTAAGCAACAGACTACAGCAAAGGGTCGGAGGATAAAAACATTGACCATTGATGCAGATATGAGTACTAGATATCATTACTCACTATCTTACATTATTGGTTCAATCTATTTTGATTGCTCCCATTAAATAAGAGCCCAGTTTCTTGATTCAATAACTGTAAGATTGCTCCAGGACTTGGAGAGATGGAGTCTAGATGCACCAAGAAAATGCTGCAGGCTCAGAGGCGTTAGTAGCTGCATCCATCCATCACCTCAGTGGGCCAAAAAGACATGAGCCCTGCTCTGAGCAGCCCTTGAATCAGCACACATAATCATGGTGCTCCATGACATTTTCTTACACCATGCTGTGGTACTCAAGGCTGTTCGCTTTTCTTTCTAACTTTGGGGCAAAATTTCTATGTAGCAGTTAAGAAGCTGAATTATTTTTTCCTATGTCACGTTCAGGTTTTCCTTTAATTTTCTTTCCACTTTGTGTGTGTGTGTGTGTGTGCGCGCACGTGTGTGTGTGCATGTGTGTGTGCGTGCATGTGTGTGTGCGTGCGTGTGTGTGTGCGTGTGTGTGTGCGTGTGTGCGTGCGTGTGTGCGTGCGTGTGTGCATGTGTGTGCATGTGCATGTGTGTGCGTGCGTGTGTGTGCGCGTGTGCGTGTGTGTGCGTGCGTGTGTGTGCGTGTGTGCGTGTGTGTGTGCGTGCATGTGTGTGCGTGTGTGTGTGTGTGCGTGCGTGTGTGTGTGCGTGTGTGTGTGTGCGTGCGTGCGTGTGTGCGTGCATGTGTGTGCGTGCGCGTGTGCGTGCGTGTGTGTATGTGTGTGCGTGCGTGTGTGTGCATGTGTGTGTGTGCATGTGTGCATGCATGTGTGTGCGTGTGCGTGCGCGTGTGTGCGTGTGCGTGTGCGTGTGTGTGTGCGTGTGTGTACGCGCGTGTGTGTGTGTGTGTGTGTGTGTGTGTGTGTGCGTACAAGGGCAACACTTGAGTATGTGCCAATGGAGGCCCAAGAGTGTTATCAGGAATCATTGTAGATTTTTCTACCTTCTTGTTGCTTTGCTTTGCAGTTGGCTTTCCCAGGTGTGCTGGTTACTCTGGGCTGCTGTGAGAGAAGACCCAAAGTCAAGTAACTTAAAGGAGAAAGGGACATTTATTCAGCGTGCAGTTCCAGAGGGAAGATACGGTCTTTCATGGTGGAAAAGGCATTCCTGGCCGGCAGAAGTTGGAGATAGGCTAAGTCATGTCCTTCATAGAAGCAGAACGTAAGATTACCAACTGCAAGTAAGGGGGGACTGATCAACCTGAAGGCCTATCCCCTGTGATTGCCTTACAGGAAGGCCCTGCCTCTTCAAGGCGTCATGACCTTCCCAGACAACTAAAGCTTGAAACACGAGTCTGTGGGAGGCAATTCACATTTCAAACCATGAGGTCCAGCCCTGGCCTAGGCTCATTGACATCTCATGATGCAAATCATACTCAGTCCAGCTACATCTGTTGCTGTAAGAGAACATCCAATGTCAAGCAATTTAAGAGAGAAAGAGAGGTTTATTTAGCTTAAAGTTTCAGAGGAGAGATATGGTCTTTCATGGCAGACACAGCATGGCTGGTAGCCAAAGCTTGTAAGCAGGCTAAGTCCTGAAGACATCTTGGAGGCCAAGAACTGCAAGACTTCTGCTGAAAAAGCAGACTTCTCCAGGAGGTAGGGTGGGATTCATCCACCTTAAAGCCCACCCCATGTCCTCTTCCTCCAGCAAAGTTCCACTTCTCAAAGGTGCATTGAACTTCCCCAAACACATGAACCTGTGTGGGACACACTTCAAATCATGACAAAGAGTTACATGCTTCCAACATACAATGGCACAGAATAAACATCTACACTCCAAAAGGAAGGAATGGGGGCATATCCAGGAAAGACTGGTTCATAACAGTACTGAAAACCAGTAGGACAGACTCCATATCCTGCAGCTCCAAATCCAGAAAAGGAGCTTTTTGTTGAAGTTATCTCAATTCCAAAAGCTTCAGTTCTCTCCCTCTAGTGAAGCTGTCGACAGAATTCATCACTATCTAGGGCTGACGTCTCCCAGGGCACACAGCTCTCCTTGACAGATGTCCCATGTTGGTTCTGGCATCTCTAATATCTTTACTTCTCAATGGCAAACCAGGCTTTAACTCCACAGCACAAATTGCCTTCTTGGGTTTCTAAACTCAGACTTCCTGCCACATCTTGCCTGGCTTCTGCTATATTCTTCCTTGGAGGAAGAGATCCAGGATCTCTTCCTTTTTGCATCTTTGATGCCTATAAAGTCTGCAACATGTGGCTATAACCTTGGGTTGGAAATTGACCAACTGAATTCACAGCTGATTCAGCTTCTCTATGCTGGAAAGAATTTCTATCTGTCTTGGACAGTTGCTTCAGAGGAGAAATAGAACTTTCCTTTGGAACTCTGCTTGTTAGCTCATGCTTTCAAAAGAATTTGCATTCTTATCGGTGAGAGACTTCCCTGAGGACCTTGCCCTCTTCTCTAAAAGAAGAGCAGGCCTCGATTTGGTAATGGGGCTGATCTCTTTAACATCAGTAGCCATTTTATGCTCTGCCTCTTCCTGGTTCAGCTCTGTAAGTTTGTCATTCCTGAACAAGAGCAATAAAATGTAGCTATGCTACACTAGCAAGGCTACATCACCTTGAAATTTAACTTCAGGCAGGCATTCATGAGGAAGGCAAAATTCACTAAACTCTCTGCCAGAACATGGGTCCATTTACATTTGTAATTTCCAAGACAGTTTCGTTTCCCCTATGGACCATAACAAGCTGGTCTTCTACTTCCTGAATCACTCTCAACACTGCTGTCTTTCAAGCTTTCACAAAAAAAGGCTCTCTTGTTCCGGTCACCAAGATGCAAAGACTTTATCATCACAAAGTTCCAAAGTTTCCCATAATTCTCCCAACAAGTAGTTTCAAAGTCACACTAGCCACATTATATCACTGATCATACTGCTGGGTACCAACTTCACTCAGCTTCACAAGCGATACTACACTTTTGGTCCTGGAGTGTCCTCATCTCATACAGCAGCACCCCACTTTTCTGGTATCAGTCTCTGTACCAGTTACTCTGTTCCGTTGCTGTGAGAGAACACCCAAAGTCAAGCAGCTTAAGGGAGAAAGGGAAATTTATTCTACATGTGGTTCAGAGGGAAAATTTATCTTATATGGTGGAAAAACATGGCTTGTGACAGAAGTTGGTGGGGAACTGAAAGACTGAACTGAAAGAGCAAACCTGTTCTGGAAGTAGGGCAGAACTAATCTACCTCAAGGCCGACCTCCTGAAACTGCCTTTCTCCAGAAACTCTTCATCTCTTAAAAGTGTCACGACCTTTCCAAACAACTAAAGCTTTGAACGCAGAAGCCAGCTGGGGACAACTGACTTTTTAAATCATGACACCCAAGCTTCCATTTTGGAGGCAGAACTAAATGATATCACCCATATTTACCTAATTTCTGTAAAGGATCTGGGGATCCAAACTCAGGTCTTTTCCTTGCAAGGCAATGACTTTAGCCCTTGAACCATCTTCTTTGCCCACTTTTTTCCCCTTAAATGTCACTCTATACCCTGCCTTAGCTCATTTCTCCCTGATCATTGTTCTCCCTGCACTGCTGTGGGAAAAACATTTGGGAAAAACCAAGTTTATTCTATACTTACTTTATACATTTTTCTATATTCTTTACTTTTTTCAAGAAACATATTTTTTCTCCATTATCTAATTGTCAAAATAATATGGTTTTAATATTCATCTATTTCAGACATGTAACTACATTGAACTATCGTAATCATCCTTAAATATTCAATACAGTGACAGTAAGTATTCATACACTGATAGGTCATCTTATGGTGAAGTGACCATGTAAAGTCACTGAATGACTGTCATTTACACATACCATTCTTTCAGCTTCCCCTGGGAGCCTCTCATCTTACTTTCTGCCTCTGGACATTAGTCAGCTCCAGGTATATTATATAAGTGGATGATTGTCATTTATGTCTGGCTTATTTCATTTAGCATATGTCCCTTGAGTTTCTCCTTTAGCATCCAATAGACTTTTCTGTTTTCTAAACACTTGATAATATTGCCAGTTGATATTTCTTCCATCCAATGTGCTACTTTTTCCTTACCCACTCATGCATTCAGTCAACACTCAGGTGGTTTCCATATGATAGACCCTGTGAATTTTTCTAGTACAGACATGTGATTATTTTCTAGAGATCATACTATCAATTCTTTTTGAACTCATAGCCAAAAGTAGAGTTACCTGATCTTATAGTAATGTGATTTATTTTCTACATCTACACCATTTTTCATCACCGCCATAAGTGTATGAGGGATATAATTTTTCCAAACCCTCTTCACCAGTTCACCACTTCAGTGCGGTATCACACTAAAGTTCAAATTTCCATTTTTCTAATGATTTGTCATGGGAACATTAATTTTTGATGTACCTCTTGGCTATTGGTTTATATTCTTTTCTAAGATTGTCTATCATAGTCTCCTGGAAATCAGGTTGTGTTTTGTTATTGGGTGTTGGGATTCATTCTTTGTTTTGGATGTTAATCCTTGGCCAGATTATAAATTGTAGCTGTGTTCCTCCATGACAGTTCTCCCATTGGTTAGTGTCTTTTGTTCTTTTATGATTAAAAACATGAATTTTGGGCTGAGGAGATGGTTCACGAGTTAGACTTCTGCCTCACAAGTATAAGGTTCTGAGTTTGGATCTTGGCTTCCATGTGAAAACACCAGTAAGAAACAGCAACAACCTGAACTTCAGGCCTCGGGAGACAGAGCCTGGGAAACTCCAGAGCAAAGCGAAGATGTGGTAGCACAATCCATGGTGATTCCTGAAGACATCCTTTGGCACACACAGTGCCCTCTGATACACACACACACACACAAGAAAATAAATAAGTAATTTAAAAATGAATTTCAGGTGGAGACAAGCTAGAATGAATCCAGGGAGATCCATAGAAACATACAGGACAAAGACAAGGAACTATTAAATTTAACTTTCTGAATAAAGTAAAAAAAAAATAATAAATTTTATCTAAAAGTCACTAACATTTTTATAGAATAACTGGGTGCTCCAAAATGTACAGAATCCCCTAAAATGTTCAGAATCAGAGGTTGAGTGGCAGATCACCATAAGCCAAACACAATGCAAATGAACTAGATCACTAATTTTAAGGCAGTGATCTTCATGTGGTGCAGCCACATGAGTCTGGAGTCTGCATTGGACCAGGTGGAGAATATGGTGTCAGAAGGGACAGAGAGTTTGGTGATCTCAGCACATCCCTCCCTCTACAGCACCTTTTAACAAAGTACTCACATTGAACAAGTTGTTCAAAATGTCTACTACGACAAATTGTCTGGAATCTGAAGAGCTTATGGAAAGCTCTGATGATTTAATCCAATTTTGTAATCTCTGCTGCTGTCCTTATTTCTAGTCCCAAGTGTCAGCATCACATAATTGCCACGTTCTCACTGTTGATGCATGTTCTGAAGTATCAGCACACTATAACTCTCAATTTCTTAAAAAGTACAAAGAACCCCCCCCATTGACTTGAATTACTGCTTTATACAGTTCCAGACTACATGCTATGCTATTTCAGTATGTGAACTTCTTATCATAGCTTGATATTAAGTTCAAGAATATTTTTAAAAGATTTAAAATTAGCCAGGTTCATTTAAGTTTTCCCCATTTAGGGATAAATTAGAAAAATTAAGTTCTTTACCTAAGGAAAACACTCCTTTTATAAAATCTTGATTAAAATTTTGCAGAATCAGTTTCAGAACCAATGCATTGTTTTCACGTGTTCTCTCCAAATAGAACAAGTTCAGAAAGAAATCACATGCGTCTTTGAGGGCAGAAAAGAGAACCTCATTCTGACCAGAGTGTTTGGGAAATACTACAGCAGAAAATACATTTCTATCTTGTTCTCCACTCTGTCAGCATCGACCTTTCAGAACTCTGTGCAAGCCAGATGAGGTGCTTGGGAGTTGGTAGAGGAAAGTGCTTGATCCACAAGTATAAGAACCTGAGGTTGGGTCCCCAGGACCCATGGCAGGCCGGAAACAGAGGTGCAGAACTCTGCAGTCTCCACCCCCTCAGGAAATAAGAGGCAGGAAGAGGAGACTCCCCAGAACACCATCAAGCAGTGTCAGAAAGGTGCAAAGTGAGATAAACTCTGACAGCTGTAGACAACACAAGCACGAGTGCATCTATCTACACACATGAGCATGGACACACACAAACATTCATGCATCCACACGCATGAATATGGACACACAGGTGGACACACACACTCATGCCTGCTCACATATACATGCATTTTTAGATATGAAGTCTTTTTCAGTGCTGGGTTTGAATACAGTTTAGGCAGGTATTCTACCACAGAGCACAGTTTAAGCCTTTAGCAAATTTTTTCATAAAGATATTTATAGCTCCTTTTTCCTTACTTTCTGTTTTTTTTCTTAAACTTTAGTTTTGAGTTTTTCTTAAGCAAATGTCTTAATTATTCATGGTGAATACCAACTTTTAAAATATCTTTAATTCCTTGCCAAACCTATAGACACTGAAAACCATGCATACTTTTGGGTATTAATTCCCTAGTGATATTCAATGCTACCTACTTCCCCCACTACTGATATTTCTAGTTTTAACCTAGACTTATTATTTCATGACCATTCTGAAGAAAGGACCTTCTACTCAGCTCTTCTATTTGCCAAGCATGAGCACAGAGTTTGTGTGAGGCAATATGAATGATTGTCAGACTTTCATTTCCTGCTGCTGCTTCCACAAAAAAAAAAAAAAAAAATATATATATATATATATATATATATATATATAATTGATGAAAGTAGGAAGAATGAATTGTCTTCTTCTGGCTTATAGCCTCGATTCTTTGTGGTAGAAGAGTCAATGGAGTAGGAGTTTGAACCAGCTGGTCACATACCAATCATTGTCAAAAAAACATCAGACAATGAATGAATGTAGCTTACAAGTTCTTTTCCTTCATTGAAAGAGTGCAGAATTCCAGAGAATAGTACTATCTGCAGTAGATGAATTCTGTCCCATCATTTAATGAAATCCAGATAATTCCCCACTTGCACACCTAGAGACCTGTATCCCAGAGATACAGATTTTTGTTAAGCTAACGCTCACCATCAGAATACTCTAAGTCCTTTCAGAACTCCTGAGCCAGACACAACTCCTCCATCAGAGATGGTGAGTATCAGGCCAGCATTTTCCATGTCTCCTTGAAAGGAAAAGATTCTAGGTTATTAGCATTTGAAACAAAAGGAATCCATAACATATACTATTTCTTAATTTCATTTCACGTGTGGGTGTATGGGGAATGTGCATGTGTATGTGAGCCTTTGCGCGTGCGCACACACACACACACACACACACACACACACACACACACACAGCCTTTGCATATGAATGGGTGCAGATATATATGGGGTGTAGGTGTGTGAGTTCACTTGGGTGTGTATGCATGTGGAGGGCCAAGAGTGATATCAGGAATCCTCAATTAGTTTTCCATCTTATTGTTGGAACCTAGGTCTCTGACTAAATCCACTAGATCTAATCTGGCTAGCCATCTAATCCACTAGATCTAATCTGGCTAGCCACTGAATCCACTAGATCTAATCTGGCTAGCCACCTAATCCACTAGATCTAATCTGGCTAGCCACCGAATCCACTAGATCTAATCTGGCTAGCCACCGAATCCACTAGATCCAATCTGGCTAGCCACCGAATCCACTAGATCTAATCTGGCTAGCCACCTAATCCACTAGATCTAATCTGGCTAGCCACCGAATCCACTAGATCTAATCTGGCTAGCCACCGAATCCACTAGATCTAATCTGGCTAGCCACCGAATCCACTAGATCTAATCTGGCTAGCCACCGAATCCACTAGATCTAATCTGACTAGCCACCTAATCCACTAGATCTAATCTGGCTAGCCACCTAATCCACTAGATCTAATCTGGCTAGCCACCTTGCTCTGATGATTCCCAAACTCCACTTTCAGGGATGGAATTGCAGATGAGTTGCCATATACACATGACATTCAATGCAGAGCTGCGCGATCCTGATCCACACTCAAGTCCCGTAGCTTGTGAGGCAAGGGTTTTTACCACTGAGCCATTTCCTCTGCCTAAGATATGCTATTACAGTTGTTCTCTTTCGCTAAATCTGTTCACAGGATTAACACACTATTTTAATGGTTTTCTTTCTCTAAATCTATTAACTTCCAGGCTAACTGGAAGGAATTATTCCTTTCTAGTAACAATATAATCCCTTGGTCCTCATCTCTCAGTATTCTAAATCTGCAGTTTTTCCTAAAGCATATCTGCTAAGCTGATAAATTAGGATGTGCACAGTCAGTCACAGCCTGTGAAAATATATTAATACATAGCTACACCAATCTCTGGCTTTGCGATCTTTGATACTTTGATTCTGGGACCGCATCCTCAAAAATGGAAGGTTCTTAGTTGTAGGCTCATGGATAGTTCAATATAAAAAATGATATTGTATTTCAAAGTGTTTTCCTAATTCTCAATCCATCACCTTCATATAAATAAAAAAATACAAAACATGCTACTCAAATTCAGTATCTCTTCATGGTGTCTCAACATTGACTCACCAATGTGAATTCAAAAAACAATCCAGAATCTTTTCAAATTCTGTAGCCATAATTTAAGATGAATACTCTTTATTGAGTGGTTATTTAGATGACTACTATTTTAGTCCTAGGATGAAGAGTCCGAGCCAAACAAGCCCCTGTATCAAATCTTCCTTTATTTCTCATGAATGCACGGAGATGTGTTGCTTGACTTTACTGTTGTGTCTTTTGGCTTTTAGTTAATTTCCCATTAAATGCTACTCTGAGCACCATCTGCCCTCTTTGGACAGCATCATATTTCCATTCTCCTCTCCCATCACCATGTTTTACCCTTGGAAATACGATGTTGTTTTGTAATTAATTCAGCACTAACATGTGAGCTGCCTTTCACTAGTGAATGATTTGTGTTGTAAATTGCTAGTGTGTATATGAAATAATCACAATGATCCTGAGTAATAAATAAGAATGATATAAAATATCTTTCATTGGGGTTGGTGAGATGGCCAGTTGTAAAAGCCTTTAGCTTACAAATGGAAGTATCTGAATTCAAATCTCTAGATTGCTGCTGTCCTCCACATGCATATGCATTCAAGTGCACTCATATACATGCATCCTCACATGCACATGCATTCACCCACATGCAAAAGACACACACACACACACACACACACACACACACAAACACACACACACACCATAAACACATACATGAAAAAGAACAAAAAAGAGGGTACCGTTTTCATGGATGACTATTTTCAAATTCAATTTATATTTGCCTTATGGGCTAATATTTGTGCTTAGTGAATTTGGAGCAAATAAAGATACCTTAAGTAATAACTTTGTTGCTTTTTTTTCATTAAGATTTAGATTTCTCCACTAAATTCCATTCTGAAAGATGCCTTAAGGAATACAAGTTAATGACTTTCACATAATTATTTTTATGTTTGAAAACCGAGTGCAAAATGCTGGTATTCATACAGCTGTATTTTTAAAAATATGTATAGTTTTATTTTGATTTGAACTTAGTTGAACTCAGACATCACTTCTCCCTGTTAATGAAAAGTGTGATTTGGTATAAGAAGTAAGAGCATTCCAACACACACATACAATATGACTGTCTTCTTTCCATATTACCTTATTTTCTAGATCAGAAAGCTCAAATGAGAGAACTTTTCAAATTTTATCAGTGGTATTAAAAGGGTTTGCATTGAAGCTGCTAATAAAATTCTCTAATAAAACTCCAGCTGTGAGCAAATTAAGTCACTGATGTGGTAGGCTGCACGAATGTATGTAAGAGCATGGTCCTGTATCCTTCCAGTGTAGTGACAGTCCTAACCTGCAAGAGGACAAAATTCACAGGCGAGGATTTGACCTTCATCCTGGTAGGTTTAGTGCAGTGCACATAGGTATTGGTATGTTGTAATGTGAGATGGATATTCACAACAAATTTATAATGCCGATCTGCAGGGCTGATGTCCTTCCTGAGCGGCAGCTCTGTGGCTGGATGATGATGCACTGTGATCCTGCAGCAGGGAACCCTGAAGCCATGGTGTCCTGGAGAGCCGTGTCGCCGGTTCAACTACACAGTGCACTGTTTAGCTTTTCGCTCGATGGACTTCAATTTCCCCCTCATCCCAGCTGGCTGGAGAGACAAATGTCGTTGAACATATGGACAATGCGGTGAGATAGGATGGAAAGGGGAATAGCTATCCTTTGTCTATACTGGCGAACAGGGACCAAGCGTATGGCTCTCTGACAAGCCTCAGTGACTTTATCTGCCTATGAAGCACATCACTCTACTGGACACAAACCAAAAGAGGCCTGCTGCACTCATGCATGGACACTACTTGTCCACGGGTGCAGTTGGTGGCAAATGCTCCTGAATGAAGTAGTCTGTGCTCATCACAGCAGAAAAACATACGGCTTTAGTTAACAGCACAATGCCTAAATACCTGGTAGCTGAAGTAACTACCAAGAGTAATCACTTTATTTATTGTGGGTCATAATACTCTAAATTCACTGATGTGCTCTCAAAGAGGCCGAAGTAACATGGTAGATACTGTTCTTTCCATCAATGGAAGATGCTCAACATAAAATGCCATTTTTAAATCAACAGACTTGTTTCTTTTCATATTGACAGTAATACCGTTAAATTGTCCTTGAAATGTGAATAGATTCAAGCGCCAATATGCAGCATCTGAGATACTCCTAAATGAGAACATTTTTGTGTTTGATTTTAATTCATTGAAGTTCTAAATAACGGATATTTTTACACTTGCTTATTAAGGTGTTTCAGAGACAAAAAGGTTTTCTTGTATTCTCGTAGGATATCTGAAACCCTCTAATTTTTTTTATAGGAAACCACTTTCAGAAAGAACCATCATATCCAAAGGGATCTTGACAACTTCAGAATTGGTGACAAGTGCCAACCGATGCGATTAACAGGGCTGGGGGTGAAAACTGGTGACACGTCACTGCTTCACGGTGAGGTCTGGTGAGAGGACCTGTCTCATTCTCACCTTGGAAAGCTGGTCCTTGTCTGGGGTCCTAGGCAGACCGGGTCCACGCTAAAGCAGGACAAGGTTAAGAGACTCCCAATGAAAAATGTTACAAGCTAACTCTTCTATTTTTGTCATGCTTATTATTTTTGTATGTATCTGTGTGTATCAGAGGGCACTATGTGTACCCTTGGAGGCCCAAGGGTGACTTCAGGAATCACCCTGGATTGCTTCTATTTCCTATTTGCTTTTGCTCTGGAGTTTCCTGGGATCTGCCTTCAAGGATGGAAGTACAGGCCATCATCACTTCTGTCCTGTGTTTTTATGCGGGATATGAGATCTGAACTCAGGACCTTCTGCTTTTGAGACAGAGGCTTAACCATGGAACCATCTCTCCAGTTTTATTTTGCATCATAGATGCTTAAACTGAAAAAAAACTCAACACTTTGCTGTTACACTAAGGCACTAGGACCAGGTCTAGTGATGTGCAGTCAAATGATTTAACAATTTAGTTACAGAGAACATCTATGTAGCCCTGGCTTAGTCAGTGGCCACTAGCCTGATTGGTCTAGGCCATGGGAATCCTCCTACTTCAGCTTCCTGAGTCACATTATTTCAGCTCGTGAAAACAGAAGAGTGACCACTTGGCACATTTGAATTGATTCCACATGTAATAAATCAAGACAAGTCATTATTGTGAAAAATTATCAAGTCCAAGTTGGCTGTCACTCAGTCAATAAACACTGCCCACTAATTCATTTACTCTGGGCCACTCAAAGTTCCACCCCGCTTTGCATTTGGGATGCTGTAAAACTGATACGACATCAATCACAAACCACCTGTCCCCTGAGAGATCTAATAGGAGATCAGGCTTCTAGAAAGCTTGGTGTTCAGAAAGATGCACGTAACTTCACACCCACGGAAATTACCATGGTGTAAGCTGCTAGATTGTCACATAAGTTTTCCTCGCCAATCAGTCTCTTCAAATCCAGTCTTACACTATCATCGGCTTCTACAACCTAAACTTGTTCTTCCTTAAAAATCTGTGTGATTATTCCAAGCTACAGATTTGGTTGTTATAGAATCGTTTTGTGTGACTTCTCTTGAAATAAATTACTTCACAAGGCAGCATTTTGGAGATCAGAGCATCTCACACACCGAGTCATTCTGCAGCATTCTGAAGTACGGGTTTTATATCATAGAAAAACTACATACATGTGCAAATAACATATACATACATAATGGCTAAAGCACACACACGTACTGTGATAGTTAATCCTGGGTGTCAAGGTGATACACCTGGCATTAACTAAGATCAGCTGATACCACCTGAAGAGTTTATCTGAATAATACAAATATCAGCCCTAGATCCCATCATCCCATTGATACCTCCATAGATCCCACTGGAACTCCCAGTAGTGGACCAGATAAAAGAAGCCATAGTTGAGAGAGAGAGTAAGCGAGCACGAGAGAGAGAGAGACAGAGAGAGAGAGAGACAGAGAGAGAGAGAGAGACAGAGAGAGAGAGACAGAGAGAGAGAGAGACAAAGAGAAAAGAGACAGAGAGAAAGAGACAGACAGAGAGAGAGAGAGACAGAGAGAGAGAGAGAGGCTCCAGGAATACTCCAACCATATGGATGTGACTTAGCTTCAGCCACCAGCCATGTCACTGCCACCATAGAAGTCTCTTTTCCCTGTGGAACTGTAAGTTAAACAAATCTCCCTTTCTCCCTTATTTGACTCTGGGTGCTATCTCACAGCACTAGTTAAGAGTAGCCACTACACACACACACACACACACACACATGTTTTTCTCTTAAAACATAAGCCATAATCAATTGAGGAAAGTTTTGGTAAGGCATTGCTTTTCTAAGATGGTCACAATTGTTCCTTCCCTTGTAGATACGTGTCCTTGAAACATCATGTTGAAAATTATTTGTCAGAAAGAGGATTCTTTCCTTGGCTGAAATCCTATTTAACATTATGATTTGGGGCCTATGAGAATCATGTCATGTCTAATGACCACTTTAGAAAATGCAACAGTCTATGTTCTGTGCTCACACATATTTTCTTTCTTGAAAGCAGTTTCCTTGCTGGAAGGAGGCTCAAGCGGGAGGCGTCGACGTGAGATGTGCAAGTGCAACTCTCTGTTGACAACTTCAGACGGTCCTGCAGCGTGACAAGGCAATGCATCAGGCTGTGTGGAAACTTGTTTCCGGGGTTGTCCACAAGCTCATCGAAGTTGTGTGAACACCACCAGAGAAAACCCCCACAGGGCTACAGGCCAGAGTCAAAGAATCTTCAACAAAAAGTTGATCTTGACCTCAGAGTCCTAAGCAGAAGAGTAGTAGGTTTTCATGCTACAGATTTGGACAGTTTCTTAAGTAGTAGCAGAAAAGTCACTATTTCATCCAACTTTGTGATTGTTTGTTATGGCAAAAAAGCAAAAGCAAAAGGCACAATTACAGTTTCAGGAAGAATTACTTTGAAGTGTGATTAAAATATGAAGCTACAAGAGAAAAAAATGATAATTTCTTAAAAAGAAATGAGAAACATATAAAGATATTTCATGAAAAGTTTTAAGAAAAAATATATACATTATACACACACACACACACACACACACACACACACACACACATGCACGCACGAATACAGAGAGAGCAGCTGCTTTCCTTCTGTTTGCCATGGATGGACTTCTCAGCCGTTTTCAGTGGGTCGCTTTGCAGAATACCATGATTAGCATCAGATTTTTGATAGTCTGTTACAAAGTTATTCATGAAGAAACAAGAACAAAATCCTTGTCCAAGAATTCTCGTTTTCTGTCACCTACTATTCAGGGTTATTTTCAAAACACATCTGTAGTAGACATGTGGAGAATAGCAAAGCATTTCATTCGATAAGCTCTGATTTATTTAATTTGACAGCAATCCGGATTGCCAATGACTCAAGCTAAGTTATTAATTTGTTTTCTTTCTCTTTTCACTTAAATACAACTTGCAGAATTTGATTAATGAAATTTTCGTAGAATAGAGAACCATCAAAGCAGAACACCCTTACATTGTCATTGACAATGACACAAATATGGCAAATGTCAGAAACAATTTGGGGATGAAGCCTCAAATGGCTTTTGTACCCTTGTTGTACTGAAAATCCACAAGGTAAACCTAACCAGAATAATGCGAGGGCCTTTCTTGCACATCTTTTACCTGACTCAGTCAATGAACCCACATAATCCCATGTGAACTCATCCGTGTGAATTATGCAAGAGCTGACTGATATCTGGAAGGATAGGGAGGAGAGAGAAGTTACTTTGGAACATTTTTGCTAATCTTTGCCAGGTTAATTCTGGAGCCCATGTTAAAGAAAAATGTGAAGGGAAGGAAAGCACAACAGTTTTCTCTTGCAAAGACAGATGCCAAGTTCCTAGTTTCTAAACATGGAAAATGCAGCAAAGAAATTGCACCGACAATTCAGGAGCTAATAATTTTAATGTTACTCTCACAATTCTGAGTCTGTAAAATGTGATGAGCTTTTAAGGGAGCATGCAGATTTTCTGAGATTTCCTTCTGCCTGCTACAAGTGTTCGACTTGTGATCTGCAATATTCCCTAGGTCCCATAAGCCAGCTTCCTGATACTGAGAGGATTAAACAGGTTTTATGTGTTTCTATATCTATTCACTGGCATATTATCAGAATGCAGAAAGGTCAAACTGCTTGGACCTGAATGAGATACCTTTAGGCCACCGGGCAAAGGTTATCAGCCTGGGAATCCGGGCTTCCTGATCTTCTGACTCCTTAGCAATGTAGATGTCTCTTTCTTCATTCATGATAGGTTTGGCCTGTCCATTATTCTGATTTTGCAACCTATAGGTCTTCAAAGAATCTTCAGCAAAACATTCTGTTCTTTTCTTTGAGCATTAAGTGTCTGGAAATATCCTCCTGAAAAGACTCTGAGATACCATTTCAGATGGAAGGAGGAGAATCATATAAAGTCTTCTAAAATTTGACCAGGAAATCTGTTTTTTCAGAAAGCATATGAAATGGCATAAAAAGAAATTTAAACATTTAAGTTCATGTTTCTTTTCAAAAACTTTACTGTTATGTTTTAACTTTTAGCACAAAGGGGACCACACCAATATATTAGCACATTTTTCTAACATATTGATGTTAACTTATGTCAATGTTGGAACTTTTTAAAGATGGAGTTTCTGTTTACATAAACGCATCAGTGATCTTGGAAGGTTAAAATGTCCCCATCACCCACTAAGACTAATCCTAAAAAGTAATTGAAGAGAAATTCCATGCAGTCCCATTAATAGTTCACCTTACGCCTGTTACAAGGGCAGCTAGTTGTATGTGTTACACTTTAGAAATCCATCTAATGTGAACCTACTATCATTTATCTCAAATGAAACACAGTTGCAGAGATTTCTTATTCTGCATTAAAATCAGTTCAAAATGATTAGATCACTAAATTGTATTTATTAATGTTTTAAGTGTCGAAAATATTGTCAATAGAAAAAAAAGGAAAAAATCTACCTCCTGATTGATAAGTATCACATGGAAAATATAAATATCTATAACTATTTTATAAGTTTCAGAGCTCTTTGTTTTGCTGACTCCATATTTTTAAGTGTTTAGAAGTTTCTTGGGAAGCAACCACTGTTTCAAACTTTTCTAAGGAAACGTGCCTCCCAGGACAAAAACACTGTTTATTTTGTCTTATTTTCATTGGTGCTTCATTAACTCAGATTTTTCCATTGTCAGTCCACTCAGCTGAGTGGCTTGCTTCCCATGAGATAAGTAGTAAAATGCCCCCATTCCAAATGCACCATAAATAAGACTTGACTTGTGGAAATGCCACTTCAGAGGTCAGCATTTGGCCAACAGAAGACCACTTGTGGCTCTCCACTGGCCCCTACACATTCCAACTTTAGAAGGCTCTGTACAGTGGAAGGAGGGGGATCATTATTTTTTATCTCCCATAGATGTTCCATGAATGTCTTAGGAGTAGCAAATAAAACAATGACAGCATATTCGAATGTGATAATTCACAAATAATATATATTTTTATGAAATTTTTACATACATATGGATGTATGTACATCAGAGGGCACTATATGTGCCTGTGGAGGTCCAAGGGTGACTTCTGGAGTCATCCTGAATGGCTCTACCTCCTTTTTAGCTCTGCTCTGGAAATTCCCAGACTCTGCTTCCAGAGCCACAAATGCAGGCCATTTCACCTGATGCCTTTACATGGGATCTGGGATCGGATCTCAGGTCCTACTGCTTGTAAGGCAGATCAGAATCCCTGAGTCATCTCTCTAGCCTCACATTGTTGATATAAATCACATCGTTGTGTGGTTTCATTATAATGGAATATAATGTCTGCGAAGAGTAGCCATCATCAATTGATAAATGTTATTATTTCTAAAATAAGCTAGTTGAATTATTTTTTAGAACTTTCATAACATCTTTTAGCATGCTCACAAATGGAAAAGGTCTTCAGTATCTACCAGTCCTTGAACCTGTGAACTAATCACCAAGGGAAATCAATTAGAAGAGTGATGAGTAGAAAGCAATGAGTGTTGGTTGAGGGCCATTCGATAAAGGAGATCAAATTCCTTATAGAGTTACATATTTTCCTATGTAGATCAGCTACCAGAGATAACATTGTTGGAATGTAAAGAAATCATTGTTCAATTAAAAAGAAAATGGACAAATTATTGTTTGCTTTTTAGTACCAAGTTAGTGGGACTATCAAAGAGGAAGTGAGCCTAGAGCCTGAAGCAAAGCTTTCTGAGGAGGAAGAGGAGGACTGCATTTTGATCCATGGAGACGCATCCGTGCTGTGGTTATAAAACACAAATTGCACAAAGAACAGCAGAGGAAAAATACCAATGTGATATTAGGCAACAAAACTATTTTGAAAGGCAATAGTGTTGACATAGAAAATAAAATGACTGAAATGAAAACATCAGGGGGAGGAGATAATAGTCCTCAATTGAATCGGGGGGCAGCAGATCCTGGGGGTCCATTCTGCCCCTGATCTTATGCATTTTATGCTTACTGCCTGTCATCTTATGCAGCAAATGAAGGAGGAGGATTCCAGCATGTTCTTTCAGTGTATATGCAATATGATGCTATTTAATGCTTCCTTCAAGTGGGTGTGGATATGGGTGTGTGTGTGTGTGTGTGTGTGTGTGTGTGTGTGCAAGTGTGAATGTGGGTGCACACACAGGTGCTCAAAACATCACGGGAAGCCTTCATCCATTTTTCTCCACATTTCTGCAGTGAGTCAGGAGCTCATGTTCATTCCAGAGGTTAGTGCATGTTTCTTTTCAAATAATCCTTCCATTTCTCATCCCAGCCCAGCCCTGCATTTATATAGATACACATATCACACTGTGCTTTGTAAATGGGTGTCAGGATTTAAACTCTGGTCCCACTCTTGCACACTAAACACTCTTATTCACTGACTGCATCTGTCCAACACCATAATATGCCCTTCTCTAAATCTTATATAATATATGAGTGTTTCACATTTCTTACAAAGTAAAAACATGGATTTTTGCATTTGTGTGATAATTACCTTTTGCTGATAGTGTTATTCTATGCCTTTTCTCGAAAATTCGTGGTTAATGGAGGGTCATAGTTGAATCATGTCTATAAATCTATAATCATCAACATAGTGTGTATAAATAAGCTTCATAAGGATATTGGAAGTTATCACAACAAATGTGAATTATCCACATAGCTTAACTTTTGTTCTCACAACCCTGCCCTGTTTTCTAAGACTTCCAAGTGTCGTGTCAAATGTTCAGTCCACTCCCATTGGTCTGTCAACTTACATTTTATGATAATATTTAGATGTCAATCAAAATCGTTAGATAAAGCCAGTTAATCAAAAGTTGGTGTTGGCTTCTTAATCCAGCTGTCATGTTTTGCCAACTTGGGAAATATCAATAGCTAGTATTTATTGAGTGACTAAGATCAACCAGAAACTTAGGATCATCCCATTTGTTAAATCATTCATTAATAATCAATATCTGTGAAAATCATCTGTAATAACTAGTGTTATTCTTAAGGTACACATTATACAATTGAGGTACTGAGCTTTAGTGGATTTTCTGAGATCTAAGAGCAACCATGAATATTCATTTCAAACTCAGAGCTCTTACTTTTGAGCATTCAAAATGTAAACCCTATCGGCTTCATTTTCAATTTTACAACAGAAAAAAAAAATAATTCACCGAGCAGTAAGAATCACAGCTAATCACTAAATCCACTTTTGAAAGGGATTCCCTTTGAAGAAAGGTTACCAGACAGTCAATGTTCTTTCCTTTTTGCGGCAGATCCAGCACAGTGTACTAAGGGAGGCTGACTGTCCTGGAAGGCACGACTCTGTGTCAGCCTTGAACATGCAACTGCTGTTCTAAAATTCATCCGCCATATGCAGATTTTGAGACCCAAAAATACCTTCTCTTTCCTGACATAGAAAAGTATGCAGCATTCTCTTCCTAGCTCTCCTTGGACCAGTGTTACAGATACTCTTGTCTGTTGCTGTGAGAGAACTCCTAATGTCAGACAACTTAAGGGAGAAAGGAAGATTTACTCAGCTTGCAGTTCCAAAGGAGAGTCTTTCATGGTGGAGGTGGTATGGCTGGTAGAAGGTAGGTTAAGTCACTGCAAACATCCTGGAAGCTCAGAGCTGCTCAGTCCAGCAGCCCTCTTCCAAGTCTTCTATTCTATGGTTCCTTCTTTCTGGTCTGCTATGACCTGACTTGTTCCATCCCCAGTGGACTTCCTGTGATAGCAAGGTTTGATTTTCTGTGATCTTTGAAGCACTCCATTTCTCACCAGTTGACCAAAATATCTCTCACTGATCCATCAAGTATCAGATTATCTCAGATGCCCTTTTTGAATATTCTGCCTCCACCAAGTCAGAATATTATACCATTATTTCAAATTTTCATAGTGTCTTAATCTTGTCCGTCCTTTTTTTACAGTTATTTTTATATCTGAATTTCTGAGGGGCGGAAAGATATTTTCTGTTTCATATTCATAGCAGAGGCTCCTGAGACATGCTGTAGGGTTCAGTATAACATTGTTGGGTTGACAGAAAAATTACACAGTTGATCATAAAAAATGGAATAATTCCTTCTCAGAATTAAAGTGAAAGTAGGAAAAACAGAATCAATAAAGCAATGTATAAGATATCCACTATTAAGTTTCACCCACTGTATTTTATTCAGTATGATTGGTCTATGCTTATCTGCACTATTTTCATGGAAGATATCTCAATTTGTTCTAACCATCTTCCTTGACTCTGCTGATCTATATGGGGCTATTTCTGCAGTAATTGGGACTTTTCAGCAACTGTAATAATTTAAGTTTCAGTCATTTACAGGCTGCTCAGACTTCTGATTCACAATGGGAACAGCCCCTTACAATGCAGCACAATGACAGAATTGAATTGGTCCTTTCAATTTTGATTTGATTTGATTGCCCAGGGTAGAGAAAGAAAGGTAATTATAGGACCCAGAGAAGAACATCATGACAATGATACTTAATAACTTGCTCCAGGAGAAGGTTTTCTTTGGATGAGATCTACGCAAGGCGCAGGGATACCAGCCCTCCAGAGTAAAACCATCTTAGGCAAATGTAAATTTCTCTCCCTCCACTCATTAAAGGACTTTAACCACTTAGTGCATACTCTCTCACATTTATATTGTGATGCATTCATGCTAAATGTACAACTCCTGTGGAAAATGAATCATAACCTCCTTTTCATTTGTCATTTGCACGTGATAAAGTGTTTCTTGAAAAAAAAAAAGACCACTCAATACAACATGAAAAGAACTGGATGGGTCAATTCCTGTGTGTTTTATATTATACATAAAGATAAAATAGCACGCTGTCAAAACTTTATAGAAACAATACTTTCAATTTTCTAAAAATGCTTCAAAATTCACAGTAGTCATCCAGCATGATTAAACCTAACGTAGCCTACAGATCTACATACTGCCTGAATGTGTGTAACTGGCCTCCTCTGTGTCCAAGGCAGACACTGGATGAGAGACTCTCCTAATTTCAAGTTCATATGAATAGGATGTCCTCAGAGTGGGAAGTATTTGTTCCTTGATATTTGGACAAAGGTTCTGTTCAAGGTAAAAACCCCAGGATAAGTCAAGACTATCTACTTAAAGTAAAACTTCGCTGAATTATGTATTTTATAAAAAAATACAAACAATTAAAAACATTGAATATTAAGTTCTAGAACATAAGTAATCTTTACTTTTTTACTCTTTGATACTTTCATGAGTAAATACATGGATTTACATATTTTCTTCTCTTACTATCCAATCCTAGATGTGTAGTAAAATGATGGTATTTAAATGTGGCATTGTCCTTTTTATGTTGTATGTGAGTGTAGGTATGTGTTTATATGTGTGTGTGTGTGTGTGTGTGTGTGTGTGTGTGTGTGTGTATGATGAGCATGTAGATATGAGCACATGAATGTGTATATCTGTGGGAGTCTAAGAATAACACCTTGAATCACCCTATATTGCTCTACTTCCTTATTGTTTTTCTCTGGGATTTCCTAGGCTCCACCTCTCGGACTGGAAATAAAGGCTACCACCATTTTCATCCAGCATTTTTACATGGGATCTGGCATTCAAACTCAGATGATTTTGCTTAGAAGGCAAAGGTTTTAATCTCTGAGCCATCTCTCTAGCCCCTGTGATGATGTACTTCATTCTGTTTTTATAAGTATTTAAACTTGGTCTTTGTTTTGTTACTACATTCAATGAACTGAAATATCACTTCATAATTTTAGCTGTAAATTGTAATAAAATTGCTAGGGCTGACAAGCCACCAATATATTCATACCGTGCTGGGGCACAAAGATGCACTCACAGACAGGATGTTCTACCTGTGAAGGAAGCGTACAGATCATCCCCCATGCGCAGTTATGAAAGCAGTCAATTTAAAATAAAAACCATGGCTAAATTTGTCACTTTAGTTGTTTCTGTATGACTTTTGGTGACTAAATGAAAGCTTCATTATAGACTGTGTTGTGCTTTACAAAAACATCATGCACAAAAGTTAAAGTCTAATGACATCTTCAAAGAGTAGCAGAAAGCATCACTTGATAGAGCCAGGCTGTGCGTGGGAATCCAATGTCACAGATGATGAAATTCACTTACATCTTCCACATCTCTGTGTTCTAGTGGTTACAGCACTTATATTTAATGTTTATGGATTTTTGCCTTCATGTTCAATGTTTTCTGTTCTTTCCTTCCTTATTTTCCTTTCCTTAGTCTGTCATTTTTTGATCTCAGATGGGAGCTTTGAAAATGATTCTATGCTTGTGTTCTCTACTGTCTCATTTTTAACATTGCTTCCATAAAATTTATTTCATTGTCTCCACATACCATGCCTGATTTATTCCCTCATGAAAGACTGTTTCTCTGGGGCTTATAACTTTCCCTGATGCCAGCTGCTTGTGGAATTCCAATTCCAAACGTCCTGATGACTTTAAACTTCCAAAGGTTTGCAGGTTGCATATTTTGCTTGGCCTTTTCTATGCTGAATATTGCACTGATTTGACACCTTTATTCATGGAGTTCCTCACAGAAATATGTTTTCATCCTTAGTCTCTTCAGATAATGAAGCTCTTTGCATGATTCTCCTTTGTCTTTGTTACTCAGCAACTTGAATATCCAGGTGTTTTCTTCAGTCTTTTTGCTTTTGCTTTTTGTAGTACTTATGTTTATTTACTGTGGAAATCTCTGTGCCCTATGTGTCTCGTACATGATACCTTTCTCGAGTGTTTGCCATCATCACGCATGCTCATATGGTTTCCCCTCTCAGCACCAAATGTCAGTTTCCGTCAGAAGCATGACAGCATTTGAAATAATCCCTGAATGTTCCTCAGTTTTGATCACCTTTCATAACCAACCAAGAAGGAGAAATATTTTATTTTGGTTTCAGGGATTCTACACTATGAACAATCTTCTCTGTTGCCTTGGGACTGGTAGTTATCGTATCATGTCAGGAGATCTTGGAGAATGCTTGGAGAGGAAGAACAGTGAATGGGGAAGGAGGAAGAAAATGAACCACATAATCAGACACTTGTGCCTTAGTCCTGAGAGCGCAAAAGGAAATATCTTCTCTAATCTTTTTATCTATTTGTGTCTTTTTTTAAATCTCATTCTAATTTCCTAAGTTCACATGATATTTTTCATGATTTGTCTTAAAAGATCATAAAATTCCACTGTATATGGAAATTTTAATAGGTTGATATTAATACAGAAATGAATGAAAAAAATAAAGAAATGGGCAGATATAAAATACATGCTGAATGCAGACATAAGTTACTTGGATTGGAGATACTGATGGCTGAAACATTGTGGCTAATATACCACAGCGCGTCACAAATCTTGGGGAAAAGCAGAGGTCAGACAGTTTGGGATCTTCCTCTTCTCTCCCTGGTGCCTGACCTAGGTCAAGTCAATTCATCCTTCTGAGCTCTGTTTTCTTCTCCTATGAAATGAAGGATTTAGTCTGAGTATTTCTAAGTTTGAAAAATCTATAACTCTGACCTTGGATGCAGGTCAGTGTGTCCAGTGTAGAACACCAACTGCCAACCTGCAGGTTTTTGTCTTGATCTCCAAGTTATTGGAGAGTCCCCTGTGAGGTCTCGGCAGGGGCGTGTCTGAAATGACCAAGGAAGGAGTTAACTTGAAGAAGATGGTTAGATTGTGGGTGAAGTGCTGCAAAGTATGGAGAGGCACTGACGACGTGCCTTGAAGAAAACAGGCCACAGAGCTCACTGGACAGAACTGATCTACAATCACAGCCAACCCTGTTCAGGTAGATAAAGGCAGGACAGGCTATGATCTGGAAGGAAGCTAAGAGTAGGCACACTTCCTGCGTCCCAGGAAGTTATGAATTCTTTTCAACACACCTTAGCACTGACCTTCTTTCCATATATATGGACTTCATGTGTGTTTACCTGATGGAGTGTTACAAGAGTCTGAAAGCCACCTTCACCTGAGGAAGAACAACTCTATCTTGTGCTTCTGGAGATCTCTTGAATTTTCTTCCTTTCGGTGCAGCATCCCTGGGGCAGGTCTTCTGAGGTGAATTAGCTGGGATGGTTCATCAGACCAACGGAACTGTCACAGTCTGTTCACATCTTTCAACTTGGTTCTCAAAGGCTGTGAGGTCATCTACTCCCATGGCTTAGAGATTGCAAGTTGCAGATGGAATCAGTTTCACTGCAGTGGCACCGAGCTAGGGGATTAGCTGTGGCGAGGCCAGGGCAGTGACTAGCCAGACACAGGCTCTCTGGGAGCCACTGATGGTGAGGAGTTGGCCCCTGTTGCTCTGGAAAGAGAGTTCTTGGAAAGGTGGACAGCTGAGGACAGGACGAGGAGGAGCAAGGAATGCAGTAGCTCCTGGAAATGGGAAGTGAAAGACACAAGTGTCCCTCTCAGAGCCTCACAGCAAGGGACACAATTTACATAGTTGCACATTCGTTTATCGGAAGACAAAATCCTCTTTAGGCTATGAAGAAGGCGGCTTCCCTCAAAAGTTTGGTTTGTCGTATGATGTATATTATGATCTAGATACCTATTTACTTCTGTTTGTCATTGCTAAAAAAGTGGTGTCCTCTTTCCTTATGATAGTCTAGAATCTTTATTGCTATTAATTTTCTTTTGCAGATGCTTATTTGACTGGAAAGGCTTATTTTTTTATTCTAAAATTGGTTACTATATCTTTTTAAAAAAATATTATTTATTATTTATTATTTATATTGCTTGTGTGTGTGTGAGAGAGAGAGGGCACATGTGTCCCTGTGGAGGATCAAGGGTGACTTCAGCAATCATCCTGGGTTGCCTCTACCTTCTTTTTGCTTCACTCTGGGATTTCCCAGTCTCCACCACTAAGGTCAGAAGTGCAGGCCACCTCCATTTCCTCCTAGTGTTTTTACGTGGGCTCTAGGATCCAAATTCAGGATCTTTTTATTGAGGCAGAATCTGAACCTCTGAGCCATCTGTCCATCCCAACTACTATATCTTTTATTATTACTGTAACTTATTTAATCTGTATATGAAAAGAAAGGATAAGATAAAATAAAGCATAGCAATCTTCTGATATGCTTATATGGAGATGAATCATACATAAAACAAGAAGATTTATTAGTCTTGCTATACACAGCTTTAAAATTGATCATGTATATGTTTATGTGTGTATGTGTATATATACATAACATACACAGTAAGATAATGAAAGGAGAAGATAAAGAAAAATTAAATGAAGCAATAAATATTCTATAATGCTAATTTCCAGTGTTTACACTTTCAGAAAGGGTCAATATGTTAAATTAAGGGTCACATAAAATGAGTTTCACCATAACTGTTGGTTAAATTAATCAGATACAGTTTATTATTTTACCTCTTGAGTTTAATTAGAGCTGAAGTAAGGGTAAAAAGAAAGCATAAATATGTTTTATTCAGAAACTCAGGATTTTTAGTGCACAGAATATTGCAAATAATAGATATCACTAACTTATATAGTGTAAATATTTAGAAGTTCATTAAAGTTGCATAGAATTATGCTTATTTATTAAATACTATATGAGAGGATATGTGAACATAATGTACATTAAATATAGTCTTCATTCAAAATAATATCTGTCTTTTTAAAAATCATAGCTGAAGTGGTTGGTTCTCCATGATGTAGATGTGAAATGGAGTGAAACCAAAGAAGGGCAGCCCTGGTCACCTGGATTTCTGGGGGTTGTTTTCTTATGAATTGGGCTCTCCTTTTGGATGCACATACTGCTCAAACACATGTGTATCATTATAACACATGCATTACCTGAGTCAGTAAGACACTGAACACGGGCTTCAGGCAGACGGAGCTGGGGTATCCGGGAGTGAAATCACATAAGCAGGGCTCTGATTTTCAGAGACACAGGACTCCAGAGTGTTTTGGTCTGTGTAACCAGTGTGTTTCTTTGCTGCTATTTCTCTCAGGCTGTTTTCTTAACTCAGTACTACTACTCCTTATCCACTAAAATGAAAGGCTACATTGGAAATATGTGCACCTACATTCAGGCATGGAGCAATTGAGGCAATAAACACTTGCATGTTTTGTTAAGTACATAATGCTACAAAGAAGAAAGAATTGGCAGCAATAACCATTTGCACTAGACTTTGGCTACATCCGCCTTTATTATATTAGGCTAAGCTACTTAATCTGAGCTCCTAATTTAGCCTAGAGTGCTAGAACATGTAAAGTAAGTAACATAGGACTATTAACGTGCAAATCAGCTGAACTCCAGAACCTGGTAATGTTGCTTAGTGGTTGCAATAACATTGTGGCCATTGCCTGCCCAATCCTGTTGCTGTCAGTATTAATAACAGCAAACACATCCAAATTCTATCTATGATTCACCTCTCCAGAATAGCCAGCTTGTTCTTTTCACTGTTTCTTACATGAAAAGATATTTGAGAATCTACTTACTATTTCATTCTGAGATTTAAACTTTCAAAAGTCTTTCAGAAGATTTTTAAAGACTTTTAAGAAATAAAGCAGTTTCTGTCTCTTTGTAGTCACAAAATTCTGTATTACTTGCTAAGGCGAATATATTAAGAAAATACAAGAAATCATTCTTGCATATTTCTAGTAGATATATAGAAATCAAAATAATAATGTCTTGGTATTTTAGTATGACCTGGAAATCATAAGGGCATAAAAAATGGGATGAGAAATTAAATTCAAGTCTGTCTCTGTAGCCTGTTAATTCAAGATTTCCATTAAAGCTGCTTATATCACATGTTTTCTTCCAGAATATACTTTTCTATAATCTGGAAAATTTGGCAAAATCTGGAAAATATTATTTTGTCTCAACTGATGCCTATCCATTGAGTATATCTATCATTTAATGGACATAAGTCGAGATGCTATTAAGTCTTTTACAGCATGTGTCTATATCACTAATAACGAAGACTTACTCAGCCTAACAAGAAATAGTAGCAATTTTGACAAACCTTGGTGCATTTACATTGCAAGAAATCTTTCAAAAAACTGACTACATTGTTAAAAGAAAACATTAAAAGAAATTTTCAAATGAAGGAATCATATCCCTCAGTCTTCCAAGTCATGCCAAAGGCTAAACCATATCTAAATTTTATTTAATATTGTGATGTTGTAAGCGTTGGAAAATCTCGTGAATCCATCCCCCGAACTTAAAAATCAGGCTTCCAATAACATGGGAACCGATACAAATGGATTTACTTTGTCTTTCCTCCTTGCGTAGGTGATGCTTCTTACAAATAAATGAAGGCTGACTTTCAACTTCCATAAAGAGGCTCATGCTAGCCCTTTGTTGCAATGTATTCTGGTGTTTGAAGCTACTCACTGCAGGAACTCTTTAACTGAAGCAAAATGAGAGCGTCATTCATTGATCAGTGGGTGAGGTAATCTCTGCCTTCTCTTGCGTCTCTGCGCTGGGCCACAGCTATGTTCCTGCGTGGCTCTGCCATCTGAAAGCTTTTCACGGGAGGCTTTCTTCATGCGTGTAATGTAATACAGTTTGAAGGCGACTGAAATGCTATGTGTATTCCAGGAAAACGATAGGTGGAACACGGAGCTCCACCCCCTTGTCCTGATCGTTTTGTGATAGGTGTTAATTTGTCAAGGATTCCTGAATTACTGCTCAGACCCTAAGCCTTGAACCCTCTTATTGGACAGTATTTGTGAAGAGTCTTCAAGGAAATATATGACTACTAAATGTTTATTCAGTGGTACGCGTTTGATCTTTTTGGTACAATCTCTCCAGCGAGGCTGGAATCTATTTGCAATGACGACATGTGCATGCAGCGCACGTTCTGCGGCTAACAGATGCCATCTGTAAAAGCATTTACTTTAAATTAGTGGCGCAAGTAATCAAAAGGGCTTTGTACTTAATGCAAAACTTTTGGTGACTATTAAATGCTCATTAGAGGGTGTTTTTGCTGTATGACTGTCAAAATCAGCAGGACGTTTATGATACATTTCCTGAGTGGGTCAAGATTGAATATGATTTTACAACCTAAATAACAGAAATGAGTGCAGGTTATTTCAGTATCTCCAGATGTTTCTTAAACTCTTTGCCCCTAAGCCCAAAACTTAGTGCCATTTCAAATTCTGAGATAGTATTTAAAATGTTTTTTTAATCAAGTATTTGGCTTCTTTAGATAAGTCGAGTGTATTTTCCGCCTCCTTACATTTAGAATGGAATGAAGTGATATTACAAACAATGCTAAATATATTCCTAAATATATTTTATGGAAATATATCTCCCAGTGAATCTGATCATAGTAAATCAGCTTAACTATGTACTTATTATAATAGCTAATTATTTGAAATTTTTAATTATCTTATGATGACTTATTTGGTAGTGTGTGTGTGTGTGTGTGTGTTGCAATTTGATGGGAACTCTGGAAATACATCCTTATTATCACTTTGTTCTTAGTTAAACATTCAATTGCTGCCTTGTTTAATCTAGAAAGATGGTTTTGCTTTCTCAGCATTGCTCTTTGTAGCACCATGCACAGAGACATTATCGCCCAATGAACAATTGCTCGTCTTGAATCATCATTTTACCACGGAGAACATGAAAACCTGAAATCTTTTGACTGATATCTGTTAATGTTCTTCACTGAGAAGATCATTTCATAGATGTGAAAGGAAGAAAGAGAAAGTCAGGGAGACACGATTGCTTGCAGACAGACATGCACGTAGACTTCAGATGCTGACTGTTAAATACAGACAAGCGAGCTAAGGTACCTGACAGATTCAGAACACTTAACAATATTGTTATGCTGACATTTTCTCCCATTCTTTTCAACACCGAAAAACACATAAATTGCCTGAGTAACCTCTCTCACTCTCTCACCCTCCCTCTCTCTCCCTTTCTCTTTAGCTTTCTCACTCCCCATGTGTGTATGTCACTTCCTGAATTTTGCGGCAAGTTCCTGTTGCTTTGATTCATAAGGTCGTAATTGCTCATTAGCTTTGTCCCTGATGGTGCCAATGTAGAGTGGTCTCAAGAACAGAAAGGGGCTGAGGTGGTGGTTTAGAATCATTTCCTTCCTTCCTTCCTTCCTTCCTTCCTTCCTTCCTTCCTTCCTTCCTTCCTTCCTTCCTTCCTTCCTTCCTTCCTTCCTTCCTTCCTTCCTTCCTCCTTCCTTCCCTCCTCCTTCCTTCCTCCTTCCTTCCTCCTCCTCCTTCCTTCCTTCCTCCTGCCTTACCTCCCTTCCTTCCTTCCCTCCTTCCTTCCTGCCTTCTCCTTCCTTCCTCTTCCTTCCTTCCCTCCTCTTCCCTCTTCCTTCCTTCCTTCCTTCCTTCCTTCCTCTCCTCCTCTCCTTCCTTCCTTCCTTCCTTCCTTCCTTCCTCTCCTTCCACTTTTCTCTCCCTCTTTATACTTACATGACCTTAAGTGTAAGGACTTTCTATCTTTCATGTGAGTTCCTCCTTCTCTTTCCCTTCCTTTCTCCCTCCCTCCTTCCCTCTCCTTCCCTCTCCTTCCTTCCTTCCTTCCTTCCTTCCTTCCTTCCTTCCTTCCTTCCTTCCTTCCTTCCTTCCTTCCTTCTTTTCATTTTAACTCAGAAAATGTATTTTATTACAGAAATATAATTAATATAGGTCCTTATACAACAAAAAGCTAAAATTTTCAGAAAAATGCCAGCAGAGAGCTCATATTTAAAAGCAATGAGATAATCCTTGCAGGTAGACAGCGGCGAATGGTGTATGCGAGGAGGTTAAGAACGCATGCTTCCTGTATGCGAGGAGGTTAAGACAGCATGCGTACTGGTGTATGCGAGGAGGTTAAGAACGCATGCTTCCTTGGAGGCGCAGAGGCAACCTGGGGAGAGAAGGAGGTGGGATTTTCTGCTTCTGATGTGTCTTCTGTATTTAGATAATGGCAATTTTTTCTAAGCTTCTTTTTGTGGTAAACAAATTAACCTAAACCATAAAATCGGATGCATTTCAGTTGTCTTAGTCTCTGAGTCAGTTAGTGGGTCGCAAGTATTATTTTATTAATGGCCACTTGCCCATGCTGGAGTTTGCTGCAGTATTTCCAAAGCACTCTCTCAGTAGGTTTCTACATAAGTGAAGGGACAAAAAGTGTGGGAGAGAGACAGAGAGGAGGAGGGAAAGAGCCCATGAATAACTGCATGTTTGATTCTGATGCTCTGTAGCATCTTGGGAATTCAGAGGAAAATAATATCATTTCAAGTTAACAAATTCCAATACCTTAACTATGACAAAAATGAGTTTCAGGGTCCATGATCTAATGAGATGACTATTAACAAATGGTAGTTAAACATTATTTCTTTGAAAGACATAAACCAACAGCAACAGAACTACAGCGACGTGAATCCTTTCAAGAGCAGCAAGCAACCTTTGTCCAAGTGTTCACAGCATTCTAATAGTCATTTTTTTCCTACTTGGAGGAAGAAGTATTTTAACAACATATCTTCTGTATTACCTTCTGGAGGGAAGATAGATGATGCCATTTTGAATGGAAGATTTTGTAGTTTTTTTAAAGAATATGACATCACAAACATGTTTTGAGTTGGACACAAGTGAAAACATCTCTTCTCTTACTGCATCATTTTAAAGGAATGCAAGTACGTCGACATGGCAAGAGGAACTGAACTAGTGTTAATAAATATTCTACAGCTCTTCTCACTAGAAGAAAACAACGTGAAATGGCTCTTTAAATTGCACAAGGAAGATATTTAGGGGACTCTGTGAGTCAGTGTCTTCTGCAGCAAGATGACTCCAGCCACTGCAAGTTCCTCCTTCCAGAACATTCTGGGACAATAGTGTACCTTCCAGCCCCATGCTCTTGTGATCTAGCAGCTGTTCTCCTTGAACCTGTCCATGGTCCTTCTGTTCGTCAGAGTCACATTAGCTGGCAGAGAGCTCAGAGACTAGATCCGGCCAGAATGAGAAGCAGCGCACCAAATGTGTCTTAATCTTGTTTAAGACCGTGAGTGTATCTACTGCTGTGGGCACTTACCGTTTCTTCTGCATCAGTGCAGCAATCCTTCACAGACACCTTTCCCTGTACTTCTTTCCCTGGGACTGCAACTTATTTTCACAATTGAACATATTGAACATTAAAGCCTCTCTCTCTGTTTCTCTGTCTCTGTCTCTCTGTCTCTCTCTCTGTCTCTCTGTCTCTCTCTCTCTCTTTCTCTCATTCTCACTAAGTAAATAAATATACTCTAGTGATCTCCATTTCTATACCAGAAGCCCTCCAAGAATACAGGACAAATCCATCTGTTTGCCACACATACATCAAGTGAACATAAATGTTATGTTATATTATGTTATGTTAGCCAAGAACTATGGCAAAGTCAGCATTCTTTCAGGCAAAAGTTAGTATAAGAAAAGGTATAAATTTTTTTCAAGAATTTCATAAAATATGCACTTCTTAAACACCTAATGTAAACATGGCAATCCACAAACAAGAAATGATTTTTATCTAAATGCCAGATAACTCCCAAACTAGAAAACTGTATGATATGTCATATACACTTCCCCATGCATGATTTTCTCTCCTTTCCTGCCCTGTCATCTCAGAAGCAGTCAAAAATATTAATATTATTACCACTGATGTTTGAATGTATTTAAAAATTATTTGTGACAAAATTTGAAATGCACCTCCATCATTTGCCAGAGAGATTCAGATCTCATGAAGGAAGCCTATTGCTTCAAACATATCTTGTTCATTACAAAACTATGAACAAGACAAAGAAATTAAAACTAATATTTTTTTAAATTATTGAATTCCTAGTATTTTTCAACTCAAGAAGGTGGGCATTAACATATAGGAGTTTTAAAAATTATTTCTAAGGAAATAGGTAAGATTTTCACAATTCAGTAAACCCTTATATTTCAAGGGATGAATGCATGATGCTGCTAAATCCTGAATGTACAATGATCCTATGAAAGACTAAGAATTAAGCAGAACAATGGATTCAGTAACATGGAAGGAGAAATTACTGATAACTTTCAGATTTTACATTGCAATTAACTATAAGACGGTACCACTTAATGAACTCCAGTATATCCTCAAAAAGGAGCATTAAAATGATCTGAAATAGCCATTAAATAAATATTCCTCTCCTCCCATTTTATATCTGTGTGAGGCCATATTTCCTTAATATACTTCACCCGGAACAACATATTGAGTGGATTGAAAGCAGAAGTCGATAGCGGCCCCCAGATGGCTTCTATTAAGTCAAACATTAAGGGGATTTGCAAAAAATATAAAGCAACAACACTCCTTCTAACTGATTTCTTGTTGTAAAGCATACACTTACTTTAAAATGCTTTTGTATTAACATAGGAGGAGCAGGTTATCACTTTTAATTAATAAATATTCTAAAATTCCAGTATGTGATATGCTAAATAATACATATTACTTTATTTGGACTAGTGAAACAAAACTTTAGGAGGAATCGTCAATAATTTTAAGACCCTAAAGGGATTCTAATATGGAATTTCAGATATTCATTTCTTCACATTGTCCTCACGAAGTAGTGCAGTGAGGTAGTTGGCTAAAAACAATAGGAGGGCTATCCTTCATGATTTGGAGACCAGAAACTCACTCACAATGGTGGTGAATCCTGTTATCTCTGAAATTTCTACAGAAGAACGTGTTCATCTCAGCTTCTGGTTCAATTCTATAACCAGGAATCTCAACCACATGTGCTGACTGTGTCCTTGTAGCAACCTTCTTACAATGTTGTCTGCTTTCTTGTCCTGCAAGGGCACAAATCACACTGATTAATGACACTCCTGACTTGTACATATAAACATCATCTTAGCGTATATCTTAATTCCATCTACAAATGTTATAACACAAAAAGTCACAGTCTCATCTATTGGTACTTAAGACTCAGTACTGCAATAAATCTTCTCAATAATAAGTTTCAACTCACCACATTGTGCTTTGTACCTTACCTGCCTGACCTAGAAATTCCTCCCTTCTACTTTAATTCGTTTCTATTTGCCTGTGGACACCTTGAGGTTATTTTCCTATGTTTACTTTCCTTAGAATTGCTTGCAAAAAATAATGCAGGATTTATTCTTTGTAAACAATTACTGATGTAATGATTATCAATTAACTGATGACTATTACATGGCAAGAGACCCTATGCTGCCCTCTTCTATATAGTATCTAGAGACCCCCTTTCAAGAATTCACTTTTTCATCAGCTGTCAAAAAGATTTCTTTCAGAAGTAGAGAGAGGGTGGGGGTCAGGAGAGGTGTGACTGCCACGCATTTTGAACCTGTTGTTCCCTCGGGTGTGTCATCCTGAAACTATTTCTACACATCCTTAATCCTATTTCCCATTCTTGGAAAAGCATGAGTAAAATGCTTGCCTAGAGAACCTTCGTAGATGCTGAATCAGATTATTCACGTGAAAGCCTAGTGAAAACTTTGCAACTTGTTTTCTCTGGGTTCTTTACTTCCAATTTCTTCAGATGATGATTCTTAGTGGATACGATTGCGCAAAGCTGGAAGATGATCAGTAACACAAGTTACTGTTGATCACAAAGACATTAGGGAGAGACAACAATTTATTAGCTGGTCATGACCGCCTGATACCACTAGCTGAGACCCTTTATACACAGCAATATATAACTCTCTGTGCATAAGAGTAAGGTTTCTTTCTGCACTTTAATGTTTTCACTTTTTGAAATTCCTTCAGTGTTTCACGCATGAACATATTGAAATTCTACTATTCTCACGCTTTAATCCCCAACCCCATCCCTCATCCTCTTCTTCCTGACTCTATTCTTTTCATTTAATAGACTTCCTCCCATTTTTAAGTCTGTTCTCATGTGTGGCCCACTGAGTTTCATCTGGTTTGCCTCTGATGGCTTGTGCCTGAGGACTTCCTAGATTATGATTCATACATCAGTGGCTGTGTCCTTGAGCAAAGCATCTTCCATTCCATCCCCATAAGCCTTAGTCTGCATCAGTCTCACAGAGAGAAGTGCACCCTCTTGAAAGCCAGTGATTTTGTCAATGTCTTATGGTAGACACGTGTTGCATCTTCAGGAATAGGGTTTTACTGCCTGTTTCTGGTGGATAACAAAAGCAATGGCAAAAGTCTGTGCTGTTTGGGATCTTTGAAGCCTTTCTATTCTGTTATTTTGGAAAACGGTATATGCTGAGGATGGCAATACCTCTACTTGACATGGACTACGAGATGATGCCAGACAAAGGTAAAATACATTACAAGCAGATACATACAATCTGAAGTAATCTAAATCTCCCCATGCTAACACCAAGGCCACATGCTCGTGAGGCTAGAAGCACAGCGGTACTGTTTATGTGAGCTCACGGTGCAAAGTGCACCTCTTCGTCCTTACTTGAAGACATGTTCAGATGTTCTGAAGTAAATGGGAAACCTTGTGTGTTTTTCACTGTGACAGGGTAAGTTTGATATGTTTGTAAAAGATGTAATTAAACTTTCAAGATGTTATTAGCCATAAGAGAAGAAGAACTATAACTTTCTATCACACCTGCGTGAGCAAAGATGGACTCGTGGAAATGTTGCCTGGTTTTGTGCCAACAGGAAACCAACTGACACACACCAGGCTAGTCACTTGGACTTTTTCGGCTGTCTTGTAAGGCTCTGCTATAAATTCACTTATTTGTCCTATTTATTGGACGCACCCATTACTTAATAGCCTCTGTACACAGTTATAAGGGTAATATAATGAAAGGCTGTGCAATTCTCTCTTGACAATGGCTTAGAGAACCTAGAACTCACAGGAGATGACGTGTACGGAGTTCAGCTGCTGTGCTTTTTTATTTCGTTCCTTTGGAGTCATCGTGCAATAAAATTACAAAGAAAGCCTGTTCCCTTTCAACTAGGAGAGTAAAGGAAATGAAAGCAGTGGCACGACATTCTTCTTCAAGGCAAATCACCACCATGCAGATTCCCGAGGGATGGGCTCTATGTTGGAGGCCTTGCTTTCACAGTCAAAATTGCACATCCCATATGAAGGGGAATCTTTGGCTATACATTCTTCTTAGATTTCACGTCAGATTAATGAGCTGGACCATGCATTGTGGAGATTTACAGTGGCTTAGAAGACTTGCACACATCCTAGGGAAGTGGGTGAGGTGGCTTTGTGAACTACCAAAATGAGGTAATATGTGAATGTACAATATGTGAGTAAGGATGTGTCGAAGGAATGATTGTTCAATGTGCACATTAGGATGGTAATTAGGATTACTGATAGATGCAATACGCTAGTTAAAGACCTGATGTCAACAGAGAGTCTTCATTTTTTTGTGGGCATAATATTGTCAGTTACAACTATGAATAAGCCAGTGGTGGGCCCTAAATGGAGCTCGTAACTGCCTCTTCTCTATTAGATTTAGGACGAGCTCCGCCGCATCATGTCCTAATGCCTCGTCAAGTATAGCTGAGAAGGGTATGTGTAGTTAGTCAATAATCTAGACAAATATTCTAACTTGTAGAAATAAGACCAGTACATACCAAATTTAATCCAAAAAATATTATAATGTAGAAATAAACAGTACTCATTTGTGAGTGTGTGTTTGTATGTATGTGTGTAGTACATGTGTGTATGGGAGGTGTGTTTGTGCATATTTCTATGTATGTGTGCATGTGTATAGTATAGATGTGTCTTTGTCATGCATTTGTTAATGTGTATGTGAGTGTGTAGTGTATGTGAGATTATGTTTTTATCAGTTATGCATGTATGGTATATTTGTTAGTGTGGTGCAAGTGTGAGTGTGTGTATGGTGTGTGTGTGTGTGTGTGTGTGTGTGTGTGTGTGTGCATGTGTGTGTGATATATGAATGTGTGTATGGTTGTGGGCATGCACATGTGCATATATGGCACATACATATGGTTATGCTGACCCATGCGCCCTGAACCATGCGTGAGGAGGTCAGAAGAGTGTTCACTGTCTCTCTGTCTCTCCTCCTTAAGGCAGAGTCTTTCAGTGCCTGGCCAGGGGGTTCCCTTTCTGTTGGTTTTGCCCCTCGTGCTGGGGTGACAGGCATGAAAGCTATGCCCAGCTTTCTGTGTAGATTCTTGGAATTTAAACACATGCTCTCACATTTGCACAGCGAGTGCTCACGCACAATGAGACATTTCCATGCGTTAAAATAATTTCTATAAAACATCTGAATGGCTCAATTATTTCAGCATATAATCTTTGACCTGCTAAAAATACATGAACACTTTGTTAGGTGCCAAGCTGCATATTATGCATGTCCAATAGTGATTTTCCTTCCAGGAAATTTGTTCCTGTGCATAAGGTGTCTGCTACTCAGCCCCGAGGAAGGAAGAGAGCGCAGGAAGTGTGCGGATGGACGGAAGCTGTTCTGCACCAGGGGACTGCTCTGACATCATCCTTCTGACACAGGAGACTAGGCTCTGAGGGCCAACAGACTGTGCAAATGGTGGGTAAAGGTGGCTCCAGGTAGAGGAGGGTGTGCTATAGACAGGTAATCTCAGTATCTGACACCTACATTGTATTTGCATATGTCTATCTTGTGTGACTAGAAGGGGGAAATACCACCAGAAAATATTATGAAAATAACTTACTACATGACTCTTCCTTACATGAATATCTGCAGATAAATCCGGCTTGGTGAACTATGGGATGTTTTGGGGCTACTTTAAGGAGTATGAGTGATGAGTTAGTGACAGGAACACCTATGATTCAGGGAACCGTTTAACTGAAAAGCTGGGTCTAGTGGGAGTGAGTGAAGGCTCATGAGAGCTGTGTAACTAAAATACTGTGAACAATGTTTGGGCAGCTCCACCGAAGAATCTCCAGGGTCTCATGGAGCGTTTGGCTTATATAACCTGAGAAGTCTTCTATCAGCTTTCTTTCTTGTGAGTCCCTCCTTCCATCCTTCCTTCCTTCCTTCCTTCCTTCCTTCCTTCCTTCCTTCCTTCCTTCCTTCCTTCCTTCCTTCCTTCCTTCCTTCCTTCCTTCCTTCTGTCCTTTCTCATTCTTTCCTTGTTTCCTCTTCACTCACTTCTTTTCTTCTTTCACTCCTTCTTTCCTTCCTAGCTCTCCTTTTCCTCCTTTCTGTCATTTTGTAGCTCCAACAGGTAGCAGCTAAGCACAGGGAAGCTCATGAGAACCCCCCACCCCTGCTACAACCCACTCTGCAAAGCCAGGTACAACCACAACAGATCTCTAGTATCCTCCAGGGTTAGAGGAGCAAGTCCAGGCTGAAAAAATCCTTCTCCCTCCACTCGACTTGCTCATTACCTGCCATTCCTTCCTGTAGGGCTTAGATTTACAGTATGAACATTTTTAACTTTACTGTATGTTTTGCTTGTGAAAACAAATGCATCATATGCTCAAAGAGTAGCTTTAGAGTCACATTAAGTAGATCATAATAGAAAAACACAGCATGTAAAATGTTGTGAATTGAATATTGAGATAATAAAACTTTTTATTATTCTGGTTTAGAGTTATGTGGTCACAAGCAGAGCTGGAGATATTCCAAAAAAGAAAAGACCCTGAGGTCTTAAGAAAACTCTACAAACAAATACTGAGACATATATAGCACGTACTAGATTTGACAATTTCTCCCTTTCATTGACTATTTTTTCCTGCCAGATACTGGTCACAAGGCTCAGTGGGAAAAATACTTACGATGCAAAACTGGTGAGCAGATTCTGATCCTCGGAACCCATGGAAAAACTGGATACAGCAATACAAGCATCTGTAATACCTTTATTTCAAACGGAAATTAGAGGCAGACACAGAAGAATCTGGAAGCTCAGGTGCCAGATACATGGCTTAGGCATCTGTGGGGATACCAAGTCTCAAACTAGGTAGACTAACACCATAATTTATCCTTTATACCATACATCCATTATCACACACACACACACACACACACACACACTTGAGATCATGCACAGACACATGCACCAACATATAAACACACAAGTAAATAAAACATGAAAACCACACCTAGAGTAGAAATATAATGATGTAATGATATTGTTGCTGGGAAACCATGGAAAGTCATGAGACTCTAAGAATATGAATCGTTGAAATCTAGTCAGAGCTTGTCTTAAAGGGAGAGGAGGGGGAGGAGGGGGGAGGGAGGGAACTGGTAAAAAATTTTAAAATGTATAATTACATTTTTAATAATAAAAAAAAGATCTGTACCAAATGCTCGGCTTTCACTCTCTTGGCTGGGTGCAATAAAGTCACCCAACCAAGAAGGAAAAGGAAAGACATCGCCTGTGTCCTAAGGTGCATGTAAGGTACAAGACAGCCAGGAACTTCTGCCCATATATGGTCTCCAGGGTTTCCCATGTCCAGGGAAAGACCTTTTTTTTTTTGAGATTTTTCTTTTATTTATGTTTTCCACTCATTCAAACTTGATAAGCAACCCATTCCCCTCCCTCCCTCCATCCCTCCCTATATCCCTTTGCTCCCTCCCCCCTTTTCCCCTTCCTTTCCCCCCTTCTTCCCTTTCTCCCATTGTCCCATCCCCATTCCTGGAGCATCATATACTGTGCATGTCAAACTTTCCTCTGGATTCTCCTGTCTGATGAGGTGTAAGGACTCAGTAGCATTACCTAGAGGTCTTTGTTCCCCTTTATGATATGAACACTATTGTGGCTGTGAATCCCTTGCCTCTAAAAATCCTAGTGCCTGTGATCTATGCTAGACTTTAGGGGGTCATTGATACGTCGTTCATTGTGCAGGTCATGCAATGTCTTATTATGGTTACTTCAGCCCTAACTTGTGTGGAGTATCTTGCATATCGTTGCTCCTCTCCATCTTTAGGCTCTTACAATCCTACCGCCCCCCTCTTCTGCAAATTTCCCTGAGCTTTAGGATGGGAAGAGAGTAGGCTGGCCTGGTTGCAGGTGGTTGATATAGAGTCTCTGATGTTCTGAATTATGGTTTGTTGTTTTTTTTTTTAGTTTTGCTGCTCCTGCACCACCCTTAGCTCCATCCTGATGAGTATTGGATGTCACTCCCTAGCCAGAGATAAAAGGCTGTTAAAATAGAGTCTTATTATAACAGTAGATTCAAAGGTAGATGGAATAAGAGTAGGAGACCTCAGTGAGGGGGGGTCAGTCTCCCATTTGCAAAATGGTTACCTTCTATCTGCCAGACTGTATGCCCTCGCTTTCTAGTGAGATCATACCCCATCAGTTGCCAGTGACCAGGAAGAAAAGTCTGCGAGCCCAACTAGATGTCTCATTACTTACTTGCAGTCCTTAATGATGGCCTGTTTTCTCTGTTGTAGCATGATTCCCTCTCTCCTTGTTACTGGCGGGGCCCTCCTTCCCCTTCCCTCCTGTTTATAATCTTTGCAATTACTGCAGGTATTACAGAGATTTATCTTTGAGTGCATCACTAAATGGGTTTGGTACTAGGATCCATCTATTAGAGAGTACATGTGGTGCTTAATTTTCTGTGTCTGGGATACTTCACTCAATATAATTTTTTCTAATTCCATCCATTTCTCAGCAAATTTCATTAATTCATCATTTTTGATGGCTGAGTAGTATTCCATTGTATAAATGTACCACATTTTCCTTATCCACTTGTGAATTGTTGGGCATTTGGGTTGGTTCCATTACTTTGCTATTGAAAACAGTGCTGCTATGAATGTGGTCATGCTTGTGCTAGTGAGGTGAATTTTTGCTGTATGGGGTATTATTCCCAAAAGTGGAATTGCAGGGTCATATGGCATTTCAATCTTTAACTTTTTAAAAAATCGTCAGATGGCTCACCAGAGTGGTTGTATAAGCCTGCATTCCCACCAGCAATGTAGGAGAATTCCCTTCTCGCCACATCCTCTCCAGCATTTGGTGTTGTTTGTATTGTGGATTTTTGCCATCCTGACCAGGGTGAGATGATATCTCAGGGAGGTTTGGATTTGCATTTCCCTGATGGCTAAGGATGTGGTGCATTTTTTAAGAGATTTGTTAGACATTTTAATTTCGTTCCTGATAAAGTTTCTTTTAAGTTCCAGGGCCCATTTTGTAATTGGCCCATTTGTTTCCTTGGCGTTTAGTTTTCTAAGTTTTTTATGCACTCTGGATAATAGAGCCCTATAGATATATGCTTAGTGAAGATTTTCTCCCATTCTGTGGGTTGCCTTTTTGCTCGGGTTACAATCTCTTTATCTGAACAGAAGCTCTTTAATTTCATAAGATCCCATTTGTTGAGTGCTGGTTGAAGTGACTGTACTATTGGATTTCCATTTAGGAATTGTTGGCCTAGTCCAATCAGCTTGAGGGAGTTCCCTACCCTTTCAACTATGATTTTTATAGTCACTGGCCTTATATGGAGCTCTGTGATCCATTTGGAATTAATTCTTGCACATGGTAACAAGTACGGGTGCAGTTTTAATCTTCTGATGTGGATATCCAATTTTGCCAGCACCATTTGTTGAAGATGCTATTCTTTTTCATTGGATTTTTTGGGCCCCTTTGTCAAAGATCCAACGGCTGTAGTTGCATGGGCTTATATCTGGGTCTTCAACCCTTATCCATTGATCTGTGTGTCTATTTTAGAGCCAGTATCAGGCTGTTTTTATAACTATGGATTTGTAGTGTAGATTAAGGTTTGGTATGGTGATACCTCCAGCAGTGTTTTTGTTACTCAGGATTGTTTTTGCTGTCCTGGGTCTTTTGTGCCTCCATATGAATTTTGAGATTGTTTGGTCAACTTATTTAAAGAATTGCTTTGGGATTTTGATTGGTATAGCATTGAATCTGTATATTGCCTTTGGTAGGATGGTCATTTTTATGATATTGATTCTGCCAATCCAAGAACATGGGAGGTCGTTCCACCTTCTGATGTCTTCTGTAATTTCTTTCTCTAGGCTTTTAAAGTTTTCATTGTAAAGGTCTCTTACTTCGGTGGTTACGTTTATACCGAGGTATTTCATTTACTGATCTCCATCGAACTTTCCATCCATGCACCAAAGAATACACATTTTTTTCAGCAGCACACAGAAGTTTCTCCAAAATAGATCACATACTGGGCCACAAATTGAATCTCCACATATATAGGAAAGTTGAATTTCTATCTTGGATCCTATCAGACTACCATGGTCTAAAGCTTAACATCCACAACACAACAAACAACAGAAAACACACTAATTCCTGGAAACTAAATACTATGATGCTGAATGAGAATTGGATCAGGAAGAAATTAAAAAAAAGAAATTCAAGATTTCCTAAAAACGAACCATAATGAAAATACAACTTATCAAAATCTTTGGGACAACAATGAAAGCTGTCCTATGAAGTAAGTTCATAGCTCTTAATTCCCACATCAAAAAAATAGAAACATCACAAGTAAATAACTTAACAATGGAGCTCAAAGCTTTAGAGACATTAGAGCAATCTGATCCCAAAAGCAGTAAAAGAGAGGAAATTAGTAAAATCAGGGGAGAAATAGCAAAAATAGAGAAAAGGAAAATGGTACAGAGAATCAACCAGTCAAAAAGCTGGTTCTTTGAAAAAAATCAATAAGATTGATACACCCCTAGCCAAATTAACCAAAAGCAAGAGAGAAAAAACACAAAGTAACAAAATTAGAAATGAAAATGGAGCTATCACTATGGATACCCAAGAAATTCAGAAAATTATAACGTCATATTTTAAAATCTTATAATCTGTGAAATTTGACAACACAAAAGAAATGGATCAATTCCTAAGTAAGCACAACTTACCTAAATTGAATCAGGAAGTTCTGAATTATTTAAATAGTCCTATAACATATGAGGAAATCGAGGAAGTAATCTCAAATCTTCCCACCAAAATGTCCTGGACCAGATGGATTCAGCACAAAGTTCTACCAGACATTTAAGGAGCTAATAACACCAATATTCCTTAAACTGTTCCATCAAATAGCAAAGGAAGGAACACTATCAAATTCCTTCTATGAAGCCAGTATTGTTTTAATCCCAAAATCTAATAAAGATACACTTAAAAAAGAAACTATAGTCAATCTCTTTGATGAACACAGACACAAAGATTCTCAACAAAGTCTTAGCAAATCAGATTCAAAAACATATCAAAAAGATCATTCATAGGGATCAAGTAGGCTTTATCCCCGGCACACAAGGTTGGTTCAACATACGCAAATCAATAAATGTAATTCACCATATAAACCAGTCCAAAATTCAAGATCACATGATGCTCTCGATAGATGCAGAAAAAGCTTTTGACAAGATCCAACAGCCCTTTATGATCAAAACCCTAGAGACAGTTGGAATGGAAGGAACCTTTATCAATATAGTAAAAGGCAACAGCAAGGATTATACTCAATGGGGAAAAACTTGAAGCATTCCCACTTCGATCAGTAACTAGACAAGGCTGTCCACTCTCACCACTTCTATTCAATATTGTACTTGAAGTCTTAGCTGAGTCCATCAGACAAGAAAGGGAGATAAAAGGGATTCAAATCAGCAAGGAAGAAGTCAAGTTATCTCTATTTGCAGATGACATGATCTTATACCTGAGTGATCCCAAAAATTCTACCAGGAAACTCCTGGAACTAATACAGAAGTACATCAATGAGGGTGGCAGGATGCAAAATAAGCATACAAAATTCAGTGGCCTTCCTATATGCCCAGAATGAAAGTAGTGAAAAAGCCCTGAGAGAAACAATGCCATTTACTATAGCCTCTAAAAAAATGAAATACCTTGGAACCTTTTCTATGGTAGCATTTCCCTTGCTATTTAGAGTTCTTTCAGTTTCTCGCCATATATTTTTATTACCTTTAATGCCTAACCATGCAAGCTCAATAGGTACACCCCTTCTCTCTCCATTCGCCCTTTCTCCTTTGTCCACCATGGCATTTGCTCCCTTCCCATCCCACGCCCTCTCACCCCTTTTCCTTCCCTCTTCCTCTCTTAGTGCTTCCTGGTTTCTCCTTGACATGTTTAAAAATTAGAACACAATCATTAATGTACATTCACCCACGTGCATTCAGTTAGTCAACCAGAATTTATTGTGTCCGTTGTGCTAGGCACTTTGATTCGTGGTCATAGGAGCCATGCACTCATTCGTGAAGGGCGCTTGGCTTCATGTGTTCAATCAAAACAAGAAACAAGTATAGCAAGGTTGTGTGGATCAGTGGAAGCATACGCTCTCCTCACACAGTGCTCGCGGACATGGCCAGCTTCCCTGTGCACCACGGGAAGCTTCCGTGTTCAGAAACGTTCTTGTTCTGTGTCACCTTTTGAATTTCTGACTGATTCTCTGTAAAGGAGGCCGATCGTGTGTTCATCTGTCTTCTGTGTCCTGGAAGGATAGTGTTAGTCCTGAGACATGATTACTTTAATTACAAACAGGGAATTCCTCGTTTGTGCACAGCAACAGAGGAACAGTGTTCCCTGAAAAGGAATTCTCATCATGCTTCCCTTAGCATAGGGTGAAACTTGAGTTCAGAACCAACTTTTCACTGCGTCTGACCTTTCTACACCTCCTGCTGAATGAAAATAAGTCTCATGAAGTTATAAATGAAATTGCTGAAGGAAGTCCACAGTGTGTTTTAAGTCTTTCTCAAAAAATATGAAGAATTTTCATCTAAGATTGGCTAAGAAGTCTAAGGCTAAAAAGTCCCGACAATCAAGTTGCGACTAAAGAATCAAATGAGAGATCATTGATCTTTGCCTTTAAGTTGACAATAGAAACAACATTAAATTCTCAGGAGCAGAGCGATATCACTGAACAGTATGAAACCAAAAGAAGTGACAAATTATGAATGTAAGAAAGTTTTCCATAGGACTGCTGAGCACATCTTGCATTAGAAACTATTCCAATAGCCATGAATTGATGACCAGAGAGACGAATCGTGATATAAGCACGATATTCATGATGAAACAGTAAACATACAGAGTAATGATGCCTGACATGCCTTGGAGTAAAGAAACCCTCAGAATATCATGCTATGAACATTAAACCAGTCACAAATAGGCGTTATATACTAATTATATTTATATTAATTATTTGAAACAGATTAATCCCTAGAGACAGAAGTAAGGTGGTAGCTGTCAGGGATAAAGGAAGAGGAGTAACTGGAGGAATGCATAATGTATAAAGGGCTCAAATTTGGATAGATTTAAATGATCTGAAAAGGGACAGTTTTAATGCAATATTGTCAATGTAATAATATCATTACATTGTTCATTTTTAAACAGCTATTTTCTGTTACTTTAACTTTATATTAATTTATTGTGAAAAAAAGGGGATGGCCAAAAGATTTGGGTTCTTCATATGAAATGTTTGACATGGCAGTGAAGGATTTGGAGGTTTCATATGAAATATCTGACATGACAACCAGGAAATAGCACTGGTGACACAATCCTCAGTATCATTTCACATCCCCTGGAGTCCAAATAACAAACACTAAGAAACTTGCTAGAAAGGACATCCTAGAATTGATACTTTTACTAAAGGGAGTGTTGATTGGCCCAAGAATCTTCAGCATTCAGCTGGTCGACTCTCTCAGCTTTAACCACTGCAGAAGGTCGTGGGTTCACTGCTAACCATGCACCACGGTAAAGACAACACATGTTCATATGACAACAGCTGCATTCGCAGGCATCTTCCAAAAGAAACGATCGAATGTGCCATCAGTGGAAGGACAGAGGAGACAAATGAGCCCAAGCACTGTGGCTGACCCACACCGTGGATCACGGACTAGCAGAGAACATGATAAGATAGTGCTATTGAAGGAATGACAGAGACAAATCCAGCAGACGTGACAGACACTAGACACACACCACATGTTGCTCAATCCATCACCCTTCCACCATGTCTGTGAAGTGATGGGAAGTTTAATTTTTGTTTGTAAGTCATAGTCACATGACTATGCAAACTTCTCCAAACCCTCAACACTGAACGCTAGTCCAGTTGCATGATTCATATTTGTAATCCAGTATATCAGGATGCTGAACAGAAGAATTTCTATGAGCCTGGTATATCCAGTGAGTCTCAGAGAATGTGAACTTGACTGAAGTCTAAATGAATAAATTATCAAATAAGTAAACAGTGCGAGTAAACTGAACAAGAAAACTCATCTTTTATGTCAATAATTGGTATTGTTCATTACTTATTCCTTTTTTTAAATGTTTTTCACATAAGTAACATATGTTCTTACATGAATTGCTGTGGACAAGAATATCCCACCAATTTCTTGCTTCATGACAGATTTTCAGTTTTCATTCTTTTAATGTTACATACATGAATGTAGTGAATTCATAACATTTTCAGTTTCACTCCTTAATCCCAAGTCCCATGCCCCCTCTTTTCCCCTTACAATCTTTCATCTGCCCTTCCAGACTCCCTCCTATTTTCAAATCTTCTCACTTGTCTGGCCCACTGTGTTTCCTTTAGTTTGCCTTTGAGACACATCCCTGACATGCTTCATGCTCCAGCAAGTGTCATAGCTCAGGGGATTCACCACTGAGGAATGCATCCTCCTTTCATCTCCATCAGTACCAATCCTCATCAGTTTCTCAGAGAGGCGCAGCTCTTCTTAAGATCTTTCTGCTTTCATGGTGGGATCTTGAAACAGACCCTATGCAATTCTTGCATAAATAAACATACCTACCATGGAATCTTGTATATCACAACCATATCATGTCCTGGAGATGATGTCTGGCCCATCTCACTGAAGTCTCTTACTGAAGTTGTCTCACTGAAGTCTCTTACAATCTTATTGCCCCCTCTTCCAGAATGTCCCTGAACCTTGGTGTGGGGTAGATGAGATATAAATGTCCTGTATAGGGACAAGCAGTCCACAGTCACTTATTTCAGACTTTCATAGAAGACCTAACAGCACTACTCCTCATATTATTCCATAAAATGAGAAAGAAGGGTTTGGGAGTGTCATCAAAGATATAGGAGAGAGAGAATTATAGTCCAATCTCACTAATGAACAAAGATGCAAAAATCCTCTGTGACAGATTTTCATACCCCTATGTTGAGAACGCAGTTTGCTGTTTTCCCTTTAGACTTAGGATCCTACCTGTCACATTCGTGTCCAACTTCATTTGGTATGCCAATAGAATGCACCTGCTGATCTGCCACCCTACAACATGATTTCCGAAAGTGCCACCTTTTTCACAGGATATTGTGCAGCTCCCATTTCTAAAATTTATGAATATTAAAAGCAAATTCTCCAGCCTTCTCAAATGCTTTTGGTTTTGGATTCTACTCCCCATGCCTAGTCCAGGTGTCGATTTAAAATTCAGTGGCACAAAATGCTTATCATCCTCAATTATCTCTTATTCTCTTAATTCTTCCCTTAGCTAAGACAGAGACCTAGGAAACGCATCAGTTTGCATTGACCATGTTGCATGCTTTGTTGGTGAATCCTGAGGACTCGTCATCTGGAATTTCACTCTAAACAAAGATTTAAAAGTGAGTGTCCCAGCAGCTGCTCTGCCAGGTTTCTGAAAGGGGAAAATTAAATCTACCTTATTCGTTTCAAGCATCCTCTGTAATAGATCACACATGAGAGTTTAATTTTATTTTCTGTTTATCTGAAATAAGACCTACCAAAGACCAGGGATGGAAGCAATTATGTGAAGTCACTACATAGACAGTAGATAATAGCAAGAGATCATTGATGGGAATCTGCCCTTTCAACAAGCAAAGAGAAATGGCACGTGACTCCCCTTGTTATGAACAATTACATCTAGTGGTTGCTACATTTTCTGGCTCTTTTACTGTATCACAAAAAAAGATCTGGCAATGATAATAAACATTATAGAACTGGAATGAAACAACTCAGTCTTCAAATTTATTGATGCACACAAGCATGGCAGACAGGTAAATGGATGACTAGATGGAAAGATAGATGGATAGACAGAATATTAACTATACTAAGAAATGAAGCCATAATTGTGATGAGGATTTAGTGGATGATGACTGTATTTTTTCGTTAATTTTTAATGTTAACCCCAAAGTAAGCAGACTGTACTACTGTCCAATAGCTTATTTTATTCTCATTCATATTGTTACTGTTAGCCTAATTATAAATTTCCTATTTCAGGGTTGGGGTTTTATCTCAGCAGTTAAATTCCTTGCCAGGCAAGCCAAAGGATGGACTTAGGATCCTTAGATACCGTGAAAAATTCTGATTGGTGGTGGCAGCCAGCCATTAAGCCACCCCTAAAAGGTGGAACGCGAATGCTCAGAGAGAACGGGCTTGTCACACCAGTCCTAGCAGGGATTTCTACACTGATTAGAGACCCTGGCTCAAAGAAAGTTGGAATAAAAATTCATGTCTACCTCAGGCTTCCACACTCAAGAACAAACCTGGACATATGCACCATGCACTTACATGTAAACATGAATGTAAGCATGCATCCTACACGTGCACACATCTGAAAATGGAAAGAAAGGGAAGGGAGTATTCAGTTCAAGTTTTCATTCATGGATTTATGGAGAAGTATGTTTTAATGAGACTGGTATTTCGCAGCCACTGATAAAAGAATAACTGTGAATAAGATGCTTAATATCCACATCGTACCCTGTTAAGTGGCTCCAAATGTAGAAAAATAATTGGTTTGTTCTAAGTATCTGAAATGAAGATAAATTAAATTCATCAAGGGATTTTGTTTCCTGTCTGCTCTGAGACAGTGTCTCACTAGGTAGATCGGGCCTCCCGGAGCTCACAATGTTACTTCTCGTGGATTTGAATTTACCATACTCCTCCTCAGAGACTTGGGATTACATATGTGAGCTGTCCACACCAGGGTTTGCATTAAGCGTTAGTCTCACAGTGTTTCTGAGAAGTCACAATTTCACAGCTCAGCATGGAAAACAGACCAAATGGAAAAGACTACAATCACCTTCAGTGCATAGAGTCATTCATACCTAGGCATATTTCAGCGGCGGTGCCAGAGACAAGCACGTTGACATGAGTTAGAAAGCAAAGGTGTACACCATTCTCTTCATTTCTTTTGCTGTTAGTGCTAAGGCATAACTGTCTTTTTAGAGTTTGTAGCTATACTGAAACACTCCTCCATTTTACATAAAAAGTACATGTTTAGAGCAACAGTGTCAACATGACAGGTGTCGAGTGTTTGGGGCACACCTGTGGAGAGTTAATGGTTGGAGTGTCCCCTGAGCAAGTCTGCAGGTATTTGATTGATTGCTGTGGAAAACCAGCCATAGTGGGTGGTAGTTTGCAGTGGTGGACCAGATAACAGGAGGTGCGAGGAGGAGGGACTTGCTTTTCCTTTGTCCTGTGTCAATTTACTGTTGAGCCCACTTTTTGAGCTTCTTTACCTTCTACTGCCCCTGCTGCCCTCATCCTTGGCTGACTCAGAGCTCCATCCTTTCCACCTTGCCTCTGTCCCCGCTGCCTTTGAAGCCTGGTCTCTAGGCCTTGTTGCTGTTCACTGTTCATTGCTGAGGTGAGAGCCCAGCTGTTCTTCACCGATGTCAGAATCCAACATCTTCAACCCTCCAGCGAGACAGAGACTGGAGACTTTCTCAGGATACTTCAGCTTTGTGAGACATTCTGGTCAAGAACGAAGCAACTACTGGCAGGGCAGCTACTTTGAAGGACTCTATCTTTAGTGTGAGTCTATTTAATAAAGTTATTTATAAATATTACATTCTAGCAATTCTGTTCTCCCAGACAACCCTGACTAATACAGCAGCTATAAAACAAGAAAAAAATGACTCTTATAATAAATTCCTCATTAGATAAGTTGGAATACTAAGAAATAACCAAGAAGGAAAATTATGTCATTAACAAAGAGTATCAAAATATCTGTTGAAATATAATTATACATTTATTATACATGTATCATGCCAAAATAATATAATTTTGGTATTTCATTTGTAATGTTGAAGTGCTCACAATCACTTAGAACATTCATGATCTTCATCTATATATAATCCTCCTCCTCCTCTTCCTAATTTTGCTAGCTCTTGTGTGTTGTCATATTTTCCATTATTAACAATATACCATTCTAAACACAGTGCCAATTGTGATTTCATTACTAAGGGGAAAAGGAGGTTTCAACATAAGAAATAGGAAAAAGCAAAAAGAATTCAGTTTAATTATGTTTTCAACTGTTATTTCAGAATTATGCATGTGGTTATTCCCAATGTGAAATTTCTTGGCATTTATGTTAGATATTTCTTATCATAAGAGTTGTTTGTGTGCAGTATATTTTTGTCAGAATCCCTGACACCTGCCAAGAAAAGCACTAGAGCAAGTATCTCCAATTGTTTTGAAGGGTCTCCTACCCTGTGGACCACATCACCCTTTGTCATGCTGGGGGAGGAAAAGACAGTGCAATTCTTGGCCTTCGTAAACTAAGTTTCTTTGGGAAGCAGCTCATCTGAAGAGAAGCTCAGCTGCTTGGTAACACTCATGGCTGCGCATCACCGGAGATGAATGAAATGATATGTAGATGATTACGACTCTCTTTATAGATGAGTGTAGATGGCAAAACTGAGAGAAGTGAAATAAAATACAGAAGTTTCATAAGACAACAGAATTCTTTGTAAGTCAGGGGCAACTGAGGCTAGTTTTATCATCTTGTTTTTTAGACATTTGCTTAAATGTTATGCTTTTTGGATTGCAGATATAAAGTGAAGTTAGCAGACACCATTTTTTAACTATGCAATCATATTTTGACTTTATTTTTAAAAGATCAGGAATATGTATACTAAATAAGATATCATCACTTTTCTCAATTATCCAAACAGCAATTACCTCTAAACACTAACCTTAATGAAACACCTGGTGTCTCTAAGAGATTGAGATAATTTACCCAGAATTTTATCAATAATTTCAACTAAATGTAAGTGCCCAAATTTTCTAACTTGATAAGATTTATTTATGTTAAATACGACTTTAAAATGTTTCAAGGTGTGCAAGAGAGTGTTGTGGAAGACTTGGTAAATGTTGAGTTTTCAAAAATAATTACGATGATAGCCTTATCAGGATTTCTATGTAAAGACATCAAAAGAAATCCCAAAATCTAAATCTCTGTCTCTTTTTCTATATGATGAACTTAAAAATATAGTCCTTTTTTTTACTATAGAATAATGAAAATCATTTTTAGATTTTATATATTTGAAGGGAACAGAGGGAGGCAGAGAGAGAGAAAGAGAGACAAAGAGTGAGCAAGCGAGAGAGAGAGAGAGAGAGAGAGAGAGAGAGAGAGAGAGAGTTATATAAATACATGTCCTATCAAGCGATGCAAGTCAGAGGACAACGTTCAGAAGTCAGTTTACTCCTTCTACCTTGTGGACTTCCAGGGATCGAACTCATGCCATCGGGTTTGTGAGTTGAGCTTACTTGCTGAGCTATATTGCCAGCTTGGGAAAAATGATTTGTGAAAACCTGTAACAGGCTCCTGTTTGTCAGCGGTGGCTGAGGTGAACTTATTTTGACATTATAGTCATATGGGTGGGACTCAGTGCGGAGCTGGAGACCCTCCTGTGAGACCCTGGATTGCTCTGCTCTGCCCACGTGCAGGTTCAATTTCAATTTTCTTTACCCCTCTGCCTTACTACTACTTTGCTCTTAAAGATCCTCAAAATCACCTCACCAGAACCACCCCTAACATCCTTTCAGAAACATCAACATGAAGAGAAAGCATAGGCTTTTACAAAGGAAAAAGATGGTTCCCTGCTTAAATCACTTTAGGAAATGTTATCTTGTATTAAGAAAAGGGGATTTTAAAAACGAATATATGATGAGCTCCTCTGAAATGCCCATGGATCTCCAAGGCACGTGAAGAATCCAGACATCACACTTTCAAACATGGCATGGGAAGCACAAGGAACGCATTGAGCACAGCAGCCATCAAAGCCTGAAGAGGCAGATGCATGTGGAAGCAGGGAAGGATTGAAAGCAGGCAGACCAGTCAGCGTGTGGGGCGAGGATGAAAGTGGAGAGCCTGCCGGAGCCACATGCTACGTTCAGCTCATCCATCTCAAGTATAAATCGATACTTTTAATTAAAAAGTGCCTCCCAAAGCGAATGCCTCTGTCTGAGCATGCTTAGAAGTAAGCCTGGCTTGGCTTAAGGCATAATTGACGTAGGTGTTCCAGTCTTGGATTCATTAATGAAAAGCATGCGTGCAAGACTGAAAGGAAATTTCCATAATGTCTGTTATGCCGATATGAATGTGGCTTGGAAACCTAGCGTCATGTTAGAGAAATCAGTGGGTTAAATGATATTATCCAGCCCTGAAGATGACCAATGCTAGCCACTATCCTTGATGCTTTAACCAGTTCCACGTGGTACTGAGCTAGAAGGTCTCTTCTGGGAGCGAAAGTCAGACCCAAGTCCTAAATCACATCTGCTGTGCTCTGTCCTGATAGGGCTGCTGCAGACACAGGTTTCTCTTTTTAACCCTTTCACGCCTCTTGCTATCTATCCCGTTTCCTTGTGTGACTCATCACTAGCCCCCACACTAATACAGAACAAAGGACACTTTTCTCTTGGTTTCACATGAGGTGATGATGCTAATCCTATAAATTCTTGGTCCGTGCAGTAGAGCAAGTCCTGAGTATTGCTGAGTGTCATTTTGTCTTGGTGGAAATATGGAGAAGTCTGCATCCTTGACCCCTGTTTGCAAATAAATGATGGGACACCAGCCTCTTGTGTGAAAATTGTGTTGAGAATTACATAATTCAATGCATTTATTCTTACATAACTCTGAAAGATTATTTTTAATATCATTATTATAAATTGAACTTTACCTCCTTTCCCACAATGCATACATTGAAGTTCTACCCAACAGTCCCTTAGGATGTTACATGTGAAAATTGGTTAGTTGCAAAGGCAATTAGTGAATGAACTGATATTGGAGTTTGGTAGCTCCCTCCCTAGTTCTATATGAAATGTGCCCTTATAGAAAGAGGAAGTTTAAGAGAATTATATAGGTAGGCAAGATGCCTAAACAGATAAAGGCAAAAATTAGGACAAATATTTATATTGACATCCCCCCCCCCCCAGGGACACTCTACTACCTAAACAATCATGAAAAACGAACACGAGACACTGGGCAGATTCTCTCTGCTATAGTTCTACATGGGAGAAAACTCACAACTTCTTGTCTTTAAACTTCCTTTTTAAAAGTGTACTTTCTCTGAGCAGATCCTAGTAACCCATCCCTGGCTAATATTAAACTAGCAATATAGCCCAGTTCTTGGGGATTCCTCTGCTCAGTATTCCCGGGTACCTACAATTATAGGTGTTTGACCTGGCTAGTATTTCAGTTTATGTGAGCCACACAGCTAAGAGACTTTGTTATGGTGATCACAGAAACATGAACAATAAATACTGTTTACACTTGAAAAAAAATGTGCCTGTCATAGGGGAAGTGACAGAGCTTCAGCAGGAAAGTGGGAAAATACACACATATATTCTTTCAGCTGGAGATTCTTCCCTGAAAAATGAGAGAGACTAGATTATTTATCTGCAAGTACTTTTGCATTTCTAAGCAGATTTTAAGTTCTCAATTCTTTTTTATATTCTTTAAATTCACTAAGAAGTAAATATGATAAAAAGGATAAAGATGATTTATTCAATGCTCTCAGCTGTGAAATGATAAATGTTACAAATCTCCACCTTGAAAAATAGTAAAGTAGGAAAGGATCTTCAGGGACACCTCAGACTGACTTTCCGTGACAGGAAAACAGGAAAATTCCCGTGGACTGGAAATTAGGACAGATAATCCCATTACATGTCATGTTAAGAGTAGAAAGTATCCAAAGAGAAAAGCTGTACAAATTATCGCATAGATCAATATTAAATCTGAGCGTGATTACACTGTAGGGTATTTGTCTAAGAAAACATTTTTATTTAAATTAAGGTGATCATCAATTGCTATGACCATGAAAGCAGAAATATGTATACGCTGCCTTGGGATATTTGGTACAGGTGTTGGGATAATGTTTAAAACAGTTTAACAAACCTGTCTCCTCAGACGTGTGTCCGACTACTTTGTCCTAGCTGCTGGTGAAGCTCTGCCCAGGACTGTTTGTTGTTGAGCTGTTGTGGTGGTGGTGGTGGTGGTGGAGGGCGTGGTTGCTACCTTCCTCACTCTCCTGCGTAGTACAGTATCAAAACAGCTCATGCCTATCAAGTCCTCTTCGTGCAGTCTCTCTCCCCAACTTCTAGTGAGTATCACCTACTCTAGAGTCTTTCACAGCTCTTTCTGTCAGAGATTCTGCCGATATTCCAAGGTTATTTGCCCAGTTCATTCAGTATTGTAAGTACTTAGTGGAGGTGCTTCTCGGGCAGGGTGACTAGGTCCCTCCAATCATCTTCTGGACAGAGGACCCCACACGATTGCAACTCGAATCACATGCACACCGAGAACTTAGGAGTGCTGGAGTAATGGTTCAGTGATTAAAACACTAGCCAGGCAAAGTAGGGACTGAAGTTCAGACCTTCGAATCCCATTTAAATGTTTTGAGCAGAGATGGAGCCTCTTAATAATTCTAGGGCTGGAAGGTAGATTCTAGGAATTCCCAAATCAAGCTGACTAGACAGACTAGCCTGTAGGCAAATTTTAGATTTAATTGAAGATTCACTCAGGAATAAGGGGAAGAGCTACCTAGTTTAATATTTGATATCATCCTTAGGTATCTGCATGAAGGGTATACATGTGATCCCACATACATGCAGAACCTGCATACATGCACACACAAGCAAACACATGCACATGTGGAGAACATGCATATACTCTCACACACACATGCACATCACATATATTCATGAACATGGAAAAAAAAATAATTGCTGAGAGACATCAATAATGTCTAACTATTTTAGAAAACAAAATCAAAACATTGTTCATAACTTAAATATACATAATAAATGCATAATATTTTATTATCAGTGCAATATTTTCTCAAGAGAAATATAAGCTAATGAAGGCGAAGTCACATTACATGTTTGTAAATCTCCTTCATATCAGACTTAACTAAAGGTAGTTCTATTAATATACATATTTTTGTTAGATTTGTTGTAGTTGCACATTTTAAATTGAATGTCCATGATACAAATATCACTATAAAATTACATGCATTTGAAAAAGGGATGGATATTTTCATGCTTTTTCTCTGTGGTTGTGGTTATTTTTCTTTACACTTCAGAAGAACTTGACAAATAAGCAGGTCTATATGAGAGACAGCAAAGTTATATTAACAAAGATTTCATATATCATGGCTCCTGACACACTGTTCTATCAGCCAATCTGAATGCTTTCTTTACCATGACTTATTTTATGATTGCTCATTAGTTTCTTGATTTTCTCTAGCATTCATGTCTTCTAATAGTAACCATTTCATTATAAAATACTGTGTTAGCACCAGTATATACTGACCTGGGAACTGTCAGGTCCATGATACTGAGAACAAAGTTTCTAAAAATGAACTTTGCTTCTTAGCCCCAATTATGGCATTGATCTGTCATTTCTCTGAAGTAACAGGCCAGTTTATTCTTTGGGGCAGCTATTTTTTTTTATTTTGTCCAGTTTTACATTTTGTATCAGTGGCTTTAATAAAAGAATATATTTTATTAATATATATATTATTCAGTGGTAAAAAGTTGGTTTACAAGCTATGCATTTCAATAGGGTAAGATCCTGAGAAATTGCTATCTGTGTGGTAGATGAATTGAATGTGACACCAGAGGAGAGAGTCATGGAGGTTGGCTGGCATCCAATGCTCAGGATGCCACTGAAGTGGGCTAGAGACCCTGGGTTTTATGATCAGATCATGTTGAGATATTGACTGAAGTCAAAGCTTTTTATTACAGTAAAGTGAGACCAGTATCTTCTTTGTGGTATACCTTGGATGACTGTGGGCTTTTGGGTTGTAGGAGGAAAGAGATGTGTGGAGGGGAGGAGGGATGGATAAAGAGCTGAATTATCTATTTGCCAGGATGAGGTCCAGAAGCATGTGGTCAGACATCCTCACGTCACTACCTGCTCTAATTCAATGTTTGCTTGGCAATTTTCCTTAGGTAAAGTTCCTAGGCTTCTCAGGTTTTGTCTGCCAAGCTTGGTAAATAAGTAGGCTACTACTTTATGCAATCCTGATTGAGACTCAGTAAAACAAACAAAAATTAACAATCTGTGATCTGAAACTCTGTACTTCTCAGGGAAAACAAAATAGCTGATGAAATCATAAATGATTCTCAAAGGGTTAAATTTTGAGGTTGCAACTTTGTATCAGAAAAAGTTTTCTGGCTTTCATTTGCTGTTCTCAGTCTAACAAGCATCTGGACACTGTCTCCTGCTATTGAAGCACAAGAGCAGACAATCTGCATTTGTCAGTATCTTTGGAATAGTTGGTGGCTCTCCTGTTATTGCAGGTCATCGCTGGCTCAGTTACTTCAGAGGGACAACATTTAATTTCGATTGAGTGGTTTGTGAAGGTCACAATTTAGTGGTTGTTCTGTTGGAGATCATGGATCTTCCCATGTTCAGGGCCACTGAGAAGAGAAACATCTCAGTGAACAAGACATCGGACAAGGTAATTACTTTTCAGGACCATTATATTAGGAGGAGGCAAACTCGAAGCAGACAAGAGCTGAAACCAACTCAGGAGCCAAGCAGATGCCCTTAGGAGACCTCAGAAGAAAGATTTAAGGTTGTTGATTCTGGTGTTATCTGAGCATACTAAACCAAGTTATCCTCTGCTTCCTGAAAGTTTGTGGGAAATACTGGCTGAACTCCGTAGGCTTAACCAATAAGCTGATGCTCCTCAGATTCCTGAATTTCCTCAAGAATTCCTGCTAAATGTGTCCTCCTCAGATTCTGTGCACTGCTGGCTGAGATGCCTAACTGGCTCCCAGCCTTACTCTCCCACGGTTCGTAAGTGTTGCCAGGCACCTCCTTGTCTTTCTCTCATCTCTGACTTCCCTGTTTCAGGGTTTTCATTTAATTTTAATTTTTCACTTTTTTTTTTTTTGATAGGCCACACTGGTGTGGTGGCATCTGCTTTTAATTTCTTTTCTGCTGTTAAGAGATTTTATTTTTTGGGTAAGTGAACTATTTTAATTAAGATTTTTAATTTTTTTTTTTGCAAACAAAATGAGCAGCTGTCCTTGTCCTTCCCCGTTCCCCTCCTCTCTCATCCTTACTTCCCTTCCCCAGTCCATAACTGTTCCTCCTGTCCTAGCTTGAAAACATCTGTTTGAAGTCATGGAACACCCAGAAGCCTCTATGTAGTTAGAAGATGACTCATTGCAGCCCAGAACCAGATCCAAACTAGTCAGATGCCCTTTCCATGCTATGAATAAATATCCACAATATTTACACAGCCATAAAAGCATATATGTCATGAGACGAATGAAAGCTTCAAATTAACATTCTTAGAGCCAGCATGCCAATATTTCCAAACTCGGCTGCTTTCCCCAGCATGGACTTCTTTGCCTGATATATTTCCACTTCCTGAGGACCAGCCATGAATAAAAATATATAATGCTGGCAAAAATCATAACCATGATTTCTTCATCCTGATGTGAAATTAATGCTTCAATGGATGGAAATGCTATCACCGTGAAGAAGGGGTCGTGAACATTTGATACTTCCTAAAGTTTTCAAGTTTAAAGGTTTATAAAGTAGATGGCATATATCAGGAGGGTACAAGGCCACAGTGTTCACTGTTCAACAAAACCAAGTCTGAAGAAAGTCAGAATCTGCCTCTTCTAAAAGAGATGTGCAAAGATCTTATATCTGTTAAAAGTAAATTGTTACAATTGTCATTTTCCTCAGAAACATTAAAAAACAATGCCTGTCTCCTTTGAAAACAATTCAAAGCAACATTATGTAAATTGGACTTATCTGGTAAACTGAGAGATTTCTATTCATTCATTGAAAGCTGTTATCTCTGCTTTCATATTCATAGAGTTGGAATAAAGGATAAAATTTGTGATCATATATATATTTACATAAGAATTGGACTGGAACTGTCTTATTGATATCTCACCACAACATCAGAAAAATCTCAGTATGTTCCACACCTTTCCAAAAGACAGATGAGGACTAATGATTTAAAAGTAAAAGAGAATGCTTTTCTTGGTGGTATATCCACTGATCTACAATGCTTGTTGGAGAGTCTAGTATGTTTACTGGAGAAGGAATTAGGTCAGACATAAGTCATTACAGAATAGATAAAGCATAGTAGTTCACACAAGGAAAAAATTTTGAAAATAGAATGTAGTCAGGCAGGGAGTTCGAGGATTACAAGGTGAAAAGCAGGGGGTGGGTTTTGGAATTACAGGTTGAAAATACGCAGTCACTAGATTCATAAATAACAGAAAATAAAGATTGAAAAATTGTGGTCATGTAAAATGTGACAACATATGCCTGGTCTAAATATCATAATACTTTCTAGAAAGGTTTGTATTAGAAAAGCAAACTTTCAACATTTATATATTTTTATTTGAGGTTGTTGTTTAGAATTTCATCTTATGAAAAGTTACAGGAAGGTAAAGTTGCTCAATGTGATTATTTTTCCCATCTTTCCCATCTTCTAGGAATGATTATTGTGAACTCTGCTTATGCCTATAGTATGACATCCATGTTTACCTTGATCAGCAATGACAAAGACAAGGACATGTTGATGTGCACCTGCCATCCCATCCTTAGATGTGAAGAGGGTCCTGGTTCTCAGGCCAGCCTGAGCTACATCATATGGTTGATCAGAAAGATCTCAAAAGCCTCCAAAATAATATAGGCTTTTGCTATTACTCTTAGTTGTCCTCCAAAATCTGACAATAAGACCCTGTTATTGAAGATGCAACACTCATTGATCACTGGACACTAAGAAAGAGAAAAAAAGAAGCACTTGGAACTGGTCTGGAGGCTTCTTCCTATATGGTCAAGTTTCATAAAAACCTGGTAACAGAAAGTTCTATGCAAGTTGCTGGGGGAGAAAAACAATCAACAGCCTCATTAATACATAAAAGCTGAAAAATGCAAGTAACGATCCTTCTGGCTAGAGGCAACCACAAATGCAACAGTGGCATGACTGTCAAGGGAGTTACTATCTGCTTTCTGACTGTATTGAAGACACAGTTTTCCACAGCATCACATTCCTGGTATTGTAAAACAGAACAAGAACCTATAAGTAGGGGAGATATAGGCATTATGGGGATGTAACTATTAATATTTAGGTATAAAGACACTATATCAATATGTCTTTTAAACATTTGGCAATATACCCATTATTAGAGTTACACTCAGCATTCTATTTAAAAGCTTCTTTTTGTAATATAGAGTGATTATTACAGAGAAATAGAGTTGGACAAAGTGCAGAAAATAAATGACTGGAGAATGCTAATTACCAAAAAGGACATCTAATTATCTAATTCCCCACACACACATCACATGTATACACACACACATACACACACACACACATGCACGCACACACGCACATACACTGAAGCTCATTACACATTGTTGAAGAGGGGGAACTAAGATTGTAAGATCCTAGAAAAGGGCAGGGATGTGTTTAAATGTTATCCTCAGGGCTGTGCATGTATGAACTCACCTCAGTTGTTTGTATTTTCACAGGATCTTCATTGGATTTTCCTGTCAACATTTCACCATGGAAGGAAAAAGATCTCAAGAGTTCCCACACTTCCCTGAGAGGCTGGTAAGTATTAATGCTGAAGGGAGGGAAGGGAAGATGATTTTCCTCAATGGTGAATGCTAATTGGAGATGTCCTCAATCACTGACATGTGGCTCATGTTGCAGGGAGTACTCAGCCCATGCCATCTAAGGTCACCCAGATGAGATCCTGTGGGTCATTCATGCAGAAAGACAACAAAAAATAGGAGGGAGAATGGAAAAGAAGGAAGGCTTTAATGGGAGAAAGCCGGTGATCAGGGGGTTAAGGTATGGAAATGTCACTCATTGACATATTTACACATGAAATTCTAAAAAGAAGGAAGACTACTAAAATAATGAAGAAAACTAAAATAATGAAGAAAACAAAAACAAAAATTATAAAAAGAAAATAAAAGAAATGAAAAGAATTAAAGAAAGGAGGGAGGGAGGATAGAGGGGAAGAGAGAGAAAGAGAGGAAGAGATAAAAGGCAGTTGGATAGACAGACAGGTAGGCAGGAAGACAGAGAGAGAGTGAATCTTCTGTGTTTCTCTCGCAACCATTTCACTTCCGATACCATCGGATACAAAAGATTCTTACTCTGTTGGCATGGCACCTTGAAGCTGTTGGCTTATTTCTCAGCACATGGCCCTAATGAGGTAATATTTTCTCTTTAAGCCATAAGGACCTAATTAGGAATATCTTGATCCTGAGTTGCAGATAACCCCTGTAACTCTATCAAAACAGCTAGCTCCTGGCCTTAGTATATTTTGGATGAGGCAACATAAAAGTATGTTAAAAATTAAAGCAATATTTTTCGAGAACTATGATTTTGAGGACATATTATTCATAAAAAATAGTGTGATGCTCAGTGTTAATAATTCATTAAAATAGAAAATGTATAATTTTATACTCTGCAATAGTGAAAAAAGTAAAAATATTTGTATCATTATATTTGATTTACAAATTAGCATTAGGCACAAAGACTGAGCTGAATAATTTATGCTAAACTTATTATTTGAAGAAAATCAAATTGCATTGATTCTTGTATATATATGTGTGTTTAGTATATGGAATATTTTGCATAAAGAACATAGAAATTTAATCTCACTTTCAGTGAAAGCCAATTGATACTAAACTATAACAATATGAGAATTATCTTAAAAATTATTTTTAGAAGAATAATTATATTCCAAAATTAATAGCCAATTGCTTCTGCTCAAGAACTTTTACCATGTGGCTTGCAATTTTTTGTTTTGCTTTGTTTTATTTTTAAATTTTATGTGAATTTTCAAAATCATAAACAGTACTTGGAAAGTAAATTAGTATGCCTTCTTTGCAAGAGCATAATATTCTACTGAGGAATATTTTTCTACCAGCTTAAAGTCTACTAAGAACATGCATGTTCTATGGTGTTGTATGTGTGTAGACCTAGAAATATGATAGTCTGTAACAAGTTTAATTTCAGTTCATTGATGCTGGTAAATTCTAGGACGGATAGTATGACCCTCATCTCTGTAAATCTGTGATGTTAAATTTCTGGTAAATTATAAAAGGTATATAATTTTCTCTGCTATTATTTATAATAGTTACTATTTGCTTGAAAATAAACACATATATTTGAATGTATTCAGAGAAAGCAAAAGAACAGAGGAGGAAGGGAAAGAGAGAGAGTGAGAGAGAAAGATTGGATGAAATAAGAGATTTATGTACCATGAAAATGTGCTCTTGTGATGGTAGGTCTTAGTTGTCAACTTGATAACAAGATCTTAGTTAGACCGAGTTGGGGATTCCGGTCCAATATGGGTGCTACCATTCCCTAGGAGGAGTTGCAAACTGAATTATAAAGAGAAGCAAACTGAGCACAGTCAAACTTTAATTCATTGATCTCCATGCTTGACTATGGATTTCATGTGACCGGTTCTTTCAAACTCTTGCTGCCTAAGATTCCACACTATGGGGGACTTTACTCTTGACCTCTCAGGCAAAAACAAACCCTTTCTACCTTAAGTTGTTTTGGTCAGCATCTTTTAAAAAATTTTTGTATTATTTATTATTTATTCAATTGTGCGTGTATGCATGTGTGTATGCGTGTGTGTGCGTGTGTGTGTGTGTGTGTGTGTGTGTGTGTGTGTGTGTGTGTGTAGAGCCACGGAATTACTCGGGAACCACCATGGACGCCTCCACCTCCTCCTTGTTTACTCTGCCCTGGGATTCACAGGCTCCGCCCTACCAGGACCAGAAATGCAGGCCGCCCCACTTCTGCCCGGTGTCTATTTATTTCAATGACAGAAGAGAAACCGAGGCAAGTACACAAGGGGAAAACAAGGTGAGTTTCAATATGTACTTATTTCACACTGAGTCTGGATAAACCAGAGCTCCAGAAATCTGGATTATAAATAGGTGCAGGAAGTTTCAGTCAAGGACTCAAATATTATTTTTAATAAAGCTAAGGTTTTCTTCTGAGTTAAATTTTATTTGATTTCAACACATTTTTATTAAATACGTCATCAATAATATACTGATACTATAAAAATAGTAGATATCAAATATTCTTGAAGCAATATATCAATGAGTCTGACATATAGTAAATGCCTTAAATGTCAGATAAATATTGTGGCATGATTTAAATCAGAAAGACTTTAAAACTCAATAGTGCACTTATGCTTAGGTGTTGGCTGCCCTGATTTTATTTTGGTAAAGAAGGATAAAAGAATTCATTCATTTGGAAATTCATCCATTCTTCCCTTCCCCAACATAAGCATAATACAAAACAATCTCTATTTATTACAGGAAGTAACAATGAAAAAAAAAGTGCGCTAACTTGGTGGAAGCTAATCAATCACGTGATTTCATGAATAGTTCACTGATGAAAATCAACAGGAAGCTAAATAAACGATTGGCAAACATGATTAAATTCAACCATATGAGCTGAGTTAAAAATGACATGGGCATGTAGCTGTGATGTTTTAAGAGTACGGCAGGTCTGTATGCATCCTGAATCAGCAATGCTGGTCCCAGAAGGAATCCCAAGGTAAGAGTGCACCCTGCTTTCAATGGATGGATGTCAGGATTAGATGCGCAAATCATCCGCTGCTGACATTTCTGCTTCAAAATACTGTCATGATTTTCCACAGACTCCATTTAAATACATGTCATTAATCCAATTAGCGAGAATTACAATGTGTGTAAGTAGTGTTATGTATTGGATTACAATGGGAGTTTGCATTTGGAATATGATTACTATACACAACGATCCTTATACTTTATTTCGTCTTCTGTTACGTGCTCAGGGCACAAGCATCACTTGATGCTTGATCTCATGGGCCAGATACTGTCTGGTCCACAAGATGATGACATCCTTTGTCTGCTGTGGAAACTCACGCTTTGGCAAGTGAAGGGGGTCAGCACAAACCTACAACAGAGGGCACTGCTGGATTTGCTGTAAGGATCCTCCGTGGTAACCCGCCTGTTTGTCCTTTATTCTTGCTTTGTTTCTCTACCAGCTCATCTCTTATATAGTCCCTAGGTACAGAGATCTTTCTGCACACAATTCTATTGCATGCCATTGTTTATAACAGTTGTAATTTTGTAAGTCATGGTTCTGTAACACACTGTTTCTCAGCAACTTTACTAATAGAGCTTGATTTTATCTTTATGCCTCATCAACACTTGCAAGGCATTCTTACAAAGGTAACTGGGACATTCAAGGATAAAGCAGGTATTCTAAAAATTCCAGAATGGTGAAGTCAGATAGTCAAATCTTAACTAAGTCATTAGTATATTCCTTGTCTTCAACTACAGACTTCACAAATCCATGGACATGTCCATAGCTTCTAGTGTTTATCTCGCCTTTGCACAAAGTTTGGTCCCAGGGGAGGCAGGCTGTATATTGTCTCTAGATTCCAACAGCCTTTAGCATGATTGGTAATGGCCTGTGTTCTGTCTGTTTGTCTTTGCTACTAACATCAGAAGGATGTTAGATGTTGAGGGGTAGTGAAAGAGGGAGAACTCATGACATTACCATGTTAGGCCATGTTAGACTGAGTGTTCTGTCTGATCTTTGTGAATATTCTGTTGAATAATGTGCCTTTCTCATTACCTTTCCCCATGCAACTCTCGACCGGGGGTTTGTGTCCTATAAACACTGTAAACCCAGGGAATTAGGTGAGTCACCCACCATTGAATCATCTGGCATTTGTAATGACTCACCGTGCCCTTAAATGAGATGGCATAGGCCATTAACTTAAGATCTGCTGCAACCTGAAAGAACATGACTACCGATGGTAGTCCAAACATCATGTTCCCTGCCCTTAAATTAGGGGATGTGTTTAGCTCTTGAGGTGTCTCAATCTGGGCCTTGAGTCATAACCTAAGACAACACTGTCTACACTGCTTTGCATGTATGAACTTCCAACATGTGTCCCTGGAACATACATGTCCAATTCTGGAAAGACTTGAGGTCTGTGAATGTGGAATACAGTGGAGAGTCTCTGAGGAATACCTCGGTGTAGAATCCTGTTCTCCTTCTTCATGAAATGTGTGAAACTGTGTGGAGGGACGAATATATTATTCTGAGGGCTTCTGCTTAAGAGAGAACTGGCAAATAGATTCCCCACTGTGGAGGCACTTGAGAATTGAGAGCAAAGGGAATCCTATGACTGTTCTAGCAACAATCTAGAGATGTGTCTCAGACCACACACAGGAAATCCATGCACAAAACAGAGTTTTGTAAAAAACACAATGGAAATGCGGTCATCATCCCAGTACCCAAGCTGCTAATGTATTTGCTTCTGAAATTATAATTTGTGTACATCCTCCTGTTGTATCACCTGAAATAACTGTTCTTCTTGCACTGTTTTGTCAATCATCTATTTCCTTATTCAACTCACCTTTCCTTATCCAGAGTTAACCTTAAAAGTCTTTCAGAAAGGTGAGGAGCCTCTTGAGACCTTTCACCCTTGCAGACTGAGATGTTGATAAGTCAAGTCTTATGCAGATCTTGGAGAAGTAACCATAGAATAGCTGCGGTGGCATCACCAATGCAACAGCCCTGCCGGAGCCTGAAGGCATTTTCAGCTGTTCCTCTAGTTCTCTTCAGACTTTAGAATCATAGTCCTCCTCTTCTGCAATATTCATTGAGCCTTGGTGTCAGGATAACGTAGTTGTCCTGGTTGGGGATGAGCAGTGCACAGTTGCTTTTGTACTGTACCATGGTCATCTCTATTTTCATTCTGCCTCTCATGATCTTTTTTCTTCAGTGTCTCCATAAAACCTTTTATGGGTTGTCTATCAATCTCAGAAACAAAGAAGATGTCTTATATTTGCTTGTTAAGCAACTGGTTCTTATCCTCCCTCATCATTTTCTCTTCTGCTTCCTGTCCATTAAAAAACAAATCATTCGATCTTTTCATTTTTCTAAAAGTAAACAAGTACTGATGGCTGTGGGTTAGGAACAGCTTGTCTTAATAGTCCTGCGAGGACCACATCATAACTGGACATAGAGGACACAGCTTCCTCGTGTGTCTGAGGGTGTTAAACAAGGAGTCATCAGTCTACTCACTATCCTCCCTATTCTTTGAGTGTTGGCATTGTTATGGTAGTCATTTTGGAAGCCTTGGGTGTCTTCCAGAATTAGTGCTTTCTCTTTAATAGATGACACGCACAGACTCCTGATTCTGTCATTATAAACTTCCCTATGTAGAAGACTCTCAATCACTGATCTGTTTTTACTCACTGACAAACTCAAGCTCTTTCAAAAGTGGGAAGAATCCCGAAATAAGAATGCATATAATAGGAGCATAGAGGGGAGAATGCCGAGGTGGAAAAATTTAAACACAGGGAGAATGGAGTAAAGAGTGATGAAATAAAAGGGTGAAGGGCTAACCACATCAAAAGATATATGAGGAATGTCATGTGGAAACCTACTGTCTTATAGACCAGTTAAAATGCAATAGATAATAGACATAAATGAATAATGCTTTCCTCAATGGTATTCCCACTGATATATGATTCATGCTTCAGTAAGTGCTCAGGCAGGTTTAACCAGAGGCAAGCCGGATGACTCTCAGTGGACCACTCTTGTGAAAAGACAAGGAAATATGAGGGAAAACAATGTGGAAAAGAAGGGTGATAACGAGATAAAGAGAGGGGATGGGATTTGGATACGGCATAAAAACAATCTAAATTTGCGCATGCATGTATGAAACTCTAAAATAATTTCTAAAATTAGGTAATAATAAATAATAGTATTTAAATAGAGATATCCTGCAAGGTTGGAGATCATACCTGTCCCAATGGCGGATGTTGGTTACTTCCTTGTGAAGTGTCAGTCAGGGAGGTTCAGAACTCCTCAAAATTACCATGACCATTCCTCTTGGATGACCACCAGGGGTAAATAATTAGACCCTATCACACTAAACACCTCACACCTCAATTGTAGAACTCAGTGAAATTCAACCTAGAACTGAACCATAAGCTTCCTCCCCTCTGAATGGCTGTCACAGCCCTGGAAGGTGCTAGTCAGACTGTCAGGAGAGAAAAAGCAAGCTCACTTGCCACGTGCCCTGTGAACTACAATGCCAACCTGCTAATAAGATATGCACACCTGCTCAACAGTGCACAACAGATGTGATAACCAACAAGGTTTTCATTGGATTTAAGTACCACCCCACAACGGGGAAGCCAATACTGGTGCTGAAAACTTTGTCAAAAACTCATGTCTGAGCACGTGATAGATTCTAGAAGAATCCTGGGAATGTTGTCTAGATAAATTGAAAGCGTATTAAACTTTCTTTTGTTTCTACTCAGTGAAAAATAATACTCCGAAGCCTGTCTTCATAGTAAATGGGAGTAGATGAAGACATGATGGTTTGAAAGAGTTGAGAATAAGTGATACATGAGGGTGAAGCTCTAAATAAGACATTTATAGCAGCCCCTGTAAGCTTCAGGGGACATTGGGAAAGAAGGTTGGGCACATACAATGTTAGAGCAAGTGATAAAAACAAGGGCTACAAAGTGTCTTCGTTACACCAAGAAAGAATGATTGCAATCTCAAACTCACAGCAACTGTAGTTGGCTACCCTGGCTCTCATGGCTAGACATGGTCAGGCACAGAGAGACGTTTCTTCACGGTTCCTAGCCCCAGTGAATGATAAGCTATTGACTAATGATGAATTCAGTAGTAGCAGTTGCTTCAGTTGTATGCCCAGTGATGAACCCAAAGAACAGTTCCAAATCCATGGTAGATTACCCTTATTAAATTAAGCCCACCATAAAGCACAACGAAAGGACATGACTCTTGGAAGAGCATTTGGAAGAGCCAGGAGGGAAAAGAGAGTTGGGATGAGCGTCAACATAATTCACTAAGCATAGGCATGAAATTGTCAAAGAGCAAAAATAATTTTAAAAAGAAGTGGATGGGACACAAAGATTCACCCATGAAAAACATCTGGATGTTGGCTTAATTCGGACATGTATTACTTTGATGCATCCACTGCTAAGCTTTGCATGGAGTAAAGTTTCAAAATAATAAGTAGCACCTGGGGTAACGATGCTGTCAGACAAGTAAACTGATTAGAACTCTGTGCTGGTCAAGACAAACTATCCTTGGTTATCATTAATGTGCTCTGTAGCCATTCACTCCCCCCTCCCCCACTGCGTCCAACCTACTACCTTTCTGACTATCAGGTAAAGCATTTAAAACAAATTCTTAGCGAACCACTAGATTCCATCACCCAAAAACGTAAAGCATCATCAGATGACATCTGAAATCTATAGCAAAGTTCTCCCTGCACAAATGTCACTCACTAGCTAGTGGGCACCATTATCCACCACTGTATTTGAAAAATAGGCTGATTTATGACAGATTTTTGTCCTGTAACTGACAAGAGCTCGTGTAAGTGAGAACTTCCACTGTGGAGTGTATTACTCAGGCTCCCCTGAATCTATGTTCCGGAGCCGGGTTGTTTGTATTAGAATCACCATAAATTGTTTATTTCTTTTGAGCTGCAAGATGTGTTTTGCCTGACAAATGTCTAACATCATTTGAATATTCTATATAAATGGGAGAGGATCATAAAATGGAGAGCTTGCTGCCTGGATCATAATATCATATCAGTAATATTGATTAACAATGAAAGTATTATTTTCGAGTCCTTACACCTCATCAGAGAGGAGGACGCAGAGGGAAGTTTGACAGGCACAGTGAAGGGTGCTCCGGAATGGGGGGGGGGCACTAGGAAAAAGGGGGGGGGGAAGAAGGGGAAAAGGAGGGAGGGAACAAGAGGGTCCAGGAAGGGGTGGAGGGAGGGAGGGAGGGAGGGGAATGGGGTATTTATCAACTTTGTATGAGTGGACAAAAAGAAATAAAAAAATTTTAAAAAAAGAAATAAGCACTTTTTTGTGTACTTTAGAAAGAGGAGATGAAGTCAAGGGTTTAGATGATTTTTTTGTGTTATTTTGTTAGTTGGTTATTAAGCGATTTAGCACTTTACACTGGGAGACTTGTGATGATTTTACAATAACAGATATAAATATCATATCAGGGTGGCAATATTCAAGCCTTCCCTCTTTGCTCACCTCACAAGCCACTTTTCTAATATGCTTGCAGGCTCCATCTTTTTAATATGAGATCTTGTCGTTTTTGGAATTAGCTGCACAACTTACCAAACTTGGTCCCTGTCACCTCACCCTGTTTTCCATGAATGATTCATTTGGCAAGTAATTGATAATTGATAAAGATAGATGCTGCCGTACATTGGTTGTTTCATTGCCGGGGAAGAGAGACTGAACCAGGTTATCTATACTACTTGTACTAGAAAGAAGCAACTAGGAGTTTTGAATGTAAATGGCTCTGCAAAGCCTCATCAAACATATTGAAGTCATGTGATGAATCAGGCACTGTTCTATGCAATTACATATTAATGCATATAATTTTTATTTCTATGCATATAATTTTCATAAATAATTTGCTGTGCTAAGTACTATAATCACTGTACATCTCCAGTGGTGAGACAGAATTCTGTACAACTTGTCTAGCTGACAAATAGGAGACATTAGGGCCTGGAGAGGTGGCTCAGGGGATAAGCCTCTACCTTGCAGGAGGAAGGTCCTGAGTTTGGATCCTAGACCCCAAGTATAGACGCCGGGCGGAAGCAGGGGCGGACTGCGTTTCTGGTCCTGGTAGGGTGGAGTCTGTGAATCCCGGGGTAGAGTAAACAAGGAGGTGGTCCATGGCGATTCCCGAATTTGTACATGGTTCTACACACAAATACACACATACACGCACGCACACACACACATACACGTGCACAATTGAATAAATAATAATAAAACAATAGGAGACATTAGAGAAAATCCAAGGCAAACCAGCCCTACTCTCACCTCTCACGCAATGGGGGCTGTGCTTTCTTTTTAGAAAGTGAAGTCTCCTGTAATTGCAGAAAAACCATTTTCCTGGGAATTAGTTGAGAAAACTAGGCAGAAAGCATGACAGTTAATATTGCATGGAATGTTGAACAGTTATTCAGATTATGCGGGGCTCGTATCTCTCAACCTTTTTAGGAAGCTTAAGGAATTTCCCTTCTGGCAAGAATTAAAAGTCTGCAAAGTTACAGCGAATTATATCCATCCAGTCTCCTTGATGGTCTCTACTTCCAAGCAACTAAACCAAGGCAGATTATAAAATTTGAAGCATGCAGTCACACTCTACATGTTACTTTCATAAAGAGATATCAAGACAGACAGACACTATTTGAAACACATTGGAGGGAGACTTTTTTTTTTTTTTTTGCTAGGGATGCATTTACTGGGCTCCCCAGTGGGAAGGAATGCCTAACGAAGCAGCTTCCTTCCCTGGTCGTCCCCAGATTCTGAGAGAAGTCAGCACAAAACTGAACATTTCTCATGCCTGAAATACAATGTTTTGTGAAAAATAATTTCTTCTTCAAGTTATCCTAAAATTGGGTTTTAATACATAATAATGCATGCACTTGATAAGTTCTTCAAAAAGGGTTTTCCTTTCAAAATTAAACATAAAGACTCAGAAGAAGAAAATGTTCTGTATAAAATAGGCACCAAAGACTGTACATAATCATACTGGTGGTAATTACAGATAGCACCCCTGAAGGACTCCCTCACAACAGGTGTTGCACAAACCTCTGTTAGCTGAGAACCTTCCAGAATCCAGCACGAGCATATCAACAGAAAGAAAATAGAAAACCCAAAATAGGCCTCTCAAGTGAAATAACAGGTCAGGACGTATAAACAATAAATGTATTTAATTCTATAACTAATGCAAACATGTATTTGTTCAATTTTGCAAAGTAATCATACTTACAATTTGTGTAGTCATCATTCACATAGAAATCACATAATTATACAATAAATTATATATTATTAATGTCTAAAATATGCTTACAAATTATATAAATGCAATTTATACATGTGCAATAAATCAAATTATTTGAGCTCGCATTTCATGAGCACAGATTTCACCACAGTGATGAAAGGTGGTTTTATGATCACATTAAACAAGATGATTTCATTTACATTCTGCACTTGCAGGGTAGAAATCTGTTAGTGTGTGCCCTCGCTGTGATCTTTCCACATTCGTCCACAGAGAAACACGATCATTTTCTTTGACCTTTTGGGCCATACAGGGTAGGTTTGGAGCTGTATATAATGCTGTTATTGGAGATCAAATCTGCAGCAGTAAATGCAAATTCAGTTATTCTAAGGAAAATTGTCATTTTTTGTTCCTTCTATTTATATAATCATGTCATTTATATTTTCAGTAAATGCCGTGCATTATAATAAAATGCATGCTTTGGACTGACTCCTAGCCTTTAAACTTGTGAGGCCATTTTCAAAGGAGACAAATTGTTTCTCTTTACCACTTGCTGAAGGAAGCCCCTGTAAGTGTTTGGAGCTAGCATCGATTAAGGCTGTCCGAGGTCACATGTTTTCTCCAAACATCACTTCATAATTTAAGATGCAGACATTGAAAAGTGCCATGCAATGATAAATGCTCAAATACAAGGTGACTTCCATTCTCAGGGATAACTGAGTACAGGTACTTAATATTTACTTACATGAGATAAGTTTAATTGTACATTATTGACCAGAGGCTGCACTGTGCTTGAGTGGCTGTGTAGAGCTGAGGCTCTCAGTAGGTGCCTTGGCCATTGAGGAAAGCAGCAGTAGGAAGACGTATCATGATCCTGTAAGCTCAGGCAAGGCAGAATGACCCTCTGCCCAGTTCAGTCCATGAGGCACGGATGGAGAAAGAGCTTATTTATGCAAATAAAAGCTGCTGTCAACAACTGATCAGATTAGATCAGGAACACATGGACTCTTGGAAGAATGAAAACAGAGCAGATAAACCGGATTGGCTAGCTGGAGAGATGCAAATGCTTCGGCTGGGATCTTATGAAAAGAGAGGTAGCCACAGCACGGCCTGGGAGGTCGTCAGCGCCCACCAGGCCATGACTCCTGACTGTCTCTAGATTCAGAGTGCCAGGGCATTGTTCAAGGAGACGGCCTGTTTTTGCCTCCTTGATGATGTCTGCAATGATCTAAGCTGCCACCTGTTTCTGCCGCCTTCGATGCCTTTTCTGTTATGGGTTTTCATCCCCGCAAAGTCCCCTGAGCCTTGTAATGGTGAGAGGTTTACTCAGCCTAATTCTGAGTAAGCACTGCAGGTCGCCTGCGTGCTGCATTCTGGTTCTGCTGCCGCCTGCTTCACGGCACGTCCTCTGTGCTGGATATTGGGATCCTCTATCTAAAGAGAAAATGAGCGCTGGAGAGATGGCTCAGGGCTTAAGACTGTCTTCTAAGCAGAAGGTCCTGAGTTGGGATCCCAGGTCCCAAGTAAAATTGCCAGGGAGAAACGGCAGCAGCCTGCACCTCTTAGCCTGGTGGGCAGAGCCTGGGAAATCCCAATGCAAAGCAAAAAGGAGGTAGAAGCAATACGGGATGATTCCTGAAGTCACCCTTGATCCTCCACAGGGACACACAGGGCCTTTGACACACACACACACACACACATACACACACACACACACACACACACACATACACCACAAACACTCATAAAATGAATAAATTATAATAAAATATTTATAAAAAAGATAAAATGAGAGGTGTTCAGATGGAAGTTTACTCCTGGGCGTTTGTGGGTAGTATTGAGACATCTGATCCTGTCTGCTGTCGGTTTATCCCTTTCCACAGTTGTTAGACTGGTTCACAGTGTTAGGCGTGTGTTTTCCCTGTCATGGCAGTGGGAGGGGTTATGGGTTGGTATGCAGGTAGCTGGTTACCTAAAACACATCTAGGTTGTTTCCACTTCTTTGCGATTTTGAAAAGGGCTGCAGTGAACGCGGTTATACCTGTGTCTCTGAGGCAGGATCCACTGTTCTTTGGGAATATTCCCAGGAGTGGAATGGCAGGTTCATATGGATTTTGATTTTTAACTTTTTTAGGTACCTCCAAATTGATCTCCAAAGGAGCTGTGTGAACTTAAAATTCCACCAGTCATATATGAGGGTATCCTTCTCCATGCCAACATTTACTGTTGTTTATGTGTTGGATCATAGCCATTCTGATTGGGGTGAGATGATAGCTCAGGGTGGTTTTAATTACACTTCCCTAAGGACTACCTCCCTAAGGAGGTAGAACATTTTTTTAAGATGTTTGTTATATTTGAATTTTGTCTTCTGAGAAGTTTCTTTTCAATTATATAGTCCCTTTTTCGCTTCAAACAACTTTATTTTTTCTACTTTTACAAGCATATTGAGTATTCATCCCTGCTTCCCTTCATCCCTCCCTCCCATGTCCTCCTTTCCATTCACCAATCCCTCCCACTCTCTCTCCCGCTCCCGCTTGTATGCTTCTGTGCACTCCAGGGTTCATTCTGGCTTGTCCACTCCTGTAGGGGTACAGACCTCCATGTTATATCAAGTCACCTCTCTTCCGGCTGCCCCACTAATAAGGTGCATTTCCTTCACTAATCCAGTTTTAGACCCAAAGGTTCCCTCTGTAAGTTCCCATCTTTCTTGAGTTCCTAGGTAGTCTAAGGGAGCATGTGGCACGTCAGTCACTATGCAGGTCTGATAAGAACAAGTCTCACTGCAGTGAGCTCCCAGATGCAGCAGTCCCACCATGAGTGAAATGTCCTGTCTAATGGTGAACCTCCCACCTTTAGGTTCTTATAATCTCACCCCTCTCCCTTGAGAGGCCCCCAAAGCCTTGGGATGGGGAGGGATTAGGTCAGCCTGACCCAGGGTGATCCCCACTGAGTCACTGACGCTCCCATCATGGCGGCCATTGCTGTCCACTTCACTGCTCCTCTGTTGCCCTCGGCTGCATCCTGCCAGGCTAAGCAGCTCCTTCCTCCACCTCTGTTGAGAAAGACGATGTCTAGGCTGAATGTCAAATGTTCTTCCAGTCTGTGGGTGCGATAACAGCCACTTACAGATGTGCTGAAATGATTTCAACAGGTGTGCATATGCTGGATTTGGAGTCTGGATTTGTCGTTTGTCCTGCTGGCATCCTTGCTAAGGACCAGTCTTTTTTGGAAATGCTCCTATTCCCCCTTTTGGAATAGAGATGTTTATTCTTTGCCATTGTGTGTAGGAAGCAAGTAACGTGATTTTTGAATTTGCAGACTGTGTACTTTATCCTTTGAAATATGTTGGGACTGATGCAGTCTATAGGGAATTTTAAAGTTAGATAGAGTGTAGTTTTTATCATGAGGTGGCCATGAGTCTGTGCTGGCCAGGGGTGGGTGTCATGGTCTGAATGTAGATTATCCCCCGTAGGTTTGTGTGCTTGCAGCCCTACCTGATGCTGATGTTTGCAAGTTAATGGAAACTTTAGGATGTGGAGCCTTGCTAGAGGAGGACAAGTCACAGGTGGTGGGTCTTGAGGATGGATAACCCTGCACTGCTTTTGATAGTAGTATGTTCTAGCAGTGTGAAGCTAGAGCTCTCTCCCTTCTATAAGATCTTCAATGATGTAAGTGGCTCCAGATTCTACCACCCATCCATGTCTTTCCTGTGATAATGGACTATATCTCCCCTCTGGAACCGTAAGCCAAATAAATCTGCTCTTCTTTCCCGAAAGCTGGCTGTTTCAGCATTGTCTCACAGATGCAGAAAGAATAACGGTGATACACTAGTTTTCATGTTATGAGCTCCATGAACAACTGTGGGGAATCTTTGCATCTCTACCCTTTATGCTCTGTTGTAACTAAGTCAGTCACCTTTGAATCCCAAGGCCACTTAAACACTTTCCCAGTTGTGGTGCAATTATTTGTAAGGTGTAGTGTGTGATCTGCAATACTAGTAACTATAATTAGAATAGGATGAAACAGGTCCTGATGGATGGCATAAATAAATACTAAGTGAAATTGAAATCATTTGAAAATTTTGACTGGGGAAATAGCTCAGAGCGTAAAGTGCTTGTCACACAAATAAAAGGACCAGAGTTTAGATCTCAAGATCCCATGTGAGATTGTGGGTGAACCTACATGCAACTTAGGCCTCAGAAGATGGAGTATGGGGAAATCCAGAGCAAGTTAACTGAGGAAGCTAGACCCATTTGAGAGTTCAGGTCTGATTGAAAACCAGATTCCAAAGGACAAGGTGAAAGAACAATTGATGGTGATCCTGATGTCATGTTTAGCCCTCCAATCACACGCATGCATTCCTGGATGTGAATTCATACAAGGACAGAGCACCTACATAGACGATTTTGTATCTGCATGATCATCACACACTCCCCATACACGTGTAATAAAAGTGATGCTCCAGGACTTGAAGCTGATAAATTGTCTCATCTTATAAATTCACTTGATTTAAAAAGTTTGACATGATAGAGAGTTAAAAATGTGTCCCTCATGAACCTGATCCAGATAGTTCTCCCATAGGCATGCACTAGACTCATGACCTGCTGATTCTGGACCTCACCAATCAGACAAACATGTTTAACTATCATGTAGACAGGGCAACTGGTACATATTAAGTGCTTTCTATGTTAGATATACTTTTGCTTTTCAAAGTTTTTTTCTTTTTCTTTTTCTTTTTGGACTAGCTTTAGGTACATGTAACACTGAGCAAAAGATATCAAGCACTCCTCTGTAGATCTGCTTGGACAAAGAAATCTCCTCCATTATCAGCATCCCCCACTGGAAAGAACAGGCAAACAAAAGAGGCACACGTGTCTATCCAGGGTTCAACATATGCACACAGACTTTTTACTTGTCTAGTAAATTTTATTGACTTTTGCAAGAGTACTTGACATGCGTGTAGTATTGGCATGTGTTGTTTTGCTATCCTGAAACCCTCCATTGCCAATGACTCATCCACTTCCTCCCATTTTTGATTTTTCTTCTGACCTCATTGTTTTACCTTTTGTTCATGTTATATATTTGACATCTTATAGTAATATTCTCTCATGACTTGATAGCTCATCTCATTATAGATTTTAAAGAAGTCTATCACTTGGTTTATCTCAGCTTATTAATGTGTTCACCACATGAAGAAAACTTTATGATTAACTTTTCTGTCACTGCGACCAAATCCCCTGACCCAGGTAAGGAAGAAAAGTGTTTTCTTGGCTGTTAGTGTCACAGACTGCATCTCCCAAAGGGAGAAACTCTGAGAAGCTTAGCTATGTCAGGACCTACCAGAGGGTAGAGAGAGGATGGAAGGAAGCCATTGCATTCCCCGGCTTGGTCCCATCTCCCTATTATTTCCTCAGGGGTCCCAGCCCAGTAGATACAATCTTCCCTAATCACCTCTGGAAGTTGCTCCAGATACACGGAGGTATGAGTCTCCTCAGGGATTCTAAATTAAGCCAACTTGACAGAAAAGATGAGCCATCACAAGTAACTTGGTTGCCACCACGTTTGGAGGAGAATAAAGCTAGCAGAAAAATCAAGGTAGAGATTTATCTCCATATACAAATTTCCCCAATGACTTGGATAGACACCAAGGAGCATATGATATGGTACCGTCTGCCATCTTCTTTGATACAATATAAATTACTAAAAGGTCAAAATATGTAAATATGTGGGGTTTTTTTTGGCCTGATGTCTTCTAGTTATCCTGCTTTGTTGCTAGGAGTCCATTTTTCCTGCATTGCACCAATATTGCTCCTTTGTCAGAGACCAGTTGCTTGAATCCACATGTTCGTTTCTGAGCTCTCTGATCTATTCAACTGATTTGCCTATTTCTTTGGCAAGGCCATAATGTCTCGATTACTTGTATTAGTCTCAACACTGGACAGTGTCAGAATTCTAGCATTGCTCTTCCCATAGATTTGGTCCTATTTCACAATGAGGACAATATTAAGTTAAAGGTTAAGAGAAGACGGGGGAACCTACCTATTGAGCTTGTATGATTAGGAAAACAATACAATTTGGGAGAAAAAAAAGTTAAAGACGATGACATCTTACTTTGGAGAGGAGTGGAAAGGAAGAATAGAAACAAATGGAGCAAAGATGGATATTGATGTCAAGGCTCTGAATTAAGAAATTATTTAGATATGAAGATCTTAAAAACACTGTGTTCTGTCTCCTCCTTTTCCTTCTTTTTTCGTATAAAAAAGAAGTCAAGAAGTAGTAAGTTCTAAAACTCAGAGCTAGGAAGTCAATAAAAAAATGGGGATCCTTGGAAGAGGAAGGGAAAAGCAGTCCTCCCATCAAAGGACCAACTTAGGAGCCCAGAGATGTTCTCCTAGGAGACAGCACATCTGCTTCCTTATTAACATTTTTGGCACATGAAGTGTACATTGCAATTCATTTGGCGCAGTTGCTCTTCACTGGTTTTGGCCAGTTCCAAATCCTCTCCTCTGCTTTTCCTCAATGAAGAGACAACTGCTGTTCTTTCTTTTTAGTCAGTGGAAGGGTTTCCACATCCTGCCAATCTTTCAGCACCTCCTCCCAACCATAGGCTACAGGATCCCTGACATCCACTGTGTTCTCTTGGAGGAAGGAGGCCAGGGCAGTGTGGGTCTGAGAGACTTTTGGTGCATTCTCAGTATTTCCTGCAAGTGCTGAGGTCTCTGGCAAAGAACCACCTAAAGAATATTGTTTGAATCATGAGCTGCTAATAGGTCAGTAAACAGAGTTTATTAAATACAGCTGTATTCAAGATCTGAAGAATAGTGGCTTATGGGAAACACAATATTCACTAACTGGAATGGAGAGATGGCTTAGGGGTTAAGACTCTGCCTTGCAAGCAGAAAGTCCTGAGTTTGGATCTCAAGTCCCACCTACAAATTCTAGTGGTCTGCACTTCCGGTCCAGGTGGGCGGAGCCTGGGAAATCCCAGAGCGAAGCAAGAAGGTAGAAGCAATTCAAGATGATTCCTGAAGTCACCCTTGGTCCTCCACAGGAACACACAGAGCCCTCTGATACACACACACACACACACACACACACTCACTCACTCACACTAAAAGATAAGTAAAGTTAAGAAAAAAAGGATTCACTGCCTGATGAGGATTCCTTCAAGTGACAGGTAGCTATAAGAGAGTTTCATTGTAATCTGAGAAGTAGAGACAACTCTGTCACGTGAAAATATTCTTTCCTTACACCTAAATCTTAGGGGAAGGGGAGGATGGTGTATCAGTGAGGACATGGAGCATGTTTGAGATTCTAGTCATGAAATGAGAAATGACCAACGCCTGTCATTTTTACATTAAAGAAGCAGGAATCCACAGATGTAAAAGGTGCATTTCCCAAAGCAGAGAAGGATGTGCAGAGGGGGATTAGGTGTGCGTATCAACTGAGTCTGCAAGAAACAACCTTTTCCCAGCTCGTTGGTCAACTTTGGCTAAGCTTTAACCATAAGGCATTCTGAAGCCACAAGCATGCTCAGTGTCTTTATCAGTAGCATGTTGCTTTTGCTGAGTAACTCATGAGTGATATTGTCCCAGTTTTTAAAGGGGCTACAGTCGCTGCAGGGTAACTGTTCACAGAGTGCTGTTGGTATGAAGAGCCAGCGTGGATCTTCAGGTCACACGCTCATTCATACCTCATTAGCATGAAAAGTGACATTCAGGATGACCATTCCAAAATCAACTTTGTTTTGTGCTATTCAATCATTTGAATTTCTCCCAACATACTATGATATGTGACTATTCTACTCTTGGAATTAGAGGTCTTCTGAGTTGTCCAGGCATAGCAAGTCTTCCATGCATTCAGAGTCTTGTCCTTGTAATCTCCATTCATTATTATTTAAAGAGCTATTTAATTCCCAATTGCCTCATATACTTTCTTTCACTGTCAAAGATTACCTCATTTACGTATAGTAACTCCTTTTCTTAGATGAGTATGCATCTGCACTTACATCACTGGAAATAGATTGTTCCTTTCATTTACTCGTCTACTGCTTACACTCTCTATGACATTACTATGATGAAAATTCATATTTCAATACAAAAATATATTGTCTTCAAAATGTATACTTTGGAACATAATAGTCCACTAGGGATGATTTTTAAAATGTTGATAAGCTGAACAAACCAATCAAAGGCAAAGACATTATTAATGATCCATGAAGTGATATCCTGCTATCTATAAATCAAGATGTTTATTTATTTGAGAAAGGAGAGGGGAGAGAGAGAGAGAGAGAGAGAGAGAGAGAGAGAGAGAGAGAGAAAGAAAGAAAACAAGTATGATGCATAGGCCATGGCAGACATGTGGGTGTCAGAAGATACTTTCAGAAGGCAATTCTGTCCTTTCACATTGTGGGATTCTTGGGATCAAATTCAGGTCTTCAAGTTTGTGTGCCATCCCCATTACTTGCTAGGTCATATCAACAGCTCTTTTTGTTATTGTTTTATAATGTCATTGCTTTCAATATTATACACAAATATTGAGAATGTATGCTTTTAGTGGAGATATTACTGGGAAACCAAAAATATCTTCCATATATGATAATAGTTGTATGTCTTCAACTGAATAATATGGGAAGAGATTATCACTTTGGTGAAGTAAGACATTTTATTTATCAAAAAGATATCAGGATACAGCATCAATTCACCCATACTTGAAAAACTGACCAGGATTTTTCACTCATATAAATTTGGAAAGAGTAAATTTGAGTAAATTGTTCAGTAAGGCCACTGGTTGGGTACAAATTCACCCAAGAAGCAGAATTTTCATGCAAAAAATACAATGAAGCAAAAGTGAGATAAAATAACTCAAGTTGTCACAGCTTTTCCTGTGAAAAAAGAAGATCACCACAATTATGCAGGAGCTGGCTAAAGTATTAAAACAGCAGCTCATCTGTAATGGATTGTATTCAGAGCTTCATTTCTTAAAATGTTGCCATAATTCAGGCAAACTTCTAGCAGCAGACAGCTGGAATTGATAATGGTGCTTTTCAAGCCAGTCATTAGTTCTGCAGTATTAGCTTAAAATTAGTATGGGAGAGAATGCGAAGCTCTTGCAGATTTTTGGTTCAATCCTTATGGCACACAAAAGTAGAAACGACATATTTTATAAGTTATGAGCTCTTGTGCTCTTTGGAGTGAAGTAGTCTTCATTTTTAAAAATACACAGTTAGAAAAAATTATACCGAGTATCTTAGAAATAATTTGTTCATATTTTCATCTACTTACCAAGCAAATTAATTCCACGAAATAAAACTTGTGTTAAAATAAATATGTTTCCACTGAATAAATTATTAAATATTCACTGAGGGAGGATTGGAGCATATATTAGTCAAACTTGACAATACCACTCTGTGAATAAGTAAGGTGGATGCATAGATCTATAGATCTAGAATCTCTAGATATTCAATCACAGGTCACCTTTAGATGCCAGCAGTTGGTGCAGGTTATATATCCATTAGGGCATTGCAATTCTGTAAAGACAAGTGTCCAAACTGTGTGCATTCATGTAGGCCTCCTCCTCAAGGCAACTTCTATTGCATACTACAGAAGCACTGTAAAGGTCATAAAATTAGCACTATTATTCTACGAGGTAGAGGAAATATTATAGCTTGAATAAAATAATAGCAATACACACTATTTTATTTACATATAATTTGGAAAATAAATTATACAAGCAGTATATAAATTTTATTGAGATGCAAAAATAGTTGTAATTGACTGTTGATGTAAAATCACTAATATAAAATATCTAAAATTAAAAGATCATTCAAAATTATATTTTGCTTCCTACTGATTGTCTTATCTTTCATATATCTCTTTGCATACTTCCATTTATTTTTCCAATGAACACAAGAGTAAGACATGCTTAAAATATTATCTATTCATTATCATTTGTGAATGATTGTCCAGTTAGATCTCCAGGGCTTTGCATGTTGATATGCGGACATATTGTTTCTGTGTAATTTCTTGCTAAGTTCTACTTTTTCATTTACTCTGAGAGTCCTGTAGGTATATTTTGTGATCATAGATACCTGCTCTGTTATAGGAGCCAACATTACTAGAATTGGGGTGGGATTTCATGGAATATCACTGTGGATAACTTTCTAAGTCACATAGACCACAGTCATTTTAACTTTATTAGTGAAATTAAACAAGAAATTGAGTATTTTCTGAAATCCTGTCCAGCTCTAGAGTCTCATGTCTTAAGTTGCTGTACACATAAGTTTGAAATAATTCTTATATATGTATATCATCTAAATAGCATGTGAATTATCATTATGAATTGTGGTGCAAATGCTTCCAAATGTTTACTTGGCAGTTTTGCATTAGCAAACTCATGGAGGTCTGCTAGGAAATCTGACAGAGATGCTGGCGATTGCTGTAGATGCTCTGACCTAGTTTCTGTGATGAAATCCTCTGAGGAAAGCAACTTAAGGGAAATGAGGTTACTTCAGCTCCCAGTCCAAGGTCACGGTCCATCACTGAGGAAGGTTCACAGCAGCAGGAGCAGGAGCAGGAGCAGCAGGCAGCAGGTCTTCTTGCATCCACAGTAGAGAAGCACAAGTGAATGGATCAAAGCGTGCAACAGCAAGGGAGGAATGGATATTGGTACTGAGCTCCAGCTCTCCTTTTTTATTCAGTCCAGGTCTCCTGCCCAGGGATGAGCATCAACCAAGGTGACTGTTCTTCCCACCTCAATTAACATGATCAAAATAATCCCACACAGGAAAGCCCAGAGATCCCTCTCCTGGGTGATGCTAGACTGCATCACAATGACAGCTGAGCCTAACCATCACAGATTCCAGGACTCCAGGATAGAAAGGAGGAAGGGAGACTATTAAGCATCCTGATACAGTTTTAAAAACTTAACAGGATGCCTGGACTCAATAACGTACTCAAGCAAACATTAAACATTAATGTGCTGACCCGATGTGGGTAATTTACAATTTTGCATATGAATTGGATTCAGGCCAGTTTCCTTTTCCACTTATAGGCAAGTATGAGTGACTGAAAAATGGATGTTTTCCTACAGTTCAAAAGCTTCATCATCTGCAGATGTTTCTCTGTGGAACTGAACACTAAATAGCAAAAATAATTGGAATGAATGAATATACCTTTTGGGGTGGGGTGGGTAAAAAAAACACCAGATTTTCCAATATTTCTGTCTTCATGTCAAGGAAAATATCAGATTCTGGCTGATTCAGTTTGAGATAATTTATATCCATTAAAATATTAAGGAAGCTCGGAGCTTGGCGTCTAGAAATCAGTAGGCAATATGGAAAAAAAGCAGATGAATTATGCATTGAATCTAATAATTTTCCCTAGAAACAGATTTTGACAGAGTTCTGACTAGGAAGAGAACCATATTATTACTTTGCCTCGTGTAACTGTCAGAAGTGTGAAACATCATGAGATAATTCACAATTTCTGTTCCAATCTCAGTTTTCACATCAGATGCGTTTCTAAATCACATAATTTCTCATTGATTTTCCAAGAATTAAATCAATATATTTCTCATAGGAGCATATTTTTATTTTTCATTCAATCATTATATTTCTGTTCTATTCCCTTCTGATGAGTAGACGTTGACTGCACAAGCGTCTTTTGCAGAGGAAGACACAGAAGCACATCCATTAGCACTCTCCTGCACAGCATCGAAAGAATGGAAATACAAGACGCCACACTTTGTTTGCAGGCAATTTATTTTCTTTATTGTATCCTTCTTCCCTAAACTCTTTGTTGTTTTTTTTTTTGATTTATTTTTTTCTTAACTTTTTGTTTTAACCTACTTTATTTAAATATTTTCATTAACCAAAAATGCTTATTTGAACAAAATTTTATTGCCTTTTAAATTAATCAAATGGTCATTTCAATGATATGTTCTCTTGTCCTGAGAGCTTATAGTCTATTCAACAATTCCTTTCTCTTGGTATCTTGAAGTATGTCCAGAATCATGTCCTCAGAATAAAAGTCTTTCTAGTCGATTGACATGGGGAGATAGATTCATGGCTCTTAAACCACTGTTTGTAGACTAAAGTTTCCCATTTCTTTTCTAATATGATGTCACAGGTATTATTAAATCCTCATATTTCCATTGTAGTTTTTAAACATTCATTAATTTTAGCTCTTTTCCCCAAAAGTTTCATTTTATTGTATTCATTATTTATTTCAATTATTTTAGTGTACATGTTCAACAAAAAGCAATATGCTAGAACTGCAAATTAGAATACTTTTTTATATGAACATCTATGCTATGAAATGTTGATGCAGGGGCTGGAGAGGTGGCTCAGGGGTTAAGCCTCTGCCTTGCAGGCGGAAGGTCTTGAGTTCGGATCCTAGACGCCACGTATAGACGCCGGGCGGAAGCGGAGGCGGCCTGCGTTTCTGGTCCTGGTACGGCGGAGCCTGTGAATCCTGGGGCAGAGTAAACAAGGAGGTGGAGGTGTCCATGGTGGTTCCCGAATTTGTCCGTGGTTCTATACACACACGCGCATGCACAATTGAATAAATAATAAATAATAATAAAAAAGAAAAAAAAAGAAATCTTGATGCAATCCCATTTGGAAACTAAGTTGGTACAAAATTCTGGTTCGCTTTTCCTGAACCTGTTTGGGACCCATGTGACATGGTATAATCCATATTCCTGGTATTTAGCAGTGTCTCCTTTCCAGATATCCATTATTTTGCTACTTACTATGAAAATGCAAATTGAAAAATGGATAAATTTCTCAATGAAAATGTGAAAATGAGGCGCTTCCTCATTGCAAGTAGAATTAAGAAACGTAGGAACTGGAGATGTAGCTTAGTGGATAAAGTGCTTGCTTAGCATGTGTGAAATCCTGAGTTTGATCCCAGCACTGCATGAAACAGGCACAGTATTGAATACTTGGTTCCAGTATTGGAGACATCCTCAACTACATTGAGTTTGAGGCTAGCCTGGTCTACAAGAAAAAAAAAGCTTAAACTTCAAATTGACATCACAATAAAATCAATCAAAAGAAAAAAATCAAAAAGATGTCTTGGTAGATAGATATGTGAAAGTATAATAAAATGCTATGTAATGAGTATATAGGAAAGTCACTATAAAATTCTTTCAAATCCAATTTTTTTATAAAAAGGAGTTATCAGAAAATTACAATAATAATGGCTTTGTATAGCCCAATCATTTCTGCTCTCTTATTTTTTTCAATATCTCTCACCAAACCATTTTTAAGTAATATCTTTGATAAAACAGTTTGGAATGTTACTTCATTATAATTACAAAATTTGCTATTAATTATATTTTTACTTCTTTCCTTGTGAACATGAATGAGTCCATGTGATTATAGCAATAAGAAATTATCTTTTTTTCTTTGGTGTTTTTATTAATTATGAAAACCAAGTTTTATTAAATAGCTACTATATCAAGGACTCTCCTGTTTCTACACTTATCTAGTTAAATGATATCTTGGGTTGCCATAAATCCTTACTATTAATCCTTTAGTCTTTTGTTTTCTCTCTTCTGCTTGAAGGCACTATTAAACACAGAAAAAGTGCTGGCATGAAAACACTGGACAGAAAGTGATTCTAGCTTCCTTTCATGTTGTCTTCTATGGAATTCCAGAAAGCACCAGTTGCTCATTGAAGAGATCACTGCCAGACAGGCTTAGCAGCAATATGCTCAATTCTACTATTTGGGAAACTGAGGCAGGAAGATCTCCAGTTTGGTATCTGTGCCAGACAATGAGTTCCAGTGATATACTAGCATAGTAGCAAGAAACTGTCTCAAAAAATTAAAAGAGAGAAAAACATTTAAGATTTCCTTTGTATTTCAACACAGGAAGAATCATCCACTCTTCTTTCCACCTCCTTCCTGCTTAGTGATGCTCCCCACACAACTTCAAGCTGACTTCCTAATGCTTAATACCTTTTCTGCCTGGTACAATTCTTCTTTGAAATTCCTTAGCATTTCTTGTTATATTTAATTTTCTTTATTGCTATAACAGTGAATGTGCAGATGTAGGGATTTTATCAATGAAATATTCTGAAATAGAGTAGTTTCATATACTTTACAGTTGTAATACAGTACCAAAATGAAAACATAAACCTTGAATTGCAAGTTTCAACTCCATAAGAAATGAGTAAATCAATGATAAATTATTAAAATGAGAAGACTAAAATCTAGGACTTGTATCTGTGTGTACCTTGCTTAATGAGCAACTTTATTATCATATATTTTATTATCTACATTAACTGTACAAGTTAATGGGCTTTCTTATGATATTTTTGTATTTGTATATAACATAATTTGGTTTTATTTATTCTCCTACCCATTAATTCTTTTAAATTATCATATAAGTCTATCCAATCTAAGTCTATCAAAGGAAGAAGTGTAAATTGTACATTCATATAGCACATGCAAAGTGATAGACACAAATTTATACCTGTATAGATACCAATTTAACAAATAAATTCCATAATCAAGCCATGAAACGACACTGAAGTCTTGAGGAAAGATTATTAAAAATCTTTCATAATCTTTCTTAATATTAATTGCAATGTTTTCTTGTTTATGATACAAACTGGCCATTTTGAAGATTTTTGCAATAGAATTCACATTTGTGGGGTTTAACATTTTAAGGCATTTCAGTATGTGGTTATGTGACATGTTACTCCAATGTGTTATGAGGCCATCTTATTTATAAATAGTAGAATGCAATGAATTTTTATATACTCCTATATCAATCTTATTAAAATTTTCTCTCAAATGCATGTATTTACATATGCATGGGAATAATTTGATGAAGCTGAGGAATGAATTCAAAGTAGAGGCATATTTTTTGGTAATTTCTACAATCTTTCCTGGAAAATGTTTTCTGGAGACAAAAATGAAATTATTTTGTTATCTGACACTAAAATGTTTCCACTTACGCTCTCCAGATGCTTTTGTAAACAAAGATTGATGAGCATCTCCTGTCCTGGGAAGCTTTTGATAAAGTCCTACTTCTGGGGTTGCTCTTGGGACTGTGGTAGCAATGACTGAAATCTTCGTAGGCGACGGTGAAGTTGCACAATGGTGCTGCTCAGATTGGACATGGTCGCCCTCTCCTGATGTCCTCAGGCCAGCGAGGCACAGAGCTCCACAGCTGTTGCGCTTCCTTCCATCTCTCCAGCAGACCCTGACGACACATTCCTTCCCTCTGTGCCTCGGGCTCCTCACTCAGAAGCAAGAGAACTGCATCGAAAGTCGACGTGAAACATTTATTCCTGTCGCACTTCTAGCCAACTACAGGCACAATCCTCGCAACTTATGTAGTATGACCGAATTCAGTAAAAACGTGTCTTCATGGCTGTTTGTCTGTTAAGTCAGAAGTGACACGTCTCACTTTAACTGATATTTTAGTGCTCATTGTTTATCGATGGTTTGAACGTTCTAAGAGTAAATCATCAGGATCTAATGCAGTGGCATTCTTCAGTCTGTGGCTAGGATGTTAGCTTAAATAACCAACACTTATCACAAGGCACTTGTAGCATTTATGTAGCCATTGTTTAGACCAGTCTTCTTACAACAAGTGAAGCCTAACAGATGATTTGTCCGTCAGCGATGGCATATTTGGTATATCAGCAAATTTGTTACAAGGAAAATGAATGTTTGATGCTCATATAGAGGTTATATGTAAAAATGGTACTTGGTATACTCCATGTAGACATGATAGTATTATTTAAATAATGTGATTTGATCAGCATGGGTATGAAGTGTTTGTGTGTGTGTGTCTGTGTGTGTGTGTGTGTATTCCATGACACTTTCCAAATTCTGATCTCCATTTTCTCCCTATTTATACTGATTGATTTTCCTATGAAAATATCATTTTCATAGCAAACTGATGCTTACTCCCTGTCAGAGATAAGAATATAATAGTTAATGGGCAATTTTAACTAGAGGACAATTAGAATTAAGGCAAAGGAGAAACAGTTTCTCAGTCAAAATGCCACGAAGAGTTTGTTTAGTCTCTAGTTTTTCTTTACGGGTGTTTTGCTGTCACATAGACGCCCCCACATGCACACTCTACGCATCATTATCCAAAGAGATTTCAATCACGAAAGAGACATTTCATGATCCAGAATTATTTATGCTTAAATCTGGAAGGAATAGTCATCTTTCAGATTAATATCTATATTTATTAAACCAGGCACACAATTATAATGCTTATGAAATTTCATCTATTTTAATTGTAAACAAATTGTATTTAAGAAAAATTTCCACAGAGACGAACTTGCTGATCATTAATGAGTAAATAGACACAGTAAAAATAATGAGTGAAAACAGTTGTAGATGAGGAATAAACCAGTAAAATGTCAAAATCCTTCTGAAATAAGACCAATTAAAAAGAAAACTTTTGTTTTCTCTTTTATTTTACTATTTAAAGTTAGCATCTGCCTTGCATTGTGCCATGAGTTATATTTAATGACTTTATAGAAACATTCCATTTTATGTTGAAAACCAATTTGGGGGTGACAGTTGACTAACATAAAATTTTTTGCCAGAAACAAAATAATTTATTTATCTTAATGGTTCCATAAATTTATTATGGTTGATTTTTCACACATAGGCACCTAATTGACATTTAATCAAGCATACACAAGTGTATGTTAAATATAAATTAATTACTCTATGTTAAAAATACTGTAATTTTATGGTGTGTAAACATGTAAGTAAATTTCAGTTACCATTTAATTACTGATTTCATAGATTATAAATGTATGCTTAACTAACTAACAATTCACTACCTGTCTGTGGAAGGTATCTTTTGGGTTAAATATAATGTAAAGTTAATTAGACGTCATTTTGTAATAATACTTAGGAATTTGCAAATGATTTAGCCCATCCATTTCGCTTCTGATTTAAGTCATCTTCGCTGTAACATACATGGAAATCATTATGTGTACAACAGTCATTTATAAATGTATGGCTGTATGATTGAGACTTGATTACCCATCAATTTAATAATGCATTCATGGAAAATACCAGAAAAAGCCTGGCTTTCAAAATGAGAGAAGTGCTTATTTATACTAGTAAGTTGATAAATAAATATGATTAAGTAGCTTATGGAAAACACCTTTCAAAATGCAAATATTTGTAACCATATGGAAATGTTAACATCCTGCACTGTGCATTATCCCTTTCTTCTTGACTTTGCCCTTTTGTGCTCAATCATTGTATAGGTAAGAATTTTCCTGCATTTTTCCAATTTCCGGTTTTTTTTGCATATTTATATTAAGTTGCCTGTAAGTTCTGAACTGGAAGAACTTGAAAGCAGAACTAAATGCGCACACCTACCATCATTTGTGGCTGAGGACTGGAGCAAGATATCTGTCTCCTAATATGTTACAGTACAGGCTGATCTGCCACATGACCTTTCTCTTGGAAGACAGACAGCGAGCATGGCAGGTTTTCCAACGGTCAAGAAATATTCTGGCAATGGGACACATCTGAACTTCAACCTTGAGTCACTTCCTTCAGTTGACTTATTCAACATCAACGTATTTCAGAATCCCAGAGGCGTATTTCCATTCTAGATGGGGTAGGGTGTGCGGTTCAGTTGTCGTGATGTGTGCTTACTTCAGAAATGACATGCATTGCTTAGGCATTATTTCTGGCCAACACATATATCTTACGAAAATTGTTGCTTTTAACATCCAGTTTACTATTGAATCATCTAACAGTGGTTAGAAGAAAAGTTATTGTAGCACTCAAAGCAACAGTATATATTCATAGACTGCTGGTTACTGCATATTACTGAATATAGAGATATGTAGAACTATGCATTCTCAAATTTCGGAGCCAATGCCAAAGAATAGTTCACATACATCATACTTTTTGCCTCCATAACTATTAAAAGCAAGATTTTTTATGTGTTTTATAAATATACAAGGAAGAATCGGTTCCATCACACAGTTTGGGACTAGAGTAAGCATTGCAGGAAGCTAAAGGTTAATTGTCTATGTTAATCATAACTTAATTCACGTTTTCCTGCTAACAATTAAAAATCAGAAGCTTTTCAGTGTCTCTTCTAAATAAAATATCATGGAGTTATAAAGGGAAATCACAAGGAGACTATACTATGATAGCTTCCCCAAATGAGTTCATTATAACTTAGTTTTGGAAACAAGATCCATAAAATAATAAGATACAGAGAGAAAATTAAAATTCCATAGCTGGTGATTGAAATTCACATTTAATTAAGTAGTAAGTTCATTGATATAAAATAAGCAGATATAATCCACAAAATGAGAAACTTTTATTTAGAAGTCTTTGTAGAGAAGTGACTATGGAATTCATAAAAGCTCTTATACTATCTTCGAATTTTTGGAAACAATAGATCTTTGTTTGCTTATTAAGAAGTTGCTGGAAGAAAGTCAAAAAGCTCTGTTCTTGGAAGTTGCATTTATAATGTCATCACCCAAAATTTTTCAAAACATGCATTAAGGGCCAGAGAGATGGCTCAGGGGTTAAGCCTCTGACTCATAAAGGGGAGGTCCTGAGTTCAGATTCTGCCTTCCACATAAAAATACTAGTTGGAAATGGCAGTGACCAGTACTCCCAGTCCTGGAAAGTGGAGATTTGAAAATCCAAAGCAAAGTAAATGGGAGGTATAAGGAAACCAGGGTGATTCCTGAAGTCATCCTTGGGCCTCCATATGTACATAGAGTGCCCTCTGATATACAGACACACACACACACATATACAGATACACATACGGAATGAAAAAAATCATGAAACCAGTTACTGCAAGTGTACAGAAAACATAAAATATACTGCATGAAAAGAGCTGAAAAAAGAGACATTAAAGCAAGACATATTTTTATTTCCAGTATACAAACATGAAAAATCACATTTGTTTCATTTTTGGTTGCTCTTTGATTAGTTTTCAAATTATGTGGCCCCTATAATCTAGAAACATTGCTACTAACTTCCATGAGTTTTGGTGTATTCAGATTATACCTACCGTGAGTGAACATGACATTAGATTTGAAAATAGATAAAAACTTTAAAAAATTATTTATCAAGATGGGACAACAAAATGTAGCAATGATAAATTTCAAGTGTGAATAATCTCAGTTTCTCCCAGCTGTCCATTCAAATTGGTATCCTTAACGAGGGAAAAGAATAGTTCACAGGTTCAAAAGAGCACGCTTCCTCTAGAACATGGTAGCTATGGATACGATGACTCCTTGTACCTGATAGACATGCACCACAGCTCAAGATGAAGTGTAGGTGAAGAAGCGTGTATTAATATGTGGGTACACTGGGATGGAATACCTCACTTCTGTTGATCTCCTGAATGTGAAGTGGTCATGCCAAGGGGTGTTTTGATATGAGGACGTCTGCCAAACGTCCACACGTTAAAAAGGCCTAATGAATACAAGGGTTTTGTTGTGAATGGGATGCTGATATCTTAGATGCCTGAGATGATCTTTGACAATTCCTTCTACTGAATGGCAGATTTGCCACATCAGGAGGCAGAGCTGTCCGCACTTGAGGCTCCTTTAGAAAGTCTTCCTGCTCAACAGAATCTGTTAGACATTTTCAAATCCATTTCTGCCCCCACAGGAACAATGAGAATAAATGACTAGTTTTTTTTTTTCCAAGAAAGATAACAGAGGACTAACTGTGAAATTGTAAAAAAACAAAACAAAACAAAAACAACCTTTCCTGCCTTTCAGAGCAAGCCCATCCTGCTGATGTGTGATTGACATGATTCTCATGTCAATGGGCTTGTAGGAAACAAGGCTGTTCAGTCCGTGTTGGCTTCAAACTCCCCATCCTCCTGACTCTGCGTGCAAGGATGGTCATTCTCAGCTCAAGCTTTGTACTTGTACTTGTACTGGATTCTGACTCACACACCAAAATCCAGTAGATTTTCTAATAGCACAAATATACTTCAGAATCCTCTGTTCGTCGATTACTGTATTTTTTGAAGTTGCCAAAATTTGATTAAATAGCACTGATGGCTTAGAAATAGGGAACAGGGAAGAAAGCACATCTGGAAAGTTATCTTTCTTGGAATTTTGTTTTCTCTTCCAATGCATTTTACATAGTAACTTGCACATAACAGGTAAGAAAGGTGTTATAACTGGGAGTTTAAGAAATAACATTTTTCATCTTCTGAGGTAAAGCAGCAAATAAAACTGCATATATTCAGCATATGCATTTTGAGGTTTTATGTGTACATGGAGATATGATTACCATAGTTAAAATGCCACAGCTGTTCACTGTTTGTGATTCTAGTAGTTTGTGTATGCGCAAACACTGAAAACCCTCTCAAACAACCATTTCGACAACAGAGTTCAGTAGCACAGGTCTCATGCTGTGCTGTATAGCGGATCCTCCAGCGAACAGGTACTTTAGGATTGCATTTGCCGCATAAATTTTCTTCATCTTGCTCTTATATCCTTTCTGTGTTTGTGGGTGGAAAAATCTTGGACTTTGGAAGTATATCTCTTTTTTTTCCCTTCATTTTAACTGAAATAATGACCCATTATGTTCTGAAGTTCATGACCTTGGTTTATTTTTGTTGTCAGCTATACTTAGATCGCAGCAGACACAAATAGAACAAAAAAGCATAAGTACATTTGCAGAGAAATAAGCTGAAAAATAAAATAACAAGTGAGCAGGATACCTCAGGAGCACTGACCAAGTATTTATTAACCGTAAGTGAGCAGATTTATTTGTACTTTGATGACTTTATTTCTTGATACATTTTATGTGAAAGCTACTATGACATTTTTCAATATTTCAGCATCCATCTAAAAATAACTATTCAATCTTTCAAGGCAAACATGAGGGTTTCACATATTTCCTGTGATTTCTGGACATGCGCACTTTTAATTGGCTTATACTAGTGACACCAGGTGCAAAAACAATGATAATATACATGATTTCAGAAGCACTTATATGTTCCGTAACCATCTATAAATGTGATCTCCAGTGCTTTGTAGGTGGCCCAAAGAGAGGAAACAGAAATGAATGGTCACTGAGAAAGTAGTTCTGATGTCTCTTTTCAGTGAATGATGTGACTCTGAACTAAGATGCTCAAATCAAAGGGAAGATTTTTTTTGCACAACTCTAAGATCTAATTTTCAGAAACAAAGTCAATCCAAGATGAAAATAAACAAAAAAATCTCGCAGCCAGTGTGCACACATAAATATACTTCGTGCTGCAGTAATCTGAGTGTAAACTGTTTTTTACAGTGTTTCACTGTAGTAGTAAACTGTGCTTACATTAAAGAACGAATTAAGCACTTTTAGTTTTCCCTCCTACTAGTGTTTGCATGATCACTAGGGGAAAGGAGAGCAAACAGCTCTCTATGCAGCATATCATGCAATGACCTGAAGTCAAGCGTTTCATCTGTGGACATTGCAAGTCATAGACAGGAACATATTCTGTGGAGTCATCTCTACTTCATGGCCTGTCAGGTTCTGATATGTGGTAGTTGAAAATCCCTGGAAATCTACCCATAAAAGTTAAAACATGAGTTAGGAGAAAGCATTAGCCAATGAGTAAGCATCCTTAGTTCTTTCTATTTTTTCCCAAATTTGCAAAACTGTTTGTAGTATTAATCTTTGAGCTGGGTTTGAGGGATCCCAACCTGCAGAAAGCACCACTGTCTTTTAGTCACTTAAAATGGTGTTTTGTTACCACTGTTCACAGGCAAGGGTGATGGCTCAGGGGTTAAAGTCTTTGCCTTGCAAGCAAGAAAGACCTGAGTGGACGTCTCCACATCCCTTGTAAAAATGATTGATCAGATACAGAGGCGGCCTGTAATTCTGGCCTTGGTGTCTAGGAAACTCCAGAACAAAACAATAAGGAAGAAGAACAATCTAGAGGATTCCCCATGTTACTCTTGAGTCACTCTAGGAACACACACTCAAGTGCACTCTTGAGCACACACACACACACACACACACACACACACACATACACACACACACACAAACACAGGCATACATGCACATATACACAGATACACATACACACACAAATATATATACACAAAGATATATATCCATATGTATACACACACATACATACACATATACACACACATACACAGAATATATCTTTTTCAATCTAAGCAGCAGTTTTCTAACATTGCTATTTTGAAAACAATGCTTTTCTTTGAAACTCAAATTTTTAATATGGCAAATTTTATCTTCCCTGGGAAAAATTATCCCACCAAATTCATATAGCATATTTATGCTTTTCTATTTTTTGCAAAAATTGTGCTTTGCCTTTAAACATGCATTTTGTTATTTAGTCTTCAAAGTCAGATTTTTTTGATTGAAATTATGCTTATGTTTTATACTTGTAAAACTATGAAGTTTTTTTGGGGGGGTGTTCCTTGTCTTCTTAATGATTTTCTGGACATTATTCATTAAATCTTCATCTATTGGGAAATTATTTTGGTATATGATATATGATGTAGCTTCAGATCTTCTAGATATTATCCATTTCTTAACCTATTTTGATTAATTTATACTTCTATCCTTAGAATAAAAATGAATTTTTCAGCCCTGAACAGAACAGTCCCTTCCCCACCCAAAGTCTCCAAAAGCCTCATAGAAGTGTGTGGAGGTGTATGACCCTACGGTCGTCCTCCGAGTGTATGGCCCTACGGTCGTCCTCCGACTGCTACATCTCTGAAGTCACTGAAGCTGTGCGTCCTCTAGAAGACCTGCACAAGGTTTACTCCATCAGCAGTTCACCATGAAGAGGTAAGTGCGTGTGCAGCACACCTCCTTGAGAGATTATCGAGGATTTATTCTGGGCAGGTGGAAAAGAAACACTTTTACTTTGAACAAAAGCACTTACTTTAGGATGGCAAATTCTGTATTATTCATGAGGTTTTTAACATTCTTATAAGAATTGCTTTACTATGCTGGTTTATCAAAAAATAGTGATATTTTTCCAGATGATCAATCTAGGACCTTGCACATGATAGGTTAAGCGTTCTACTATACTTGTAATATTTTTATGTACACATACACACAGACATTTGCACACATACAGACACATGTACAACCAACTAAAAAGAAAAATGTGCTCTTGTGATACTGCAGTAGGAAAATGAGACAGCAAGAAACTATAAATATCATATTACCCCTACTGTCTAAAATATACTCACTAACTCAATACTTAGTATACTGTCAGACCAGAAGGAGAGTCGATATGCTTCCAAATTCTAAAACAGCAAGCAGAGAGACCACAACCTAGTTTGGAATAGATATTCAGAAAGATCAATGGAGGTTGAGGATTTTTTAAAAAAAAAAAACTGCTTATAAAGCTTTGGCTCTTGTTTTGAATACCAAATATAGTTCAAGTTCAGATAATTAAGGAATAAGAAACCATGAAAAGATTTTGACAAGTGTTTGAGATGATCAAATTACTAATTAAGACCAATGTCAATTGAGGAGCAATTATCGAAGCCTGCATAGATTCCCAGGAACTCAGAAGGAAGCCTAGGCCCTTACCACATGACATGTGAAAGCCTAGTGACTAAGCCACTTGCCTGATTCTAAGTCAAACATATATGAATGAAATACATTGCTAAAAGAAGTGAGGAAAGCTGATTGTCAATAATAATGTATGAATGAACATTTTTTACTGAATTGCAGATATCAAACAAAAATTCTGAGTAAATAATTCAAAAGTAATTCAAAGGCTCATATTGCAAAAGCTTAATTCACACATACCATGTCCATGAAAGGGATATAACTTATAACTGATGGCTAAAACTGAGTCTTAAAATGACATAAGCATCCATAACTGGTACACTGATAAAATTTTACTGCAAAATGTTTTGGAGCACATTCTGATCAGGTGAATATGTTAGTTATTAAATAAGACCATGGGTCTGGGAGATGGTTCAAGTGTTAAAACTCTTCCTTGAAATTAGAAGGACCTGAGTTTGGATCCCAGATTGCATATAAAAAAACAAAGCTGGAAATGGAAGTGGCCTGTACTTTAGGCCCCGTTGGGTGGCGACTGGAAAATCCCAGATCAAAGCAAAAAGGAGGTAGAAGCAATCCAGTATGATTCCCAAAGTCACCCTTTTTTTCTCCATAAGCAATGCACAGTGCCCTGTGGTACACACACAACACATAAACACACATACAAAATAAATGAATAAGATAAGTTTTACTTAAGATTATGACTACACATTATTTTATCATTATCTAAAGTAAAAATATATCCCATTAAGAAATGATATAATCATTCGTTTTCATGTGGTATACAATAAACTTTATTATTAATTTAATTTTGCATTATTTCTTGTACTGCTGTTTGGTTAAATGAACCATATAAAAAGAAAAACTGTATAAAATGCTATTTTTACCTGCTTTTAGAATAGCTTTGTGAATTTACTTTTTATGAATGCAAACGTGTCAGTAGATACTTCATTGTTTTGACAGAATTACTTTTTATTTTTTAGAGAGAGAAAGCGAGAGACGAAAACAGAGACAGGGAGACAGAGTCAATCATGTACGTTTTGCATGCAGGGCCAAGGACAACTTTAAATATCAGTTCTTTCCTTGCATTATATTCACCAACAAGCAAAATTGGATCATCTCCTTTGCACATATATGCTTGTATCTGCTAAGCTATGGCAGTGTTTTCTGGTAGACCCTTCACTAGATATCACTGGGTGTGAAATCCACTTTCTCTATATAGAATATGCCATGTTACAAATAATCCAAATATTTCTATGGAAACATTATACTGAACCACTCAAGTTACCTAGTGCTATACATGGTCATATTACTCATTTTTATATGAGTTAGTGATAGCTAGTATTAAATGATTATTTCATGCATTAAGTACCTTTAATGGTTCTGACTATTTTATAAGCCATAATCAAAACAACATTAGAAAATTCAAACTTACCGAAACTACAATGTTACTGTCCACCCGACTGGATTAGAATCACCTGGGAAAGAGGTATCTCCACGCATTTATAAGGTGATTTCTCAAATCACGAAAGAAAGTAAGACACAAATCTCACAACGAAATCCAAAATACATTTTAGACAGTCAATAAAGATAAATAGTGATATCCATTAAATGTAGATGAACAGGGCAGCCGTCTCTGACACTTGTAGACCATCTTTACTTGTAAAATATAATACATGCATCTGAAGAGCCTTCAACTCTGGAACACTAAATGGACGTGTGATGATCGTTCCTCTCCTCTGAGCAGAACCGAGGAGCCGTACAGACTGTTCTTGCTTCCTGAAATCATTCTGTCCTTTGCTGTGGTCATAAGCAGCAGGTGTCAGTTCGAGTTCCTCCTCAGATATGGACCAAGTTTGCCTTCTGTGCCAGTGTCGGTATGAACTTGACACTTGGATTGAGCCTTTAGAGATGCCACTGAAGAATTATCTAATTAGGACAAACCCTATGGGAGCCTACAGAAGGTTGTCTCATTGTGGAAAGGTCCAGCTCGTAGTGGTGGAATCCTTCCCTGAGCTGGTAACATGATGTACAAAGCTAGTTCAGTGTTTTGTATAATGGCACGTTGGCGCACAAGAAACATCTCCTCCTCTCAGCAATTCCTGTGCATATAAGCGTGCTCCATTCTCTCAGCTCCGGAGGCTGGTTTGAACTTTCCTGCCATGCGAACGAAGTGTAACCAAGAATCACACAGCAGTATAAATCCCTTGCTTCCCTGTGTTACTTGAGTCCTCAGGTAATATCAGCAATGTGAAGTATAACTCCAGCAACTTTCATCACCATTTTCTTGTTAGAAGCATGTGGATCATTTCTTCGAAACAACTGACCAAGGTAGGCCAGTCCTTCAATGCTTATTGGAACTATACAAATCTCCTAAATAGTGAATATGTTAGCAAGGCTAAGATAGAAACTATACAACTGCATTCCAATTCTTCCAAAGACTATAAAAATATTAGCTTGTTATTCCCTTCTATTGATAGGATTGACTGCAAGTAATGCTGAGTAATATTAAGAAATGAAAGTAGAGCTTGAGACTCTGATATTCATGCAAATTTGGATGCAAGCCATTGCTGATCATAATTATATAACAGTCTTTGCCAAGTTTACAGTGATGCATTTCCTTTTATTTATAAGATGTGTGGTTTACACATGAATGATTCTGTTGTTTTGCTTTCCGCTTTGATAACTAAAAGTAAAAAATACATACATCTGAAGGAAATTGCCATTTATGCTTGACCCTCTAATTTTATAGGTCCTAAGTCTGCAAAGTAATTGTGATTCAAAATCTATAGTGATTAAGTAACAATGGTTAGTGTGTCATTATTTCTCAAGTAACGCAATATAATAAACACTGAATAATACATATTAAGGGCTTATCCTAGTGCAGAGGTACCTTATGGTACACAGAAGAATTGTGTAAGTTATATGTACTCACCACATTTATTGTATGGACTTAAGCATAAGTTTGCTTTTCAGAGGTGGTATATGTTGTACAGAGATGATTTCTGATTTATAAAAGTCAATTCTAGAAGTAGGTCCACAAATAGAGCATCTACTCTCTTAGAAGATAAGTTACAACTTGTTATAATTTCACTGATGATATAAGGATGAAGATACTACCAGAACTGAGATAGCAGAGAGGAACACTTTGAGGTTGTGTTGAAAAGAGACAACAAATATATGTAAGAAAATTATGGGAACAAACAGCTTGGTCAAGTTAAACCCATGAGTTTCCGAAGATAGCCACAAGTGTATCTAAATACTTTCCAGCACTGCAGAAATCAATACAGAATTCAAGGCACAGACATCAGGATAGAACTCCCAGAGAGCAATTCAAAGAGTGGATAGCTGTGGTCATCATTAGATTTCTTCTCCACTGGCTGTAGCTGTGAGCAGCACCAATCTTACCTTCTATGGTGAAGCTGATTCAACTATTAAGAGCTGGACTTGCATGTGGAATGAAGACATAGTCACAGAAGGAAAGATTGTGGACATTGTCATTGGCCAACATGCAACAGAAATGAAAATAGCTCAGCAAGCACAGTCCACAGTGGGAATAACTGAAATCACAGCGAGACAGTTTGTTACACCATGTTAACACCAGGGAATCACAAACAGAAAAATTGTAAAGTCCTGAGCTTGAATGCCAGGGAAATAATTGCAGGAAGGAAAACAGCAAACGTATTTGGGCATGCTTTATGCATTGTCTTTGGCTGAGCAATACACATAACTCCAAGGTATTAAGGGAAAGGGACTGAGGGAACTGGCTGGTGTCAGAGCTGGAGGGAGGAGTTCACATGGGACCCCCTGAGAGCAAGGGCAAGAGGCTGCGATGGCAGCTTTATCATTCACAGTGTATCAGGACAAAAGAATGAAAGGCACTCGGGTATGACAACTATGAAGAGAAGTTAGTCACACTAGGTGCTGTCTTAGGAGCCAATGATGAGGTTGTGCAGAGCAGGAAGGTAAGTAACACCTATACTATTGCATGGGCTGGGCTAACGCAGAGACTGAAACAGTAGATGCGACTCTCCTGTTCATGAAGTAGAGTCTAAATGTGCATAGGTGTGATGAGAGGTGCAACATAAAATTCATTGAATATCATGTTACTATGAGTCATCACTATTTACTCTAACAAGATACACTGGGTTTATTTCTCTTTATTAAAATACTAGAAAGCTTGAAGTCAAGGAATCCATAACCAACTAAAAGAAAACACATTTCCATGTCACATCAAGCCTAATTAATCATTGTGTAGTTTTGAAAAACTAATGTACTGAAGATTATGTTTTCAGAGAGGCAAGTAAGCAAAATGTTTTAATCTCTCCTGTGTCTCCCAATATCACTTCTTACTGACCAGCACAAGAGCATTTGAAGTAGTTTTGATTGGCATAACCTAAAGCTATTGCATGTTACCAACATGGAATTTAGATGCACTTGTCATGTAATTTATTTGGATACAAATAGAATATGAATATGGTAATGAAATATAGACAACATTGACATCAAGGAGTCCTATATCCTTATGCATCGCACTATTCATCTCACTCATGTTATTTTGCCCCAGTCTGCCTCCTTCCTTATCCATTCTTGTGCACGTACACCATCATGCTAAGAAGCAGCTCCACTTTTTGCTTATGCGCCTCCTTAACAGCAGTCATTAATTTGCTGATACCCTGTCTATCAGGCCCACATCATCTTGATTAGGGCTGTTATCCTAATCAAAAGGCTGATAATTAAGACTATCCATCTGTAGAGTTCTCAGTGCTGAGATGAGTTGAAGATCCTAATTAGGATTATTTAGGTGTTGCTTAAATGCCGTCATTTGATTCAACTAATCATACCAGCAGCTACATTAGATTTGCATTAATGTTCTGCTGAAGCCAGCAGCTACTTAGCAGATCAAAAATGGAGATTGCCGATACTATTTCCAACATCTTTATTTGAAAGTGATATTGAGACAATGCGTGAAGATAAGTGAAATGTTAGATCAGCTTAGGTTATTTCCGTATCTCTTAATTTACTCTACGGTAACAAGTAGAGTATTTAAAATAAACAGACTATTTATTGAATTTTCTATGTATCTTTCATCGTTCAGTGCCTCTCCCACATGTTGATGCACAGCTCAGCATTACTACAACTTTCAGCGTTTACCACTGTGCCAATTATACAGAGGAGTAGTAAACATTTCTTCAGGTAAAACCTTCTAATTATAAATGCTTGGCGTCGATACAGCATGCTTTTTGTGCTCCCCAATCTCACAGACTGTATTAAAAGTCATCCACAAACATAACTCATCAATAATATTATTGCTGTGAAGTATATTATGTTAATTTTTATTTCATATTATTTTTTTTTAACTTTTTTATTTTTTTATTTTTTATTTTATTTTTCTGCTCATACAAACATAATAGGAACCCCTATCCCCTCCCTCCCTCCACCCCTCCCTGGACCTCTCTGTTCCCTTCCCGCTTTGTTCCTTCCTTTCCCCCCTCCCTCCCTTTCTCCTAGTGCCCCCTCCCGAAGCATCCTTTAATGAGTATATCAAACTTTGTTCTGGGTCCTCCTCTCTGATGAGGTGTAAGGACTCAGTGGCATTTCCTAGAACTTTCTTGTATTCCCCTTAAGTATAGGAACACTATTGTGACTGTTAATCCCTTGCTTCTAAGGATCCTAGTGCCTTTAGTCCATGCTAGAATTTGAGGGATCAACGATATGTTGGTCATTGCACAGATCATGCAGAGTCCTGTTATAATTGCTTTGGCCCTAACTTGTGTGGAGTATCTTGCATATCATGACTCCTCCCATCCTTGTGCTCTTACAATCTTATCGCCCCCTCTTCTGCAAATTTCTCTGAGCTTCAGGATGGGGAGAGATTAGGCTGGCCTGATTCCAGGTGGTTGATATAGTCTCTGATGTTCTGAATTATGGTTTGTTGATGATTTTTTTCAGTTTTGCTGTTCCTGCAATGCCCTTGGTTCCATCCTGATGGATATTGGATGTCACCCCCTGACTCTGCCTAACTTTTTTTTTTTTTTTTTAAATTTAATTATACATTTTAAAAATTTTTTACCAGTTCCCTCCCTCCCCCCTCTTCCCCCTCCCCTTCCCCCAGTGCCTCCCCCCCAATTCCCAGATAGTCCTTTATTGTGTGTGCCTAACTCTCCACTGTGTCCTCCTCTCCGATGACATATAAGGACCCAGTGGCATTTCCATAAGCCCTTTCTCTTGTTCCCCTTAAGCATAAGATCACTACTATGGCTGTCAATCCCTTGCCTCCAGGGGTCTCGGTGCCCTTAACAGATGCTAGACTTTATGAGGGCAACAGTGCGCTGGACATTGCGCAGGGCATGCAAAGTCCCATTACGATTGCTTTGGCCCCAACTATTGTTGAGAATCTTGCAAATCGTTGCTCCTCCCATCCTTTTGCTCTTACAATCTTACCGCCCCCTCTTCCGCAAATGTCCCTGAGCTCCAGGATGGGGAGAGATTAGGCTGTCCTAGTTCTATGTGATTGATATAGTCTCTGAAGTTCTGGATTGTGGTTTGTTGATTTTCTTTTGCAGTTTTGCTGCTCCTGCAATTCCCTTCACTCCATTCTGCTGGGCACTGTATGTCACCCCCTGGCCAGAGACAAAAAGCTGTTAAACTGGAGTCTTGTTGTAATAGCACATTCAAGGGTAGATGTAATAAGAGTAGGAAACCTCACTGAGAGAGGGGTCCATCACCCATTTGCAAAATGATTACTTTTTATCTGCTAGACTATATGCCCTCCCCTTCTGGTGAGATCAGGAAAGAACGTCTGTGAACTTAACCAGGTTTCTCATTACTTACTTGCAGACCTTCATGGAGGCCTATTTTCTCTGCTGTAACATGGTCTCCTCTCTCTTTGTTTCTGGTGTGGCCCTCCTAACCCATCTCTCTTGTTCATAATCCTTGCAATTACTGTGTTACATAGGTTTACTTTTGAGTGTCCCAATGTGGGCTGGGTGAGTTTGGTACTAGGAGCCACCTATTAGGGAGTACATACGGCGCTTAATTTTCTGGGTTTGGGATACTTCACTTAATATAATTCTTTCTAATGACATCCACTTCCCAGCAAATTCCAGTAATTCATCATTTTTGATGGCTGAGTAGTACTCCATTGTATAGATGTACCACAGTTTCCTTATCCACTCGCCAACTGTTGGACATTTAGGTTGATTCCATGACTTTGCTATTGTAAACAGTGCTGCTATGAACATGGTCGAGCTTGTGCTATCGAGGCGAACCTTTGCTGCTTGGGGGGTTATTCCCAAAAGTGGGATAGCAGGGTCATATGGCATTTCAATCTTTAATTTCTTTAAGAATCTCCAGACGGCTCGCCAGAGTGGCTGTATGAGCCTGCATTCCCACCAACAATGTAGGAGAGTTCCCCTCTCTCCACATCCTCTCCAGCATTTGTCGTTGTTTGTATTGTGGATTTTTGCCATCCTGACCGGGGTGAGATGATATCTCAGGGAAGTTTTGATTTGCATTTCCCTGATGGCGAAGGAAGTGGAGCATTTTTTAAGATAATTGTTAGACATTTTAATTTCATCCCTGGTAAAGTTTCTTTGAAGTTCCAGGGCCCATTTTTTAATTGGGCCAGTGTTTTCCTTGGAGTTTAATTTTCTAAGTTCTTTGTGCACTCTGGACAGTAGAGCTCTGTCAGATATGTGGTTAGTGAAGATTTTCTCCCATTCTGTGGGTTGCCTTTGAGCTCGTGTTACAATCTCTTTATCTGAACAGAAGCTCTTTAATTTCACAAGATCCCAACTGTTGAGAGTTGGTAGCAGTGACTGTGCCATTGGATGTCTGTTTAGGAACTGTTGGCCTAGCCTATTTCATATTATTTTATCTTTGACTAATGAACAATTCTAGATATATTTTCTTTCCAATTTACAACTGAATTTTCAGAAATTTAATTAAAAGGCTTCACCCCCAAATTGTGAGGAAAAGAAATACCTTCTGCTTGTTGGGAGGAGGCACCGATAGAATATTCTTAGAAGAGTAATTTTCCATAACTGTCACTTGTTTTATTGGTTGCTCAGTACCCACACCATGGTGACCAAATGTCTGTGGTAAGTAGCCCGAGGAAGGAAAGGTTGATTTTGGCTTCCAGTTCTGGAAGGCATAGTCAGTCGTGGCAGTCAGGTTTCCCCACCTTCCCAATGCATTACCACCAGTCCAATGCCCAGTGTCCAAACACATAAACCTGTGAGGGAGAAATTCCAACACAGAGATCACAACATTCTGCCCTTGACCCCATTTCACTCATGGTCCAATTATAATGCACACCGATGAGTCCAACTTCAAAAAACCCTATAGTTTTCACAGTCTCAACACTTCAAATATCCAAAGATTCTCTGAGGCTCAAGGCAAAGTCGTAACTGTTTCACTGTCAATCCAAAAGACAAGCTAGGTTGTGTTCAGTCTGCAGTGAGTTCATGGGTGTAGTGACCTTATGTCCAGAAGACATGGTTTGGTCACCTTCCCCATTGGTGCTTCTGGCATTCTTTCTTTCCTGTGTTCCGTGATTTTATCTGAGCCTTGGTGCGGCAGGAGTTGGAGGCAGCAATGTACATTTAGATGTTATGTTCAAGACTGAGTACTTCACAGAGACACTTTGACTGGTTGTGACATACACAGACTCACACACTCTGCACACGCACACGCACACACACACAAGTCTAAGAGGGATACTTGTTGAGAAGATTCTGAGAGAGAAGCTATGGGGAAAGTAGCAGTCAGTCTGCAACATTGCTGATAAATGACCATCAAACAGCTTAAGGGAACAAGGAGTTTACTTTCTCACGATAGTCCAGTTACAGTTCATAGTCCAGCTTGACAGGAGAGCACACACCAACACCAGGGCTGAGGGAACTGGCCACCATAACGGCTGAGAGATGGACAATCCTTACCTGCCAGACCAGCATGTCTGGCCAAGTATACAGAAGGATGCCAACTCTCTCAACCAGCTCTCTGTGATTTATCCAGGGCCTAATTCCACCCACCATAGGCTGGGTCTTCCCCAGCAGCTAGACAATCTCCTTCAGGTTTGCTCTGGGCTTAACTCAACCATCAACTCTCTACACCTGTGCCCAGAGCTCAAACCCTCAAGAGTTAAGTTGACACCTGTGCTTAACTATGACAGGGATGAAATCAGATAGTATGGATAGCAAATTACACACAATGGTGTGAAACATTCAAAGAAGCACATTTGAACATTCAAGAAAGTTAGATACTTAGCTATGGTAGAATTTTTATCTTCAAGAGTAGTGACCTGTTTTCACTTTCTACCTGTGTTTCCTTGTATGTCATTGAATACCAGGATGCTTCCAATGTGAACGCACATGCCCGAAAATCTATGCTGCTGTGTCTTGGATGGAGTGTGCCACCTATTGCCAGAGGAAAACCCCTGTCTCGGGAAAATGTCTGGAGGACCCAGCTGCTTCTCCTTCCCAGGAATCTGACTGTGCCAGATTCTGCAGGAACTAGAAGCTTTGACCACTGCAGGCCTCTGTGGTCTTTGGAGGGCATGACCTCACCTTCTGGAGTTTCACGTACCACGCTCTTCTGACTTCCAGGAGCCAGAGACTTGGCACCCCACCCTGCTAGAAGCGAAGGTCTTGCTTGGCTTAAAAACAGAGTGGATGGGATCTACACATAACTGGATATTGGCCAAGCTGACATTGAATTATGTAGAGGAGGATATATTTGGCTCCATTAAGATATTGAAGCCAGTGTACTTGATGATCCTAGCCCTCACTGACTCTTTCTGCAGCTTTGTAGGTATGTTTGAAGTGCTGAGGTACTTTTCTTCACATTTTTCCTCAAAAACAATTAAAAACAAATAAACTAATCCAACCGTGTTCTTTGGGGGAAAATGCCATTCCTTTCTCTTCATCCCCTTGTTTCTTAGACATAGTTACATGGCTGAGTTCCCATCACACCAACAGTCTACCCACACATCCTCTTGTTCTGCTACCACGGTATACGTGATATTCCTTCCACCCTAATCATCATCGTTGTCATGGTTGAGATGTGAGCTGTTGGCCACAGGCTTGTGTGTTTGAGTCTTTGTTCTTTGGGAAGGTCATGGCACATTTAGGAGGTAGGACATTGCTGGAGGAAGGCATGTGATAGGGGGGTGGCCCTTGAAGTTAGGTAGTCCCACCCTGCTTCGAGGAAAAGTCTGCTCTTGAAGTCAACAGTTTGCAGTTCTCAAACTCCATGACGGACATGCCTTAGACCGCTTCTAGCTTCTGGAAGTCAGCGTGTCATTCCTGCCACAATGAGCTGCATCTCTCCTCTGAAACCATAAGCTGAATAAATCTCCCTTCCTCTGCTAAGCTGCTTGAGTTTGACTGGTTCCTCAGCAACAGACTAAGTGACTAAGTGACGTGAACTCAGAACCATGTTTTTCTCGACAGTGTGACAGTGTGACAGGACCATTGTTTGTGTTCTGGTCACCAGCAGTATATCAGAGCTACTTTCAACCCTTGAGAAAAGGAGACGTGTGAGAAGACATATTGGTTTATGCCACCCCATGTTCATGTTCCCCCTGACGAAGCTAAGGGGCTGGCAAGCAGTGACTCCTCCTCATGCCTCCCCTCCTTAAGGTCTCTCTCTCCAAGGCCTGAGGGACATGCTTCCCATCAGCCCCTGCTGTGCCCAACCCGGGGACGATGAGTTGGTGCACAAACACTACAGGTGGATAGGAGTCCAGGTAGAAGCACAGCCAAATCCTTCCCAGTTTGAGATGCGGCCCAAAGGCACACAATTCCACTGCCCTACGAGGAATGTATATATGAGTGGTTGCTTTCCTTCCTCAGTCTTGGCTAACCATTTCCTCCTGGGATTTCTATAGTTATTCCCAAAACAAAAGACCTTCTGACACTTCTACCCTAAGACCTTTTCTCTGGTGATTTCACCCATTCCTTATCTGTCAGACATTTTAGCTTCCTCACTTTGTTCCACCATCCTATGTGGGTCGCCCAGATCACTGAACCCTGTCATACCATCCATTCCATGTGCTTTTGCTCCATTTTGTCTTGGTGTATATTTCTCTTTTTTTTTTTTGGTGTATATTTCTTTACTCCAACTTTCTCCTCATCCAAGACACTAGCAGATCCTTTCATTTTGTGTTTTCCTTCACATCCCAGAAATATTTTCAAATGTTACACATTCAGCTATATATATATTTAAATTTTGTCTCTTACCACTGAAGATAAACCTCATGATATTAATAACATAACTTTTTTCTTTGCTATTGAATCCTCAGTGAATAAACTAATCCATAGAGCACACAAAATAACTACTCAATTACTTTTCATGAATAAATTATCATGTATTAGTACTAAACATTTAGGCAAACATTAAAAACTTTTGGTTATTGATAAAATGATGACTGCCTCATGAATATTAGGTTGTTAATAGATGATGTGCAGTTTTGGACCTTGTAATGCTATTTTGGCACATGCATTCCACGCTGGCACCTTGTTGTTGCAGATTCTGAACACAAATGGAAATAATTACAATTGTGAGAGATTAAAGTTCGATCACTAACAATGTACTAGAAAATGTAGAAACAAAATCTGTGTGTAAATTAAAAATAATATGTTAAACCAACTAGAGTATAGAAAACCCTCAATAATAATCTCAAAATTGGGCTGGAGAGATGGTCCAGGCATTAAGCCTTTGCCTTAGAAGCAAAAGGACCTGAATTCAGATCTCAGATCCCACATAAAGATGCTAGAAGGAAATGGAGGTGGCCAGCATTTCTGGTTCTGAAAACTATGTGCTGGGAAATCCCAAAGCAATGCATAAGAAGGTAGAACACCTCAGGATGACTTTCCAAAGTCACCTTGAACCTCTACAGGTACACAAAATACCCTCTTCTATATAAGCATTCACACCTATACCTACACACACGCACACACATATCATTATCATCTTCATCATCATAATCTCAGAGTTGACTACCAGTAAGTGACAAAGATATTTGCATATATTATAAATAACTGTGAGATGAGCCCAACTAATTTCAACACTGAAACTGAGAATTTAAGGAAACTTAAAGACTGAATTGTGAACTCTCATATGTCTATTTTTAATTTTGTGTACCAGTACCTGAAAATATTATCATATTGGAGACAAAGTCTTTAAAGATGCCATTAAGGAGAAATGATCAGAAGAGTACATTTAGAAATAGTGCATGGTGAATGGAGAAGGGTGGTCACAGGGCAATATTAGCTCAGACAACAAACTCCAGAAGAAATTGGTCCTGACACTTTCAGCTTAGGAATGTTGACTCCAGGATCTTCCAGAAAACAACTTCCTGAAGTAGAAGCATACTAGAATGTAGTGCTCACAACGATGACAGCCCTTAGCCATTCATGCGAAGATAGACAAGTGTTTTGAAGTATAGGAGTTAAGAGGAGACAGAGTATCAGGGAGCTACCCTGGTGGAAGATGCAAGACTAGTGAAGAGATAAAAAGTCACATGACAAAGGAAACCCCCAACGATAATGCAATTAGGTCCCTTAATATCAGACAGTGGGGCCACAGTGCAGAATTCAAAGTGCAAAGTGTTGAATGTAGAAGAATGTCAGAGATAAATGTATATGGAGTACACGGAAGTCCCAGATTAAAGTGGTCATAAAATAATAAAGCCAAGTAAATACAATTAACAAGTATCTCAGCTGTACTGTACAATCATACAGTAATTTAGGTAACATTGCAACAAAATATCTTGAGTAGTGCAATAAATAATTAAAATTTGTGGTTGTCTGGAATTCCACAGGTTAATTTGCCTGGTTGTGAGTACAGGATGGGCAATGGATACTAATTTCTTTGTGGCATTCGGGTGTATTCATGTTGGAAGAGATTCTCAAGTGATGTACTATAATATGCATGAAACATGACCTTGATAATTAATAACATAAAATCTCAAATAATTAAGTTAGGAAAAGTCGTTCAGAAATTTTAAGGACATAGAATTATGCACGCTTGTGCATTTTTAGTATACATTCAACCCTAATTCAAATTTAGTTATATAGATATTCGAAAACTCATGATATGAACACATGACCATCCTCATGAATGAAAAGACACATGAACAGATTCAGTTATGCGTTTCTTTAGCCTAAGGACACTGGCTTTGGAAGACTCTTCCAGAACTGTGTCCATGTTAGCTAAAATAAACAAGCCAAAGTGTTTCTGCACTTGACCTTAGAAGCTCATCTTCCTGGACTATGTCTTTGTATTTGTCTGAGTGTTTACTTTCCTAATTACCTCCTGGCGCTCTAGCGAGCTTCCCCCATGAAGCCTAAAGTGCTCTTCTGGTATTTGCACTGGGAATCTAAATATTTGTGAGAGCACTTGTCCTGCCCCTTTCTCTGCAGCTAGCTGTGCCTTGTCACTCAGCCTCCGCCTGCCACCCGAGGGCGAGCGCACAGGGAGGCTAGTGGATCTTCTGAGGTTTGTTTGTTTGTTTCCATAACACCATCCATTCATAACCCAGGGTCTCTGTTTAATCATTTGCTCACCAGTCATTGACAAGCACTTGCATATGACAAGTACCAAGTCTCCCCGGGGAATTTAAGGGCTTTTCCTCCAAATGGTTCAATACAGAGGTGAGTAAATACTCTACAGGTGACTACATTTGTTCAACATACACAAGGACCACAAATAGCCCAAAGAAACAGGCTAAAGAGAACTAGAAAAGTGATCGAAGAAAGAGGAAAGGTTGGGGGAGAAAAGATCCTGAGAAGTAGAACCCTTTGTCTTTTTCTTTCTTTTATCAAAGAGATGCACAGTTAGAAAATTATGGGATGCAGCCAAGAGCAGTGCTAGAAAAGCAAAACTGAAAACAACAACAAACCATAGTTCAGAACACCAAAGGCCCTACAATATTTACCTGAAACCAGACCAGCCAAATCTCTCCCCAGCCTAAAGCTCAGGGAACCTTGTAGAAGAGCGGGCAGCAAGATTTTAAGAGCCTAAAGATGGGGAGGACCAATGATATAATATGATATTCAAGATACTCCACACAAATTAGGGCTGCAACAGCCAGGATTGGACTTTGCCTGACCTACACAATGGCTGATATGTCCCCCCCAAAGTCTAGCATGGATCACAAGGGAGAAGGCTCCAGGCATAAGATCCTTAGAGACAAAGAATTAAACAGAACAGAGTTCCCGTACTAATGGGGAGCCCAAGAAGGGGCTCCCAGCTATGCCACCGAGTCTTGAATCCTCACCAGGGTGGAGGGCTCAGAGGGAGGTTTGCAGTCACATAAAAGGACGCTCCAAAGAATGGGAAGGAAGAAGGGGGAGGCACTGGGAGAGGAAAAGACGGGGATGAAAGTGGGGACAACTGGGGAAGGGGGGTGAGAGAGAGGACAGGATACCTATTGAGGAAAAAAATAAAATGTGGGAGAAAAAAAGAAATGACAGATATTTAAAATAAGTACATAGATTCATACAGTATATTTATATGTACAAACTATTAAAAACCCTGCCACAATTCTTAATTGTCCTTTTGTAATCCTTGTCTGGTTGTTTTTAGAAATACCCAGGTCTAACTCAGGAAGTATACGGTTTTCATCACTAGAGAATGCCTTTAAATTTTAGGAACTTTTGCAGTGAATCATGCCACATGAACCCTTTTCTTAAAATGGGAAAGAAGGCTGTCATGTTTCACTAAAGAAAATTAAATCGAGATCCATGCGTAGTATCTCACACACTGGTTGACTACAATGTTCAGTAGTAAGTATGTTCTGCTCATTCATTCATCTGTAGATGGGTTTGGCAGCTGTTTCCAGATCCTGGTAATTGCAAGTAAAATTATCACAAGGAATTTTCACAGAGAGCAACTATCACAGGTGGCCTGCATGCTGCACCTGAATTCACAGCCAGAGAGCTTAGAGGAACAAGGGTTGCACTGTGGTTTATGTTTTCTTTTAGAGCACATACCCCAACATGGCAAGAGAGTTCATATCAATACCAGGAGTCAAGGGAACCCATAGGTATTGTTGAGAGAAAGGCAAACCTCTTTCACCAATAGCAAGTATGTCCAAAGAATGTCAACTTACAGACCAGCTTCCTCCATTATTTCCACTTCCCAGAGCATGATCCTACCCACTGTGGGCTCTGCCTTCCACGTTGACCAGAAAAATCTTCTACACGATCAAGGGCTTGCTTTAACTATTAAATTTCCACAAATGTGCCCAGAGCTCCACCTTCAACTGTCTAGTGTCAAAATTTGGTCCTTGATACTTCATGCATATATATAATCCATTCTCTGTATGCTCACCCTTCCATCACTCTTTTACCTCTGTGTCGCCCCTGTCATTGCCCCCTACTCTACATGTCTATTTTCTACATTGTTGTCTGCATTGTTTTGTGAATCATGGAGTGGTACGGGGCTGTTGTGTGACCATGTGTTTTGCACGGGCCATGGAAGCCTGGGGTATGAATCTGTTTGTTTGCAACTGAAGAACATGACTTCTTTGAAAACCAGGCACTAGCCAATAGTAAAAATGTTTTACTCTGAATGTAGATCTGTGAATTTAGGTCACCGACTTTACTTCTGGAAACTTTTCATTAAAAATCAGTGATAATGATTCCACAATACTTCAGAATCTGTGAAACACAATGAACGCTGTCCTATGAGGAATGTTTAGAACATGCAATATGTACATCAGAAAAATAAAAATGTTACCAGTGGATAATTTCAGAAATACAGTCCAAAACCTCAGAGAAACAAGAATAGACCAATCCCAAAGATACTGGACAGGCAGAAATGAACAAACTCAAAGTAGCAACTAATGAAATAGAAATAAAGAATACCATAAAATCAACAACAAAGAACTTTCTTGAAAAAGTAAACCAGACTGGCAAACTATTAGCCAAGTTAATGAAAACCAAGAGGAAGAAAACCTAAGTTAACAGAACTAGAGATGCACGAGAGATAACACAGCAGACTGAAGAAATTCAAAGCATCCGAAGAACATACTTCAATATCTATATTCCCACAAAGTGAAGAGTCAAAAAGAAATGGTGGAATTTCTACACTCTGATTAATTCACCAAAGCTGAATCAAGATGAAATGAATGATTGAACAAACCTATATTGAGTCTTGAAATCAAAACATGAATAACAAATCATTATAACCATAGATCAAAGAAGCTCTCAGCACTCAGTCAAAAAGTACCCACGTGCAAGGGGAGATCCACAATTCAGGAAACCACAACTGGATAAAGTACAAAGTAAAAACATCTGTGGACAGCACAGTCATAATCAGAATATTGAAACCTTCTCCCGTCCCAAGCCAATCTTGTGGAAGACGGAGCAGTAAGAATTTAAGCGCTGAAGAACAGGGAGAGGTAATTTTACACAGTAGCTGCTCTTTCAGCCATGGCTGTCATATAGAATACAATACGATGATGTCTATGTCCACCAGACTTCTGCAACAGCTGGCCTAAGAATACCTTGCCATGAAAGAAGGAAGTTAGCGAGAGCCAAGAAGCTACCCTCAGGGATGGCATGAGACTAGTGACAGAGAGCAGCCCATACTCTACAGTTTACCCTCTGTAGGCCATTCACGCCCTGACAGCTGCACAGACACTAACCAGTGCAAGATATGAAAGTAGAGGGGGGCTAATTGGGAAGAATAAAAGAGTGAGAAAGAACTAAGAGAGTACATTGGGAGTAAGTAGGTTCAAGACACTTTGTATACATACATGGCTCACACCTTTTACCCCATCACCAGGTTTCATTCACACATTTTCATAGACTTTCTCAGAAGCCCTGATTCTTCACTCAGAGGTGTTGCTTAGTATCGGTCGGCACTTGGAGAGTCGAAGGCGGGGCTCTCAAGCTGTATTCCCAGTGAGTTCTTTCTTAGAGCTTTCTGTGGGTGTATTTCCAGTCGTTCTTGAAGTAACAAGACCTTGGATAGGGCACATCTTCCTTCTTAGCCACCAAGAAACAGCCCACTCTTTGCATGTGCTTCGGTGGTCATTCAGTTGACTGCTTTTCCTAAAACAAGAGGGAAACATCAGGTCTCCTTCCTTTATAATATTGGCGGCAGGTTCTAAATAAGGAGTAAATATTCCCACGGATTTGTTCTGATCGCCAAATGGAATTTAATACAACTTGAGAAACACATTTATCATGCCAGGGAATCTGAAACACTTGCCAATATTTTTCTCTCACCTGAACATTTTGTGTTGTGTGGTCAGTTAACTGATTTGCAGTATGGTTTCAAGATACTGAAATGCCTAACACATATTAAATGAAAACTGAAAAGAAGGGTAGTAAGTTTTTAATTTAATAAATTTTTTTTAATTTAAAAAAATAAAAAAAAGTTTTTAATAATTTCAATAAAATGGTGAATTCATTACACCCGATTGAGAGGCTGCTAGCAAAAACAAAATAGGCTTTTGATCAAAGAAAAGGCACTAAAGGAATAAGCGCTCCTATCTGAATTGACTGAGCACAACATAAGATTTTGTTCTGTTTGTAACTGGAGACAAATTGAAGATGATCTACCAACACACTGTGCTTGATGACAACAAGCTTGCAAGTCTTCAGAGAGCAGAGGGACTTGACTGCAGAGAAATTAGCTCCTTCTCGCATGCAGCACGGGCAGGACTCTTGGACCTGTGTCCTTCCTGCAAAACTTGTGATGACTTCCCAGTGGCTGGCAATGCCCCGTTCCCTATGGCCTGCCCTCACCCCTTTGTGTTTTTCTGGGTAACTTCAAAAAGCCTGTCACATGAAGCTAGCCAATTTGCCACTTCTTCGATAAACAAACAACAAACGAACAACAAACAAACAGATAAAATAGCATGCATGCTTTTCCTTCTAAATTTTGAGAGCCTGGAGCGGGAGGAGGAGAGTTTACTAATTTTTATAAATCCTCAATGGATTAAACTGTGCCTTGCTAAGAAGTGCTGTGGAGCTAAAATATGTGTGCTTAGTTACTTAAACAGATTCTACTGAGACACAAACACTGATTCTAAAAGTTCAAGAATGTATTTCAGTTCTCCTTCCTTCTTCCTTTCATGTTGAGTCTCCGTGCTAATACAGATGTCACTGTCCAAACCTGTCTAGTAAACCCAACCATGGAGACCCCGTCATAGGACAAGTATTTATGGAATGTGTCTCTAAAGCCACCCGGTGCTTAACTTTGTAGGTACCTGTATCTTCTTCATGTCTGAATACTTAGAACATACTGTGTGCCTGGGGGTCTGTCACATTTAAATTCAAATTCTTCTGAAGCATTTGTGCTTGTTAACAAAGCTATAAATACCCAGGTAATAACTTTAATGTACATTATAAAATAATTTAAGATTCAAATGAGGCTATTTATTACACAGAAATAGTGTTCTCATAATCTTCTAACTTAATAACAATTCACAACTTAGCAAATATTCTTCACTTCAGTCAAACATTCATTAATATTAGATATTAAATTACAAGTGTATATATGAAGGCTATGTAGATGGCTCAGCAGACTAGAGGCTTATAGCACAAGGCATGAAGACTGGGGCACTCATGTGAAATCCAGACTTGCATGGCCGTTGACTAGAAAACAGAGATGAGATCCCCAGGGTTAGGCTACTCGATTCCTAAGCTGTAGGATCAATTGAGAGATCTCACCTCCGTAAATGAAGGAAGATGCCTGCTGGCAACTTAGAGGTTCTGCATACACATACACAGCTGCATGTACACATATGTATGCTTATGCACACACCTCCACACGTGTCCACACACATACCTAGATACATGCAAACACCCCACATACACATTACACATGCATAAAGATGCAAAGACGTGCATTTCAGGTGATAACATTTCCATGCAAAACACTGCTGTCTTTTCCATGCCTGGATTGATCAATTAAGAAAATCTTTGCTCTTTGCTAGCACTTTGGTAGCACTGAATAAACAGAAGGTTGTGCCATGAACACCTGTCTCGTGAACTTGGCAAGCACCCTGCTGTAAATCTGGGTCAGGATTGGAATGTTCTGTCTGCTTCTTTGGACACTGCAGCTGCCCTCAGTGTTTTCTTTTTCTTTGTGTGGAGCTCACAAATGCCGTGTCCTTTTCCAGACACGGACAATGATGAGAAATGAAAAAAATGAGCAAAAATGGATCACTGTATTTCCCACTCTTGTCGTGTTTTCTTTTCCTAAGGTGCCTTTATTTGTCTGCACAGTTTTCCTCTTGCAGGTTTGGGTGAGGACGGGGAAACTCATTGCAAGAGCCTTGCCTGCTGATGGCTCTTTGCTCTGAACCCCTGTGGTGCTTCCTGTCACATCGTCAATTTCCATCCTTCTCCTGCTCTGCCTACACCCCACTCCATCCATCTCCCATCCTGGCCTGTGGCTAAGCTGTCATGACATGACACGACCGATAAATGGCACAGGAAAGGAAGTGCACAGTGAGGTCAGATGTAAATTGTGTCTGTGCTGGAAGGCAGAAGGAAAGATATGACACTTTTTATCAGGGGAAAAAAGGATCAGTTATTTCACATGGCCAATTGTCCATCATATGCAAAAGGAGGTGGAGCCTCATCCCTACCTCAACCTAAAGCCAGTGAGACCCAAATGAACTAAACACAAGTATGAAGAAGGGAAACCAAGAGTCACTGAACTGCAATTGAAGTGCATCCATGCTTTGGCCATGAAAAGGGCAAAGAAAAGATAATTCAGGAAGGATGGTGGAACTGGGCACTGGGATGTCCTGCATTGTAGGAGACAGAGGATCAGCAAATTACTTGATGCACGAAACCTACGACATCATCATTCCTCCTGGTGCTGTGAAGGTCGGCTGGTCACGAGAAAGCTTCACGTCCATTCCAGCTTGTTTGTCCCATGTGATACCTGTGCGGTGTCCAGCAGTAAGATCTTACTGTCAGGCTCTGGGGGGCAGCTCAGAACCACAACCAATGCTGTCAGGGGCCTTTGAAACCTCTGAACAGCAGCACGTTAGGGGGTATCACATGCCTAGTACTGGTTTCTGCTTGAAGCATCTCCATTTCTGATTTCTCTTGTCTTCCCCTATCTGTGTTCTCCTCTGTAGAATATAGTGGTTGACACTTTTAAAAAATGATATAGCGATAGACTTGTAATGTAGAAGGTTCTGTCGACTTTATCTTTCTTACATGCTTAATGCTCAATTTCACTTGTCCATTCCCTCCCATACCTTATCCCCTCATTTGTTGCCCTCTTAAAACTTTCCTCTCATTTTGTATTCTTTGCCTCTCCTCTTTCAGAATACTTCTCCATCCTTTCACTTGCTACCTTATATCCCTTCTACTTTGATATTATACATGCTCCTAATTAAGTTCACTGAGGTTCAAGACTAGAGTCCACATGTAAGGAAGAACATGTAACATTTGTCTTTCTGTGTAAAACCAAAATTTTGAGTACAATTGAAAAGATATTCAATGTCTCTAATTGGTACAGAACAGTTAGAAAGAGACCAATATCCAGAGGAGAAATAATTAGCCACTAAATTTAAAAAATGCAAGTTAAATCATTAACCAAATTCTATTTTACCTATAGAGAATTGTGTTTATTATATACTATTTAATAAACTAAAGATAACATAATTTCTCATCTCATATTGAAATTAATTGGTTGTTTATAGTACAAAAGTTAGAAAAATCTACCAAAAGCACAAAAAAGTGTATAGATAGATAGATAGATAGATACAATGAAATTAACTTTTGAGAGTTTAATTTAAATAAATGTGCATGCATAATTTGCTCAAAATTTTTAAGCACTGAAGAGAAGCTACATATTCATTTATAAAGAATTCTTAGATACAGTTAAAAAGAGAATTCTGGGTATTATATTTATGATAATTAAGTAATAACATTTTACAACACTTGAATTTTAAAATCTACTACTAATATGCATGAAACTTAAAAACCTCTTTGAAATATTGGGCAGATATTTCTTTAAATTTTTGACACTTTTGAAAAAATTTATTGTGTGTGTTTGTGTGTGTGTGTGTGTGTGTGTGTGTGTGTGTGTGTGTGTGTATCAGAAGTCATTATGTGTCCCTGTGGAAGACCAAGGGTGACTTCAGGAACCATTCTGGCTTGCCTTGACCTCCTTTTTGCTTTCATCTAGAATTTCCCAGGCTCAGCCCACCAGGACTGGTAGTGCAGACCACCACCATTTCTGTCTGGCAGGTGAAACCTGGGATCTAAACTCAGAACTTTCTATTTACAAGTCAGAATCTTGCAAGTCAGATGCATCTCTCTAGTTGACTTTTTTATTTTAAACTACAATGTTTCTATTGTCAAATAAAGACTATTAAAGGATGGATATCTACTTACATACAATTACCTTTGTAAGCAGATATCTTTAAAGTGAGACATGAGTCTCTTACATGAACCTGGGTTGCTTATTCCCTGCAGACTCTTGAGTGACCATCAGGCATAAATAGATACACAGGAAGTAATGTTTGACTTTCAAATATTTATTCCTTAGATGATGCTTTCCTTGAGATCTGTTAGTGTGTGTATGAAACTTATTTTCATTCTTTGTTTCTTTAATATTTTTGTGAAGAGAGAGAGAGAGAAAGAGAGAGAGAGACTGTCAGCATGTGTATAAAAGAAAGTTCCGTTCTTCTACCATTGGGACTCCAGGAAACCATACCAAATTCACCAGGTTTGTGTGTAGCTGCCTTTACTTGCTGAACCATCTTGCCTGCACTAATTTTTCTTCTTAATTTAATCTATGATAGAGTTTTCATATGTCTTTCTCAGTTTCCTAGTAATTAAGTTAGAAATCTTAATTTCACATTTGCCATTGCTTGAGAGATACAGACATTATGTGGGTAACCACGGATTTGTTCCCTGGATGGAAATGGAATTCAAAAACTCATTCATCTTTGAAGTGAGGAAAGTATCCTTTACGCCACAGGATACTTTGATTCTTTGGAGGATCCTTTGATCCTTTGTGATCAGGGGTCTGTAGGATCCTAAGGAGCAGTTCTCCTGGAGCTGTTCCCAGTTACTAGGATACCAAGATCCTGAGATTCTGTAAGTGGGCCCCTTTCTCTTTCTTTCTCTTTTTCTCTTACTTTTTCTTTCTCTTTCTGTTTCTCTTTTTCTCTTTCTCTTTCTTTCTTTCTCTTTCTTTTTTCTCTCTCTCACTCTTTCTCTCTTTTTCATTTCCTATTTAATGTTGGATCTTGTGTAGCCCAGGATGGCCTTAAACTCAACATATAACCTAGAATGACCTCAAGTTTCTATTGCTCCTGTTTCTGCCTGTGTTTTATGTGGTGATAGAGACTGAGCCCAGGGCTACATACAAGCCCTTTATCAATTGAGGTACATCCCTGGGTTCTTCTTTTCTATCTTTTAAGATGTGTTACATTTTCTCAGTGCCTGCCTGCAACTTCGTATAGAGTGGTTTCCACTGTCAGAAAAGTCTAACAAACATACCATCTGAAACAATCAACTCCTCCAACAATTAACAGCTGCAGCCAACATTAGAGGCGCTGGAATTTGGGCATGTTTCTTCTGTCCATTCCCAAGTTTCAGGAAAGGAGGAAGTAACATTCAAAGATTTCCTTTTTCCATTAATATTAATAATTTTGTTTGTTAAAATATCACCTACTGTCTCCACGTTTTAGAAAAGGAAGAAAAAATACTTAAAACATAATAAATAATAATTATTCTTTTCAATAATTGCAAAGAGAACTTTTCCTTGCTATTTCTGTCCTTTTAAATCAGCTTAATTTCTATGCTAGTATTTGAGGACTAAGGTTTTAAAGGTACTCTCAGCAGAAGGCATTCTGCCTGAGGAGAGATGCCCTTGGCAATAAAGACTGGCCATTCCCCTGAGGGGCAGGGGTTGTGAGCTTACACATGCTTATCCCACTGGAATGTCAGAGACACATCTTCATAGACTTTACAGAAAAAGTCCATACATAGTTTTGTGAGTTATCAAATGAGAAAACCATAAAGAATGGAGCAAGAGAAGAGGTTTGCAGCATAAAGAAAGATTGTGAGCAATCTCATTTAAACCTAGAGTGAAGAGCAGTTGCACATTTCAGAGTTCAGCTGTTTACTTGAAATCAGAGAATTTTTTAAAGGATAGGTTTGAAGACTGTAATTAACTTCCCTTCCTCATTTATGTTCTTAGGATGTTGCAGGGGAAAGCACTACTGCATTCTTTATACCACCATGTTCTGTCTTGGTTCCTTGTTTACATTCATCAGGGTGGAGTTATTTCACTCAAACTTTGCTCTTCTAGAAATGGTGCCTTAATTCATGCAATTCTCCTTTGCTGCTCTTCAATAAGTTGATAGTTTGCCCTGTTTCATTTGGAATTGATGAACAATATTTCTTCTATTTGATTCCAGGAAGTTTAACGTGCTTATGACTATTTATCACATCTTGAGAATCCCATGGTGTCTGGGATGTGCAATGACTAAATATCAATCCATGCTCCAACTTCACCTTGCATCCTCTGTAAAATAATGACCAAGATACCTGCTTCCCATTCACTATATAATAATGACCAAGATATCTGACTCCATTCACTGTAGAGTAATGAGCAAGGTACCTCTCCATTCACTGTATAAAAAGGACCAAGACACCTGCCTCCATTCATTGTATATAATGACCAAGACATCTGCCTCCATTCACTGCATAGTAATGAGTAAGGTACCTGCCTCACATTTACTCTATAGTAGTGAGCAGGGAACCTGTCCTCTTGAAATATTCCTGCCTCATTTCTCGTAAATAGAATATATTTCATGAACTTACAAGAATCAAGTACAGCGATTCCTAGTAGATAGGAAGTGGTCGATTTACAATTATATATGTATAAATATGCATCCATATATTAGTCACTTTGAATATAATAGACATCTTTAGGCCACATGGTATTTTGAACTATTCTTGTTAATAATTTAAATATTATTGAGCAACATTTGTGTATAGTGCCTGGCTTGTGCTAAAGGTTTTCTTCGTTTTTTTTACTGACAGGATTTTCCTGGTCCCAGAATATCTAGTCATCTATGAATTTCTCTGTCTTGTTTTTAAGTCCTTTCTCAGGGCTGGAGAGGTGCCTCAGGGGTTAAGCCTCTGCCTTGCAGGCACAAGGTCCTGAGTTCGGATCCTAGACCCCACGTATAGATGCCAGACGGAAGTGGGGGCGGCCTGTGTTTCTGGTCCTGGTAGGGCGGAGCCTGTGAATCCCGAGGCAGCGTAAACAAGGAGGAGGTGGAGGTGGTCCATGGTGGTTCCCGAATTCGTCTGTGGTTCTACACACACGCGCACACATACATCACACACACACAATTTAATAAATAATAAAAAAAATTTTAAGTCCTTTCTCAATAAGTAGTAAATGCATTCAAGACCCCTAACCTGACTCTTCCTTTCAACTCTCATCTCCATCTATTATTTTCTGCGTATCCTTCAAGTTCATCTTTGATCAAGGCAGAACTCATGTACCAGTCAGATTCAGGATCAAATTTTGTCTCTCTTATTTCTTATCTGCATGATGGATAATAGAATTTAATTTTACACCTACTGCTGTTATCTGTAAGTTGGGTTAACACTAACCTTCATAATGGTTGTATTTAATGAAATTGTCTTTATATAGCTTCTTCATTCAAAATATTCAATTCATTTTCACTAAATAACTTTCAAAATCACCCCCACAAAACCAACTACGTAACTCAGATACTTACTGTTTGTCCAACTATCTTTTTATAATTTTTGCTACCATTATTTCCACCTATGAGATTTTTCTTCCTTGAGACACAAATATTCTTCCACTCAATGCTTCTTAAATTAAGAGAAAATGAATAATATATTTCCTAGTTTTCAAACAGTAAGTGAGGAAAAAGTAGAATTACTCTTAGGAAGAAGTTTCCAACTCATTTTCAAAAAACATCGTAATTGCTATTTGCTGTCGCTGGATGCCTCCTCTTGCTCATTATGAACTACCATGAACCTTCCTCATGCTACCACACTTAGACTCTCTACATGGAAGAGACGACACTATATGTAAGAAGATTTTTCCCCTCACATACCTCATCTAGCTGGGAGACTTCAAGAAGAAAATATTGATAGTCATCCACCCACAGCATTCATTTTTCAAAAAGCCAAAAGACATTGTCAAAATTGTTCTAGTGATGCTATTAGTGTTTTAAAAAGACAAATATTTTGGGGTGGGGAGATGGCTCAGTGATTAAAACTTTTGCCTCACAAGCGAAAGGACCTGAGTGCAGATCTGTGGATTTCACCTATAGTTGCCAGGTAGATAAGATGGAAGTCTGTAATTCCAGCCTGGGAAGGCAGAGTCTAAGAATCCCTGCATCAAGCAATAAGGTGTAAACAATGTCCCTTTTATCTCCACAGGCACACATTCAAGTATACTCTTATACAAACACCCACATACATGGGCACCTGCACCCTATACACAAACATATAAAAAGAAAAGAAATGTTAGAGTATTTTTACTTAACAACCATATGTCCTATAAAGTTATAAATTAAGGAAAATATAGCAAAGTTTCTGTTCTAAGAAGCATAATTATTTCCATACAAAGCCCTGCAGAACACTTCCTAATCAGTGTTAATTACTGAATCAAAACATGTTATATGTTGTCTCTGAATGTACTAATATTGATCACCCTAAAACCATTGAGGGGTGTGTGACAGGATTGCTTCTTCATTGCCTTTGAAGCAGCAAGCTGGAATTTGGAGAATGAAACAGGCTGGGAAAACTGACTTGAAGGGTGTTAGTGGAGTGGTGCATCCTTGAAAGATTCCCAGGTCTCAGAAGGGCTATATGGAAAGGAAGTGAAACTACATTGAAAAACTTGAGCTGTGTGCCCAAGGGCAAAGTATGAACATGGCGTTCACTAAGTAAGGTTTATTCACAACGAAGTCCTGTCCATGTGTTTCCAGAAAGACAGATAGCAAATCAAAACTGAGCAGCATCCAAAGATGTACACAGATGAGATGTTTGAGAAAACTGCATAGATTAGACAGACAGAGCTAAAAGAGGTGGGGGGTGGGTGGGGGGAGTAGGCCAAACTTCCCATGGAATAGCAGGGAGGTCTCAGTCTGCCCTCAGTACTCAAATACTGAGGTATTGACATGCAGAGAGACTGCTAGAATTCCTGCGTGTTCTTTGCAGCACAGGTGAGCTCCTAGAGATGTTCTGACTTTGTATGCCAAGAGCTCGAGTTTACCTGGGGCTGACTTGAGCCCCACCTGTAAACTACTCATAAGATACTTGCTGCTGTGAGCAGGATGTGAGGCGCGAGAAGGCTGCTGAGTGGAACAAGGAAGCTTCAACCTTTCTAGTTATTTGTGTGGCTGAGAGTCAGACTAGTAGATAGATGGGAGCTATCTAAATTAAATCCCCAAATCAGAGTTGGCTTTCTTCATTCAGCCCAAGTACTGGCCTTGTTTGCAAGAGTCAGTCACTTTGAGTGAAATGCTTATCAACTAAATTCCATAGAGGAAGTTTAATTGTTTCTTTGTTTGCTGTATTCCACTTTAATTCTCTTAGTAAGCTACATGGTATTCAGTAATGAATACAAAGACCAAGAACATTCTCAATTAAAGCAAATACCTTCTCAGTCACCAGCCCAATCCTCTGATTAACAAAAGAAAATTTGGCCTTTCTTAATGAGTTGTCAGCTTTACCATAGAGTAAGGTTATGAATTTAAATTACAAGGAGGGGCAAATGGGGTTTCATCTGCTGTGAACTGCAAACAGGGTGGCAGATGAGGGACTTTTGCCGAAGCTTGTGTGAGTCAGAGGCTTATTAATGATCCAGGAGAAAGCGTGAGGCAAAATCTCCTCATTTGAAAATGTTAATTTTAGGGAATAAAGAAATGCAAAGGAATGAACAGGAGGGAATATGTTTTCTAGAATCCAGTTGCCACTTTCACAAATTCCTTATCACCTGGTTTCTCTGATATACAATGCTGTAATTCACTTCTGTGTTTGCAAATACCAACTGGTATTACTCAGATGTCTCCAAAGTCAGTCTGTAAAATGTGTCAGGGCTGGGCACGTTGCTCAGTCAGAACAGGGCTGGCTCTGTGTAGGAAGAGCTTGCGTGAGACGCCCAGAACACACGCCATAGGCGGACGTGGTGGTGTGAGCTTTAATGCTACAGCCCGGCAAATGGAAACAGGATCCTGGGCTTCCCTGACCAGCAAGACCGGCCAGTTGGTGAGTCCACGTTCAAAGATAGACACTGTTCTGAAGACAGGGTGCAAAGTGACCGAAGTAGAAACCCAACGTAGAACACGTATATACACGCATGACTTGCACGTCAACACACATGTGCACAGACACACAGATAAGAAGCCACTACATGAAGCAAGTGCTGCTGCTGACATCCTCGTGTGATTTACGTCTTCATATCACTTGTTGAGAAGTGAAGTGAGTAAACTGAATGTTGTGTTTGATGTTTCCTTGATATGGTAATATGCAAGACTTTTATATTTTTACTACTTATTTGAGAGAGACGGCAGGTACTACCAATGCAATTGTAGACATCGGAGACAAACTTTAAGTTGGTTTTTTCCTTCTGTGGGCTTTTGATTTGAGCTCAGGTCATCAGGTTTGTGTATAGATACCTTTACTCATACAGCCGTCTCCCTAAGCCCAGTAATAGATTTCCTTCCTTCCTTCCTTCCTTCCTTCCTTCCTTCCTTCCTTCCTTCCTTCCTTCCTTCCTTCCTTCCTTCCCTCTTTATCTTTCTTTCTTTCTTTCTTTCTTTCTTTCTTTCTTTCTTTCTTTCTTTCTTTCTTCTTTCTTTCTTTCTTTTTCTTTCTTTCTTCTTTCTTTCTTTCTTTTTTCTTTCTTTTCTTTCTCCCTTCTCTCTCTCTCTTTTCTCTCTCTCTTCTATTTCTTCTCTCTCTCTTTCTTTCTCTCTCTCTTTCTATTTCTTTCTCTCTTCTTTCTTTCTTTTTTCTTCTTTCTTCTTCTTTCTTTCTTTCTTTCTTTTTTTTCTTGCTCCTTCCTTCCTTCCTTCCTTCCTTCCTTCCTTCCTTCCTTCCTTCCTTCTTCCTTCTTCCTTCCTTCCTTCCTTCCTTCCTTCCTTCCTTCCTTCCTTCCTTCCTTCCTTCCTTCCTTCCTTCCTGTTGCAGTTCATCTGCATGGTTGCTGATAAATTACCATCAAAGGGTTTAAGGGAAAACGGGGTTAATTTTCTTAAGACAGTCTAGTTACAGTTCTCAGTCCAGCTTGACAGGAGAACATGCACCAACACCAGGGCCTAGGAAACTGGCCACACCATCACCACATAACAGCTGAGAGAGGGACAATCCTTACTTGCCAGACCAGCATGTCTAGCCAAATGTATGCAAGGATGCCAAGTTCCTTAACCAACTCTAAGTATTTTATTCACCTCTTCAGGGTCTAGTCCCACCACAGGCTGGGCCTTCCCCATCAGCTAGACAATCTCCTGCAGACTTGCTCTGTTTAACCCAGTCAGTAATTCTCCACAAATGTGCCCAGATGTCAAACCCTCAACAGTCAAGTCGATACTTGTGCCTAACTATGGCACTTCCTTCCTTCCTTCTTTCTTTCAGAAAGACAGGAAAAGAGGAGAGAGAAGGAAATAGGTGGATCAAGAGAGGAAGACGCATACACAGACCCATGACACACAAATGGAATTCAGAGGACAGACAATGTTCAAAAGTTATTTCTCTCCTTCTGCCAGCTGGGCCACCAGAGATTAAACTCAGGTCACTGGGGTCCTAACCAGGCTCACGACCTGCAGAACTACCTCATCAACCTCCCTGTCCTAACATATTGATGGAGATAGTCAATATGGAAAAAGATATGCATAGAGGAAGGTTTACTTGCTGTGATAAGGAAGGATAACGACATCATTTGTAGGTTTTGAAATTAGTAATTTGAAATCCATATTAATCACTTAATCTTTATTCCCTTTTCTGCCAATAAATTCATCAATAAAGTAAGAAAATAGCAAAAATGGAACATTAAAAGTTGTACCAATAATAAATAAATATCAAGTTGCATCCTTTAAATTATTGTAAGGAAAAGAAATCTCATTTCAAAAATCTTTGCCAATGATAACAAAAGTCTCTATTCTTAGATTTCATTATAAGCAGATACTTTATCTACTTTATTGTACTTTGGGTAATGAGTTATGTGCAATTTATCCTATCTTAATTAAGTTTATCTCTTTTTAATTTATCAGAAAACTTCAGAACATATACAGCGATAATTAAAAGTCCCGAAGGTAATAAGGATGCTGAAAGGTTATATTTGCCACAGTGACTTGAAAATTACCCACAAATTCATGGCATACATCCCCCTAAAATTTTGCTATGATTTAAAATTTTTGATAAACTTTTGGTTCCTTTTCAATGGAAGATTATATTTTTGTCCTATTAGATTTATGTCTAAACCATGTCTACATATACAATGTGATAGGATGACTCTCCTCAGCCTGACACTATAATAGAAGCTAAATATATTTGTAAAACTTGAGGCTCAAACCTGTCAAGTTGGGAAGACCTCTGCCCTCTGTCTCATTCAGTTCTGCGTTCTCCATCTGAAGGTCCAGTAGCCCACAGGCAAGAAGAGAACAGAAAGGCAAGAAAGATGAATAGTCCCTGCAGTCTTCCTTTACTCTGAACAACTCTGATTGTTTGGAGGGTTCATGGCGGCAGAATATCAAGGAAAATGGAACATTTTGCAAAACTCATTGTGTCCATGAGAACCAAATGTCCCAAAAGTCTATGTGCTTTTGAAAATAATGCATCTTGTAAGTTGGAACTTTCTCCAAGTTTTGCAATATTTTTGGTCTATGATTATGTGTGTGAGTGTATGTGTGTGTGTGTGTGTGTGTGTGTGTGTGTGTGTGTGTGGTTTGCATGTGTCTTTGTATGTATGTGTCTACGTGTAGCTGTGAGTGTATGCACATACACAAACACAGTTGTTGTATAGAGGTCATGGCATGTATGTGGCATGTGTCTGAGTGTGTGTGTGTGTGTGTGTGTGTGTGTGTCTGTATGTATGTTTGTGTCTGTGTGTGTCCGTGTGTTTGTACCTGTGTGTGTGTGTCTATTTGTGTGTGTGCACACGCACAACCATAGCTCATGTGTGGAGGTCATTCAAGGGCTCAGATAACAGTCCTTGCCTTTTATCTTCTTTCAGACAAGGATCTTTGATGTGAACCTCTGCATTTACAAGATTAGTGAAGGTTTCCTAGGATAATCTTGTCCCCACCTCCTATCTTGCAGGAGGATCTCTGGAATTACAGATGTGCTACTGCATCTGGCTTTCCTGGAGTGTGTGTGTGGGAAGGGGGGGTCCTCCTCTTCTGATCATTTTGTTCTCATGCTCTGGTGGCATACATCCAATCCACTGAGTCATCTTCCCAGGTGATATTTTTGTGGTAAGAAAGTAAAATGATTACACTGCAGTGTCTGAAATAATCATCTACCACACTGCAGATGTACATGCAAAGACTTAAAGGAAATATTACAAACAATTAATATCATTCACTCAATTTCTTGGTCAGATCAAGATAATATTTCCAACGTAAAAGATTCTAATTAGTTTCTGCTGGCCATGCTGTGTGACTGCCCCCCGGTCTGGGGGGGCCTGAGGAGAATGCATTAATTGCTTTATTTTATTTTGGGTTTATCACCTGTTTCAGCAGACCTTCCTGATGCATGCAAGCCCTGCATAGCATCCTGCCTATGACGATGTGGAAATGCTATCAAAGTCAATCTTGACAAAAGGTGGCTGCTGACAGCCCATATTATTTTGGGAAAGTTCAATGCTTCCTGCACACAGACAGGAGAAAAACCAGTGAACCAACCCCTCACACTTGCACTGCTGTCCTGACCTGCATGCTGTGGTTTCAGAAAGGATAGGATTATCATGTCAGCACAGGTTGATCATGCACAGGGAAGACACACTTAGGCTACTAGAAAGAGTCCTTTCTTGTATTCAAATGCTGTTCTTTTGGTAGAAGAAATCATCACCATGTATGATATTATCTCTGTACATGCACACACGTGTATTTACATGTATGTCTCTGAAGATGGGACAGATAGACCTAGATTTGGATGTGTGTGCACAGGTGTATGCATCCATTATCAGAAGTGAAGCTGACTGTCTAGGACACTTTGTTCATTGTGGAACTGACATTACTGCACATTGTTGCTTTGTCTATTGTTCAAATGAAGACAAATTTCAGTATTTCCCTTGCTGCATAATCTGGTGCATAATCTGCAGAGGTTCAGTGGCCTTTCCACGTGTCAGTGATTAGAGTTTCATCTCCCAGAGTCTGAGGAGCTGCTATTTTTGGTCTCCTCTGCTTCTTCCTAGTGCTCTGCTTGGTGGCGTTGACGATACAGATCCATTAGACAGGACAGAAGTGCTACTGACAGACAGTGTTTTGGTCTGTATTGGGGATCTGATTGCTAAAACCACACATACTTGGTGAACAAGCCTGCACCCGAAGTTATGGTGCTTAACAGTCTATAAAAGGCAAATAAAATGTATGGGAAGTCATTTCTGTGCTATTGGATGCCATACTTACAAATTAAGATGAAATACCCTTTGGTGAGTTAATGACAATCATCCTATGATCCTTATCTGTTACAATAGTAAATGAAATTACTTTCTTATTTGTGTGATACAACTACGGCCAAGTGGCTTGAATTAATAACATTAGAGCAATTATGCTTCATTAATTTTGTTCCAGACTAATGATATTCGTAAATTGTATCAAAATTGCATGCGGACTAAAGCCATCAGAAATGTATCTTATGAAATAACAACAACATACCTATTAGTTTTATGTTTTTTAATAATTTTACCTCTAAATTGTTGAGAAGCTAGTGAGATCAAGCAATCATCCCAATATCATGTCTGCTATTTGCATATACCCTTTGTTAGTGAAATGATATATAGTAGGAGATACATATTACAAGGTGCACAGACCAAATTCACAATAATTTTATTAAAAATAAAATCAAATGACATCTTAAATATAGACCTTGTTTTTTACGATATATATATTCCTATGTTTACCACTAGTTTTCTGTATTTTTTCCATTTGATTCTAGAAGTTATGCCACAGTCATAAATTGTGACCCGATGCTTATTTTTACTTTTTGTCATGTTGAGGATCAATGACACTGTAACAAGCTTTTGTGGAAAGAACTTAAGGAGGAATATGTGAGGCTTGTCGTGTAGAAGTTTTTTCAGAAGAACCAGACCACCTATAAGAACTGTGTCTCTCTATATAAATTTTCAAATGAATATAAGAAATAGATTGCTAATCTCCTGGCATGGTTATCAGTAACCATAATGGGCATTACTGACTGAAACCAGTGTGTGAACCAGAGATAATATTCAGAATTAAAGTGACTGACTTATGTAGTGTCAGAATGAAAGACCAACAAATCATTCACCTAAGAATAATTTGTTTTTTGATGCCTTTCTTTAGAATGAAGTAAATAAATAAAATAACTTACACATATGCACATCTCCAGTCATAGACATTTACCAAAGTCTACATTTACCAATGGTTGGAAGTAGTTAGGTGTGAATGGAGAGTCAAAACTTAAGACTTGTTATCATTTGTGATTGTTTTTCTGTTGAAATTAATGATACTTTTTGCTATTTTATAATCAGAGTGTTCTTGCATATGCTGGATAATAATTTTCATGGTAGGGATTGTTCAGGCAAAATACTTTTAGACAAACTAGGCAATTATTGCAGAAAAGTAATGGAATCTTCTCTAGATGGTGTTTGAGATAAATGAGAGAATGTCAGTATTCGTAGGGGTCGTTTGTTTAAAAAAATAATGGAAAGCATTTGTAATTGTAATTTATTTCAATTTCCACTATACACATTTTTAAAGCAAAGATAGTTAACATTTACTTTGAGATAAGATCAACATTCAGTTAATCATTTTCTTCTTCAAAGGCTTGAAAACTACCAATTTTTAAGTTTCTGATGCATTCTACACTATCATTTTTCATTTATATTGCATCTACATGCAAGAAAAATGTAATGGTAAGAAAAGGAAAGCCAGAAATAAGTTATGAAATGCTCATAATGTGAGAAACAATCCTGAGAATGATTTGCTGCTCTGTAAAATAGCCGAGGATGAAACATTGTAAATTATTTAATATAACTTGGAGAATGTAAACAAAATGTACATGGCCTTCTAGCTGTTCAAGCTCTATCAAGCCATGCCTAGCAGAGTTGTACCTCATTATTGTTGTTTCATCAGCTAACCACTAACCTAGGGTATTATTTGTACAAAGCCTTTTCCCTCCTGTAAAATAAGTTAAATAAGTTCCACAGAACTAGACAGGCTGAACAAATGGTTTAGTATCAAAATCCTATTAATGGAGACTGTTTTATTATGCTATGGAAAAGTCTTTTCCCAAATTATTTTTCATGTGGCGTGTCTGCAACTTTCTTCCTCAAAGCAACAAGAAAACACTTACAGTTGGAGAAGTGAGCTGTTCACTAGAACAAACATGCAGAACATGAATTTTGAAGGACATATTCCGCGTCTATCACCCAAGTTCATTTCTTCCTTTTCTGATGCCAGTGCGGTTCCTCACTGCTCATGTGTGCTCTTCCTGTACACTTCCTGGATGTATCACAGGACTGAGCATCCTCGAGACCCTCAGACATTCTTCTGCTTTGAAATCTGCTAATATCTAAAGTAAGAAACAAAGGAGAATTCTACTGAATCATTTAATTCTTAAATCGGATGAAGAAAATTAATTTATGCAACAGTAAAAAATGATAAGTACCTAGTAATGCCTTTGTTGATCCTTTATTTGAAAAGGTCTCCCATCATTTTAAATCTTGGAAATATGTATGATGTCTTTCTTCCCCACACTTCAATATGACAGAGGCTGAAATCTAGTCTATATTCAAATCACTGAAAAAAATGGAAGCTGATATATAATCCATACCACTGGCCAACTAATATATTTGTAATTGAGAACATTAACAAAAGATTCCATTTCTGGGGCCTGCAAGATGGCTCAGCCTTTACTACTTGTTAACAAGTTTGGTAACCTAAATTTAATCCCCTTTATCCTCATGGTGGAAGAAGTTGTTATTTTTGAACTTACCCCAAGGCATGTGCATACACACATGCATGCACACAAAGGAAAATTAAATGGAGGAATATCAAATTTTCCTACTATTGAAAGTTATAAAATTATTTTGTTTCATTCTTACACTAGGGATTAATTTAGAGTATATTTAATCTATTTAATAGGAACCATTGTTTCCCGTGGTCTCTCTGTTCCAATTCTCCAGATAGATCGATTCTTAAGAAAAAAAATGAAATGATATGAAAGTATGTCCTATCATAGGGCCTGCCTTCCTGCGAGGGACACTGGTAGTTAGAGAGTGATATTAGCAAGTTGAAATGTAAAACCAAGCTGAAGTGAATGTCATGACTCTTGATGATCTCCAAAGTCTTATGTGCTCAATGTATGTGATGTCGTTGATGGTTAGTGAAATATTTTGGAGGTAGGGACTCGGTATAGGAAATCAGTTTACTGAGGTACGTGCTTGAAGGGATGTTGGAATTTTGGTCTTTTGATTTTCAATCCCTGGTGTCCAGGAGAGGAACAAACCACTTATTTCACGTGTTCCCTCCCCGATGTCCAGACACTAGCCTAGAAGCAAAGGAGTCAATGCACTGCTGACTGAAGTTTGTGAACTTTCTGAAACAAATTAAATCTTCTTCCCAGAACTCTTTATCATGGGTACTTCACAAAGCATGAAAACCCAACATGTTAAAGTAAGGAGAAGCGTAATCTTCCAGGCTGTGGAGACAGAAACCCATGCATGAGATAGTGATAATCATCTTCTTTGATAAGAAGACCTTTGAGCAGAAGTTCAATAGGAAGGAGGAGTTGTGCTGTGTAGCTGTCTTCTAACAGAATCTGATTCCAGTGCAAGGTAGTTTTTCTCTGAGTTGTGCTAAATGTGTAACATATAGAACTATTGTTCCTATAGAGAGAGGAGACTCGGGATTTAGCAGGGAAGTTCTACAAGTAATAGAGTTGGCAGAAGGATTTATTTTAAACTGGAGAAAGATGGAAGCTATTGGATCTCAGAAAATCAAGACACAGATGGCAAGTCCACATCATAGCCTATGCAAGGAGTGAACCTGTAATGTTTAAAGCAAAAAATTCATTCTTTTTAGTACAGTTCTGGAGTTTGAGTTTGATCAAGATTTCTTTTTTGGAAAAAATAAAACAACTCTCTCCAGAGAGTTTTGAATGAATAATAAAGGACTTCACAGAACAGATACGTCACAATTCAGATATGCAACTACTTATTTTAATATATCAACTACTCACTTAATATATCCATTTCAGTAGCAAATGTTTCTAGAAAAGAAACAGGTAATTACAGGACTGGGTAGAACCCCACATTGTTGACTCTTGGTTTGCTCAAAGAAAAGACTTACAAGTAAGGGCACCAGAGCTTTGAGTGGTTTAGTGTCTTAACTGCTAGAAAAGATAGAGGTAGGTTGAGGGAGTGATGAGTCAAGGATGTTGAATTTGGTGAGAAATGTCTCCTTCCTCATACTTCCTGTGCATCATCCCAAAATCCTTACTAGAATTACAAAGGTTCAAAATGTTTAGGTTTTTTCTGTCCTTTTAAATTTGAAATTACCTTCTGACTTGCAAGTCTGCTCTGTGACCTGTCTCACAGACACTACCCATCACAAGACCATCGACCTATTCCTCAAAACAGATAATTCCAGCTTGATTTTAATGTTTTAAGTTCACATGCGAAGAAAAGGTTCCACTGTGGCATCTGTGTACAAGCAGGTCATTGTCACCCCTCCCATTACATGCATTTGATCATTCAAAACCTTTGTCTTTCCTTACTTAAGTTCTCTTCTCTCATGCCGTCTTTATGCTTCTATCATAGGTACACATATGCATAAGAATCTTGTGTCAACCTATGAGAGAAAGGATGTGGTATTGTCTTTCTTAATCTCTCTTATTTATTTCACTTAATCTAATAATTTCTTATTAGAAATAAGAGTCTATTGTGTAGTTGTACAAACTTTTCTTTACCCGTGTATCCGATACCGATGGATATCTAGGCTGCTTCCACTTCTTAGATATTGTAAATGGGAACTAGTTAACATCAATATACAAATGTCTCTATATTATGCTGTCTTGGACTCCTTTGGAAATATACCCAGTGGCATAGGTTGCTCATTTGGTAGTTCTATCTTTAGGTCTTTTTTTTTTTTTTTTTTTTTAAGGACTTCTCATACTAGATCCCAGAGAGAGAAGCCAGTTTACTTTACACTGAGTGTGAATAAAGATTTTTCTTCCCCCTTGTCAATGCTAACATTTGTTATCCTTTGCTTTCTTTATTATAGCCACTCTCATTGGGAGGAAATTGATTTGGAAAGAAATTTTAGCTTGAATTTTCCGAAGACTAAGGTTTGTGAATATTGATAGTTAATCTTACATGTCAACTTGATCATATCTAGCATTAACTAAGATCAGCTGTCAGACTACCTGAAAAGATTATCCAGATCAATATATTTACAATGCAAAGATCAGCCTTAGATCTGACTAGAAACTCCCAGTAGCAGACCAGATAAAAGGAATCGTAGAACAGAAGACTTTGAAGAGAGATTCTGAAGCTGTGCTAAAAAAAAACTCTCCTCCCTCCTGCCACCCTGCTTCTTCACTTCTTTCACTCTAGGAATCCTCCAACCTTTAGCTGTCACCCATTGGCCTGCTGGACTGAGCAGCTCTCAGCCTCCAGGACGTCTGCAGTGACTTAGCTGCCTCCAGCTTCAGCCACCAGCTATGTCGCCTCCACTATGGAAGACTGTTTATCCCCTCTAGAATTGTAAACTGAATAAATCCCCCTTTCTCCCTTAAATTGCTTGACCTTGAATGCTCTCTCACAGTGACAGTTAAGAGTAGCTATCACAGATTTAAATATTTCTTATCCATTTGTTTGTCTCCTTTTGTGCAGTCTACTTAGTTCATTAGCTTCTTTAATGCTCAGATATCTTCTGTGATGTTTGATACTACTTTGTATGTTTGAGATATTACTTTCCTGTCTGACTTATGATTGGCAGTAATTTCTTTCCCTTTCTCTAGACTACAGCTTCACTCTGGTAATTGTCTCTTTTGCTGTGTGGGATTTTAGATTTCAGGTAATCTCATTCATCAATTCCTTTATTATTTCCTGGGCAATATATTTGAGTCCTTTTGAGAAAACCCTTGCCTCTACTCCATCTGGAAGCGATTAAGTGTTTTATCCATTTTGCTTTAGCGGTTTCAAAGTTTCAGAAGTCTTTGATCCATTTTGAATTGATTTTGGGGCAGGGTAAGAGGTATGAATCTAGTTTCTTCTAAATGAGTGTGTACAGTTTAGCAGTAACATTTGTTGAAAAGATTAGACAGTTTTGAACACCTTTGTAAAAAATTAGGCATCTTTAGATCCAGAGGTTGGTTTCTGGAACCTGTAGCCTACTCCACTTGGTTCCTTGTGCATTTCTGCTGACACTGCAGACCAGCCTGAGCTCATGTATCCTGATTTCTCAAGCATTGCCAGGGATCCCTTGATTTTTCAGAGTCTCTGGTGCATACATACATATTAACATATTTTGCGTTTGAGTATTGAGAGGAATGTGACAGGAATCTTCATGGGGATGATGCCAAATCTACAGATTACTTTCAGTAATACACCTACTTTTACAATATTTATTGTGCAAATTAATAAGCATGTGTGGTCTTTCCACTTTTATAAATCTTTTGGAATTTGTTTCTTTAATGTCTCAAAGTTTCACGATGAGTTTTTTTCTCTTATTAAGTTTATACTAGTTCATTCATTTTTATATTATGAAATATTATGGATTAGAAAAGTTTGCTGATTGCTTTATTAGTATTCAAAAATGCCACAGAGTTTTGAATGTTAATAAGTGTTGTACAATTTTTTTGAAAGTAAAGATCAGATGTAAGAATTTTCTGGTGCAGACTGGAGGGTTTTCTAATCATAGAATCATGTCAGAAGAAAACAGGGATTCACTGAGTTCTTTCTTCATTTTCTGTTTTTAATTCACTTTTTTGTCTGTTAATGATTTGGCTATGATATCAAGCTCTATATTGAGTAAAAGCAGTCAGAATGGGCACTGCTATTTCATCTTTACACAAGGAGAAATGCTTTAGTTCCCCCTTCCATTTGGCATTGTTTTGGCTACAGACTCGTTGCATGAGCATTAATTGTGCTGTTCCACATTTTTTCTATTCTACAAGCACTTAACAGGAGGAAGGACTAACTGTTATCGAAAGCTTTTTCAGTTCCTTTCAGAATGATCATGTTTAATTCCATTCATATGTTGCATGAAGACTTTGCCTGGGAGACACCACACAACCTTCTTCCCAACCCAGACAAAAGTAAGGAGTGCACCAAGCTCCACTCTGATGAACCAATGAATTACCGCCCTTGCGTACGGGAGCAGGGTTGAGGGTTACTTACTGGAGGACATAGCGTGGCTGATGGCTATCGCGTCTTCCCTAAATGGAGTTAGACATTCATGTAAATGTTTACAGGCTTCTTTATGTTCCCGTTAAGCTTATAGATTTGCTTATTTTGAACCAGTACTTTGTCTCTGGGATGAAATTGACTTGGTTATGATGTAAGATCTTCTTCATGTGTTTTTGAATATGAAATACAAGAGATTTATGATAATTTGGTAATCAGGAATACTTATCTGCTGTGTTCTTGCTGGTGGCATCCTTCAACAATTTTGACCTTGATCGACACTGGTTTTGTAGAATGAGATTGCTATGTTGGTTCTCTTTCTAATTTGTGTAACATTTTGAGGTATACCATAGTTACAATATTGAGCATTCCTCTTTGGGAAAATTTTTCTTTCTGTTTTTAACTTGTTTTTAGGAATGCACTTTCTGATTTAATTTAAGTAGATCTGTGTGTTTAGGAACTTATCTATTTGTTCCAGATTTTCTAGTTTCATGCAGCATACATGTCAAGGCATTCCATAACTATTATTTTAGTTTCATTTGAATCTATGACATTATCATCCTTTAAATTCTAGTTTTATTAACTTGGATCATTTTTCTATTTCTTTCATTTAATTTGGCTGTGTGTTGAACAATCTTGTCACCTTTACCAACAAAACATCTTTTTGCTCAAGTGAGTCTGTGTGTTGTTCTTTTAATCTCCATTTCATTAACTTTTGCCTTATTATTATTTGCTGCTACTAAAGATCTTAAGTTAGACTTCTTGTTTTTTTGGGGTATTTGAGGTCTGTTTATAATGAAGAAGTTCACAAAGAAAGCTGTATGAATATAAGAAAGAAGTAAAAATAATAGACAAGATCATATTTTTCAAAAAAGAAGAATATCTACAACAATGAAACATTCCAATAAAGTAAATTCAAACTATTGATAAAGTAAAGGGTAAAAAATGGAAAACACATGGGAGCAGGGGAAAGTTAAAAAAAGGGTAAATACCCATTAAGGAATTAGACAACAGTGCAAAGGTAAATAAATATACATCTATCTTTTTATGTAAAGTGAAATAATTTCTAAGATTAAAATAAAATATAAAAATAGGGAGCATAAGGAAAAGAAGAAGAAGATGCAGAAGAGGAAGAGGAGAAAGAAAAAGTAGGACAGGAGGAGGAAGAGGAGGAGAAGGAAGAAGAGGAGGAAGAAGAGGAAAAGGAGATTGAAGACAGGCAGGACGAGGGAAGAGGAAGAATGAGCAAGAGGGAGGAGGAGGGAAAAAGAGTAGTAGTGAGGAAGAAGAGGGGAAGAGGAAGACCAAAGTCGTTGAAGTATTGAAGATATTCCTTGCATCCTTCAAATAATATGAATATCAAATATGCACACAAGGTTGACGACTAAAGCAGCTAAACTTGGACTCCTGGGTTTTATATGGTTTATATGGTGTCGAGTCTGTTCAGGAAAGTGTGATATTGAACAGTTACCTTCACTTTACTTACTTCCCATCTTTCCTACTAGGGATCTCTGCGTGTCACACTTGGTTGTTTGTTTTTTTTTTTTTTTTTTTTTTTTCAGTGTGGGCTAAACCGATTTGCTTGCTTCCACTGTTTTATCTCTTGGATGTCTCATGTTCTATCTAGGGCATGTCTGCTGGGTGCCCGGGGAGTGTGGGAAGTAATCACATGTTGGATCTACACGAGTGGACGACCTGTCTGTGCTTTTCAAAGCATCCGGATCATCAATCACCCTGCTAGAGGTGCAGCTGTAGGAGTCAAGTAGAGTTCTGCAGGGCACGAGTTTCCCTTCTCCTTCCTTCAGAAGAGCATAAGAAGCAGCTGCAGCAGAAGACAGCGTGTGCAGGGTCTGAACCTACATACATGTTCTCTGTTAGCCTCTTGTACAGAGTACCTTAGTGGGACAGACGAAACAGGAAGTGGGCATGTAGGGAAGAAGAGAGAAGTCAGGAAGTGAAGGGCTACAGCCTTGACTGACAGGAGGCCACCACCACTGCAGCCCCTGACAGGAAGAGGGAAGGAGGAGAAGCCTTGAGATTCGATGATGACAGACTGTCTACTCACATCCTCCTCTCTCAACACAACTTCAATCAGTAGCTCTGGGTGACTTTGTGCTTTGGTGTTTGTTTCGTTTCAAACTAATCAGTTTCAAGAGACAAGAAATCTGCTTAAAGACGATCCCCAGATGAGACAGTGAGCCAAATTCTACAGCTGTATGTAGTTCTTGAAGAGCTGAGGAACCTTGAGGAACCTTGTGAAGCAGAAGAGAGCCGCAGGCTGCTGGGTAAGGATCTTGGGCTTGGTGAGGTCAGAGAGGAAAAGGCTGCTCAGAGTGGCTTAAGCTCTCTCCATTCCTTCACCGCGTCACTTGGAATCATAACCTTCAGCAGGAAGAAAATAAGAGGCCATGATAGGAATCAAGCTGAGCAGATGACACATCTTTCAACATAGCTCCATGCACAGAGCCAATGGGAGGAAATGCTTCTGGTCCTGCAGGAGGGGTCAGGGGGTTACCCCAGCAGAGTCAGACCCCACCCCCACCCCTGCATCCACACACAGTTACTGAGCACTCTGATCACAGAGAAAAGAGCAAGGCTAAGACCTCCTGAGCCTTCGAAGATCCAAAATAGCTGCGGTCACTGGGAATCCTATGAGTTTAGCCATCTGGGTGGGGTAACAAGATCTGTAGGCTTGCCTTCGGAAGTTTTTAACTGGCTGCTGGATCATCCTCTCTTTGGCCTACGGAACAGGCAGGAAGTCAGCTGCATGGGGATCTAAATTCCTCTTCCATTTAATGGAGACACAGTTCAGGCCATGCTTGTCCCTGTAGGTTTCACAAAGGGACTAAATTTAATTGACAGAAATCCCTTCCTGCTGGGTTGATTTTCACCATTTGTGAACAAGCTTGTGATAATTCCAAGTAAATTTTGTGAGGCTTTCTGAAGCAGCAGAGTTAATTAGTTTCACACTGAAATTTCTTTTCTAATAAAGAATTTTTTTCTCTCTAGGAAGGTCCATGTCTGAAATATGGTGAGCATCCGACAGCATCCTGGAGAAATCAAAGTCAACAGGTGTGTTATGTACTGTAACTGATGACATTAGTAGATACTCTGACAATCACAGCCCATGTCACAAGAGAGAAGAGGAAAAGAAACACAAAACTGGTTACACGTGCCCCGCATGGCCTAAATATTGTGGTCTCTTTAGGAAAATTAGTAGCTAGCTTGCAAGTACAATCTTCACATTATTATTTTATAATATGATTTGGTTTAAGCAAATAATTATGAATTTACCTTGGTAAGGATCATTAATCTATAAAATTTAGAACATTTAAACAGTATTTTTTCTTCTCTTATCATTTGCTATATTCATCCATCATCCTTCAATAAAAATATTCTTAAATTTGCATTTAAGAATAAGATAACGTATTCCACACATTAATGTGAAGCATTTTCTTTTTGCGTATGTATGATATAGGGATGAATGTATCTATATGTGTTCACCTGCATCGTGTGCACATTTATGGAGATGCAAAGTCTTCCTCAAGTGTTCTCTATATTTTATTTTTGAAAACTGATCCCTACCTCAATCAGAAACTCACTGATTCTGTTGATGTGATTGACCAGCAAGTCTCGGCGATCTCCTATCTTCACCATCCCATTACTGAGATTGCAGGTAGGTCAGCTCTCTGGCATGTGTGCTGGGATCTGAACTCAGGTAGTCACACCTCTGCAGCAAACACTTTGAAGACTGAACCATCTCTCCAGCTCCCATGTGATGTCTTTTCACAGTCAAATCTAACCATGGACTATTTTTATTATATTTGTACAAATCTTGAAGTAATAATTTCAGCAAATAAGAATTAGTGAATTCTGATGTGACCCCTGGGCTCTGTGAATCTCCTCTGAGTAAGCAGGAGGCATTACTTTACATGCAGAGCAGCCTAGCAGAGACTAGTGCAGGCCTGCCAAGATGTAAAATCCCTGGGTAGTCTGGCTTCTGTAGCCAACCCTGGCTCTGCTCCTTCAGCCCAATGTTCTCTGTAGAGTTGGTCTCTACCCATTTCCTACCTCCACTGGACTCTGTCCCAGGATATGGTCCATGGCCTGGCCCTGTCAGAGCTGGAGCGCAATGCCGTCCGCCATGTTGACAATGGGAATCTTACTATCTATGGTGGACTGGACATTTTGTGAACCATTTCATCGAACACTACTAGATCTCTGTAATTCTCATCCTGAGGGTGCAAAGATTGTACAAGATGTAGAAGTCACCACCAGGACCAACCTCAGACACCAGACCTCAGTATTCTGTTACTGAGTTACACTGTTGAAGAGTTATCAGTTATGCCCTTTCTATAGGAAATGGGGCATGATGATGTGTGGCATATGGTGGCACGAGGGGGTAGGAGGAACTCAGGCACTGGCCGGGGGGGGGCTGTGAGTGATCCTTGTAGCTGGAGTGCCACGCGCAGCACACTTCCTCGGTCTGATGCAGTTGCCTAAGACGACCTTCAGTATGCACGGTAAAATGAACCCAGTGAAAGGTGAATGCGTGAACATTCAGACCAAGGTGAACACAGAGCAGCCAGGGGCATCGAGGAAATTTTAGACGTGATATTAACGTCCTGGAGCTCCCAGGCAGGAAGGGCTGAAGGCCAAGTCAAGTCCTAACTGTAGCTGCCAAGGAGGGAATTGGAGCCTTCAGGACTGTTCGAACAAAGTAAATGAGACAGTAGAAGGGTCACTACTGAGTCATGGCCTAGGAATCTAGGAACCCCTAGAATTAGGGGTTTTTAAATAGTCCCCCCTAAAGTTGTCCTTAAATTCCGCCCTCCCAACATACAGACTGGAAACAAAAATCAGATCATAATCGGGCCCAGATGAACTCTCTGAAGACTGTATATATGAAAAAGATTCTCGTGAATTGACAGGAAGCTGGGAGAGCTTACTAGATTAAACTTGAATGTGTTTGGCTACACTGACCAAAAAATAAAAATTTTCTACATTAGATCATGCAGTCCAAGGTGGCATGGCAGACTGCCTGTGAAAGCACTCATTTATCTCCATCATTGAGATTGTACTTTCAGAGTTATTCCAGAAAACTCACATCAAAGGTCAGATGTTATTATTTTCCAACTTGTTGTCACACATGAAGTGAATGTGAGGTACAAGCACTCATTCCAGGCAGTGGATCAGTTGGGGATGCTTTTATTCTCATGGTAGTTATGTGGTTGCAATGACGATTCTGTCATCTACAAAACTCCAGAATGTTTGCTGTCATTTGCATCACAGGAGAAAGCAACTGCTGTAGAACTAAAAAAGAATATAGAAAAAATATCACAAAAATGAACCAGAAAATATCTATCAGCAAGGATTGTCGTGAACAGTTTGTTCCACAGCCTCTGATTCTTTAATCACGTCTGTGATGATTCTGGGCAACATGTGGCAATGTCCTGTCTCTAAAGGACCAACAATACCTATAGGCATGTCCAGACTTTTTGATATGGCAGCACGACATTATCATATGAAAAGTAAATCGGATTGCAAAGAAAAACTACAAAGCAAACTGGGAACTCTTAAACGTGATTTAAAATTTTGTGTTGGACTGGATTGTAGCTACCTTTACCATGTGTAACCTACCACTTCAAGTTGAACACACATGAAAATTTCCAAATAGCACAAGCTCCTATGAGTTAAACACTTTTGAAGTTCTTAAAAAGGTGCAGTACTATTATGATAGCCAAAGCTGTAGAAATAACATTGATGGATAATAATATAGAAGCATGACAGATGGTATGATGATTAGTCCTAACTATCAGCTTAACATGATCTAGGACCAGCCGAGAGGCGAGTCTTTGATAACATCCATGAAATACTATATTGGTTGTCAATTGATGTGGAAAGACCCACCTTATTGGTAGGAAGGACCATTTCCTATGCACAGAATGTGGAGCAAGTGACCTGTCCCAGTGTATCCAGCAGCCATGCATTGTTCTCTGTTACAGACTATGAATGTTGCGCTACTATTTCTCTCAGACTCCTGTTGCTGTGACTTCCCTAACAGGGTGGACCAGTCTAGAATGAGGAGCTGAATAGATACTTTCCTCCTTGCATTGCTCTTCTGACTTTTATCAGTGCAACACAATCTTTGCTTAAAAAAATTTCTTAAAGAAGAAATCATGATGTAATCATCAAGAATTTCTGAATTCTTGTATATTACCAAAAAATAAGCAAAACATTTTAACGTAATTATCATTTAGCTCAATGCTTTATGCCCTTTGCATTTTATTGGCAGTGAAGGTCTTAAGTGGTTTGGAGAAATTTTTTCATCAAAATTATTCCACAGTGATACTATTCAAATGTAGCAGTAATTAATTATTAATGAAATAATATTTAGAGATGGTTAACTGGGATGTCACTACCAGAAAGAGACCAGCTAACCCCTTTGTACCCTAAGTACAAAAATTCTTCATGTTCTCATGAATAGCTCCCTTTCTGTTATTTCAGGCATACTATGGTGGTATTGTGTTGCAGAAATGCAGAATCCATGCAGTCAATGTATATATCCTTCAAAAATATGTGTGCTGAAACCTATTCTCGATGAGATGTACTTAAGTATATCTCATGTACTGAACAGTTTTGACTTGAGTCTGCAGGTGAGAAACAGTGGAAGATTAAGGAACAGTGTCTACTGAGCTGTTCTGGGGTCATTTGGAGCAATGTTGGGGCCTGACTGAGGTAGCAATAGTTTCATGGAAACCCTAAATTCTTACAAAAGTGAGTTTTAAGAATGATTGTTATTTTTAGCTTACTACTGGCAACATGATCCCTCCCACCTTCACTGGCTTCTGACTTGCAATCACAGTGTTTCCATTGAAATGGCCTGATGCTAGGCAATGCCCTAAGTGCTCCATATGTATAGTTTACAAAGAAAAAAACCTTTTTTACTAATGAAGTTGCCTACCTCGGGTATTTATTTATAGTAAAAGAAAATGTGCTAATTAAAAATCCCCTAATTATAAGTGAAATAATATTTAGATATGGGTAAGTAGGATGTCACAAGAGTGATGGAGTTCATACCTACCCCGACAAGGAATGATACGTGAAAAGTCTTTTCTTGCATTATGAGTAGAGAAGGCAAAGAATGAAAACTAAAGCCTAGAAGAAAAACTCTTGCTGGACATGAGCTCTCCATACACCTTTACCCTGTACTTCCTGCTCCTTGGAGCTTTAAGGGCTAAACTGCTTAGTCTGTGGGATTTTGTCAAGAAATCTAAGCTAAGGATTAGATAAAGTTAACAATTATCAAACCTACTTTATCTTGACTTCTAGAAAGTCAAGAAGGAAAAATTCATGAAACACTCCACTTGTGTGTCCGGGATGATCTTTCCAAACCCTGAACTCAAGGCAACACTAAGTGTTTATGTAAATGGCTACCTTAGTAAAACGATAATAACTAATATCAATATGGTCATGCTTTATTGTGTAGTATTAGTATAGGATGACCATCCACCAATATCCATTGCTTATAGTGGAGACAAGTGTGACATGATAAAAGAAGTCTTGATCTGGCTTGAAAACACCTCATGATGATTCAAGTGAACTGTGTATCCATTGACCACTAGATGTAATGAGTAATGAGGGTAGATGGGACTTTCTGGAGCCTTCTACTCCACCCTTCCTGGCAGCAGTCTAAGAAGTACGTATAACACATGTATGAAGAGACAGAAGAATCCTAAGTATTTGGGGGCACCATAGATGTCACATTTTCTTTTAATTTTTAAATGTGTTGATTTATTTCATTTTTAGCATTTTATCCTATTTGTGAGACAAATACATAGCTATATAGATAGAAATATGTACGGAGAGAGGAGCAGTGGGAGATAAATCTAGATGGACAATGCAATGGTGGAGGTCAGAGGACAACTGCTTTTGGAAGTCACCTCACTCTTTCCAGCAAGTGGGATTCTGGGGCCCAAACTCAAGTCAGCAAGGTTTGGACAGACACCTTACATGTTGGGCCACCTTGCTAGGCATGTGATGTTTCTATGCTACTCAATTTGTAGTGTTGGATGGTTTCTCATATCACTTCGCTTACTACTTGACCACTTTTACTTTTAAGTCTTTTACAGTACATAGCAGACTTAATTTGCTTATAAATGAAATAATTTCCTCAAATATTTAATTCTGTTCTTTGTTGCAAGCCGGATGGCATGCATGCACGTGTGCGAATACCTTATCCTGAAGCAATGGGCTTCATAGTCACACGAAGTGACCTCTTCAGAACTCCTTTAATGCCATTGTTTTTTTCAATATTTCCAAAAGCATTTCCTCAAAATGTGTTTCTTATTATAGTCTTGATATTTCTCCCATGATTTTTGTTACTCTTCTTTAAAATTATTTATTTATTTATTTATTTTTCCAATCATACAAACTTAATGGGTACCCTGGTCCCTTCCCTCTCTCCACCTCTCCCCTGTCCCCCTTGCTCCCTCCCCACTTTTCTCCCTCCTTTCACTCCCCTCCTCCCTTTCTCCCAGTGCCCCCCTTTCCCCCTCCAATCTTTAGAGCATCCTTTAGTGTGAATGTTAAACTTCCTCTGTGCCCTCCACTCTAATGAGGTGTAAGGACTCAGTAGCATTGCCTAGAGCCCTTTCTTGGGCTCCCCTTTAGTATGGGAACACAGTATTGTGACTGTTAATCCCTCGCCTCTAAGGGTCCTATTGCCTGTGATCCATGCTAGACTTTGGGGGGTCATTGATATGTCAGTCATTGCACAAGTCCTATTATGGTTACTGTGGCCCTAACTTGTGTGGGGTATCTTACGTATTGTTGCTCCTCTCCATCTTTAGGCTCTCAAAATCTTACCACCCCCTCTTCTGCAAATTTCCCTGAGCTTTAGGATGGGGAGAGATTAGGCTGGTCTGGTTCCAGATGATTAACGAAGGGTCTCTGAAGTTTTGAACTATGGATTGTTGTTGTTTTCAGTTTTGCTGTCCTGCACCGCTCTTGGCTCCATCCTGATGGGTATTGGATGTCACCTCCTAGCCAGAGATAAAAGGCCATTAAAATGGAGTCTTACTATAAGAGTAGATTCAAAGGTAGATGGAATGAGTGGAAGACCACGGTGGGCAGGGGGTGTTCAGTCTTCCATTTGCAGGATGGTTACCATCTATCTGCCAGACTCTATGCCTCCCTGATTGGTGAGATCAAACCCCTTCAGTTGCAAGTGACCAGGAAGGAAAGTGAGTGGGCTTAACCAGATGTCTCTCTACTTACTTGTAGTACTTGATGGTGGCCTATTTTCTCTGCTGTAGCATGATCCCCTCTCTCCTTATTTCTGGGGGTCCCTCCTTCCCCTTCCTTCCTGTTTATAATCTTTGCAATTACTGTAAGCATTACAGAGATTTATCTTTGAATATGTCATTAAGTGGGGTTGATACTAGGATCACCTATTAGGGATAGTACATATGGTGCATTAATTTTCTGTGTCTGGGATACTTCACTCATGATACAGAAATAGTTATTCTCACTTTACATAGAGTCTTCCTAAACATTGTGGCTTCTGAGTCTCTGAATTCCAGAGAGGTGTTTAATCAACCCCCTACCACCCATGTGGAAGTGGAACCTTTCCTTCGAGGAGTTGCTTTCCAATTTTCTCATATACCTGCATTTTAAAAAGAAAATGGCAAGAATGACAATTCAGGGAAAAACCAAGGATGGCTTTTCTGACTACCTTTCAGTGATAATAAATTAATTGTTGAAACTGAATGTTTCATATTCATATGCTACCCTTCAGGTTAGTGTGGCATCAACAGACAGGGCAGGCATTTCAAAATACAATGGCATTGAAACTTTATTAGAAAGTTGAAAGAAAAATCAAGATTCTTTCAGATGGCTTGCCAAACTTCTGTCCATTAAGGTGTTTTCCTCTTACAATGTTGTTTGCAATGCCCTTTTTATGATTATATTCATGTTTCCAGTTGTCTCCTTTAAACTCTTAGAAAGGAACTCATCTATACAATTGCTGTAAACCTACACACAGACATCCGTACTGGATAAACCTCTCAAAAGGCATCCTGGTAAATCTGTTTCTGATTTGCTTAAGATATTTTTATCATCAGTATTAAATAGAGATGTTTATGAAACATGTCCCTTTATCTTCTATACTTGAACAATCATTGCAGAGAATTAGGTCTATCTCCAAATTCCTTTCTGCAATTGTAATTTCTGTAATATGGAGGGTATTCAGATATTCAAATCCCTCTTACAAACCTAAGAGTAATACTTCGGGAGTAATCACTGGCCACTTGAGATTCATTTCACTTGATCTTGCCTTGAAAGCAAAAAGGTACGTTCTCTTCAATGCAGTAATCAAGAAGAATGCTACAAACACAAATTGTAGTTTTTCTATTTGATTCTTCATCTCCTTACATCTCTATATAGTATTTTTTCCTTTTCGTTTGTGTGTGTCTGTGTGTGTGTGTGTGTTCTGTCTGTCTATCTGTTTGAATCAGAGGGCACTCTGTGTGCTTGAAGAGATCCAAGAGTGATTTTGGAAATCATCCTGGATTCCTCTCCCTCTTTGTTTGCTTTGATCTGGGGTTTCCCAGACTCTGCCTTCCTGTGCCAGAAGTGCAGGCTGCCACCATTTCCATCTGGCATTTTTACGTGCTATCTGGGATCAAAATCCAGATTTTTCTGCTTGCCAGGCAGAGATTTAACTCCTGAGACATCTCTTCAGCCCTACTTTATATACTGTGTAATCTGATAAATTTTTCTGGCACTGAGCTTTCTCAAATGGTTTTGTTCCTATTTGTTTGTAGTATGTCTTTTGGCTATAATCCTGGGAGATTCACAAAGCAAAAGATTCACAAAGCAAAACCAGAGTCTTCTTACTCCAATACACATTTTGCGATCAGGATGCTTTTGTGTGACCGCATGATGAGAGCCCAAGCAAGTACAGGCTTGTAGCATTCTGCACTACGCACTAAATATTTTGCCAATGCATAATCCCTTCTCCCACCTGTCCATCAAAAAGCTGTAATGAGACTTAATCTTCAACTGCCACTGTCTTTCCAATGCAGAGCCATGAGCAAGAAAAGTATGGAAAAATCCAAGTAGGCAGGACATTAAGCAGGAGTATTTGAAATCATAAACTGATGCAACACATAAACCTATGTGTTTCCATAGTCATCCTTTCTGGGGCTTGCTTACATGTCAGTCTGCTCTAATCCATGCCACATCTGAGCAAATCAAACAGGCAAGAGAACCAGACTTCCAAATTCAAATCCTCAAGCTTAATTGGTATTATTTGGACATTTTTTTTATTTTTGCATTTGTTCCATAAATTATACCTAGTTTTCCTTGGTTGCTCCTTTGATTATTTTTTCCTCTGAGACAAACAAATGGAAGCAATAGAAATTTCATATTGATATTAAAATATATTATTTTTAACTGTTTCATTTCCTACAAATTTTTATTTCAGTAATTTACCATTTCGACCCCTTCACTCATGAGATTACTATTTCTTGAAAAAGTATTGGAATGTGCTGATGTGGCTTATAACAAATGAATCCTTGATAAAGTGTTTTTATCTTTTTTATCAAGAGTTCTAACGTAAATCCATTATGGAGGAATTGCAATTCTATTTAACGCATAGACTTTTTTTTTTTTATTTCTGCTCATACAAACTTAACAGGTACACCTGTCCCCTCCCTCCCTCCACCCCCCACCCTCTGTTCTCCCCTCCCCTCGCCCCTCCCTCCCCATCCTCCAAGGCCTCCCCCTCCCATCCCTGGAGCACCCTTTAATGTGCATGCCAAACTCTCCTCTGGGCCCTCCTCTCCGATGAGGTTCAAGGAATGTGTTAAGCATAAGAACACTACCGTGGCTGTCAATCCCTGCCGCCAAGGATCCTAGTGCCTTTAGGAAACGCGAGACTTTGTGGGGTCAATAGTGTGTTGGACATTGCACAGGGCATACAAAGTCCTATTATGATTACTTTGGCCCTAACTTGTGTGGAGTATCTTGTATATCATTACTCCTCCCATCCTTGTGCTCTTCCAGTCTTACCACACCCCCTCTTCCGCAAATTTCCCTGAGCTTCAGGATGGGGAGAGATTAAACTGGCCCATTTCCAAGTGGTTGATATAAAGTCTCTGATGTTCTGAATTATGGTTTGTTGATTTTTTTTTTTTTTTTTTGGTTTTGCTGCTCCTGCAATGCCCTTGGCTCCATTCTGATGGGTATTGGAAGTCACTCCTTGCAGTCCTTGATGGTGGCCTATTTTCTCGGCTGTAACATGGTCCCCTCTCTCCTTGTTTTTGGTGGGGTCCTCCTTCCCCATCCCTCCTGTTTATAATCTTTACAATTACTGTAGGTATTACAGAGATTTGTCTTTGAGTGTCTCTAAGTCGGTTTGGTACTAGGATCCACCTATTAGGGAGTACATATGGACTTGGCTCTATCCACATGGGTATTGGATGTCACCCTGACCAGAGATGAAAACCTGTTAAATTAGAATCTTGTTATATGAGTATATTCAAAGGTAGATGTAATAAAAGTAGGAGACCGCGGTGAGGGAGGGGTCAATCACCCATTTGCAAAACGTTAACACATAGACATTAAACACTGAAGAAGATGTTGGTTTTTTGCTATATCGGTCCAGTGCCTAGAATTGTGCCTGAAACATACTTCAAATGGACTTATGTCATGGGCCAGCGAAGAAAACAATGGGTTGAGTTAATTCATTAAAAGTGCCTAAAAGTAGGCACATGAATCGTTTCATCTTGGCAGTGATAAGTTGTCTCTGGAAATAACTTTTGATTGACAGTGTGAACATCAGTACAATGGCACATAAGCAGAAATTCTTCTTTCTATAAGGCATGTGAACATCTAGATGACCTAGTGTCTTCCTGAGATCTAGAGAGTATGGGAAAAATAGAACAATAAGAATGGTGGAAGTACGGGAAGACATTTGAGAATTACCAGCATTGAAGATAGTTGAGCAGAGGCCTCCATGTCCTCTGACCAGAACATCATATCCTCTGAAGTGCTGTGTGGTTTATTTGTGCCACGAGCCAAGCACCAGCTTGAACTGACTGGTGTGCACAGGAGTAGGTGGAAAACTTGGGCAGAGAAATCTACAAAAGCAAACAACTTAAAATGATCCCCGCAGTATATGTGCAACACACACACACACACACACACACACACACACACACACACACACACACACAAATCAATGAGTTGCTTCTGTTCCACTCTCACCATGTCACTAATATTTTTGAAGCCTCATATTCCACAAAAGCCTCGTTGGCTTGTTGATTTCTGATATTTTAAGCAATAAAAAGGTAAAAAAAAAGTATTCATGCAGTCTGACAAAATGGAGTATGAAGATCAAGTTCAGAAATGTTTATTTTTTTATCTGAAAAGTTATCAGTACTTGCTTCACTTACTTTTAGAAAAGAAAGCAGTAGTTACCTGAGACAGAGGAAAGCCATCCTGCCTGCTCTCAAGGGAGCCACACCAATTGCTGGAACCATCTTGGGCTCGTCTTTTCTGACTCCAGCTCTGGTTTAGTAGCTTCTGGTGCTTCTGTCTGCAGGCATATTACAAAAACTGTTGCTGTGCAATCTTAACCTCACAACCATCAACTTACGAGGTTTTCCCTTTATCCAGATGCAATAAAAATTAATAAGGCAAAAGCACTTGTTGTATTTTAGCCCCTGGTTCATATAGTAAATGAGAAGCCGAAAGAGAAAGCACTGAAGAAGCAGAAGAGGAAAGAGTAAGACAAGCTACCGTGATCCTCCAGTCTCTACACTTACGAAGAATACAGCACTATGAAATTATGCATAAATAGCTGCACAGCTTTTTGAAATTTGAAAGCCTTTTAATGGCCTAGGTGATATGCTTGATATTTTCTTTAAAATTATTATGTGCAGAAGAATAATTATCTCCAATACTGTGCATCATCGTCTTTACCCATGTCAGGGTGGAAGGTTTCAGACTGACCTTTGTGTGTTCTTCATTTTATCTTTCATTACACATGAGCTATTTCAATACATTAAATTATAGGAAATGGACTCCATATCATCAGTTATATTTTCACTCTTTTATTCCTTTTTAAAAGATGATATAGATTGATTTTGTTGTGGTTTTGGTTTGATTTGGTTTATTCTTTTATGCAGATGTAGATTTATTAAGATCCTTCTGCATCCCTCATTGCCTAGACATTAGTATTTACCAACTCCCTAAGTGTCTTTTGAAGATGTCCAAATATCAGATAATTGTAGACAGCCTTTCTCATAGTCATTGTAGCTACCTATCATCTATCTATTTATATCTATCATTTATCATCTATCTTTCTATCTGTCTGTCTTGTAGCTATCTACATCATCTATTATCTTTTGGTCTATCTCATCTATCTAGTATATGTAGAATATTATATATATATATTACATATATATTTAGATCAATCTATCATCTGTCATTTTATATCTAGCCTTCTATCATTTGTCTAGCATAGCTACAATATTAATAAATTTCCCATCTATTTTCTATTTATTATCTAGCTCTCTGCCATCAACACCATTACATCTGCTAAATTCCATGTCTCCCTTGGAATTGCTGATAAATGTCATCATGGGATGCCAGCATGTGTTAGAGGACACTAAAGAAAATTTATGACCAACACAAAATGGTAATCGTCCTTTCTTGATGAATCATAAATTACTGCATCAAAATATTTCTGAATCTTTTCTTCTGAAGAGTATACATTTAAACTTCTTGATATAACAACTCCTTTAGAAGTTGAAACATTTTAGAGCAGAAGCATGATTTCCTATGGTGCCTCCCTTGGTTTTGGGAAACTTTGGCATCATGAATTGAGGTGCATAACTACATGATACCTCACCAAGAGCCCGAGTCCAGCAAGCACTTTCCAGCCAACTTGTAGGAAAGATGACACGTCTCTTTGTTAAAGCAATAAAATAATGTGAAATCCTTTACTCCAGCATAACTTCTCAATACTTACTATTTACTGTCCACTAACTGTATGAGTTGGAGTAAATTGAAAAGTCAAAGAACATCTATGTATTTCTTCACTCAATGGATATTTGTTAACTTCCTAATGTATACCAAGCAGAATACCAGGATTGTTTTAAGCATATCAGGAAAAGCACCCCAATATCTGTTCTCATAAAATTTGCCTCTTAAAGGATGAACTTCAGAGGAACATACCAAATGATAAATAGTTTGCTTTTTCTACATAGATGAAGTAGCGGAAATTTTCTTATTGTGTATATATTGTTTTATTGTTATCATTGTAACTTATACATTTATATATTCTATGTATAATATTTCAGTTACTGCTGTGTGTTTGACCATATTCACAATGGTCTGTGGGAAATATTAAATAAAATATGTACTGAGAGGCATACCAAACAGTTGGGTTTTCATGTTTTTCTCTTGTTTTTCCCTGTTATGATGTGGATAATTATTTGGTTGTTTCAGCTGAGTAGATACTGAGTGTGTGACCTTGTGTTTCCTGGACATAGCTTCTATGGTGACATGCCCTGGTCTTTAGCAGTAAACACATCTAGATGTTTAATAGTTTTGAAAGTGCTAGAAATTTCAACTCATAGTTATAATTGAAAAGAAAACCATTCTACTAATTATAATTGAAAATATAATCATTCCACTAAGGCTGTTTCTAATTTCATTTCTATTTATATACAATGGGAAACAGAAAAGCAAGATATAAACCTTAGCTTAAAGTGCCAAAATCTTCCATTTCCAGTCCAACCTGCTAAATAATTGCAGTAGCTCATCTATTTTAAATGAGCCTTGAGAAGATATTAGCAAAAGCATCTACTGTACTTTTCTTAAAGATCACATCAAAATAGTGTATTCAAATGTGTTCTATGATATCCTAAATATTCTAGATGACTTAGATTTAAAATATTTTATTTATTCATTTAACTATTTTTATTTGTTTGTTTGCTTGCTTGTTTGCTTGTTTTCAACTTCCTTGTATATGTGTGCTGAGTGTATACATGTTTGTATGTGTGGGATTTAAATGGATGCTTGTGCTTGTATATTTGGAAGTCCAGGGTCCATAACAAGAATCATCCTAAACAGCCCTTCTTCATTAGTCATTACTCTGAACCTGGTTCACTCATCATACCTATGGCTTCCTGATAGTGTTTGTCTATAGATTTTCACCTTGTGCTGGGCTTCCCAGTCTCTGCCTTCCAAGGCTGTGATTACAGGTGAGTCACGGTGAAAGACAGACATTAATGTGGTTCTAGACATCTATATTCCAGGCCTTTGTTTGTGTGGTAAGCTTTATAATTGCTCAGGCTTCTCCTCATTCTTAAAATTACACCTTCAATGGATGGAGTTTTTATTTTTGCACCGAATTTATCTTTAGAGAGAGGAAAGTATGAAAATTGGTGATTACTAAAATGTAGCCTTATGTTCTAGAATTGAATTAAGCACTCTGAAATGTCAACTATATTTTAATATATATATATATATTTCTATGACTGCAGATTTTGCTTCCTGCTTCAGTAGAAAGACACTTACTGAGCTGTAGTGTTGGTTAGTCCAAATGTGTTCACATGGTCTTTCTTGCTTCTGAATTCCTTGTCAGAGTTCCAACCAGGTGTGACCACACCTTCATTAACTAAGATCAGCTGAGACCACCTGAAGACATGATCTGAATCAACACATTTATAATACAAAGACAAGCCATAGATCTGATGGGAACCACCCACTAGTGGACCAGATAAAAAGAACCACAGAATAGAAGGCTGGAAAGAAGAGAAACTCTCCAGGAATACTCTAGCCAAGTGAATGTCTGCCGCGATTTAGCCTGCCTATAGCTTCAGCCACCAGCCATGTCCCCTCTGCCTTGAAAGACTGTATCTCCCTTCTAGAACCCTAAGGTGAATAAATTTCCCTTTCTCCCTTAAGTTATTTGACTTTGGGTGTTCCCTCACAGCAATAGTTAAGAGTAACCTCTACACCAGGTTATTCTTATCTCTTGGAAACCATCATGGTTGTTTTTCACCCTTGTTCTGAGAGTTCTATCTGCTGAGGTGATTTCCACTTTGACACAATGAGCTGCTATTATAGAGACCAGCAATTGTTAATTAATCAGCATTATTGTCACCTTAACTGTACCTTTTGAAAAGAAGATACGCTAATACCTTTATCATTAATTTTACTGTGAGAATCACGTATTGTGTGTCTTGCCATTGAAGGCATGCAGAACAATTTTTATTGTATTTTCAGGATATGTTCTCAAGATCTAATATTTCATCTCATATTTTTGTCAGCTACTTTGGACATTTTTATCCATCAATGGATGTTTTTCACTCATAGTAGTTAGTTCTCACTCTTTTCCCTAAGTATTCCATGTTTTCCCTCCTACAACTGCAACATTTTGTATTTAGCATTCAGTAAAGCATGAAGCATGCATAGGCCATATTCAATTAGTGTGTTCCTTAAACTGCAAGAAAGAACATGGCCCAGGTTGCTCACACTGATGAGACCCACAAACAGGGCTTCTTGGAAATAGCATAAATTTCATGTCACCTAATATGGAACTCTAGATGTTCGAAGTATAGCCAGTGGTAGGATCTTTGATACCCTGGAGGATAACTAACTTTATTTTGTCACTCTTAGTGTATCCTGTTATCTGGATATTTTCGACGTTTTCTTTTTTAATGCATTGCCAATTGACTTTCATCTCTGACTTCCTGACCACCTAGAATTCCTTATGTGAATCTGTCTTAAAATCATTTTATTTTCAGCACATCAGCCATATTGGACCAGGATGCACTTTGCTCTATCCTGCTCTCATTCTAGCAAGTACAACTAGCTTATTTTCAAATAAAGTTGCATTCTGAGGTCCTTGATATTAGAATTTGAATGCTTTCAGCTTCTAATTTATGCATGCAATGATTAATGAGAGTACTCTTTCTTGTTGGGGAAGGCTTATTTTAAACACTGTGGTAATGAATAATGTTATAATTTTTACTGCTTCAGATGGAAGTCCCTACAGAATATATGCATTTTATAATGATGATATGAGCCAGAATTCAGGGTAAATTATTACTACCAGGGGTTGCAATATTGGATAAAAATGAACCCATCATATAGCTCCCTACCTAAGATGCAGTATCCACAATTTTTCTTAAATAGTATTGCTAGTAGAATTCCAGTGGAAGGCTTCATGTATTATTTTGTTTCTAATTAAATAAAGATATCAACTTGAATCGCCGAGAGCATAACTCCATTACTAAAACATTAGGGTGAAATTTGGTGTCATCTTTTCAATCTTTTCCCATTACGTGTAGGAAATTCTGGTGAAGTTCATGGATAAGCCTCAGCTCCAGAAAGGATAAGAGATCCAAAACATAATTCATGAGCTGCTATGATCTCCTCTAAACAGAATCATGGATTGGTAAATCCTGGGAAATGTAGATCTGGAATTGAGGTAAAATCATTTGAAAAAATGCAGTTATAGTCACTGGATATCACTCAGCCTGATAATTTGTTAGGAGTTGGAGGAGGAGAATAAAAGATGGAAGATGTACAATAAGTTAAGGAAGCACATTTGTGCACACTATAGTACTTCCTAGATTGTTGCAGGAACACAAACCCTGAAAGGGAGTGATCACTAGGGTAACTGGGAGACAGAGAGTGTAAAACAAGGAACTCAGGGAAGACAGACGATTTTTTCAGCTTGCCTTTATTAAATGTTTAATAGCTATCGTCAGTGGAAGGTGGTTCACGGGTAAGACTTTAAAGCCAGATCTCCAAAGGAGACAGCTTAAAAAAAGTTTTCAGTGCACTCCTAAGCGAACCATTAATCTTGTGAGGCTTAATCTACACTACAAAAAGAAACTTTTATGGGAATCAAAGTAGAAATACCAAATAAATCACAATTATACCTACTGTACACTTTGTAATTTTCTTTCTGTAATTAGATTTTTGATTTATAAGATGTTACTTTCTTTTTTCTAAGAAACTTGAAACTTTCAGTTTAATGCTTTTGATGACCTAGTTCTTCCAAATATTTCTTCCATTTATTAACCTGTTTTTTCTCTTAACATCTCTCTAACCTTGAAGGAGGTTAGGTATTATTTATTAGTTCTGAATTTCTCTATCATAATTACATACATATTTTCCAGAGGCATTTTGTTTTGGATTTATGTTCATTTCTCATAATCCGATATGTGGCAAATCATTATCAGTTGATATTATAACTACTTTTCCATTTACTTACATTGTAAATGAAAAAAACTGTTCTTATTTTCAGTTTTTCTTCAGTATTTATTTGCAGATGTTAAGATGAATAAAAAAATGTAGACACTTAAAAATTAACTGTTTACATTTTCCTTGTGGTTAAGAAATGATTCCAGATCACATGGGAGATAAAACTTCTGCATAGTACATGATTACTTTCTTGAAAAATTTCTGCAGACTACAAGATGAATACACTGGGATAGTGAATAAAAGAAGGAAGCACCTGAAAACAGGTCAAGAGTCAGAGAATATTATAAAATACACGTCTTTCGAAATTTAGATTACTTTCAAATCTGATGCACAGATTCTTTCTTAGAGTTTCATTTTTGTTATTTGATCTGGAAATTTAATGGAAGAATTGTAGCAGAGGATAGTTATTTAAGAGTTTGCATATGTGGATTAATGAACTTAATGCCAGAAAAGAAAAAAAGATAGCCTAGGTATCAATGGACAAAAGCATACTTCTTGGGATTAAAGGCTTTTAAAAGTTCAGTTTGTTTGTTTTCTTTATAAATAATAGATAAGGTTTATAGGGCTCCAAGTTCATTTTCTAGTTCTAAGTTTCCAATATAGTTTTCTTAGGTCAATATGAAAAAAATCAAAGACCATCTACCATTCATCCTTATCTATAAACAGGAGGGATCTTTACACTCATCAAATTTCAAGCTTTTGACAGTGCACAAAGAACACTTTATAAAAAGATAATACTTCTGGAAAAGAAAGTCTTTCTCTGAAATGTGAGTGCTTCCTATGTTTTTCTTTAAGCACAGGAAACTATTGTTAGTGATGTATTACAGATTTTAAATAATCTAAAGTCTAAGATAAAGTATGCTAAGTGACCCAAAGTTATTCGAGGTCTTAGAGATAACTTGGCAGCAAAACAGTTTGCAGGATGCAGCAGAGCCATTGAGATCGGTGTGAATGTCTGCGAAGACATCTGAAAACATGGGGGAAACATTTCCATTAGTGTAGCTAGGAGACGTGCAATGACCTGATGTAAGGCTTTGCAGAAAAAATACCCAGTAAAACACCAAGAAGCTGTCAAGAGAATTCTATCCATGGTAGAAGCTCTGGAAACCACAATAAGAAGCATGATGATGAGAAATATTTTATGATTATTAAAAACAATCCAAGATGTTTTTCATCATACTTGTCAATTCTTAAGCCTGTTTTTCGCAATATTTCTTTTCTTTCTTGCTACAGATAAAAGAAAATATTGCCCCAGGTCAACGGCACCTTCACCAGCAGCTCTTCCCTTTCCACCCGCCCACTCAGGTCACTCCCAGTCCAGGGAGGACACACTGCTCCCCAGGTAACCCCCCCAGCTCACCCCCAGATCCCAGGTCACCTGCTCGTCCCAGCTCCTCCCATGAGCCAGTCGGAGCAGCACCCAGCCTGCTCTGGGCTGGGGAGGGCCGGTAGGCCAAACCCCAGGTCCACAGGTTAACTGGGTCACCAGCATCTCTGCCCCCCTTTAACCCTGCCCAGGACGCTAGTGGTTCAGAGAGGACACACTGCTGATCAAAATTCAAGAGTCCAAAGAAAACCCAAGTGAAGCTCTAGGGGACAAAAGCCACACATCTGAAGGCCTCTAAAATCATCCTATCACATAGGAGAGATTCTTCACATCCAGCCCAAAGATAAGTAAACCCCCTTTTTACCATCCTGATCCTTTCAATTATTAATTACTGTACAGTGACTTTTCCATATAGCCACCCTCAAAACATACAACTTCAGGGACTACACTATTCACTCTCACATTATCACAAGGTACTAAAGGGTAAAAGTGCACCATGATATTAATATTCACCCATGTCCACTAAACCTGACTTAATTGATGTACTAACAGTCTAATAGCCTCATCTAGGAAATAACAGTAACAACAGACAAGCATTCCCAACTCCAAGACAAACACTAGTAATAACTGCTCCAGAGTAGTGATACCAACTGATTCAGTTCAGTCAAAAGCAGAATTGAAAGAAAGTCTTAAGAGATAAAACACCAATTTGCATGACCTGCGCAATGACCAACATATCGTTGAAACACCCAAAGTCTAGTATGGATCGCAGGCACTAGGATCCTTAGAGGGAAGGGATTAACAGCCACAACAGTGTTCCTATACTAAAGGGGAACACAAAAGAGCTCTAGGCAATGCTACTGAGTCCTTACACCTATTCAGAGAGGAGGACCCAGATGCAAGTTTGACAGACACACTAAAGGATGCTCCAGGAATGGAGGGACTCCAGGGAGAAGGAGAGGGAGGAAGGAGAAAGGGGGGAGGGAGTGGGGGGATTCAGGGAGGAGAGGAAGGAGGAAGGAGGAAGGGGAACGGGCTACTTATCAACCTTGTATGAGTGGAAAAAATAAAAAATAAAAAAATAAAAAATAAAAAAGAGATAAAATGACAATGCCCAAGTCAAAGTGCAAATCCATGAGAAACAAAACCCAAGAAAACAAATCTCTCACCAAAAGAATTAATCTCCTAATGATAGTCTCCAACAAGAACAAATTCACAGAAAAATAGCCAAGAAAGCCAGACTCAAGATAACGAATTTCAAAGCATGATCATTACCATGATCAATACTATGAAATAGGAAATACGGGAGAAGTTAAATAACCACATCAACCACTTTGAACAGGAATACAACCGACACTTGGAGGAGTTGAGAAAAACAGTTCAAGAAACAAAAATAGACATAGAGCACTTAAAACAGTCTCAAGCAGAGTTTAAAATTGAACTAAAAGACAAGTTATCTTCAACCCAGCACTCGACAGAGTCTTATTAGCAGAACTAATGAAGCAGAAAATAGAATTTCAGATATTGAAGAAAAAGTGGAAGAATTAACTAGCTCAATGAAAGAGGTTGTTAAAGCCTAAAAGATACTTAAGAGAAATATTCAAGAGTTATGGGACACCCTGAAGAAGCCCAACATGTGTATTCATGGAATGGCAGAGCAAGAATCCAAAATACCACTCCTGAGGAAATTTTTCAAATTATCATAAATGAAAACTTCCCTCAACTAAAGAATGAGAGGCCCATCCAAATACAAGAGGCATTCCACACCCCAAACAGATATGACCAAAAAGAAACTCGCCATGGCAAATAATAGTTAAAACACTCAACATTCAAGACAAAGAAATGGTGCTGAGAGCTTCAAGGGGAAAAAAAAGTCACTTTTAAAGGTAAACCTATTACAATAACAAATGACTTCTCAATGGAAACAGTAAAAGCAAGAAGAGCTTGAAAAGAAGTACTTCAAGTATTGAATGAGCAAAAATATCAACCCAGGCTGATATACCCCACAAAACTATCAGCCATGATCAAGGGTGAAAGAAAAGTTTTCCAGCACAAAAACAACTTAAAGGCTTACATGTCTACCAAACCAGGCCTTCAAAAAATCTAGAAAAAATACTCAAGCTTGAAGAAAAGAAAAGCATATCCAAGAGGACAGAAGGGAAGTATAATACCACCAAACCTAAAAGCCAAATAATACACTCATGAAAGGCAATAAACATAAAAAGTGTCCAGAATTAAAAGTAATTTCTCCATTATAACATTAAATGTCAATGGAATTAACTCACTAATCAAGAGACACAGATTACAAACTTGGATTAAAAATCACAACCCATCAATCTGCTACCTTCAGAAAACTCATCTCACCACACAAGATAGGCACATCCTAAAAATAAAAGGCTGGTGAAAAATTCTGCAAGCTAATGGAACCAGGAAACAGGCAGGAGTAGCTATTATGCTATCGGACAAAGTGGACTTCAAACCAAAAAAAAAAAAATTATAAGACACATAGATGGAAACTACATTTTAATCACAAGTACAATTCACCAGGAAGACTTCAGCAATACTGAACATGTACGAACCTAATACGGGCTCTTCCACATTCATTAAGCAAACGGTACAGCATCTAAAGCAAGAAGTCAACCCCAAAACAATAATTCTTGGGGATTTCTATAACGCCCTCTCAACATGGGACAGATCACCAGATCAAAAGCTTAACAAAAACACATTGGAACTTAAACTCTTACTGAAATGGACCTTTCTGATCTCTATAGAATTTTTCATCCACGCACTAAAGAATACATATTTTTCTCAGCAGCACATGGAACTTTCTACAAAATAGACTACATATTAGGTCACAAAACAAATGAACACATATACAGGGAAGCTGAAATTTTAGCCTGTACTCTATGACACCACCATGGTCTAAAGTTCGACATCCACAACACAACAAACAATAGAAAATACACTAACTCCTGGAAAATAAACGCTTTGATGCTGAATGAGAATTGAATTCAGGAAGAAATTATAAAGGAAATTCATGATTTCCTGGAAGCAAATGATAATGAAAATACAACCTAAGTGGTAAGTTCATAGTTCTTAATGCCTACAACGAAAAAATAGAAACATTACAAATAAATAACTTAACAATACAGCTTAAAGTATCTACAGCTTAAAGCTTTAGAGACACAAGAGCAATCTGATCCCAAAAGCAGTAGAAGACAGGAGATTAGCAAAATCAGGGGAGAAATATCTGAAATTGAGATTAGGAAAGCGATACAGAGAATCAACGAGTCACAAAGCTGGTTCTTTAAAAAAATCAATAATATTGATACACCCATAGCTAAATTAACCAAAAGCAAGAGAGAGAAAACCAAATTAACAAAATCAGAAATGAAAATGGAGTTATCACTACTGATACTCAAGAAATTCAGAGAATTATAACATCACATTTCAAAAACCTATACTTTGTGAAATTTGATAACACTAAAGAAATGGATGAATTCCTAAGTAAGCACAACTTACCTAAATTGAATCAGGAAGTAGTGAATTATTTAAATAGTCGTATAACATATGAGCGAATCGAAGAAGTAATCTCGAATCTTCCCACCAAAAAATGTCCTAGACCAGACGGATTCAGCACAGAGTTCTACCAGACATTTAAGGAACAAATAACACCAATAGTCCTCAAACTGTTCCATCAAATAGAAAAGGAAAGAATACTACCAAATTCTTTCTATAAAGCTAATATCTTTTTAATCCCAGAACCTAATAAAGATACACTTAAAAAAGAAAAGTATAGGCCAATCTCTTTGATGAATGCAAATGCAAAGATTCTCAACAAAGTCTTAGCAAATTGGAATAAAAAATATATCAAAAAGATCATTCACAGTGGTCAAGCAGGCTTTATCCCAGGCACACAAGGTTGTTTCAACATATGGAAATCAATAAATGTAATTCAGCATATAAACCAGTCCAAAATCCAAGACCACATGACACTCTCAATAGATGCAGGAAAAGCTTTGACAAGATCCAACACCCTTTTATGATTAAAATCCTAGAAACAGTTTGAATGGAAGGAACCTTTATGAATATAATAAAAGGGGAATACAACAAACTAACAGCAAGGATTATTCTCAATTGGGAAAAACTTGAAGGATTCCTGCTTTGATCAGGAACTAGACAAGGCTGTTCACTGTCACCACTTCTTTTCAATATTGTACTTGAAGTCTTAGCTGAACCTATAAGACAAGAAAGGGACATAAAAGGGATTCAAATTGGCAAGGAAGAAGTCAAATTATCTCCAATTGCAAATGACATGATCATACACCTGAGTGATCCCAAAAACTCCACCAGGAATCTCCTGGCACTAATACAGAAGTTCCGCAGGGCGCCAGGATACAAAATAAATGTACAAAATCAGTGGCCTTCGTCTATGCATAAGATGAAAGAAATGAAAAGGCCCTAAGAGAAACAATCCCATTTAAATGATCCCATTTACTATAGCCCCTAAAAAAATGAAATACCTTGGTATAAACCTAACCAAGGAAGTAAGAGACCTTTACAATGAAAACTTTAAAACCCTGAAGAAAGAAATTGCAGAAGACACCAGAAGGTGGAAAGACCTCCCATGTTCCTGGATTGGCAGAATCAACATCATAAAAATGACCATCCTACCAAAGGCAATATACAGATTCAATGCTATATCAAATAAAATCAAAAAACAATTCTTCAAAGAAGTTGACCAAACAATCCCAAAATTCATATGGAGGCACAAAAGACCCAAGATAGCAAAGACAATCCTGAGTAACAAAAACATTGCTGGAGGTATCACCATACCAAACCTTAGTCTGTACTACAAATCCATAGTTGTAAAAACAGCCTAGTACTGGCTCCAAAATAGACACACAGATAAATGGATAAGTATTGAAGACCCAGATATAAGCCCACACAATTACAGCCATTTGCTCTTTGACAAAGGGGCCCAAAAAAATCCAATGGAAAAAGAACAGCATCTTCAACAACTGGTGCTGGCAAAACTGGATCTCCACATGCAGAAGATTAAAACTCGACCTGAATTTGTCACCATGTAGAAGAATTAATTCCACATCAATCAAGGACCTCAATATAAGGCCAGAGACTATAAAAACCTTAGTTGAAAGGGTAGGGAACTCCCTCGAGCTGATTGGACTAGGCCAACAATTCCTAAACAAAAATCCAATAGCACAGTCACTACAACCAACACTCAACAGATGGGATCTTATGAAATTAAAGAGCTTCTGCTCAGAAAAAGATATTGTAAACTAAGCAAAACGGCAACCCACAGAATGGGAGAAAATCTTCACTAACCACATATCTGATAGAGCTCTGTTATCCAAAGTGCACAAAGATCTTAGAAAACTAAACACCAAGAAAACAAATAGTCCAATTAAAAAATGAGCCTTGGAACTCAAAAGAAACTTTACCAGGGATGAAATTGAAATGTCTAATAAATATCTTAAAAAATGCTCCACATTCTTAGCCATCAGGGAAATGAAAATCAAAACCTCCCTGAGATATCATCTCACCCAGTCAGGATGACAAAAATCTACAATATAAATGACACCAAATTCTGGAGGGAATATGGCAAGAAGGGAACTCTCCTACATTGCTGGTAGGAATGCAGGCTTATAAACCACTCTGATGAGCAGTCTGGCGATTTTTAAAAATGGTAAAGATAGAAATGCCATATGACCCTGCTATTCCACTTCTTGGAATAATCCCTCATACAGGAAAATTCACCTCAATGGCACAAGTATGACCATGTTCATAGCAGCACTGTTTACAATAGCAAAGTCATGGAATCAACCCAAATGCACAACAGTAGCCAAGTGGATAAGAAAAATGTGGTACATTTATACAATAGAATACTATTCAGCCATCAAAAAAGGTGAATTAATGAAATTTTCTGGGAAATGGGTGGAATTAGAAAAAATTTTTACTGAGAGAAGTATCACAGACACAGAAAATTATGTGCCATATGTACTCCCTAATAGTTGGATCCTAGTACCAAACCCACTTAGTGACATATTGAAAGATTAATCTCTGTAATACCTACAGTAATTGCAAAGATTATAAATAGGAGGGAAGGGGAAGGAAGGCCTCTCCAGCAACAAGAAAAGAGGGGATCATGCTACAGCAGAGAAGATAGGTCACCATCAAGTACTGCAAGAGAAGACATCCAATACCCATCAGGATGGAGCCAAGGGTGATGCAAGAACAGCAAAACTGGGGAAAAAAAACCAAACAAACCATAATTCAGAACATCAGAAACCCTACATTAATCACCTGGAACCAGGCCAGCCTAATCTCTCCCATCCTAAAGCTCAGGGAGGTTTGTGGAAGAGGGGGGTGGTAAGATTGTAAGAGCCTAAAGATGGGAAGGAGCAACAATATGCAAGATACTACACACAAGTTAGGACCAAAGTAACCATAATAGGACTTTGCATGACCTGCGCAATAACCCCCCAAAGTCTAGCAAGGATCACAGGAACTAAGATCCTTAGAAGCACAGTAGTGTTCTTATACTAAAGGTGAACACAAAAAAAGGCTCTAGGCAATGCCACTGAATCCTTACACCTCATCAGAGAAGAGGACCCAGAGAGAAGTTTGACATTCACACTAAAGGATGGTCCAGGGAGGAGGAAGCACTGGTAGAAAGGAAATGAGGGGGGAAAGGAAGAAGAAAAAGGGGAAGAAGGGAATGGAGTACCTATAAAGTTTGTATGAGTGGAAAAAATAAATAATTAATTAAAAAATCAAAAAAAGATAAAAGAAAATGTTTATGATTTCATAAAATTTTTTATAATGTTTGAATATCAGATAAACTTTCAATATCAGATAAAAATGTTTGAGGGGCTTCCAAATAAATGAGGTTGCTGAGACAAAGTGTGTATAGAATACTGGCCTATAAGTTAAAACTAGCTACTGCACAAACCCTCCACAGAATTTCATCTTTACCCTTTGTGAACTTGAAGTCAGCACAACTTTCTCATATTGCATGCCAAGTAATTAAATTACTTTTTAATTATCGGTAAAAATCCCCTGCATACTTATTATTACCATTATCATCACACTATGTGAAAATATTTTATTGAGAGAGATTGGGAAAGAGACAGAATGGAGAGAGAGAAAGAGAGAGGGAGAAGGTATGTATATGTTTGTCATGACTCATAAATTAGAGGTTAAAGAGCAGCATTCGGAGGTCGTTCCTCTCCTTAACAAAGGCTGACGTGCTGAAGAGAATCGACACAAGTACCACAAAGCGCATGGACTTCAATGTGTTACTTTTTAAATCAGACATCAGTGTTTAAAACTATTATAAAACATATGGCAAGAGGCATCAGGCTGATGAAAAAGCGCAGCCTGATCTAAAACCAAACCCTCAACCCTTAAAGAACAATAAAACATATTTTACAAAACCCTATTATAAAAATACAGTCCAAATGCTAAAGGTAACATGAACCAGAGATTGATAGGATTCTCTGCATCAAATGTGAAAAAGACAGAAATCAAGTTGACATCATCATGACCCTTTCTTAATCTTTAAGAAACTTTGGGATATGAAGGTAAATCTTTATGCAAAAGTCTCTTCATGTATTCTGGAAATCACGAACCACTAACTGCTAGATATTAGATGTTGCTTGAAAGGGATAGAGCAAAGCAGATGATGTTTACAATATTTATTTTTAGAATTGCCATTAATTTGTTTGAACATGTATCTATTTGATAAAACATTGTTTGATTCCAGGAAGCATGGTTAGCCAGAGGCCTTGTACTTTACAGATGCAACTTCTGTGTGTTAGCCCTGTCTGCAGAATTAAAACCTATGTAGAAATAGAGACATTTTTAAATGTAAGAGCTTTCTTATTAAGTCAGTCTCCAGACGAGTGACTCAGATCTCAGTTCATAGAGGTGCATACACATTAGAGCCTAGCCATTCTTGGTTTCAAAAACAAGTGTCACAACATAGTCTACGGGGTGATTAATTTTGTAAAATACATTTCATCTAAAAACACTACTGTCATAGTTAAGCACAGGTGTCAGCTTGACTGTTGAGGGTTGAGCTCTGGGCACATGTGTAGAGAATTAATGGTTGAGTTAAGCCCAGAGCAAACTTGCAAGATCTAGCTGATGGGGAAGGTCCAGCCCATGGTGAGTGGGACTAGACCCTGGAATAAAATAACAATCTGGTTGAGAAAGTTGGCATCCTTTTCTACACTTGACCAGACATGCTGATCTGGCAAGGAAGGATCATCCCTCTCTCAGCCATTACGCAGAGATGGTATGGTCAGTTCCTTCGGCCTTGGTGTTGGCGTGAGCTCTCTTGTCAAGCTGGATGGAGAATTGTAACCAGACAATCATAAGAGGCAATAAACCCCTTGTTCCCTTAAGCCATTTGATGGTCACTTATCAGCAACCATACAGGTGAACTGTGACAACTACAAATGCAGAAACTGTCTGAAAAATGATCGTAGAATTTGTAGCCAAAGAATTGAATTTTTATAACTTTACACATTTCTTATACCTTCAGAGAGTTCTAATAACCCTATTTCATATGATCACTCAAGGTTCTGAGTGGATAGTTTCTGATGTGGGCGTCTCAGGATGTCCTCTGGAAGCAAATGAAAACATTGCTTATTCAGACTTCTTTCTTAGATCTAAAATAGCTTTTCTTTGTTTTGCACCAAGTGAAATTCTAACTATGATTCCTGAGCTTTTGCATTCATTTGCAACAGTTGCATAGGTGCACTCCTATCACTTGTGCATATGTACACACACACACACACACACACACACACACACACACACACTCATGCACACATATATTGGAACAGAAATTAGTACTAGAACAGAAGGGTATTACAGTGAAACTAACCTAAAATCTTGAATTGAAAGAGAAAAAAATCCTATAACAGTATAGTGATTCTTCTTAGAGCTATATTGTTATCAGAAATTTGTATAACTGTCATAGTTCAGCTATGTGTATGTGTGTGTGTGAATGTATGTGTGTGTGTCCATTATTTCAGGTTCATACTCAATTATTAGGGACCTTGCCACATTCCACCTCCCATTTTCCTGTCAACAATAAAATCATGCTCTCTCTACTCAAGTTAATTTAGCTGTGTCTGCCAACCACTTGGGTTCCTAACTCCTAGGAACTCTTGCTCCCAGGAACTCCTTCTCTGGGCCCCTTCTCTCTCAGTCAGAGGATGGCAGCCAGCAGGGCACAGAGGTCCCATTATGTGAGCCACGTGCTCATAAAGCTTCAAGTTCAGGGAGAGGAACTCGTCTCTTTCTTCTCTGTGTTGTCGTCTAAACTTCAAAATCTAAATATTTTTCGCTGACTTTCAGGCGTTTCTACTGTGTCTCTGAAGGCTTTAAGTCCATCCTCCTGGGAATAGTAGACATCCACCAAGAACCCAATTTCTTGATTCCTATTCCCTATGCCCCTTCCAATCCCATTCCTGGCAGCTGCCAGGATTCCTTCTGGAATCTTCAAATGCCCTGCTAGTCCTGTTGCTTTCCATGCTTAAATAAATGCAAACATTCCCAAGGCTTTCTCCAATTTAATCACTTATCATTTTTCAGAGAAATGAGTCCAAATACCTGTTCTGATGCAGAACAGTTTTGAAATCTGGAAACCCCCCTGTAACCCACCAGATCCTAAGCTCAGATTGATTATTTTATTGATTCTCTAGTTTATCCTTCTTGTAACATTGTATAGAAAGAATTTCATCCAGCATCTTTTACATTATTTTGACAACGTTAGAATTGTTTGATTCTGTAATTCTATAGTCAAACTTATCTCGGTAATATAATCTTTTGATTTTGATTTTCTTTCTATACTATCATATTAGATAGTCATTTCCCTCTTTTCATGCATTTTAGGATTTGCTTGACATTAACCCATAAGACATGCTTCTTGAATTCTTATTAGAATTGAAAGATACACATAGCTGAGCTATGACAGTTGTACAAATTTCTGATAACAATATACCCCTAAGAAGAATCACTATACTTTTTTTCTCTTTCAATTCAAGATTTTAGGTTAGTTTCACTGTAATACCCTTCTATTCTAGTACTAATTTCTATTCCAATAATTCTTCCCTTGAAGGAAAAAAATAATCTGATGCAGGCACTTAGGGAAAAACAGATTTTTTATTTGACATATAGTGGCAAAAGATAGGAGCCCATCGGGATGGGAGCACAGAATGGAAGATATGGTAGAAGTAGGAGTCTGAGGGTAGGTATCAGGGGTAATAGAGGAGGGGGTGCGTTATCAAAGACCCAGCCCCCAGGGATTTGCTTCCAACACCAACTTCCACCTCTCAAAGTTTCCATCACATTCCTCAACAGTGCTGTTAACTGACACAAAGTGCTCAAAGACATGAAAGTCTGGAGGCCAATTCACACTCAAACCATTACAATTAGTACACAAAGCAATGATTTACATCTAGGTATCATCATTCACAGGTGTCAGATGAATGTTAAAAAACTGAAACAAATAGAGAGATAAATATTCTCTACTGGAAAAGTGATGACAAAAGTAAACAGAAGAATGTATAATTAACATTACTGGAGAAATAAAATTGAAAAATAGAAAATTAATATAACCATCCACAAAACCAAACCTTATTCTTCAAAATGATTCATAGTATCAATTAGTTTTGAGGCAGGAAAACCAGATAAAACTGAGAGAGACCTCTCTGTATGTTAAATGAGAGAGATATAATTATAGACCCCATGAAGATTAAAAGGAGCAGTAGGAACAACTATATAGCCACAAATTTAATAATCATGATGAAATGGATGATTTCATTGTGGGAGAAAATCTGCCAAAAGTCATCAAAGTAAAACAAAACCGTGCAATCAGATGAGAATTACATTTGTGAAAGAACCGAAGTCAGTAATTTAGCAATAAGCTAAAAACGGAAGCACGAGACCCAGATGGATTTTTCTGGTGAATTCTGCCAAACAAATTGAATTGTAGGAAATATTTCCTAATTCGTCCTGTGTGCTAAGCATCATCCAATACTAAAACCAGAAAGTGATCATGAGATAAGTCAAATATTCACCAGCATTGTTCGAGACAACAAGCATGCATGTCCTCAGCAAAACACCGTAAAATTCAAACCAAGGATGTACGAACATGCTACACGAAGCAACCAAGGGAGAGTGACTCCAAGAAAAGTATAACAGGTTACAAAATTTAGATGGCTAAAAACAGAAGCCATGAAGTTAGAGTAATGCTTTAGAATATGGCACTTAGTGAAATCTGGTAGTACTGATTCCTGGCCAACATTCTCTGTAAACCACGATTAGAAAGGAATGCCTCGCCATCATGGAGAATTTCAATTTAATAATCTAGCATCCTACACAACAGTCTAGATTTGCTGAGCCTTTCCAGGTCAGGAAAAGCGTGACTGGTTCCCTTCCCCCACTGCTTTTTGTGTTGTAGCAAAATACTTAGAAAATAAAACTAGAGTATGTCTATGGTAAAGGTGCAGAGTAACAGTCCTAGAACAAAAATGACATGATTGTCTATATATAAAATCCAAAAGGATAAAAAAATCGTCACTGGTGAGCGGACAAAGAGCTTCTCTTCCACCTATAAACCTGAATTCAGTTCCTGGAAACCCTCATTCAGAAGGAGAAAACTTCCTTTTGAAAGTTGTTCTTTGACCTCCACATGTGCATCAGACCATGGCATGTATATATTCTTTCTCTCTTTTGCTCTCCCCAGTAAGCAAATAAAGAAATAAATATGAATGAAATATTTTAAGTAAATGAAAATGAATAAAATATTTATTCAAAAATTTAAAAATGCTCATAGAAATATTTAGTGATTGTAGTGATATTTCAGGGTACAATGAAGTATACACAAGCTGGTCATACTTCTACATACGTGAAAATGAATGTTTCTGGCTTCCCTCCAAGAATTTTTATGTTGAAATTCTAACTTCAAAGTGTCATTAGAATTTGAGGCTTTTGTAAGACAGATATTTAGCATACGACTATAGAATTTTTGTGAATGGAAATCCCAGAAACGAAGGGGATTCAATGCTTCTTCCAACCTGCTCAGACCTGTCAGGAAGATGACTGTCAATTAATCGTGACCTGCCTCCTATAAATTCACAACACTACAGAGCCTTGATAAAGTATTTCCAGACTCAGCCACAAGAGAAAAGATATTTGTCATTTATGTTACCAAAGCTATGGAATTTTTGTTATAACTGTCCAAATAGGCTAAAAAGTATATTAAATGGAAAATACAATACCATTTATGTTAGGATAACCAAAATGATTTAGATCTAGGTTGCTCTTCTTTAAAAATCATTGTTGCTGCATATATAGTATACTATTTCATTGGCTTTGTTTCTGATAACCGGTACTGGTACTTTTATGGAATTGTGTTAATAATCTCAGAAAATCAATTAGTATTTGATTTTTAATACTGTAGCCAATTTTCTTATTACTGTCATTATAACTAGCATGTTTTCCATTGTTGTCTTACATTCTTCTCTTTCTGTGGGATTTTCTATATTGTTAATCATTTCATCTGGACTAAAAGACAAGATTATTTATCTCTTCTTAGTGCTTATATGCTCTTTGCTAAGAATTCTATTAAACCACTTAATATGGATGAAGAGAAGTGATATCATCTCTTGTCCTCATTTTAGTAAATTATGTCATTCATGGTGCCGTGCTGCTGGTTTTATGCGACTTTTCATACAAAGGTTGAGGAAATTTCTTTGCGTTTCTAGTTTGTTTGGAGATTATGTCCTTGGTGGGTGATAGAATGGCATACTCTCGGTTATTTCACTAAATGAAGTTGTGTCTTTCTTTTTTTTTTCTTGTTTCATGTCCATTGTTTCTTTGAATGTCTCTAAACCTGTTTCTCAGCTGTAGTTTCTACTTTTAGCTCTTTTACTTATAATATGCTGTATTGTATTAGTATGTTTGGGTTGATATGATGGCAAAATGCAGGTGGAAAGAAGCACTCTGTGATTTAGGACAAACTCCACCTTTCTCAGTGGATTGTGTTGTCCATTAATGTCGCTCTCCTTTCTCACCTTCTCCTTTCTGTCCCTTAGGTAAGACAGAAAGTTGACACAGGAAGATTTTTGCAAGTTCAGCCTTGCTAGAAGGTAGGTGCCTGTTATACGACTCTTTGCTTGTCTGAAAAAGCATTATACTTTTCTTTTTTCATTTTTTTCAAGAAATTCAGGAACTTTATCATTTATGTGTTTGTATGTGTATCTGTGCATGTGTGTGTGTGTGTGTGTGTGTGTGTGTCAGAAGACACTATGTGTGCCCTCAGATGCCCAAGGGTGGCCAGAAATCATCATGGATCAAATTACATCCTCTTTGTTACTGCTGTGGAGATTCCCAGACTACACCGTGCTGACCACAACCATTTCAACTTAATGTCTTCATCTGAGCTCGGGATCTTATGCTTGTGAGACAGAATCTTACACCTGAGCTATCTTCCCATCCCCTTCTGGGATCTTTTAAATGAGAGAACTTTGCACATATCCTATTACACTGTAGGTTTTCTTCTAAACATGTTTCCCAAGAATTCTTTAACCTTCCTTAGGCCATTCTGTATGCAGATCCCTCAGAAGTGGCATATGACTTGTGCTTCTGCTCCACATCAGTGTGCTCAACTTGGATATTAATTGTTCTCTCACCCTGGATTTGGGTTATAATTTTCCCTAAACACTCAGAGCCTGATGAATTTTGAGTAATGATTTTGAGTAATGATTTTGTTAGTTTTTTCCTTATTTTCTGATAAAGTCAATATTTTGCAACACTCTTACCAGTTAGACCTAACTCAAGAGTAAACATATGAATTACACATACCTCAATTTAATTACAGAGTCATCAAAATCCAAGGATCAAATTGAATATTAATTTTATTAATACAGAAAGATCAAAGCTGGATTTTTAAAAATTTATTTAGTGTGTGTGTGTGTGTGTGTGTGTGTGTGTGTGTGTATGTGTGTGTTCCTGTGGAAGACCAAGAGCTTCTTCTGCAATTTTGCTGGACCGCTTCTACCTCCTTTTTGCTTTGATGTGGGATTTCCAAGGCTCTGCCCACCAGGGCTGGAAGTTCAAGTCACCACATTTTCCACCGACGTTTTATATGGGACCTGTGGTCCGAACTCAGGACCTTCTGCTTGGCAAGTAAAATCTTAACCCCTGAGTCATCTCTTCAGTACAAAGCTAGAGTTTAACACATCTTTATTTTCATTATTTCCATTTCCTTATGAAGTCTGCAATTATTTCCTACTTGTCTTTCTGAAGTGAAATCAGGAATAAAAATCTGTCTTTTTAGTATTTATAGAGAGCAGCAACACCTTGCACAAAGATGTAAGATAAGAGAATGTAAGGAAATAAACCAAAACAGATTTTTAACATCAAATTTCTCAGGGAACATGGCGTACTGATACACAAAATGCATTTCTTCACTAAGACTAAGCAAAATAGAGTGTTTAATATATGCTGTGATCTTAAATAATAGTCAGTCCTCAGACCCTAGTATTCTGACACCTTGAAGCTGCAAATTTTTGCTGATTTTTATTTTTAAAATATTTACTGTCTTTTGAATCATTGATTTTGTTAGAAATATAAAAACATTTGTGGTTACATTTTACTTTTATATCACTGAGTAAAATGTAACATTGATTCATTTAAAAACAGTCAATTCATACAGCTGGAAACTATTGATTACCCAAGTATTCCTTTTAAAATGGAAACTCTTAAAAAAAAAAGCTTCTGCTTAGAAATGAAAACTCACAATGAATGAAAAGCAAAGAAAAAAGTAGGCTATGGCATCCCTATTGTGTGCAGAACTGAAGTAAATGAAAAGTAGTCAAGTTGATCCACTGAGAGGAAAGTCACACAGGTGACTGTTGCGGGAGAAATTATCTCCTCTGAGGCTGAATTGTCCCAAGTTTCCTTGAGTGGGTGTGTCATGCTTTTCTTGAAAGGATGGAGATGCTGAGCGTGAATGAGAATCCCTTTCCTTTATCTTTTCTCAGCTTATAAATATATTCTGATAAAAGGGAGAGCAGACAGAGTCTAACAATGAGCATTCATTCTGTGTGTGTGCACCTGTGTGGGCGTGGGGGCTTGTGTGGTTGTGTTCATGTTTAGAAAAGGTCATTTGAGTGTGAGAGTCTATGGTGGCCCAGGGAGGCTGTGGTCATCATCCTGGATTTCTTTGCCATCTTATTGCTTTGTCTGGGTTTTCCAGGCTTCTCCTTCCAGGGCTGGAAGTGCAGGATCTGGAGATCTGAACTCTGCTCCATTTGCTATTGGGACAAAGATTTAAATCCCTGATCCATCTCTCCAATACCAGCATTAAGCATTCACGACTGATATCCTTCAAATAAAAGATTATTACCGACATGGTTGTCAGAAAATCTTGATTTTTCTCTGCATGTGAAACCTTGGATATAAAAAAAATGTAAACCATGCTAACGGGGTGCCCAAGAAGGGGCATCGGACTGTGCCGCTGAGTCTTAAAGCCTCACTAGGGTGGAGGACTCAGAGCCAGGTTGGGCGCCCACATAAACAGATGCGCCAGGGGATATGAGGGAGGAAAAGGGAGGCGCTGGAAGGGGAGGAGGGAGGGAAGGGCGTGAAAGGAAGGTGGAAGTGGAGATAGTGCAATAGGGGACTATGGGTGCGGACAGGGTACCTACTGAGCTTGTATGGTTAGGAAATAAATAAAATGTGGGAGAAAAAAAGGAGAAATAAATGTAAACCAAGCCCAATCTGATGCTGTGGATCTAGACAAGTCACAGGTCACCTGTGAGAAGTTAAGTTTATTATACGTTTGTTTTTTTCCCTTCTCACATATCTCTTCAGTATATTTACAAAGTGACTCTTGTCTTCCAACGTCTGCCTTTCCTGGAGACATGTCTATATCGAGAGCGGTGTTTATGAAGCTCATAAGTATATGTACTTCCCCGTGGTATTTTAAGAGGAAAGTAATTTTATAGACCCCAGAAGTTCCTGAAAAAGTTCCATCCAGCTCCATATTGACCACACTGTTTATTCATCAATCATATTCTGCAGCTAGGCTTTCTACCGGGACAGACATGAAGTGCCCAATTTACCTTTATTGATTAGACATAGTTAGAGAAATTCATTTTTAATTGAAGAATCAGTTTTCAACTCCTTATTACAATAAATAATAAATCTATATTTATATTCAGTTTAAATTATATAATTATGACATGGATTAATCTAATTTGTTCAGTTAGGTCCAAATTAAAACTAAGATTTTATATCTAATGGTTGCACCAAATATCTTAATAATTTTCCATTGTCAGATAAAAGACATCCTATCCATAATACTGAAGTTTCTATGATTTAATGGGATTATTTTGGAAATTTTTGATATTATTTTAAAAGAGTTTTTTCTAGTTTAATGGTAGTATTTATTTTTTGACAATTTCATATTTGCACATAATACACCTTGATCCTTACTTCATTCTTGCCTTCACTGGCTGCCCTTCAGTTATATCCTCTCATACCTTCATCTATGCTTTCATATTCTTTTGAGTCCTTTTAGTAATGCCTACAGGTGTATAGCTGTGGGACCATCCCCTGGGGATGAGTTTCCTACCAGCAACTCTGGAAGAGAAAGAATCTCCTCTCCTTCACACCATCCACAGCCAAGAGTTCCTCACTGTCAGTGGGGCTCTTAAGCTACATTAGATTAGTGATGAACCCAATATTGTGCAGACAGACCTTATGCATATCGTCTGTGAACTCATGAGTGGGACAGCGTAGCAAGCCATGTCCGGAAGACAACGTAACACAGCACTCTGACCCATCCTGCTATGTCACATCCTTTGTACCCCGTCAACACTAGAACCTTAGCAAGTTGGGATGTCTGGTCCGTTTATGGCCAAACACCCAGCAGTCACTTGTTCTCAAGCAGTTGAGCTGTATTGAGTCCTTGCATTAAATGTCCTCCACTCCTCTAATTTAAGGTACAGATCAGCAGTAACCTGTGAGTATAAACATCAAAATTTAAAAGGAAGTTGATGACATGTCCATTTAGCAAGACTATATCTGGAAAGTTTCTTTCCACTGGGATCTATGATATGACCAGCTGCAGACTTTGAAACTGGCTTACAGTACAAGCTAGGCAACCATTTCTCTGAAAGGCTCTCAAATGCAGTCAGAAGGAAATGAGCTAATCCAGTACAATCATGTGACTTTCGAATAAGTGGGCATATCTGGCCTGGCAGGTAGCTGTCATAGCACGCAGCTAAGAAAACTGGTAACTTGTCTCCCCCTGAGTCCTGTATGACATCTTCCTTCCACAACTGTGAAAATCAACAGGGAGCAAATCTCCAGGTCAATGCCAGCTTGTTGGTTCTGTCTTACCACCAAAGCATGTGATGTGTGCAGCAAGAGACCCTTGCCACACCATGGATGGCAACTTAGAGGCATCCTTAGACACATAATATACCTTAGCGCCTCCTTGACAAGCAACTCAACTCCAGGGGGGATACACATCCCTCTTATTGATATTTTTTATCTAATACCCAGGGCTTCTGAATACAGTGTCCAGCCATGCAGAGATTCACTGTTGAAACTCTCTTTTCAAATTGTATTTTAAATAGCTTACAGAGTAGTAGGTTTCAAAAAGACTTTTTAAGACACACTTACTTTTAGTTAATTTATTCCCAACTCCATACTATGTCCCATCCCACACTGCCTCCCTAAGTAAACATTTAACCCTTGATATATTTTTTCCCTAATGTTCTATTACTGTCTTCTTACTGCTTAATCTGAAAGGTTTGATAGTAATCATTATCTTTTATTAAATAAGTGGGTTTTCTTCCATCCTTAATTTTCAGATATGTTGTTCTTGTTTTATTTATTGATTTTATTTTTGATTATATAAATATGCTTATTTTCAGAGATATATGATCATATTAATATTTTTATAATTCATTACCTTAGTGTGAAAAATATGTATGCATCAACATACCATTTATTACAATAATATTTTGTCCTTTGCACTTTAAGCCTAGTTTGTCCTTGATGCACTCTCCACTTCCATAATTTTTTTTTTTATTCAATTGTGCATGTGTGCGTATGTATGTGTGCGCGCGCGTGTGTCTGTGTGTGTGTAGAACCACGGACGAATTCGGGAACCACCATGGACGCCTCCACCTCCTGCCCCGGGATTCACAGGCTCCACCCTACCAGAACCAGAAACGCAGGTCGCCCCCGCGTCTGCCTGGCGTCTATAGGTGGGATCTGGGATCCGAACTCCAGACCTTCCACCTGCAAGGCAGAGGCTTAACCCCTGAGCCACCTCTCCAGAGCCACTTCCATAATTTTTTGAGAGTGTGAGAATGCCAGTATTCTTAATATTTCAAATCTTTTATTCATATATAATTTTCCTTTCTCAAGATATTCTTGCCTGGTTTTGTTCTTATAGTAATAATAGCCTATAAATGAGGGTGGAAACTCTCATGTTTCAGTCCTTTGGAACACTTTACATGATTCGGGGATTGAATATTCCTCTAAGGCTTTATGGAACGTTTACTTGCATTGTGAAAATATCATTGGCTTCAGGTGAGGACGGAGTCATGGCAGAGCCAGTCCTCTGTGTCCCCACCCTCTGCGACCTACGCCCTCTGTGCCCTCACCCTTTGTGTCCTCACCCTCTGCCTCTCCCACCCTCTGCGCCCCTCACCTTCTGTGTCCCTCACCCTCCTTTCCACAGCTATAAGCGGTTTTCCCTGGTTCTATGCCATCCTTCCATAACTATTCCCTGGCAAGCTTGGCTCCCGCCATCTGGACAGAGATTCTTCTGTCCTCTCCCTCCTTCTTCTCCTCATTAGAGTCCTGATCCTCTCTTTCCTTGCAGGCTCCATATTGCTTTCTAATCTGTGACTAGAAACATTTTTAATACCTGTGTTCAAACCACTTGCTTACGTTATTTGTCGAAGAATTTTCATGTTAACTTATGTAGTCATTTCACTGTAATCAAGATTTTCTACTTCTATTGTTCTTCTTTACCTAAAATATCCCTGAAGATATAAGTTGATTACTTTTGCTTAAGCCAAAGAATTATGTTTGGTTGCATCAGATACCCATCCTTGCTGTCCTTATTAGCTTCTACTTATTTTTAATATCAATTTGTCATTCCCTCCTTCACTCTTTTTTTTTAATTTTTTATTATTATTATTTATTCAACTGTGCGCATGTGCGTGCACACGTGTGTGTGTCTGTGTGTGTATGTGTAGAACCACGGACGAATCGGGAACCACCATGGACGCCTCCACCTCCTTCTGCCCCGGGATTCACAGGCTCCGCCCTACCAGGACCAGAAGCGCAGGCCGCCCCCGCTTCTGCCTGGCGTCTATACGTGGGATCTGGGATCCGAACTCAGGACCTTCCGCCTGCAAGGCGGAGGCTTAACCCCTGAGCCACCTCTCCAGCCCTCCCTCCTTTACTCTTATGTCTGTTTTTAATGAACATAACCTCCAAACCATTGCCTGTACTGCTGCCTTGTGAGGATTCCCAACACCCCCAATCCCCATCCAGCTGTGGAATCTGCCTGCACCAATTTCATTTTTCTGCAGTAGTCTTGATAGCAACATGAACTCCATTCCCCAGACCTTGTCTAACAGTGTCTGAAATGAATAAATTAAGAGTAAATATTCTTACCACTAGGAAGTGGTCTCAGATGACATCCTTTAAAGGTGCTGCATATGCTCTGTGCTGTAACAATCGTGACCTCTTGATGCCTCTGGAAATTGTCTTTGTCCTCGTTCCATTTCTAAAACCACCAACTGCTCTTTAATTCCTCACTGGATGGGTGCTATTTCTGGCCTAACCTACGGTGAAAGGGAAGTGATGGCCAAAGCAGATCCCTGTAGAGTGGCATCACTTGAGATTGTAACAGAAGCATAGATCTGGGAATCCCAACCCCAGATGTATCTGAAGTCATGGGCAGAGCCTTGTAATCGCGAATTCCGCATGTTCCCTTGGTCTGTCTGATCTGTAGCCAGCTTGCAGACCGTTTATGTGGGTCTGCATGCTGCTTGAAGCACCTTTCCTTCAGTGACTTTACCAGGTCTGTCTGGTCGTCTGTCCCAAGCTTTGTGTTTTAGACCAGAAGTGACCTTCTCCGAGTCCCAATAGGATACAGCTCAGCTGAGAGCACCTCTTGTGGCCCCCCGTGGCATGACGATCTCCCATGATAATCTGTTCATCACGTCTTCTCACGCTAAGCATTGTCAAGGATGAAACCTTTCTAGAGAAGCATAGACTTTTGCATGCAGGAATTTTCAGTATTTCTTTGGTTTTAAATTCCATGTTTACTTCTTATCTGGTAAGTAAATCTCTTGAAACAATTGAATCATGTAAACAATGAATTTGATTCTCCAAAATTCCTCTTACCCCATATTCTGTGTATATTTATAGATAAAATAACAAAGCCTGAACCATAGATAATAGGTTGGTTGCATTTTGTTTGTAAGTGTATCAGTTATTCTTAACTATTGCTGTGAGAGAGTACCCAAAGTCGATCAACTTAAGGGAGAAAGGGAGGTTTATTCAGCTTATGGTTCCAGAGGGAAGGTACAGTCTCTCAAAGCAGAGGCGGCATGGCTGGCTGGCCAAAGCTAGAGGAGGCTAAGTCACCGCAGACATCTTGGAAGTTGAGAGCTACAGACTGCTTGCTGCAGTGGCAGACTTCTCCTGGAGATAGGGTGGGACTCATCCACCTCAAGGCCCACCCCTTGTGACTGCCTTCTTCTAGCAAAGCTCCACCTCTCAAAGTGCCATGACCTTGCCAAACACATGAGACTGCGGGGGACACATTTCAAACCATAACAGTATAAGTTTTCTCTTGGATTAATGCACATACATGTTATATATATATGCTCCTATGGCTAATAGGTATGTATCGTGAGCAGGTATGTGTTATACTGAAAAGAGCTGTTCCCAACACATACTCAAGTTTTAATGCAACTGAGGCTTATTCAGAATCTTCTTACATATTTATTAAAATATATTTATTATATATTTTCATGGACTTGCACAACTGGGCTTACAGACAAGCCTGGAAAAGACAGGTGGTGTCACACATTCAGTGGCTGGCGCTGAGCTGGGCCAGATAATGTCCACCTTCAGTGGCTGGCGATGAGCTGGACTCCGGCAGCCACTGGAGTGCCCCAATTCCCGGCTTTCAGCCATCTCGCCTGCCCTTCACCCTCTGAGAAGTTATTCCACCTTGGAAGACTCTGGTTTTGTCTGTTTTTCAGTTATATTTTCAAATTATTTCTCATTTAAAGTTGTAGTGCTTTATTATGCCTTCTTTTGCATTTTGTCCCACCAGACTATATTAAGAATTTGAAGTATTGTTTCATCCAGACACAGATTATGTGGCATATTTTGAAAGGAGTTCTTTAAGCAATGAATCTTTTATTAACTTATTTTGTGTCATTTTCAGAAGGTGTGCTTTCTATAGTTTCAGTATGAATATATCTCATAAAATCTACATCACAGTTTGGAAGATAACCATCTAGCTCTCTCTGTTAAGTGATAGCTTCTCCTGCTTATGCACTTGACACTTTTCATTACTATCACTAATCTATCAATATCATGGTATACTGAATATTTTAAGTAAATTCTGTGTCACAAGTGGTTGCTGATAAATGTAGCAGTGGAAAAATTGCTAAGCTTTGATCCCAGACGACATGTGATGTGAATGATGAGCTATGAATACGGTACATGTATGAAGGCATGCTTCACACTGTATTTGATAGCATGAGGGTCTCAGGACAGGTGGTCGGGAAGCAGGGTGCTATGCACAGAGTGGAACTTGTAAACGGCCAGATACAGAAATAAGTTTTGAGATCCTGAATAAACGTAGAGATGAATGCTGATGAAAGCTCATGCAGGGAGCATGATCAAGGTATACACCTAGAGAGAAAGAACAATGTTTGTCTTAATTTCAGAGTTTTAGCAAACTACCAAAGCCTGAGTGTCTTATATACCATGATTGCTTCTTTACATGAACAATGAAGTTACTTAAAATGGCGTAGCTTAGGGAGAAATGAAAGACCATAAAGAGAAGATTGGTTTCCTAAAGAGACAGACATGGTTGGCATGCTGGTATTGGTATTCAACGCTGGTAGACCTGGATCACATGCAGGAGGCACAGCCAGCAGATGGTGCCTGACAACTTTCTTTGCACGCGAGTTATAGCTTCTTGTTGAGACAGAGGACACTAAGAAAACATTTAGGGGAAGACATAGACTATGAGGAATTGAAGAGAGATAAAATCACAGAGTGGAAATCTTAGGGACTAGAGCTGGATGAGTGAAGGGAAAACCCCTATAAGTGGGGTGTCCTGAGGAGCAACTTGGTGTGCCCCAGGCACCTGAACTCCCACAAGAGTAGGCAAGGCAGAGGGAGTCCTGGAGTCCATAGAAGTGGCCAGGTTGGAGGGTGGGAAGGAGTGTGATGGATTGAGGAGGGGAAGGGAGGGGAATGAGAGGGAGGAGAGATGGAGGAAACAAGGATTACTATTCAGTAAGCTTGTGAAACTAAAAAAGCATTAAAAAATAAAAATTAGCATTGTGATATTCATACAATTTATGTTGTTATTTCTCTGACTTGATTTTATTGTTAACAGTTGAGATTAAAAGTAAAGTAGAGTCAACTAAAAAGCAACCACGAGCTGTATAATCCTATACTACTTTCAAGGTATATATAAATAATCTCAGGAGAAAGAGTAATGAATCATAATTTTAACCTATTATTTTTTCAGATACGTGGCATAGTCAAATAAGAAGGGCCATTTTTTCTTTCAAGAACTATTGTTGAGACAACTTTTAGATCATAGAGACAAAAGTTAGTACCCACCTTCTTAGGTGATGCTCTTAAATATGTTTCACTCATAATAGTATACCAAATTAGTCCTCATGTGCTTGAATTAATGCTATTTTAAAACTGCTTTGTTTTAAGATAGAGATAAAAGTGTACTCAAAAATATGCAAGGCTTCTGACTTGTTACTTGTTTGACTAGACTCTCATTTTGCCCATTGTTGCTTGGTATGCACTTTAGGTGTTTTTGTTAATTTTATACTTTCATTAGTTGGAGAAAATCTACAAGAATCCTCACATCATAGTCATACATAAATTATTTTAATTATATTAATTCTCATAATCATATATTATATAAATTATTTTATATTATTGTAGCCCACCATATACTCTTGCTAATGCTTTAGGTGGTTCATATATATTATAAATGAGTATAATGCCTATTTCTAATATTGGTAAAATATTACACATGATCAATACAATTATAATGTAATTAAAACTGTAAAAAATATTTTATATTTTACAAAGGCTCTGCTGTTAATGTTAAGTAAAAACAAAAGACGCACTCACTTCCATAGAGCTTTGAATCAAATTGCAATCAAAGCTCTGGTTTTGAGCCTGCACATTCATTGTGCATTGCTATACAAACAGTTTCATTTGAAGAAAAAGAATGCACTTATCTTTAAATCTTCTCTCACTAGATTGAATAAAATGACTGCTTTGTGTCTTATCATTCTAACTTAATGTCATCACATAAAAAATGACCTTTGAATAATTTGAAAAAGAAAGTTAAGAGGAAGAGATCCTCTCTCTATGATGTCAGATTTATTTATGCAAATATACATGAAATCAAAATATATATTATGAACTACAGTTACAAATGCATAACAATAACACATCGCTTAAAGTGTGATTGCAGAAATTGCTGAAGTAGAAAATGTAAACTGTCAAATTGCTACTAACATAAGTTAAAACAGAGAATTACTGAAATCCCAAAGAAGTAAGTACATATCAGAAAACTAGCCCAGGTCCACAGCCTGCACTGGTCCTGCACTGTTCTGCTACTAAGGCCCTGGCCTCAACTTCAACCTCTTGAGAGTCAAGGCCAGGAGTCTTTCTGTGTTCCATCTGAACTGCTACATTATTAGCTATTGTGTTTGCTACTTTAAAGTTACATCTTTGTTCCACCCCTGGCCTGCTTTTGTATAAAACAGCAGTACAAACTAAGCTGGTGGTTTCAACCCTCAGAGGAATATCTCAATTCCAGATGCCAGCATTAAGTTTCTTTTCTTCATCCTAAGTGGTGACTGAGAAATTATCCGAGTTACTCCTGCAACACTATGACTTTTTTCTCCTCCAATTTACTGAAACTCTCTCTCTCTCTCTGTTAACAAAAATTATACCCAATAATGAAATTTAATGTGATGTTTTCATGTATGCATATAATGAGTTTGGGTCATGGTAAGCTCATTCTTAAATCATCGAATGCTTGAAGAGTTTCTAGGCCCTTATTGTTGGATAGCATGCTATTCTCTCCATCACTGCAGTTTGAGAATATGTGTTACAGAAGTACGAACCAAAAGACATCTGAGGTACTAAGTCAAATACTGGGCTGCTCATGATTAATAGAAGAAGAGAAATTAGTGAAATAATCGATGAACAGTTGATTAAATGTCCAAAGTCTGTTCAAGAAACATGTGTCAATAATACCACAGGGAATTTTTGAAAAAACGAAGACCCATCAAAATACCCACCTTTGAATCCACTTGGTTGTTTCTGACTTCTCTGAGAGTTGATACAATGCTATTAGCTATAAGGAGTTAAAAAATAAAATAAGTTAAATGAAAAAGACTTAGTAGGACTTGAGGGGAGGGAGTGTAAAATTCCAGGAATCTCTTCTGGTATATGTTAAACTCAGTAACATCAAAAGCGTTTTTTTTCTACACTAAGATTTAAAAATGTTGTTTCTTTGCTGCCTTTCTTCACTCATGTACCTTCATTTAATTAACATGTGCGTGTGTGTGTTCCAGTAGTGTGTGTACATATCAGAAAACAGGCTGCCGAAGTTATTCCTCTACAAACTTGTGAGTTGTAGGGATTAAACTCAGGCTGAGTATGATGCTTTTCCTGGGTCCAACATGATACCACCTTGGTCTTTGCTCTGCTCTGAAGGAAGAGGATACTGTGTAAGAATGAAAACACTCATCCTGCAGTGGAAGGCCCAGAAAGTTAACAGCTCTGCGTCTCAGGAAGTTCCTGAAACTAACAGGATTCAGGAGGGTGGAGACCTTCCCCAAGATAAAGAAAAACCAACAAATTCTGGGGGAGGAGATTTCTCAAGTCAGTATAAAATCTGAAGAAAAAAAAAAGAGAGACTCCGAGCTATCAGACGTCTGGTAGATACTCTCCTCGGAGCAAGCAGAGCAGCACAGAGCTGAGTTTCAGATTCCGTGCAGCTCATCCACCATGGGGTGGGCTTCCTGGTGATGCTGCTGCCTGTGAATGGTCCCTGTCTCTATAAGTGACTCGCACCTCTTCTCTTGTCAGTGGGCCCAATCAGCTCACTGGCTCATTAAGGTGAACCTTGCCGTAGTTAGTACTTTGTAGTCAGAATCTACACCAGGTTCTTACGTAGCTTCTTTACAGAAATAGCGTCATGTACAACCAAGCCTGGTGATATGTCCTTTGTCCATGTTGCTAGTATGTGAAGCACATATTTACAAATAAAATATTGTATATTTTAGTGTCCATGTTTTCCCATATCCACACGACATTAAGAAAAATCACAGAAAAAGACAAAGAATATCAGAGTTTCTACATATGGAAAGATTTCTTTATATTCATTGTAGCCATTCCAAAAATATATATTGAAGAAGTTGGTCAGATAGGCACACTCTTCCCATAGGATGCTGGGTGTCTGTGGGGACCAACCACTTACCAGTGTCATGATAGCGGTGTCTTTCCACAGTAACTGGCATGTAAATCAACTTCATAATTTCCAATAGCACTTTACCCAAAATGACCTTAGTACTTCCTGAGATCTCTGGACCATATTACTGTAAGGAAATTCCATATACAGGAAATCATAGTAAGAAATCTTGGCCCCACTCTGCCTTCCCTCTCACAATAGCAGATGCTCACTGTTGCTTCTCCCTGCTGTGCATCCTCACCCTACCATCCGCTCCTGAGGTAAAATGACATTAACAAACTCCAGGGAGTAAAAGGGATCCCTGGGGAAAAGTGTCAATCTTGTCTGCTTTATTACATATTATTTATTTACAAATCAGCTTATGTTAAATTATATGCATTAATATTCTAATCTTCATACTATAATCAGGTAATGAGAAGAAATTAATATATTTAGCTACCTTAAAATAAATGTCTTACATCATACATACTTCAGTGATCTTACATGGGCCTCAAAGGCATTTAATTGTTTGAGCATTTTCTTCCATAAGAATACTTGAAGTGTCAAAAACTCGAAAGGTTAATTTTTTTAACCTTTTATATAAGGATGATTCCTTAACTCAACTTAAAAAATGAGTTTGAATTAGAAACTACAGTCTGGATTTTTATAAAAACATTTTACTAATTGCCACGGTATTACAATCCCTTAGGATCTCTATTTCATAATCTCTTTACAGGGTGTATTTATAGCCCTTCATAACAAAGGTACTATGAGGGGCTGGAGAGGTGGCTCAGGGGTTAAGCCTCTGCCTTGCAGGTGGAAGGTCCTGAGTTCGGATCCTAGACCTCACGTATAGACGCCAGGCGGAAGTGGGGGCGGCCTGCGTTTCTGGTCCCGATAGGGCGGAGCCTGTGAATTCTGGGGCAGAGTAAACAAGGAGGAAGTGGAGGCGATCCAGGCTGGTTCCAGAATTTGCCCGTGGTTACACACACACACACACACACACACACACACACACACACACACGTGCACGCACACACACACACGCGTGCACGCACACACACATACATGCACACACACATATACATAACTGAATAAATAAAAAAACATTAAAAAAAAAAACAAAGTTACTATGAGCAGTTCAGTACCTTGAGAACAAGACAGGGCCTCCAGATTAACCAAGCTACATGCAGAGGGAAGAGTCAAGGAAAGGTTCAAACAGAATGGATATCCTGATAGTTACAAAGGGAAGCTAACCTCTCCCAGGATCCAACTATGGATTTTATCCCTGAATTTCAGTCCAGTTATACAATTCTGAACTTCAGAGTGAGATAACAAGCTGTTATGCTGTTGACCCAGTAAGTTACTTAAGTCACAACATGATTTCTCCTTGCCATCGTTTGTTCGTGGTTTACAGCTTAGTTTTCAGCCACACTCTGTAAATTACCTGTAAGTTCATAACCAAATGGCATAAGACAACAAGGCCAAGGACGGAGAGAACAGGATACAAAAAATCCACAGGACTTGCTGAAAAAGACAGTCTTCACTTGCTACACCAGTATGTCTCCCTAAGTAAACAGTGGAGTGAACGTTTCCTTAATCAATTCCCTCCATCTTATTCACTTGCCAAGGGAGTAGCCGCATCCACCATGGAGTGGACCTCCTCATCGACTAGGCAATCTCTTGCAAGTTCGTTCAGGTCTGACTCAACCATCGATCCTTTAAAATGGTACACGGAGTTCACGCCTCTAACCATCAAGCGTACAACTGCATCAGTAACACCTGCATGATGTGAAGAACCATGTTCATGAATGGAGTGTCTTTTCACAGTGGTTCAGCAGCAGTGTCTTGGGCTTTCATCTCATTCCCTGAAGAAACTCACATGGGCTGCCTGCATTCCTGTGGTGAGAGCTAAACCCATGAAATATCAAAGGTAGCCCAAAGCAGGGCATCCGTTTCTGCTCTTATTCCCATTCCTCTGACCTTCCTGACTCAAGTCTTACCGGCTGGTGGTAAGGTACTTGGCCACTGGGACTCAAGATCAGTTCAGTTCCTGGCAGGCCACCAGCTCTTGAAAACTGTCTTCTGATTTCCACCTTAGTGCTGTTGCATGAATATTCTCTCTCTCTCACTCTCCCTCTCTCTCTTTCCGTTCTCTCCTGACTAAAATGTTTCAGAAAGGTATTCTAAAATCCAGAGAATATTGTCTTTAATCATTGACAAGTGATTTTCTATCCATCATAAAGTAACTCAGAAGTAGCTCTTAAAATATTTCTGTGTGTGTGGAACAATTTGGGATGTATCCCTTTTGGGTATTTAGTTAGCTGCCAAGAATACAAATGAAGTCATACATTTTACAACTCTAGAAAATGCAAATTATAAAGAGTTCAAGTTAGAATAACTTTAAGAAATCAGCAGTCTCTGTGCTTTCCTTTCTTTGTTTGTTTTTGACTTTTAAATATAGGTATATATACAGTAGAAAATTGTCCATACAGAAGCCAACACAAAGAATTACTCCCAAATTAATGAGAGACTCAAATGATGTTTTCTATTGTCACATTCATGTTTTCAAGAATGCTGGTCAGTGTTCCATATAGGATTCTGAGAGTCAATGTGAATACATCATGCTTATTTGGCTCAATTTAGTGCTTGGAAAACCTGTGAGTCATACCATCAGGGCTCTGCATAAACCATGCAATGAACAGAGCTATCCCCAGTGACAATCATGAAATCACAGAGTTGGACTTTTTTTTGCAGCTGTGTGAAAATAGTTATATGTCAATGGCTACAGGGAACCATTGTCAACATCTGGAGATTTTATTAGACGAACACCAAAGCTACCATTTGATTGCTGTTTCCCAAGGCAGCGACCCAATAAAGGCAATTCAGACACCTGCTGCATCAGGCGGGAGGCACCATCTCCCTGCTTTCTCCAGCACACTACACAGAATCTGCCACTGTGACTGTGTGTGTGTGTGTGTGTGTGTGTGTGTGTGTAGGTGCGTGTGTGATCAAAACCAGAAGGGAAATAAGCAAGTAATGATTAGAGGAGAGTTCACATTCAACTGAAAATCATCATTGCTCCATAATGCGCTCATGGTTTTTCCTATGACTTTTAGACGACACATACGCTTTTTATTGTAGCATTAACGCATTTTTAAAGATCATTCATACACTATCCAGACACAGACAATAATGATTCCCAGAGATGGAAAAATGAGAACCCACGGGAACAAGCATTGTCAGAATACGCATCAGGAGACTGCTTATTTGAAGAATATTTTCTCATAAATTTAAGAGTCATATAACAAGGGAAGCAGGCTCTTGTACTACATTGGAAATGGGATTTGCCATAATAAATGCAATGAGTTTATTGAATCAAGCATGGCCTAATATAGCGGCAGCAACCTCCTTCCAAAAGGCAGCCTCCCCCATTGAAGGGATTATAAACATGACAACTGATCTTCATGACCCTGATATAAAATGTTTTATCTCTGTCTTAATGACAGGGTGGCCCTCGGTTCATAGTAGCATGTCTACCAGGACTTAATGAGAAATGCAAACTTCTGGGCTTCACACTTAATGAGAAATGCAAACTTCTGGGCTTCACAGGAAGACTCAGTGGACAAACTTTTGTAGCTGACATGAAATATCTTTGTCTTCAGTTTTAAAAAATGAGCCAAATGGAAGCTAAATTGAGAACTATAGAGTCATCTGATTTGGGTATCATTTTATGGGTTTATCTATATAGTGTTGAGATTACACAAGTTCAAACACAGTACACTAATCATTGTTACACCACACACACACACACACACACACACACACACACACACACACACACACAAGATTATAAAATCTTCCTCTAAATAAAACTGCACGACTTCTGTTGATGGTCCAATATACATGATTGTAATATACCCAGTAATCCAAATTTCTTTTTAGATGTCAAAAGGGAGTAAATTGCAATTAGGCACAGATAATTTAGTTGAAGTAGAGTTCAAATATTTAATACAGTGCAAATGTCATCAAGGCTAAGAAAAGGCTTCTACAAAAACTGCTTGAAGGTCTTTTACAGATTTCAAACCTGATCTAATGGTTGGAACAACATTGGCAAGAAGACTTGGCCTGCTATCACTCTCTGTCTCTCATTCATTGCCCTTCAGATAGTTGAAAGAATATTTAGATAATATTCCTCTGTCCTTCAGGTCTGTGTTTATTTAATAAAGTCACTGAATTAAAAATACCTGATTACTTTTAAATAATAAAGTACTAACGCCACAGAATTTTCTGGAACGGTGTGGGGAATTCTCAGTCCTGTCCCTTTGCATCTACAGTGTTGCATGTCATCAACTTCGTGGTCAGACTTCAAAGGGAAAAGACAGCATGAAATTCATGTGTTCTCTAAATTCCAAAGTAACTCTCTATTTAAAGTCCCTCAAGAGTCTCACATTAGGGTCCATTGCCTTATGAATTTGCCTTCAATGGGAGGTGGCTACAGGAAACAACCTTTAGGGCATCCTTTCAAAAATGTTTGAACTGCCAGTCAACAGCTGGTACAAACCATGTTTGGTAAATTCAGACTTATTTTTCACTCAATGATTCTGAAGTCAATAAATGCCATTTGTTGGGAAATGAATGTCATCCAGTGTCTCCTTGAAACCAGCCAGTGGGATTCACCCTGGGAAACTGCTTAAAGATGGACATCTTTCGACAGGGTCTTTTTTTTTTTATCTCTGATTACTTCCATAATGGGTTTAATACGTGCAATAGAACTTAAGTGTAGTCGTTTTTCCCAGTTCCTACCTCCAACAGGAAACAGTAACGTGAAACAGATGTCCACGTGCTGTTTTCACATGCATTCAAGGAGATAAAATGCAGTTTCCTCTGGTGACCTAGTCCATGTCTCTGAGCCTGTTACCCAGAGGATATGTGCCCAGGACATGGGACTTTGTCACCAAAAAGCTGTATCTACAGTAGAGAACTGAACTCTATGAACTCTCAAGGTCTCTTTAAGGATATTGTCAGATTTGCCTCCTGCACAGTCTCAGATGGAGCTTATAGCCATACGAGGTCAGAGCTACCTCCATCTTAATAATTTTCCTGCCATCTGCACTACCAGATGTAGGGAGAGCAGGGAAGATTCCATCTTCACCCGGATGGTTCAGCCTCAGCCTCAGAATTGATTTTTTTGTGTGCTCTCTGCTTCTGCAAAAGTCAGAATGCACAATGCACCTGAAAATAGACATTCATTTCGCACAGTTATGGGTTATGACAAATGGATTAACATCTCACAGATTTCTTGACTTTTGTTGTCCATGAAATGCTTTGGAATTTATTTTTCAGCAAGATTATAGCTTAATATTGTCAGTGTTCGCCCAAGGTCAATTAAAAAATAGTTGATGAAGCAGGAATTGAAATGAGAGTGAGGCCCCTTGGTCACTGTGTAAGTTCACAAAAAAAGTACAACAAGATATTGTTGTGATATCTGCTGGTGTCCCTGAATGGTGTTTGTTAATTATCCCAGGAATGTATGATAGACACCAAACAATGTATCCTTCTGGCATACAGATTCCTTAATTCCTATTCTTAGAGCTCTAGTTACTTTTATATTTATTTGCTCCAAATGCTTATAGTGAGATTCATGCATTCCTTAGCACTGAATAAGTATATGTTGACTGCGATCACACAGATCACACAGGTATCTTATCACATGTGAGCGATTCATCACCTGAGGTGATACCATCCCTTCCTTTGTCCTGTGGAGTTAGATTCAGCTGAGCAACTTGTATTCTTGGAAGAGTAATTCTCATTATTTTTGGTATGTTAAAATTCTGATTCATTACCTTCATATTCTAATTCATGGGTTGTGTCAGTCACAATGAACTATGTTCAAAGATTAAAAAAATTGTTTGATATCACAAACGCAAGTGGCTTTTAGAGATAAATCCAAATTAAGATTCAACCACTTCTCATGTTCTCTTGATGTTCATGATATTAGGTGTTTGGCTGGATTAGATAGGAAGTGATTAATAATGATAATAATAGTAACAATTGCATTCGTGGTTCATTCTAAGCAGGCATATCTTTCCCCACATTGTTGAACTTGTGCAAATGGTTTACTTTCACAGGTATTCTATTACTTAGTGGAAATCAAGAAGTAAACACTGGGGCCCTGAGAAGTTACATCTGAAACACACAAGTGCATGCTTTTCTGTCTGATGAATTTTAAATGTAGTTTTAAAATTCATTTAAAGGTGCTCTGGAAGAAATAATGAGAAGCACGGCATCAGACTGGAGTTTGCTGTGAACTCCACATTCCAAGTCATTTCTGAATCACAGGTGTCTTCTTAGAGTCCAAGTCCAGTACTTGAAAGTACTGATCCATTGCCTCCACTGCAGGTTCAGTTCCTGCAATTCTATTTTATGATGTGCTGTGAATTTTGGTCCACGATTTCCCCCTGTCTAATGACCCTTGAAGCTTTGCAACTCACGGGAATTTTACATTAATTTAAAATTAACTTCCAAATCATCGGGAAAATTGGAAACTGAAGTGTATAAATATTTGCAGGATTTGATTATCCACACTATTCCAGGCATAAATGTTCATGAACTGCATTAATAAGAATAACTTGTCTCTTTATGTTTTATGTATGATGTAAAGTGTATTAAATTTTAGTTGAAGCCTGAATATGTTCTTCCTTCTAGTCAGTTATCACCCCCTTATCATTCCATCAGATATGAGACTGGCCCCAGATACAGTGCCATTTATAATCCAGTTGGCAATACCAACTCTTAGGTAACCTGTGATAGGAATCCTGTGGGAAAGTACTTCCCTTAGAAGAGGAAATCAAAGCCAAGCCCACGTTGCGTTCTCTGAAGGATGCCCATCAGGGGACTTGAGTTTGCCCTTCATTCCTGAGTATTAGAAAGACATTCAACATCTTTTGATGAGCTTATTCCAGTATTGAAAGCTTCAGTCGTGGACCATACTGTGTGCATGTCGCACAGCTTCAGAGGTAGCGTGCCACTGTCTTCAGAAGCGCATGGCGGCAGGCAGCCGTGTGCACCAGAGTAGGCGCTACACTGCCTCTGAGGTCGGGAGCGTTTACATCTGCACCGTGAACAACACGGGCTGAACGTGGACTGGGCGAAGCTTAGCTTTGGAGACACTGCCTTTCTTTGAAGTGATTCCTTCCACTCCAAAGTGTGTTCTCTGTCCTTGGGTGTCTCTAAGGAGATGAGCAACAATTGAAGGCATCATTTGAGGAATGAGCACATACAAATTGAAAATGCTTCTTGAAAAATCTATGAGGCTGATATAGAGTCTCTATATCATCCACATAGAACTAAGCCAGCCTAATCTCCCCCCATCCTGAAGCTCAGGGACATTTGCGGAAGAGGGGGCGGTAAGATTGTAAGAGAAAAAGGATGGGGGGAGCAATGATTTGAAGAGTCTCCACACTAGATAGGGCTGAAGCAATCATAATAGGACTTTGCATGCCCTGTGCCATGTCTGTCACACTATTGACCCCACAAAGTCTAACATCTGTTAAAGGCACCAAGATCCTTGGAGGCAAGGGATTGATGGCCACAGTAGTGTTCCTATGCTTAAGGGGAACACGAGAAAGGGTTCAGGGAAATGCCACTGGGTCCTTTTACGTCATCAGAAAGGAGGACCAAGAGGAGATTTAGGCATACACAATAAAGGACTCTCTGGGAATTGGGGGGGAGGCACTGGGAGATGGGGAGGGAGGGAGGGGGAACAGGGGGTTGGGGGGGGAAGAGGGGGGAAGGGAACTGGTCTACCTATTAAGTTTGTATGAGCGGAAATAATAATAAAAAATGTTAAAAAAAAAGAAAAATCTATGAGGCACAATTGCTATGGTATTAGTGTAAACACTTTTACAGTTTGATTTTAATTAAAAGTAATATTTCAATGAAAGGCAATGCTAAAAATGCACATGCAAATAAATATTTCCTTACTGGCTTTATAGAAAGACAATTTGGAGTCATGTGACTTAGATTTGCATCTCAGATCTATAATTGCTGTATGACTAAATGGGAGTAAATTTGATCTGATAACCTTCACTTGTTGTTTATTAGACTTGAGTGAGGTTACCACTTTTCCAATGGTGTGTGAAGGCTAAAATTGATATGCAAAAGTCCTACTGGTCCATGCTAACGATGTAAGAAGCAAAAAAGCAGCTTCGTGGAAATGCATGAATTAATTCAACTATCTTCCTGCAATTTATTGGAATTAAATTCACTTTTAATTGTTTCTCTCTTTGGACATGAGCACGCACTCTATAATGTGACCTTTGCTTGTTTGTTTTGAACTTGAACCAGAGATATTTTTCCTGTTCATTCATTACATTTACTTTTCCAAAGTCCTAGGAAGCAAAGGTCATTCCACAAATGCAAGCAATTAGTACAAGCTCATCAGTCATGTGGACAATGGAGGCTAAGTTTGAAAGAAATAAGAAGCCTTCATCTCTCCAGCTATAGAAAACATTTATTATTATCTTGCTGAATTTCATAGTTGGGGAGATTAAAGAATGAAAATAATTCTATTTATAAAACAGGATTATTATTTCTAACTGAGAGGTTAACAAATATGTTTGTATAATTATATATTATGTCCTGAAGTCTTTTCATTCATTAAACATCAAATTATTCACAGAATAACAACTGATATCTACATAAAATAGTGACACAAGAAAATGTAGTAGAGTGAAATTGAGAGAGTCCAGTATCAGACTACTTTGCATTGATGAATAACATATTCAAATCATTACAGTACACATATGTGAAGGCAAAACACTCACTCACAAACAAGAGATGAAGTAGTTACTGCAAAAAAACAGTTATACATACTACAAGAATGTTGTTTAAATGCAACACAATAAATATTCAAGGATCATTCTAGATAAATATGGTCAAATGGTTCAAAAACAAGTAATTTGAAAAATGATATAAAACATTTATTTAAAAAACCCACACATTGGAAGGCAAAATTAAAAATATCAAGAATCATTTGAGGGCTGCAGACATAACCCAAGGGTTAAACCTCAGAATTAGAAGGAGCTCAGTTTGGATCCCAGATCCTAAGTAAAAATGCCAGGTGGAAATGTGGTGGTCTGTACCATTGGCATTGGAATGAACAATCTGGGAAACCCTAGAGCACCACAAATAGAAGGTAAAGAAATCGCAGACAATTTTTAAAGTTACCCTTGGGCCTCCGTGGGCAAACAGTGCTCTCTCTCTCTCTTTCTCTGTCTCTCTCTCTCTGTCTCTCTCTCTGTCTCTCTCTCTCTCTCTCTCACACACACACAAAGAATTGTTCGGAATTTGTAGGATGGTATTATATTTTCAGTATATGCCTCATCTTCATGAAGAAGTAGAAAAAAAGTCTTAGAGAAATTACAAAGGGTAAGCAAAATTAGAGCTTTTTACTGCAAGAAACAATATTTCACAGACAATAAAGAAGATAGATTTATATTAGTATTTCTATTAATTTTACTGGAATATTTAGTGTAAATATAGTAGTCCTAAAATCACAATATGCATATCTATATTAGATGAAATTTATATTTACTAGAAATGATGAATTCATACAAACAGTAACATATTGACATTATCCAAGAGGGAGAAGCAGCACAATGCTCACAGAGGATGAATAAGTGAACTATAAAATATGTCATTTACATATGGTGGAATGAAAGTAAGGTAATCTTGCCGTATTGGACACTGGAACCATGTGGGCATCATGCTCTGTGAAATGAGCCAACAAAAAGACAAATACTATATAATCCAACTCATGTGTAGCACCTGATATTGTCAGACTCACGGGAATGGGAACCTAGAGAAGGTGGCCATTACTGCTAGAGGAAGCAGAGAAGGGTTTTCTTTTCAAAGCCTGTGAAGAAGCTTGCAGATTTGGAAGATGAGAAAAGCAAAACATTTATTAATGATGAAAATGAATTTGACAGATTTAGTGTGTACTTTAAAAAAAGTTCATGGCACAATCACATTGACTAAGGTAACACAGAAAAGGAAGTTCCACATGTTACCCTTGAATACATAAGTGTTATCTTTCACTCCATGGTTTTGCATAACCTACTTCAAGTGCTTGTGGAAGACAGAAACTGCCCCAGGCCAGAGTCCTGGCCTGGAGATCAGGGTTCCCTCTGACCAGGTGGAGAACAGAAACACAAAACTCTCTAGGCTGAGTGAATCTGGACTCTCTTTATTGTAACTTTGTGACAGCTTTTATACTAGAAAATTTTGGGGCAAAGAATGCTGCACCTGCAAACAGACCCGTATTCTCCTAGTCAGCAGAAATCACCTTCAGGATAGACATTTTTTCAAGAACCTAACCCATTGCTTGAAGGTAAAGCCACTTAAACAGAACCATTCTCCCAGTATTTCCAGATCCAGCCAATCTGTAATGCTCCACCAGATAGCCATGAGGCTGAGTCCACATAGTTGTCATTGTTTTAACAGAGACTGAATTTTGAGACTAGCTAAAATGCATAGAGAAGATTTGAGCTCCTTTTGATTTCAATAAGTAACATGTTTTTCATTACAATTAACTATACGTGTGTCCAACATCCCATAAGTCCCAGTGTGAGCTTTTGCTGTTGTCCTGTCCAGGTTGGTTCTCTCGGTCAGGCGGGTTGACATCAGCACCAGGCATGGCAGCAGGTTCTAGCTTGGGAAGTTGCATGCAGTCCTTACAGACAATACAGCCTGCCTGGTCCATTCCTCCTACATATCCATCCTTTTTGACAGCCAGTGGGAGCCAGAATTCTTTGCTCTGACATTGTTGACCCCGCCTCAGAGGGAGTCTAGCATAATGGCTTAAGTCAGATACCACCCTCATGTGGAACTCTTAGCCATCATTGGCTAGCAGCCCTTGAAGGACCTCTCCTCTGGACGGCATGTCAGGATATTTGAATAGTAGAGTAGACCAAGGCCTCACGAATCTCTGCAATCCAAGCTTGAACCACATCTCTAGAAGGGCCATGGCTTGGATGTTCAAGGGTCATAAGTGCTTGTAGCATGGTCTTGTTGATGGAGCGCTGCTGAGAGATGTGCTGAAGGAAATACTTAAGCCATATAATTATTGAAAGAACAATTCCCCCTATGATAGCATAAATTACAATCCAAGAAAGATCAAACATCCTTTTAAAGTTCTAGTGAATAGATAGCATAGTCTCATACTTCTAGAATGTCTGAGTTAGTTCATAGGTGGGAATTTTACCCACCTATGTTTTAAGACTCTTGAAGTGGCTCTCTGATTTCTTTAAAATCAGTGTATACATTCTGGCTAACAAGTCTACTTACTACGGTGTGTGACTAGACATAAAATCTCTAGTTGCAATTTAATTTAAAGTTAAAAGCAAGCTTTTTCTCTGTATCAGAGAGCAGGAAGCTAGTCCCAAAAAATCTAAGAACAGGTAGAAGGCACACCCAATTCCTAGAACAATTCCTCCTGCCAGAGGCAAAACTTAAATTACCTAGGAAGGAATTCCTATCACCTGCCCATGGTTTTCACTGTGAAATTCCCCAGGGAGCAGGCTTTAGGCCCAAACTGAGCAGAAATACCAAGGCCTGACAATTCCCATATTTTACTTAGTTTTCTTATTTATTTCAAAATAATGCCATGTCCTTTTTCCAGAAATTGTTTCCTCAAAACAATATTCTGCCATGCCGGGACCTTATCCACCAGAATGGTTGGATAAGGATGAGGCAAGAAACTAGGAAGGAGGTAAAGAGAGGCAATTCCCTCAAGGGAGTGGAATGGAAGCATATGAGGCAGGAGATGTGGAATGGAGACAGAAACAATTTAGCAGGTGAAGACATGAGGAGACAGAGTAGTTGAAGGGAAGGAGGAGGGATGGCCCACCAAAAGAAATGTCTTTGGTAAAGCCACATGGAAGCCTATCTTGTTGCTCAATTAAAAACAGTAAAGAATGTGTCTGGAGGGCTTAAATCCTACAGAGCCAGATAATGATGGTCCGAGAACCAATAGCTCAGTTAAAACTTCAGTGCAGAAAGGGTCTCCCTTCGTAGGGATCAGGCCGCGGAGGTACCTCAGTGCTCCCCAATAAAAAATACAGGCCTATGCTATTCTGCTTGGTAACTAGTTGGTGAGACTGTACTTCTGAAGGTGTGTACCCCTTAGATACACACTGTGAAGACATCAAGCAGGAATGGAGGTGAGACTTCCTCCCAACAGTGGAATGGCAGCTGCCTTTACTTCAGGCCCTGTAGGGCAAGGCCTGCAAAATCCCAAAGCAAAACAGTAGGGAAATAAAGCAATACAGGATGATTCTTGAAGTCACCCTTGGGCCTCCACAAGCACACACAGTGCCCTCTTGTACACACATATACATACACATATACACACTCATACTTACAGGAGCAATACAAAATAGTTTTTTTTTATGGCTGGTGAGATAGTGGACTGGATAAGGAGTTCACAAACCTGGCAACCTGACTTCCATCTTCAGAAGCCCTCATATGGGAGGAAAGAATTGAATTGCGATGGGAGTAGGGAACTGAATCATGAAGGAAGGAGAGAAGTGAATTGTGGTTGGAGAGGAGAACTGAATTGTGAAAGAAGGAGAAAACTGAATTAGGTAGGAGAAGAGACCTAAACTGTGAGGGAAGGAGAGAACTGAATTGTAGGGAAGGAGAGAACTGAATTGTAGGGAAGGAGAGAACTGAATTGTAAGGAAGGAGAGAACTGAATTGTAAGGAAGGAGAGAACTGAATTGTAGGGAAGGAGAGAACTGAGTTGTGAGGGAAGGAGAGAACTGAATTGTAGGGAAGGAGAGAACTGAATTGTAGGAAAGGAGAGAACTGAATTGTAAGGAAGGAGAGAACTGAATTGTAAGGAAGGAGAGAACTGAATTGTAGGGAAGGAGAGAACTGAATTGTAGGAAAGGAGAGAACTGAATTGTAAGGAAGGAGAGAACTGAATTGTAGGGCAGGAGAGAACTGAATTGTAGGGAAGGAGAGAACTGAATTGTAGGGAAGGAGAGAACTGAGTTGTGAGGGAAGGAGAGAACTGAATTGTAGGGAAAGAAAGAACTGAGTTGTGAGGGAAGGAGAGAACTGAATTGTAGGGAAAGAGAGAACTGAATTGTAGGGAAAGAGAGAACTGAGCTGTAGGGAAGGAGAGAACTGAGTTGTGATGGGAGGAGAGAGTGAATTACGGTGGGAGGAGAGGCCTGAGCTGTGAAGGGCAGAGAGACCTGGATGTGCTGGGACACCCCTACACATACATGTGCAGCTCCTTTCTCTCTCTCATTCTTGATCTCGTCCCTGGCTCTCCTTCGTTTCTCTCCTCCTCTCTATCAAATAAAAAATAAAATAAGAGTTCCTATACAGTTAAGCAGGAAAAAATTATTCTCAGTATTAACAATTGATGAACATGCCAATAACACAAATAGATAAAATGCATTACGTCTACAATAGATAAAATGTAGGAAATGTTTAATAAAATAATTATAAAAATGTAATGCTGAAGATAAACACACATTTGAGTCTTATAAAATGATGAATATTGTAGTGTGCTAGAACACTATTTTTGAAACAAGCCATCACGTATACTTGTGGCTTAAAATCCAGACAACTTTTCATAAAGGTTCTTTACTTATCTCTTTGGATGACCAAGATCTTTGTCCTTAACATGCCCTTCACATCCTTAACAGTTTTGAAGTCTAAACCAATATGACAAGATCCTAGATGGGCTAAGCATTCGTATGATAGGAGAGATCGTTGATACATGGTGAGCAGGTGCCTTACCTGATGAATGATCTGACCCGAAGTTGTTATCTTTGATGAGTGAGAAGTGTAACGAAATTCATATGCCCTAGAAATTTTCCTGCTCTTTGAAATATTTCATCTTTATGATATATTAAAATAACAAAAAATAATTTATGGAGGAAAAAACAAGAGTGAAGTTACTATAAAGGCGAAGGACATTCTGTTAATGTTTTATGAAGCTGCAGGAGCACAGCCTCTTTTTGGACACTTACACTGGACTTCAGTCATTTGTGGATTTTGCTGACCTCAGTAATATTGCCAGAGTCAACCCTCTGCATGGTTTGAAATGATTGCAGAGCAAGTTTTCATTATTCCGTTTAACAGAGACACACACATTTGGAGGTAGAAGGGCCCTGAGTGGATATAATTCAACATGGCACTGTGCCCCGACTCAAAGAAAAATGCAGAGCCATCGAGTAAGGCAGTGAACACACCTGCACATGAAGCTTGGAGTTTCACATTTTATATCCGCTGTCTCCCTTCACTCCAAACTCTCATAAATCCAAATAGCACAGGGCTCCTGCATGGCCGCTTCTGGCTCCTTGTGCAAGGTTATGGCATGAGTCACTGTCAAGGCGGAAAAGGAACAAATGGTTCCTTCACCCCACTTTTAATGGATAAGTCCAGGACAAAACTGAGGGTCCCAATAACTTCAGGATGGAATAAACACCTAGTTTCACCTCATTTATGTCATTAAGCATGGGCTCTATCTACATCCTGAAAATAGTAAAAATGTTTAAAAATGATTCATGAACTTCTCTAACTTTTTCTAAAAGATCCACAGGCCATCATGATCCGAGATGAACTATTCTTGATTTGTCAGTTTTGTATAGAATCATACAATGGCAACATTCAGAATGTATTCCTAAACTGTTAATGTTATCGGTTCATTAATGGGAAGACACAGTTCGATATAGAATATAGATTTAAAAAATGATTATTTTTTCTGATCATGAAATCAATATGCATATGGTTTTCAGATATGGTAGTGATTCAGGTTCTGTCTGGTATGTGCTTGTGAGTTCAGGATACAGACTCTCTAGACCTTAGACCCTAGGAGACTTTGTTGTGAGCCATGGAGCTAGATACATAGTGTGACCATGCAGTGGTCTTCTAAAGTAGAAAACAGGCTGTAGTCTGCCACCTTTATTAGCCCAACATATGGGAAAGACATCTGCAGAGAAAATGAGAAAATCAGAGGTGGAAACAAATACTCCGAAGACAAGGGTAGGCAGAGCGAGGCTGCTCCGTGCCGGGCCTGGTAGTAGTGATGAGTTAAGGTGCGAGAGGTTCTGCAGCCAGGGAAATTATTCTCAGATATGTCTAGGGGAAAAGTATCACCACCGTAGTCCCATCACATCTCTCATTTAAATATGTGATACTTTTGAAACAAAATTTTAGATGATGTCTTTTCTGTTTGTTCTTTGTTGCTTGTTAACATACAATTATTCTTTTCTGTTGCTTTATGGGCTTATAACAGTACATTTATAACATCCAAGCTAATACCTTTGGTTCTGGCGTGACTTCAGCCATTCTTCTTTCTTACTTCTTCCTGGAGCTCTTCTTCTCTGGCTCTCAGTAATTCCTCCAGCAGCTTTCTGGATATTCTGCCCCCTCTTTTTCTACTGCAACTTTCCCTTGAGATCTCCCCCTCTCTTCTCATAGTCCCTACTTTAATTTTTGTCTTCTGCCCCTCCGTAATTCTGAATCTAGATTTTTTCAGATAAGACAAAACATTAGATATTTATCTTTTTGTGTCTGCCATTTTTTGATTTACAGAATAGCCTTCAGTTCCATCCAGATTCCTAAAAATGTCATGATTTCATTTTCATTTATAGCTGAATAAAATTCCATCATGCATATGTTCCACATTTCCTTTATCCATTCCTGGATAGACATCCATTTCTTGACTGTTGTGTATAGACCTTCAGAAATCATGGATGTCTATGTCTCTCTGTGATGTTACTTTGTACATAATATGTAGAATAAGAATTCTAAAACTGTGTCAATTTTAGATTGTTGAGTAGTCTATATATCGGCTTCCACAGTGGGTGGAATTTCCATTCTCAACAGTAATGTTTGAACATTCATTTATCACAATCAGGCATGGAATTAACCTCTAGAACTCATTAAGAACAGAAATCAAATGTCAAAAAGTCATCTAAAATGACCTAATTAATTGAATAGAGAGTTCTCACAAGAAACACAAATGGCCAACAAATGTTTGAGAATGTGTTGTACATTCTCAGTTATCAAGAAATAGAAAATTAAACTATATCAACTCTACTCATGAGATTATAAAATGAATGAAAGAACTCAATTGGTGAGTTAGGGTTCAGGTTCCATTGAATCCTGAATGGGGGAACCTCGTCCTGGTGTCACTTAAGCCCCCAATGCATACAGATATCTTTGTCTTCATCACAGGGGTCTTTACCCCTTCCTAACTGAAACATGAGCTTCAGTTTTTCTGCTTTGTTATTTCCAACTCTTTGTTTATTCCATTTTGCCCAAATGTTCGGACTAAACTGTTGCTAGTGATGCACACTTATCTAATCCAAAGCAAATATTCAACATACTCAGCCACTCCTCTAATCATATTTCAGTTTGGGAATTAGAAATTTACTATCCCACCACAGCATTTTTCCTTGCCCCTCAGAAGCTCACAAGTACATTCCTTAAATACTACATTTCAATATAATTTCTCTACATGAATTTGCAGTTGCAATTTGTAAGTTATACTATTCTCGGTGATTTCCCATGTTGATGGGTTTCATGCATATAAACTAAATCATGGCTACTGTGTTCATTGGTAGAAGTTAGTATTTCTATCAAGTCTACATTCCATGGAAAGAAATGGCTTTGTTTTAGGGATGCCTCATCTACTGAGACCTTAATTCTAATGTGTTTTAAACTCTAATGAGATTTCTCCGTAAATTTGAAGTCATCCCTATGTCTTGCATATGTCTTGGATTGAGTGGATTATCAAAACATATGATTGTAGGGGAAAACAGGGGAGGGGCGCTATTCCCACACTCATAATGAACAAACAAATACAATGTATCATTTATCTTTAAAAATATGATCTTAGAAAGAGCAACCTTGAGTGCACCATAATTTATTGGCTTTTGAATTTCCTCTAATGTGGCCACAGATAAGAATGTAGGTGGTTTTGTCAATACTAATATCACACTGTGTAAACATCTTATTCCCCTCAGTGTTGAAGCACAAAATTGTATTTTGCATAATACTTTTATATAATATTTATTTATGATCTCAATAAACACCTAAGACTCTCAGTGCTAGATAGCTTTTGTATGACTACAAACCCTCAAAGAAAGAGGAGAAAACCGGTGCAATGCATAAATATACACAAATGAAATTTTAGTCTTTATTGTCATGCTACAAATGAATTTTAACTCCCTGTGATACATGCACATAAAGTATATTTCCCTAAGTATCACATAAATATTTTTGATATAGTCTGCTTTTATTTGCATTTCAGGACAGTTATCATCATTAAAGTAGTATCTACATGCAATTATTTTCATTTTTTCTTCTCATGAAAATATGCACAAAATTATTTAAATGCCCTCTACCAAGGCTTCTCCAGAGTACTCAGGGAGCAGAGATGTTCCCTGGTTGCACAAAGTGAAGGATGGTAGGTCTGAAGGATCCATTTAATTTCTGACGCAAGTGAAACAAGTCAAAGAACAAAATCAATTCTCTAAAGAAGGGAGGAGAGGCTGCTCCTACACCCACGCAGGGACTGACTCTTGGCCTGAACATGTCACACCAACAGCACCGAGAAGGAAGGTAGGAAATATTAAAGATGCATCCTGTATGTTAGCATAACACCTTTCACTGTATGCTCACAGTAAACATCTCAAGCTTTTTCACATTTTGTTGTCCTGATTCTCAACATAAAAATTGAAAATCAGTTTTATTTTTTTCCACAATTATGTTTATTTTACATTAAACATAAACAGATATATGTGAGGGCATCATTGATTGCTTCTTGTTTCCATATAAATTTTGGGAAATAAACGTCAAACATTTTTGAGAAAGATTAAAGTAGTAATAGGATATCTAAAGTACTTTTTAAAAGTGAAAGATCTCACTTATCTTTGTAGCTACTATCTATTAAATAATCAATTGTAAAAATCTCAATAAAAATATATGTTTCACTCATTTCTTCACATAATTCTTATTTACTGGAGGCCATAAACAATAAAAATGACTTTAAAGTCATAGAAAATGTTTATACTACCTGCAACACTTAAGTATTTAATTGAACTCAAGTGATTATAGCTTTAATCAACTACTAAAGATCTATGAACTCATATAAATTACATGCGCTGCATGTTAAACTTTACTTACTTCCTTCAACAGGAAACTGCTCTTAGATAGTATTTTGCAGATTGACTCTTTGCTCTCCATAGAAGATCTTATCTAATTTATCAAAAGCAGCACCCACTTTATAAGTACTGTTATAAAGATATATGAGTACATGCTCTCATTCTCTGGAATTGGGTATCATAAAAAAGAAAATGACATACTTTCATTATTATATACACATGAATTCAGAAAAGATGCAGATAAATACATAATCAAAACACACACTAGGTATATTTCAGTAACACCTGAGGCACTTGAGTTTACCTATGTTCATTTTGTTTCATGAGCACATTATAGATTTGCCAGAATTTAGTTGTATTTCTCTCAAGGAGAATTAAATTTTTGATTTCTAGTATTTTTCATCTTTTCTTCCTCTATAAGTTCAGACGCTGCTGATGTAAAATTCACTTTTGACTGATTAAAATAAACAAATGTAATGTCTCCATTTTGATAAATTTGTGAATTTGGCTTCAGATGTCTTTATGTAATAAATTTATTCTTAAAAATACAAGAAGCCCCTCCTGTCTCAAGAAAAAGACAACAGTAAAAATCAAAAGAGGAAGAAGTCCTTGATCGTGATCATTTAATTGTCATGAAGAAAAATGTTTTTGAATTTTATTTCACTGTGCTCAAGTGATATTAAGCTGAATAATTCTTCAGAGGAATTCTCTGAGGACCTCATTCACTTCTGTTTAGCTTGCTGGACCCAGTCAGGGCTCCTATGGAAACAATTGCTAGAGTTCGTGTATGGTTGGGAGAAAAGACTTGTATTCAAACCCCGCGAAGCACAGGCTTGGCCCATAGATGGCTAGCAGGAAACACAGAAGACCCAGACGAATGCTCCAGAGCAAAAGAAGTCTGTAATGCACTGGCTTTTCCTCCACAGGATAAGTTAATCTGATATATCCATGACCAGAAACTAAGATAATAAAGCCTTAGCTAGAGGTTTATGGTAATGTGACTAGAAGTCAAATCCTGCCTTGGGTGACTGCAGTTTCTGTTCTAGTGGTTTCAAGTTTCTCTCCTGGGCCTTTTCTTCACATTGGTTTCATAATTTCTCAAAAATTCTCTCAGGGTGAAGTCTCACTGCTTTTTCAGCTGCAACCTGTAGTATTAGGTACCTGTTATTGTAGTAAATTGAAAGAAGGAAGGTAGCTTTGACCTGAAAAATATTTCTCACATATTGTGTTTGGACGTGTGTTTGTATATTGTGTGTGTGTGCACGTATTTGTGTGTTCTTATTTGAGGTGTGTGTGCACATGTGTGTGTGCTTATATGTGTGTGCACTCATGGTTCGTGTGTGTGCTTTGTGTGTATGTGTTGTTATGTGACTGTGTGTATGTGTGTGTGGGTGTGTGTGGGTGTGTGTGTGTGTGTGTGTGTGTGTGTGTGCCCATGCACACACGTGTTCACTCAGTGAGGAAGGCTGGAGATTCAGGCCCTCAGAGAATACTTTCATTCATACTTTCTGTCTCCCTTCCTCTAGCGTCAGTCCAAGAGTCTTTTTGGCTCTTCATTTTTTGTGATGATGTGTTTGATTCCCTGGACATTAAATTTACAAGCTCCCATAAGCCTCAGCAAGAATTCCTGTGATAGAGGGACGACATGCTCAGTCTTCAGTGATGTGTTATAGACAATCTCCCACCAGCCTGTGATGCCAGCTCTGTTTCAAGTGACAGTACGCGACTCTTACTATACTGTTTCACCTTACTCTCTTTTCTAAATATTTTATTTATTTATTTAGTGTGTGTGTGTGTGTGTGTGTGTGTGTGTGTGTGTGTGTGCGTGCGCGTGAGAGAGAGAAAGAGAGAGAGAGAGGGCACTCCACCCCTCTGGAGGACCAAGTGTCATTACTGGACTTCTTCTACCTCCTTCTTGCTTGGCTCTGGGATTTCCTAGGCTCTGCCCACCGGGGTGATACCTGCAGGCTGCCCCCTGGTGTTTTTACGTGGCACTTAGGACCCGAACTCAGGACCTGTTAGCAAGACACAGTCTTCGCCCTTGAACCATCTCTCCAGCCCCATGTTTTACCCTCTAGATTTGGCATAGACATTTTGCCCAGATAACTCTGAGTGATTTAAGAAAATATCTCAGTTTTCCCTTACCTTCAGCATTTCTCCCTTTACAACTAACTCATCTTTTAAAATATAAGACTAAGCATCGTGTAAAACACTTCCCATCCTTTACGTCCAAATGCCATCTCTTTTGTGGGTCTAAGCCACTGCAACCTGGTTTGAAATCCATGTACACACATCATGTGTCTCTCACATGATTCTCCCTATTTGAAACATTTTGAGATCTACTCTATTCTCCTTGATGGTGGTCATTTTAATCATGAGGTAATGAAATGATGAATTTCCCATCCAAAAACTAGCCTTCTCTCAAAATAGCTCCAAACACATGAGTGTGTGAGGTTGATTCATATTCAAATCATAACTGACTGTCATCAGCCTTTTTGCTGAAGTTAGTATTGATGACGGGTCTTTCCCATCACAATCATTCTATACTCAGTGTAAAATGGTGTCCTGCTGACTGTAGTATTCCCAGCCCAGGTGAACTTTGCATTATGACTTGTCTTTGTACCTAATTTTAGCATGAACTTCACCACACGAATCTCAATAATTTTATAGTATATTCCATTTTGATTTTGGTGCTTACGTTGTTCTGCACCTTGTGGGAGGATTCGTCAATAATCTATTCCTTCTGCTTTTACATTTCCCAATCAATCTGCTTTTGTTGTTTGTGGTTGTTCTAGAACTACTTTATTTTCTTCTTTAGAGAAATTCATCATGTAACTCTGATTTATTCTTAAGACTGAATTTTACTTAGAGGATCAGGTGATTTCTAATGGCCGCAGAGTAAAAAAACCAGGAGATGCATTGTCCTGGGTTGGGCATGTGACTTGCTGCAGGGAAGATTTTTCTTCAACATCCCTTCACCAATCCGTGCTAGGAATTATGTTGCTATAGTGAGCATTGTGGTAGGGTAGCTCCTGTAGGTACCGAAACAAATTTCCAGAAATCTATTGTCCAGCTGTCTGACAGGGATATCTGCATTGAGGACGCCAGCCACGGTCCAAGATAAAAGCTTCACAGAAACTTTCATCCTAATAGCTACTCGCCATACAATAACACAACTTGTTTGTCACTATGATGGCTTGAATTGAGTTTCTCACAGGCTCATGAATATGTATTGTAAGCTGATGCTAAACCACATAAAATCACTTTTGTATTTTCCATACACTAGGAAGTAACTGTATTTGGAGAGCCGATCTTTAACCTATAACCTCAGTTGTGATTCCATATTACTATTACTGATTTCAAATCCAGTCGCATTCTTTACTACTTTGCAAGATTCTAAAAAAAGAAGAAATCTAGTTTATTTTCCCACAACATTCTCTCTAACTTTTTGGATTCACCTAGAGAGCAGATAGTTATTACTCAGAAGACATACTATAAATTCAAATCCAGTTTTAGTCACTGACCATGAATGTGCTGGATGAGTTTAATGGGGGTTTAAAGGGTGCAGTGTGGATCACAATACCGTCGACACTGTCACAGTTCCGTTGGCTCATTGGATATAGTTGCTTTAAAACCACATTTCTCTACTTCCTTGAGAAGACATGCTGTGTTCTCTGCACTCAACTAATGTCCACTCTTTCAACAATAAATTGGGCTAATATCCAAACATGTTGACATGTTTATTTAATGTAAATATGGCCTTTTTAAATTACAGTGCTGCAGAAATTGAGATGTAAGGATAAAACTTTGAATATAGAGTTCTTCAGAAATGCACACAAAAGCCTCCTAATTATGCTAAATAAGCGGCAGTGGTGGCACTGATGTATAAATCCAGGGTCTGTTGTGCTGGGGGAGAAGGTGTGTGGATCCGGGCGACTGAGCCCTGCTGTTGTTGGGCTAGCAGCCCATATGTTGCACAGTGCACACGCACCACAGCAGAAGGTGGAGACACATGCCCCGGAGCATTCTCCCCACACAGATTAGAGCGGTGAGGTATGGGAAGCATGAAAGAATTCCTTTCTTTTTATCTGGGAGCCAGACAAACCTACTGTAAAAAAGTAAATAATTTCCTACATAGTGTGTAGATAGGACTTTTTTTTTTTTTAGGACCTCACCTTATGAGGTTCAGGATGCATAAAGCTAAATGGAAAATGTGAAACAAATTTCTCTTTCACTTTGTGATATTTATAGTATACCCTTCTGAAGACAGGCTTATATTGGCACTGAGTTTTGCTATGATGTATAGAACAAAGAGAAGGTGCAGATTAATGATAAAAACATACAGATGCAAAGTGTCTGGTGTTTCCTTACATAGCTGATCAAGAAATTAAAATAATTGACAGTCTTGAAATGTTTCTTGGAATAACTTTATAGAATCATATGATGTGATTGCAAAGTTGAAACTTCATTGAGTCAGTCAACTTTTAATTGACAATAGATCCATATTTATTAAGTGATAGATCCATATTGTTAAATTATTCAAATGCTTTAATGCTATGCTATGTCATTTGTAATTTGTAACTTTCATGACAAAAATGTAAATTCAGAATTCCTGATTCGATCATCTCCATGGCATATGAAAATCTTGCATAAAACTCTCAGTTTCACTTATTTATCAAATGAACATACTTCAAGTTAAGATATACACGAGCTCTCTTTCAGAAGACACACTAAATCATAGGGTTGTTTTCTCATTATCCCCTGCATCTCCATTTTTCATGTTAACAGAAGCAAAGTATGAATGCATTATCTTAAGCAGTTTATTGCACTTGATTAGTATATTCCCTCACACTTCTTGCTTCTCACCAAAAGTGTCTGTGCACCTCATGTGTGTGTTCGAAGCAGAGATGTGAGTTTCATAATGAGAATTCACAGATTTAAATCAGAAGTGCCTTCCGGTGTTTCACATCACATCCTGGAAGGCATTAATTTTTATGAGTCTTCGTGGGTTTTTTTGTGAGAATCCCATTTTGCCACTAATTCTATATTAATCTTGTATGAGAAGTCAACATTAAATAATACAGAGGTGATTATTTATGGTAAGCTAAGACTGACAACAAATAATCCAACATTAATTCACTGCAGTGAAAATTACAAACATAGATTCTAATATAATTAACTGACAACCAAGCAAAATAATATGCTTTATTATATAATCTTGAAAGTCTATTAAAAGGAAAAAGAGAAGATCTGCACCACATGGAAACATTGAATAAGTATGATTCATAATCAATAAATCTTTGACCTGGTTATATTCATGCAAAGTAGACACAGAAGTACAAATTATATTATTTCAGTAAGTGGGAAAATAAGGAAATCCATCGAAAAAGTGGAATATGATTCAAACTTATACAGTTGAAGGATGAAAGAATCATCCCAATTGATACATAATCCTTTGTGTTTATAATTGATAGGCTCTATGTACCAACAAAGTATTTATGTGGCATGACTTCCTAAGAGATCTAACATGCATGAGAATAGGAAAGGAAAATTGTCTCCTGTAATTTCCTTGTAGATGAAAGACACGTGGAAGTTACCTAAATATCACAATGTGGTAAAGATGGAAACTTATGAAAAGAATAATGTTTCTCACCGCTGAGAATCATGAAGACTTCAGCTTTCAGGTAATTCTTAGAAAATTAGCCCAAGATATGCTTCATGCCACACGTAATCTCTTTGCGATTTTGGCATGGTGGGTACTTCATAATTTCTGTCAGTAATAATTCATGTTGTCCACTCTGTGCCTTTTTAACCCTTGCCAATGCCACATTCCAACTGAATTGAAGGACACTGCTATTACAAACTAGGGACTAGAAAGTTTAGAGACATCTTTGATGTGCTGAGTCGCTCCTTTACCAGATGTCATCACAAATGTTACCTACTTGTGATGTCAGTTAAATCTTTCCCAGAAGCCTTTGTGGTGTTGGGTGAAGAAATGAAACCTGAGAATTTGAAGTTGCTCCAGGTCATGGGTCTTGACTAAGGAGTTCTATCTAGGTGTGGCTGTCTTTCAGAACAGATCTTTCCCCCACAAGAGCTCGTCTAAGATTATGGCTATGGTTTTGAAAATTTTCTAGACATAGAGGATTCCCTGGCTTGACTGTACTTTTGCCAACTGATGTGAAAAATGTCTTCTTTTCCCACTTTTTGTTCATGAGGGAATTTGATTTTAAAGATGCCAAATCTAACAAAACGCTCCTTTAGATAGACTAGCAATTTGCTTGTGTGTGTGTGTGTGTGTGTGTGTGTGTGTGTGTGTGTAACTTCTTTTTGCATGTGCGCTTTCTGTGTGTGTCTGCCTATGTCTGTATCAGGTCAGTGTGCGTGCCTGTGAAAGCCAAAGAGTGACTTTGGTAATCACTCTGGATTGTTTCTACCTCCTATTCGCTTTGCACTAAGGTTTCCCAGGCTCTGCCTTACCGGATGCCACCATATTTTTGCCTGGTGCTTTCAAGTGGGACTCAGGATCCAAACCCAGGACCTTATGTTTGCAAGGCAGAGGCTTAACCCCTGAGCCATCTCTTCAGCCCACACTTCTTGAGCTCAACCTTCAGTCTCTGTGGTCCATAGCTTTGTATTTTCTATCACCTAACCTTGTAGGTTCAATTTTATCTGTGCTGACAATTTCCATTGACATACAGTATACTTCAGTGGATTTTACCTCTAGCCTCTTAAATTCTGAAGAGCTAGAAAAGCAATTACTTAACAGGCTTCTCCTATGAATTTTATCTCACCAGAACCATCTAACAGCAAGGTATTGGAGGGGACACTCGCCAAATATCTATTCAGAATTTTCTGCTTCACACAGACGTGTGTGTGTGTCTGTTTGTGTCTGGGTGTATGCCTTTGTGTGTGAGGGGGGTTGGAGAGAGATTTGGAGGCTATAAACTAACTGTATGTTATATATTTAATATAACAGGTAGAAGACAATCTGATAGAAATGTTACAGACTTTTAAGTTAATAAATAAAATTGACTTGAATTCTATCGCCATCATTTTACTCCAATTCATCTTCAATCTCTATGTCAGCTTCATCATCTTACACAATATACACTTGGTTGAAGAACATTTCTTGCTCCCTGAAAACTGTCACTTGTCATGGTCTCATTCAAAGGTGTCCTTGACCTCCACAGTCCATTAGCCATGATGCCTGTCACTTTGAAACAGTTCTAATAAAGATGTCTTGTCCCCAGGCCACTCTCCACTTAACAAAAAAGAATTGCACAAGAGCATTTTTAGAGAATTTGAAGTCGTGATGTACAGATCCACATCTTAGATAAAATCTTGTTAAGTACAGCACTGAGAACCAATTTCTTAAACTTAGGTTTATTAGATACAACACAATCATGGTGATCTATAATTTTGCATGAATTTTTTAAATAATAAATCGGGTAAACATGAAACAAGTCAGATTAACATCAACGGAAATTGCAACTTACTGTCTGGCAAAAAATATATAAACTTATATATGAATCTCAGAAAACTCAAACTTAAACAGGTTTTTTGAATGATGTTTTCAAGGGGCCATGGTGAGGGTTGTGGTGGACATAGAGGTGTCAACTAAAATATTTTCATATTCATAAGACATAGTTACTCTAGAGACATGATATCTGTCACAGTAACCATTTAGCAACTCTGCATTGTACACTTGAAGACTGCAAGTAATTGGGATGTAGATATTCTTAATATGGATATTCATATGCAACATACTAGTAACTGTAAGGTGAAAGACAAGGGAATCAGATTGTGATAACATACTACATGTAAAACTAACATGTTTTAGACACATAAACTATGAAATTAAAATGGAGCTAAAATGTGGATAAACTTATTAGCTTTAATATGCCCATATATTACAAATAATTGAACATTTATATAATCAATTTCATACTGTGTATACTGTTCTGTGAGACAATTCATTTGCCATTGTACCAACCACAAAAAGTATAGGGATAAATAAAAGTTAATTATCATTTTATTAAATTGATTCTTCTTCCTGTTGGATTGTATATATTTTTAAGAGTAAGGTAGACATTTTAGTCTTAACAACATAAATGAAATCATGATGAAGTTTATATTGAAATGGGCTAGAAAATAAATGAATTCAGGATCAACGCAATTTAAAAATAAAAAAATTAATATGAAGCTCATTGGAGAGGAGGACCCAGAGGTGAGTTTGGCATGCACATTAAAGGACGCTCCCGGGATTAGGAGGGGAGGCACTGGGGGATGGGGAGGGAGGAGGGAGGGAAGAGGAGAACAGGGGGGTTGGGGGGGAAGTAGAGGGAGGGAAGGAACACGTGTACCTGTTAAGTTTGTATGAGCAGAAATTATAATAATAAAAAAAAGAGAAAAAGAAAAGTGTCTTAAATGGCATCTTTGTAACTAAAGCTCCAAGAAACACTGTTGTGTTGGTACTAAGTAAGTTAGTAGGGCTGGAAAGAAGGTTCAGGGGTTAAAAATCTGTCTCAAAAGCAGAAAGTCCTGAGTTCAGATCCCAGGTCCCACATAAAAAACGCTAGGGGGAAACAGTGGCTGCTTTCCCTTTCATCCCGGGTGGGCAGAGCCTGGGGAATCCCAGAGAGAAAAAGAATGAGGTAGTAGCACTCCAGGATGATTCCCAGTCTCCTTGGTTCCCACAAGGACACACAGTGCCTTCTCTCTCTGTCTCTCTCTCTCTCTCTCTCTCTCTCTCTCTCTCTCTCTCTCTCACACACACACACACACACACACACACTAAATAAAACAGTAAAAAAGAAAGTTAACATAAAAGCTGTGGGAATATTGTTACCATGTATCACCTTGAAAACTTTTCATAAGGACTTTATAATCTTTGCTATCTCTGCCAACATTCTTCTGCCTGAACAAGAACAATGGTTTTGACTTTTATGTGAGTAATAAACGTGTTTTATGAGTCTAAGGCAAATATTCGTTGCATTTGTGACTAGAGATCTCAATCTGAATATTTGGCATTTGGATTCCATACACTATGTGAAGGGCCTCTGTACCTTCAAGACATGATCCAGAATCTGAGTAATTTTGAACTCTCCCCAACTCTTTCTTACTAATGAAATAATCTTTCTGCTTGGTTGCTGCAATGGCTTACTAATTGATCCCCCTATGCCAGCTTGGCACCTCCATCAAAAACCAATTAATTATCTGCCAAATTGCCGAAGAGATCCACTCTGCATCAATAAACATCACTTGACAATTCTCCATAACTGCAATGCATTCGACTTGTTCTTCTCTTGCATCTTTCCACCTCTTTGAGCTGCCGCGTGCCACACAGACCTCCTAGTTCTGGGCTTCTGGTTTACACTGTGACTCACCCCTGTGTTTAGCCAATTTCTTCCTTGTGACATGTGACAATCACTATCTGTGTCCACAGTGGTTCACGGGGGGGAGGGGGGAGCCACAGTCAGGTGCTGTCCCTGTCTCCCCCAGAATGTTGGCTGCAGTTTAGGGCTCAGCGGTGTTTTGGATGTGCTCCTCGCACCGTACACGTGCTCTTCCCACCGCGCACGTGCTCCTCCCACCGCGCACGTGCTCCTCCCACCGCACACGTGCTCCTCCCACCGCCCACGTGCTCCTCCCACCGTACACATGCTCCTCGCTGCCGTGTGCCGTGCTCCTTGCTGCTGTGTGTTTTAGGTGAGCTTTGTGTGGGCTCGGTGTAGGTGACCCCGCACTCTGTGAGCTCATGCCAAGGCCATGACAGACAATAGAATGACTTTGGCAACCCTGTTTTCTGTGCATGGCTCTTACATGCTTTCTGCCCCCTTTTCTAGGACGACCCGAAGCCTTGCAGGAGTGGTACTAATGCCGTTGCTGAGGTTTAGCTCCAGCCTGTCACTTATTCACAGTGATTATGTGGCCTGGGTTCAGCTCTATTCACGGAAAAGAAAGTATCTTAGATCATGCTACATAAATTTGTCTAAGCTGCAGAACTTGGCAGTGCATACTGCCTAAGAGATTTTAGAGCTTGGCCTGGGTTTTCTGTGCCAGGCATATATTCCCTCTTCTACAGGGCTGCTCAAATCAAATCAGGGAGCTGCTGGTTACCCCCAAAGCAGTCATGCCACTACTTCACCAGTGAGCATATTTTACTTGGCATATCGACCTTCTCTTCATAGACCTTGCAGCAAGATGAACCATGTGGCACCTTCATTCCCACCAGCCTGCGTAACACCAGTGAAAGTGAGCTGGAGGCTGTGGAAGTTTTCCAGACACAGAAGTAATTTCCAAATGATGGGATAGAAAAGGGAATAAAAAGTCACTCTTAAGGACTTGCTGTCCTCTGCTTGCCTCCTATTCTTCACATCCCTGTTGCTTCTTTCAATAATGACCTTAGTGCATGCACAGAGATTTTTTTTTCTTCATTCTCATTGGTTCCATTCCTAGGGGAGTTGTCAGCTGCAGAGTCTCTTACCTCTGTGAGCGCTTACACTCCAAAGCTGGACTGTCAGCTATTGCAGCTACACCTCCTCAAGCTGAGCAGATGTGTCCTCCTCATCAGAAATACACTTTCCTGGCATGGCTGCCTGTGCATGTCCTCTTCCTTTGTAAGTACTGCATGATGTGCTCCTTTCCCTCCTGCCCTTATACTTCTCTGTCCACCCACGGAGCTGCCCTAACCCACACAGCTAATGTGTCTGAATCCTTTTCCATGCAGAATGCTAGAACAAAACCCCTAACTAGGACCCCGGGCCACTGGTGATATAATTTCTTGATATGAGAACATATGACATCTGCCACTGCTTCTGTGGTTTTGGAGAAAGTATGCATGTCCATTCCCCAAAACAGGCATTTCAGAGAGGTTTTTTCCAATCCTTCTAATCCACTCACATTCCACAACATGGGCCTTTTTATTCCAAATAGTAAAAGGTCCATCTTTTTACCAGACTTTTATTTTATGAATTTCACATTAATCAAGACCCTCTGTATTTTTATTCATTTTTTCTATTTATTGTTTTTTATTTACCAATACCAGCAACAGTAGTTCATAAAAATTCAATGTTCACACCTCTGAAATCAATGTTGACAATATTTCTTCCTGTCCCCTCAGTATGTTCTGTCCTACTGATGTAAATACATAGGCAAAACAACTTAGAGGAGGAGGAGAAAGAAGAAGAAAAGGAGGTTTTATGCTTGTTTACAATTTTTGATTCCAGTTAATCAGCATGGCAGAGTTCTTACCAAAATCGGGAACTGAGGGAATGTCCTCTTCATATGTACAGAGAGCTGAGGAACACATTTTCTCTCGTGCCAGCATAATGCATGCCAAATTGTTGAACCAACTCTGTCCACCCTACTGAGCTGCCCAAGAGTGACCCTAGCCACTATGGGCTGGGTCTCCCCACATCAGCGAGATCCTATACCACACTCCTTCTCAGGGCTTGCATCAACTTTTATTTCCTCACAGACATACAGAAAAGCTCAACCTTCCATTGTCAAGTTGCCACCTTTGACTAACTTCCATTAATATACCATTATGATAAAGTGTCTATTACATTTCACCAAACAAATGACAGGTACACCATGATCTTGCAGGTTAAAGAGTCACTTTGATCTAAAACGAAGTAACTCAGTAAACTAAAACAAAGAGTTAAAAATGTCTCCTGAGAAAAATGCATTCATTAAGGCAATAATCGTGATCTTTTAATTAAACTTGCTTGGATTATATTTCATTTTCTGTGAAAATAGATTGTCTAGAAATCATTGTTTTACTCTTGAGGTACATTTAAGGTTGTTTTCCAAAACCTTGCATAAATTTATTGCCTTGTGATTATATCAGTTAATATTACCACTGTAATTATTTACAGGTTATTGGACAATACTGTACAATTAAAAAGATTTAGTAGATACTTTCTCATTACCTTACCTTTTGCATAAGTATTAGAAAGCCAGTATTCCTTCATATAATAATTCATTCAGAGACAAGCTTAAATTCTTCTAATTCAAAATTCAAAACTTCATCAACTCCAGAATACAAGGGAAGAAAATACATAAATTTGATTATGCCCATGAGTAAAAGAAAAAGTTTTATACATTAAGACCTGATCCTCTTAGTTTCCAGAGTACTTCTTCTTCCCTTCTCTGAGTATCTTTTTGTCTGGCCCTCTTCTTCAGAAATTCCTTTCCTATTCCATCAGTACCACCTCCGTACCCTGTGTCTGTAGAGTAGTGGAAATCTTACACTTAAAACCATTTGTCGAGTGAAGGACAGAGATGTCAGAAGCTCATTTCAATAACAAGTCAAAGCTATGAATGGGCACATTCCGGGCTTTTGAAGGAAGGACGGATCTTTTCTTGACTAGACTGAAATACGCTCCAGAGGTTTGCATTCTATGTAGAAAGAACATTCAGTCTCCAGCACTAGTAATATTTAGTAAGGTTGGAAATAAGGTAAAAATTTCCCTTCTGCTTAGATGAAATCGGCTTGCTGTTTCTTTGCAGAAACATGGGCACTGTTCTTCATGGTCTATCGGTCACACCTAACATGAGCCAACATATACAAAACATGCTTTAAATGATTTCACTCAGTATGGTTCTTGGTACTCCTTGGAGTCTAATCTAAGCCCTGCACATTTGTTCAGACCCATCTAGACTCCACAAATGCAGTCACTACTTTACTAGTAGAATCTGACTTATTTCAAGGGAGATGGAAGCCACATTTCAGCTTTTGTGCTATTTATGTATTTCTACGGCTTAAGTAAAATCTTATCGTACTAATTTTACAATGACATAGACTTTTCCGAGGCAATATTCATGAATCAGAGAATGTACAGTATGCACAGGATGTGCAGTGATTTGTGGCAACAGCCTGACCTAAGGAGTCACAGGGAAAGATGGTCCTCACACCAAAATTAAGACATGATCAGAAGCCAGGGGACGCTGAGCACTGCCGGAGCTTGCGCTCCAACAGCTATAAGTCTGCTGAATATTTCACCAATATGTACATTTATTCAAATGAATTTTAAAAAATTTCTGTGATTCAATGTTTATGATGACTATTTCTGTAGCTCAACTTTCCATTCTATTTGCTATCTTTGTACACAGGATGTACCGCCCTTCTGTATCTCATTAAGATCTTTAGGCTCTGCGATATGTACAGCATTGTTAGTCTTTCCTGCAAATGAGGACGGGCTTTTTTGACTTGATTGTCTGATTATCGGGCAACTGGACTGATTTGCTGGTTAAAGATTCTCATTATCGCTGCAGCTCTTCCTCTGCAAATAATTAACTTAGTTACATTTTAAAAAATAGTACCAAGATGAATTCATTTCTCTCCACAATGTTTCACAAAACATATAATCATATGCACAAAAGAAAAGTTATCAGTGTTGACTTGAACCAATTGTCTTAAAGATGGAGTGTTTTAAATTAAATTCTCAAAAGTCTCCTATGTTAGTGAAGCAGATTCTGAGTCGATAGAAGCTGTAAAGCTTTTGGTAAGATGCCTTCTGTTTGTGAAAAGATGGAATGATTTAGATTTGAATGAAGACACATGTGTAGGCAACTGAGAAAATAGTTGGAGCCCATACAGAAAAAGATGGAGTTCCCACAGAAAAGTGGAAAGGTTTTGAACAATGTAACTCCATGGATAAATGAAAGGGAAAAAAATCTCAATTTTAATGAAAGTGTATAAAAATTTTAACCACAATTAACCTTTTTTAAGAACAGGGGTTGTTTAGTGAAAAATGCCTACTAAATGTTAATTTATCAGAGTTGTATCCTATCTGCTTAAGCAACTTCTTATTGACTAACAGTGGTTAGGATTAATAAATCAATAAGAAAACAATATGGTGGACTCTTATTTGTTGGGATTCTGCATTGGAATAACAGAAGAACAAGGGACTGTCCTGCAATGACTTTCCAAGTCCCCGCAAATGGATGCATGTAAGTGTGAGTTCACAGACTCTTCTCTGTGCATGTGACCTTCCCCAAACATGACTGAATCCTTCCAAGTTTGGATTTTATTCTCTCTTTCTGTGTGAGCACAAGGCCATAGAGCTGATTGTGCAGGGGTTTGCTTTATTTTGTTTTGTTTTACAAGAAGCCATCCCACTGTTTTGTTGAATTTGTGTGCTATCTATTTATTTTGGAGACAGGTGTCATTGTGCAGCTTCTGCTGGCTTTGATGCATCCGTCTTAGCCTCCCAAGGGTAGGATTGCAGGGGTACACCACCATCTTGTTTCTTGGGATCCTAGAGCACTGTGTCCAGCTCTTGGCTTATTTTCTCTATTTCTGATCTCTATATTAATTGATGATATCCTGGCTCACCTCACGAGGTGGAGCTTCTGAAATATGTCCTCTAGCAGAGCTGGAGTTAAATTCCATCTCTTTCACGTATCACAAGTTCTTGATTGAGGTCTGGAATATTTTTAAGGTACACCTTCCTCCAGAGTGAAATGGTCATATTAACAGAAAGGGATAGAACTTTGGTTATAACTAGCATCGGTCACAAATATGTTTTCAGAAAAATGAACAAAAAGAAGTGTTAGATCACTTAACCATAAGACAGGATTATGTAAATCTATTATTTTGTAAGTTATCTTAAATATACTGAAATATACTTAAAAAGAAAAAAAATACGGCATAAGCCCCCAAATGAGAACACAAAGCTGCTACAAGTAACTGTAAGTTATCAGATCCCAGGGGACAGGGGTGAGACACCTCCCTGTGAGTCTTTGGTTAGCATGTTGGCTACTTGCTGCTGTCAACCTGACATTTCAAAGACAAGTGTCTGGATACCTCAGTAAGGAATTATTTCATTACAGCAGTTTCTTTGGAGAATGGATCTTGACAAGGCACATTATTCAAGGGTGTTTCTTTGTTCCTGGTATATGAGGCTACTTAACATAGATCTTCTCTGTATATCTATCCCTCATGCTATTTTTTCCCTACATTTCTCTGAGGCTCCTAGCTTTGAACAAATCTTCAGTTTCTTCCCTGATGATCCTGAGGCATAAGAATTTGTTGAAGAAACACCATATCTCAAAACTGGAGTATACAATGGAAAAATCTAGGTTCTAGTTCAAATGCTGACAGCAATGAGCTGTATGACTTTAGAGAAATCCATAAACTGCTCCAAGCCACAGCTCCTTCGATTGAAAATGAGGCATGCAATTTCCCTGGGGTCCTTCCGGATGTAACATTCAATAATTCCGTGATTTTCATTTCCCCGTTACGCTCAACAGCTGCAGGAAACTGGAAATAGAGTTTTTTCAACCTGTTGCGTCGGTAACCTTCATAGATGGAAATAACCTCAGCTGTTCAGTCAATGTTGACTGTGAGGTCATTTGCTGTAACACGATGTCTTTTCTCTACTCAGTGATAAGCAACGTTGTGGGTAATAAAAAATAATTCAGTAAAGAGCTGGAGAGGTGGCTCAAGGGTTAAGACTCTGCCTTGCAAGCAGAAGGACCTGAGTTCAGATTCCAGGTCCTATGGAAAAAAAGAAAAAAGAGAAACAAAACAAAACCAAAACAACATCAGGTGGAAATGGCAGCCACCTGTGTTTCTGGTCCTTGTGGGAGGAGTTTTAGAAATCCAGAACAAAGCAAAAACGGAGGTAGAAGCAATCAAGGATGATTCTCTAAGTTCCTCTTAGCCCTCCAAAGAGATACACAGTGGCCTCTCATACACATATATACACACACACGCACACACATACAAATAAATAAAAAATAAAAATTATTCAGTAAACACAATGGAGATTTTTCAGATATCGTTTGCCAGGAAGCTGTGATTGTAAGTAGTATCTCATTTTTGGAAACTTGTGTTTGCATTTGCAGTTAACAGCATTCTGTTGAGAATGGATTAGGCAAAACGATAGTGGTAATAATGAAAATGAGTTAAATGTAACTTTTGAAATCAATCAAGTATTTAATGTTCTCTTGAACTACCAGAAAGCATTAGTTGGTACTTGATCATGAGCAATGGACGGAAAGCTACTGAAATTCTTCATGTAGATTTTGCTGCATACGAATTATGGCTCTTCTGTTTTTCACAGCCTTATACACATTGTTTTAAAGTAACGTGGAATTTTATCTCTCCAGGGCTGGGGAGTGGCTCAATGAATAAAGGGGCTTCGTTGCAAGTAGCAACAGCAGTGGGATTCCTAGAAACATTATCTGTAATCCCAGCCTTGAAAAGCAGAGCCTGGGAAACCTCAGCAAACTGAGAGCAAGACTGCAGTACCAGAGAGCTCTGAGTTTAGTTTGAGATCCTGCCTCAAACGACATGATAATTGAGTAATTGAGCATGTTTCTCATGCTCATCTAACCTTCTGAGTTACACTAGATACGACAGGTTATTCCACAAATGTAGCAACACATACAAGCAACAGAAAAGTTCTTATTCAAACAGAACATGTCTCAGTCTGAGATGCATAAAAATATCCAGGAGCTCATAGGTGATAATGTGCACTTAAGATTGAATTTGTGGCACAATTCCTGGTTCACTGTGGTATTCAGCATCTTTGTTCTTACTGGGAGATATCTGTCTCGGATCTTATTCTAATGAACTTTGATGGATGGAGAACAGGACCATGAATTTTCCCTCAATATAACTTTATAATGCTTCCACAGGATTATCAGGCTTCCCTGAAGTATGTCCCAGCTGGGCACGACTCACCCTGAACCAAAGACGTTTCCACTACTTGGTTTATCATCTATGTGGATGATGCCTTCACCAAAGGCTTGAGAAAACTTTGAGCAGAAAAACGATCATTCTGCTGTCAACTGTTGGTGACCAATGCCAGAAATATCCAAGGATCTGGTGAACAAAGGCAATTCTTGCCTGTAGTTAGGGATTTGTGCCAGAGAAAACAGAGAGAGGCTGCTGTTCTTGATAAACTTTCCACTAGGAAGAGGGATCATCGGCTCATCGGCCTGCTGAAGATCACCATGGTATCTTCCTGGATTTTTTAAGTCAAGTTCTCCAAGCGCAATTTTGAATTAAAAACTCCCAAACATTGAGATCTAGAAACAGTGAAGCATGCACTTGCATGTTACTTCAAGATGGGACCACAGAGCTCTCATCTGCCCAAGGAAATACAGTCTTGATATGTTCTCATGTGATTGGAAGCCTGTAGAAACTAGAAATGGCTACTGACCTGTGTAGATCCTAGAGATGATTACACAAATTACCCTTGCCAGGTATCCTCCCTTCCACCCTGTTTTCAAAGCTATAACCTAGCTTTAGTGTAAAATTATGTATTGGAATATGGGACTTGTAGATTTCAGCTGTCTGTCCTGAGTCCTCACTAATTTCACTAATAATCAAGTGGTTCAGCAAAAATCACTAGATGAAACTAAATGAAATGTCTCTAGCATCAAATTTGATTTAAGGTCTAAAGTACCACCTCAGCCATGTGAAACTCAATGCTAATGATATTCACTATGCCAGTGGCCATTTCCCCAAGAGTGATCCCTTTTTAACCAAGGCTACTGGGTAGTGCTCTGTGGTACAACGTTGGCGGAGGAGGACTGCTAATCCCAACTCCACATTAATCAATTACACGTACAGTGTATTATTGAAAACTGACTACCCTTGTGACATAATGAGTGGCAGATTATTTCTAGAACTCTTTCACATGGAGACAAGGATTCAGTTTTGAAAATTAAAGATAAGCGTTTCCAGTCATGTTTAGGTATAAAACCTTATCAAGGAACATGGATCAGAACTAAGGAGTTAATTAAATACAAAGTTAATTGTCAGTTTCCCGTGATCTCACCACAAAACAGGGACAAGATATAGAATGGGCCCAATCATGAGAGAAAGAGCGTGTCATATGTAACGTAGCTATGTGTCATCCAATAAGAGCAGCATGTGATTTCTGCCTGCGTCCAGCCACATCTCATGGCCCATGAGGCCATCTTTCTCCTACGGCGATTCCCTCTGCTTGAGGACCTGTGTGTGATACTCCTAGTGACAGCAGCAAGAGAATCTAAGCATGGCTACATTAACAGAATCCCTGAAGCTCCACTGTGGTTTGCACACGAACTTAGCATCTGCAATCTTTTTAATCTGTTACTTTTAAGACAATTATTTCAACATGAATGGGATAAAGTTAATCCCAGTGAAAGAAAGTTGCACAGAACTATCACATCAGTGCCAGGCAATGATGTCCCTTAAATGCATACAATGTGTTAGGGCTGCTCTTCCAGTTCAGCTCTTATTTTTCAATGGAGGATGAAGAGAATCATCTTACAGGTAGGAAGCAGTGAAAAACCACACCAAATGAACGTTTCTTATTGTATTCAATTTGTGTTTATTTGAGTCAAAATAATTTTTATTCAAGGCCCTCTTGGTCAGGATAATTTCTCCCTAGGGAAAAAGATGTATAACCCATGTCTACATTTGATGTCAACATGATAACTATTCTCTGTGAAACTTGTTTTTGCAACAGGGCTATCACATAAAGCACTGGGGGTAATGTACTTGCTCTCTTGTATTCAAAAACAGAACTGCAGCATTCCTAGAATAAATTATTTTAAAAGAGAAATAAATGCTCTTGTAAAGGTCTGGATAAAAATATAGAAAAGTGAAAGTAAAGGTAGAGTGGTCTTGTACCCTTTCCACGATGACTTCATTTTCTGTAAATATTCACATCTCTCATTCTAGAGTGCCTAAATCTAAAATATTTGAAAGATTGAGGAGCTAGAGACAATTTTTAAATAAAGATGTGATAATTGTTTCTTGTAGTAAGCTTATTATCATTGTCAAAATTATATTTATCTTTTGCTTCAGGGAAAAGAACACAGTAAAGTCTGAATCTCTTTATATTTTAGGGATTGTATTTTAGATTATGGTACATACATGCATTCAAATACAGACCAGTTAAGAATCTGAGGGAGTGCAAGAATGTAATGATCTCCAGAAATCATCCTAAATTGCTATTAAAAAGTCCCCTAAACACTTCACTGTACTTATAAGTTTTGCTATGGCCTCACAATTTTATCCAAAAATTTTCACTTTTGTGTTTTTCTTGCACTTTTAATTGTGACATTTTGTCTTTTGTTTATGGACAAATTTTATTATAAACAAATTATTTTGTACAGTGGATGTGTATTTATATTCTAATTATTTGCTGACTCAATATCTCTCCTTAAATCATTCCTAAATACATAGATAAGAAGGAGAACATGGGGCACTTTATAAGTGGAATCATTAATTTGGTGGGTTGAGACCTATCAATAGGAACAAAAATATTATCTATTTTACCATATTTGATAGACTGTTGTGATGAGCAATGTCATGTAATAATTAAATGAATATTGATATATTAGAGTCCATCAGTATTGAGGGATTACCATGACCCATTAGTTTATCATTTATTAGACTCTGTAATATATACCAGTTTTGAACTAACTGCAGAAACGTGAGATGTAGAATACTATATGAATGGTACTTCTCAGAGAGCTTTATTGTTTTTGTTTTCTGATTGTAACACAAAATCTCCCTTGTGTGTAAAAATATCACTATTTGTCATTCATGACTTATCTCCTACAAATATTCATCATTTATGGGTCTCTGAAGAATAACAATATTTCATCTAAAAGAATTAACTTCGTTTGATGTGAAAGCTTGATAAATAGTAACAAGCTGGGAGGATATACAATAAAATTATATCCTGTACAGTTTACCCTTGATAATTGGAGTGTCGTTGTGTTGAGAGAGAAAGAGAGAGAGACAGAGACAGACAGAGACAAAGACAGAGAGTATGTTTGCTTCTTTTTCTATTTCTAAGAATGCAACGAAAGGGACTGGAGAGATGGCTCAGGGGTTAAGACTGTCTCATAGGCAGAAAATCCTGAGTTTTGGTCCCAGAACTCACATAAAAACGCATGGCGGAAACAGCTGTGCCCTGCACTTCTGGCCTTGGTGGGTCGAGCCTGGGAAACCCCAGAGTGTAGCAAAAACGAGGTAGAAGCAATCCAGGATTATTGTCTAAAACACCATTGGTCTCCATAGTAACATAAAGTGCCCTCTAATATACACAGACAGACAGACAGACACAGATAGATAGATAGATAGATAGATAGATAGATAGATAGATAGATAGATAGATAGTAGATAGATAGATAGATAAAACACAATTGATCCTATATTGTCCTATATGAATTGGAAAATATCCATTAATATTTATCACTTGTGCCCTGGCTTTTATGTCCCTTAATCCCTAGAACTGAGGGCTTGGCATTCAATATCAGACTCTGGCACAACCTAAGGCCTCTCAGATATGGAGGTAACCCTGATAATCTCTCCCTATCTTCATTGCCTTGCTTTTCATCTCCAAGGAGATGCGCATCACCTCTCGGGTACTGTGCACTGATTATGATAAGGAAATCTTCATTGAATGGAGTAGTCTCAGGTAGTTCTACTTAAAAAAACAATCGATTGGCATCTTTTTTGTTGATCTGGAGCATTTGGAGCTCTGGATGGAAAACTGTCCAGCATGTGCTATAAAAAGAGGAGAGTTCCCACTTCTGATACTCTTCCTCTTTCATTAAGTTTTTTTTCACTCCATTGTGCAATGATGTGATGAAATACTTGCCCCAAGCAAACTCAGAGGAAGAAAGAATTTATAGTAGTTCAGGATTCCTTGTCTCAGTCCACTATGGCAGCAGGAGCCCAAGGGACTGGTGGTATATCACATGCACAGTAAGATCAGAGCACAACAGCCAATGTGTGCATGTTTGTTTGCTTGTCCATGCTCAGTTACTTCGGCTAAGGGATTCTCCTGTCCACTATGGAATATGTTTTCTCATGTCAATTACTGATTAAAGAAAAACCCATAAGTATGCTGAGAGGTCAAAAATTAATCTGAAGAGTGCCTCTAGCTGAGCTTAGAGATTTGTCTTTGATGATACTAACCAGTCCTGAAAAGCTTGAGCAGGAAGGGTGGACAAGTGGGCTATGGGGCTGGAGCGAGGTGTGTAATAGCTGGTTATAGGTGTCAACTTGATGGTTGCAGGTATGATCTCTTGTCATCAGAAGAGGGAATTAATAGTTGAATTAAGTCCAGTGAACTTGCAAGAGATTATCTAATTGATGGGGAAGGTCCAGCCCATGGTGGGTGGGACCAATCCCCAGGCAGGTGTATAAAATGAAGGGACCTGTTTGAGAAAGAGGCGTCTTTCTGTACATGGGTCAGACACTTGCTTCTCTAGAAAGTAAGGATCGTCCCTCTCTCAGTCGTTATGTGCATATAGTGAGGTCAGTTAACTTCACCACTTGGCGAGGCGCACGCTCTTCTGCTAAACTGGATTAAGAACTGAAACTGGACGATTGTAAGAGGAAATACAGCCCCTTGATTTCTTCATCTGTTTTGTAATGAATTTATCAGCAACCACAAAGTCCTGCACCAAGGTGGAAGTGGGGATCTGAACCACCATGGGTGATGGTACTCTGGGGTCCGTGATCCTGAAACATGGTCTCATCACTAGCGTAAGCCTAAATTAAATAGAATCCCTATTTTAAAAATATCAAAAATGTGAAATAAATTGCTAGTCTGAATTTAAAATTCAAACATAGACATTTTGCATAAGAAATAGCATCGTGTAATCTTTTGGAGTTGATAACTTATTGAACCAGACGTAATAACTCTTGGTTCACCTTCACTTCAAAAGATTTGCAGAGTAAAGATCTCATTTGAGAAAACAGAGAAATCTATGGATCAGGAGGAAAATTGGCTTTGCTTATCTTTATTTTTATTGCTATGCAAAATAACCTTAAAATACATGGAAAATTGTCAATTAAATGTTTCCACAAATTATACTCTGCTCAATGAATAGTAAATTCCTAAAGAGTCTTATTTGTTTCCATGTTATGTAATAATAGTTAAACTAAAAAGGATAGGGAAAAAATAACAAAAACCACTTCCATTTATCTTGCCATTTCTTTAATTAAAATCACAATCTCATTCGTTGTCACAGTGGATGAAGAGAAACGGAAAACCAATGTGGCATGCACTTCAAAGCCAAAGGGCAACTCTGTGAGCCCAGGCTGACACTTTGTTCTACATCAACCTTCTAGAAAACAAGTGTGTTGCTTTAGAGCAGTAAATATAAGCAAGTAATTAATTCAAAAGAGAAACAAATTTCTACTCCAAGTCGTTTTACGGGCTTCCGGGTCAATGCTATAAACAGCAATAACACTATTTCATTTTCTTTTTAGTGAAAAATTAAAGCTGATTTACAACACAGCACTGAAGTATGCCTAATCTGGAATAGCCCCTTTTTATTAATACTGCACTAAACCCCAGGAAATGATGTCATAGGCCACAGATTAGTGCCAAAATACATATGAAGTCAGTTGTTTCTGCTTATTGAGACCATACGAGGTCCATGACCCCGCTTCGGGGAGCAGACACGGCACCTGCTGGCACGCAGGCATCTCATTGAGACCTGGGCGCTTGTATCTGTTAGCAACTTTTCCTTTCATCAGCATCAGAGTGATACGGACACGTGCAGGAGCCAGTGGAGGTGAGCAGGGTTATGTTGCGAGTGGCTAGCGGAGCTGCGTGTGGAGCAAGCGTGGTAATTATCCACGCTGCAGTCAGGTGCTAACCAAAACCGGCTTCTCGCGTGTGTGTGCCAGATCTGAGAACCAGCACCTGCGAGGGGGAGCAAAATGAGGTGCCCCACAGTGATTTAATTTTCCCCTGAGAACAATTGGCCGGCCATGTGAATGGAGGCAGTCATTTAGAACAGAAAACGCATCCTCTGGGAAAACAAAATAAACTTTTTTTAAAGACAAAGTGTAGCACCAAGGGTTAGGGGGACCTTGTCAGTCAAAATGTCTAATTTTGACAATGAAATAACACAATGAGTGACAGAAACCTCAGTGCACACAGTTCCTGCTGCTGTACGTGCTGTGCTTATTTTACAGACAAATTCTGCATTGTTTTTCTCTCCCTTCTTCATCTTCATTCTCCAAGAAAATCAATAACTTAGGTGCAAACACTTTTAAAGTTTTTCCGCTGAAATTCACATTGCTCTTTTCTAACATGCAAAGTTTCTATCACACAAGCACAAGCTACTGGAAAATATCAAGGCAGTGGAATAATTGTTAAAAGTGTCACTAAAATTTTAACAATAAGCTGTGGAAAACAGTTTCTTCTACTGCTGGTATACATTCAGTGCCCATAGTGGAAATATTTGTAAGTATACTTTTTCCCAAACATATCATTTTCCTTGATCGTATTCACCCCACTCACATTTATGCTCTTCCCACTTTCTATCTAGTCTCCTTTTCCCCTGCATACTTATATGTATTTATAAATAAATTTTTCTCTCTAAAAAAGAATACAGATGCACAGTGAGAGGTCTATAAACCTTCACATTTATATCTTTGCAGGCCTGCTAAGGCAAGAGACACCACAGCTTTTCTGCTGAAGTCAGATTTTTTTCCTGACACTCTTCATTGAGGAAGAATGTGGCAGTCCTGTAGTGGAAGGTCCTTCTGTCTACATTATCACTCCTCAGGGCCTGAAGTTGCAGAATGATTCTCTGTCCACCAAGTTCTATTTCTTTCTCTTTATGTCTGCATGTGCACTGAAGTCCTCTCCTCTCCTCTCCTCTCCTCTCCTCTCCTCTCCTCTCCTCTCCTCTCCTCTCCTCTCTTTTTCTCTCCTCTCTTCTTTTCTGTCCTCCTCTCTCTCTTTCTCTCTCTCTCATAAAACTTCTGCTCTCAATAAATGTCTGTTTCATTCCATGTTGATATCTCTGATATCTCCCTTCTAGACAACTCACACTATCCTAAGTCTTTCTTCTTGCTTGTCTTCCCAGAGATTCTAAATAGAAACATTTTCTAAATAAAATGATTTTAAGTGTAATCTGGATGCATTAGAAATGTGATGTATAGAAAGGCATTGGATATTAGACATTCTGTTAGACATTCAGGTGTTAGTCTTGTGACTGGCTAAGTCCTCTTACGTTTGCCCCAAGGACAGCCACTCCTTGCACTCCTGAGAAAAAGCATCCCAGGACCTCAGTTCTGTAGCCAGTGTCATCTTCATGTGGATCAAGGCTGTCGTCCGTCCCTTCACGTACTCTCAGCCACTGGTTCCTGAGCAAAGGTCGACACTGAAGCCCAGGGCTCTCTCGCTTGCCCTCACCTTCTGTGCATCCATCTATTGACTATTTTTTCTGCATATAATTCATTCTGCAACTCTGAAAACAACCTTAATGACTTCATATTTTATTGCTTGACTTTTGTATTTGATTTTGGTGAGTACACTGAAATATTTCATTATTGCTCATTGCCTATTTCCTAAAAGTTAAAAATAATAAATAGAAATAATTACAGTTAGTCCATGTAAAATATCTCCTCCATCCTTGCCAATCACTTTCAGCATTTCCCACAACAGCACTGTCAGTCCCACCCCCAGTTCAACGCAATGCCAACAGTTCTAGATATTTTCCAGGCCCCTTTCTATTCTTATATGATTTTATCATTTATCAAAAATGTACTTCTTCCTTCGGTTTCCATGACTATTGCTAATTTCTGTGACTCAGTGTTCTCTTTCGTGGTGGTAAACTCCATTTGGTGGTAAAAGGTATAGACATTAATGCTAAATGTACATTCACTTACTCTATCTAATTTTTAAACATGGCAAGCTACTTTTTGAAGCTTAGAAATAAAGCAAATGAAAACGTATTTTTCACCATTTCACTTTTAATCTTTGTTACTAATTATCCAAATACACAATTTCAACTTAAATTCCCTTTGCACAAATAGTCCCTCTCTGTGTCTTGGTTATCACTCATATTTCAATTTTGAATTTTATTCATTTGATGCCACTTTCACTAGTTTTACAAACCAAATAATTATAGGTTTATAAATAATAATAGGTTTTAATCATTCATTATTCCACCAGTATGTATTGCATTTTTACTGCTTTTCTTAAAATTTTAACAGGAATAGTTGGTGTTCTCCTAGAGATTCTAATCTGCTCTAACTATTTCAGACATGATCACAGAGTGGAGAGATTTTTTTTGAAAGTGAAAGAAATTAGTTAATTAGAAATTAGATCCTACGAGACAAACTTTTATGTCCAGCACTTCAGGAGTTGAGACTAGATTAGTCTGCATTTGACATCAGCCTGTGCTGTATAAGGAGAACATGTCTCAAAAAAATTTAAGGAAAATCAGACATGCACAAGAAAGGACTCTCTGAGAATTGGGGCGGGAGGCACTGGGGGATGGGGAGGGAGGGGGGTGGGGAAGGGGAGCAGGGGGTACGGGGGGAGGAGGAGGGAGGGAGGGAACTGGTGTACCTAATAAGTTTGTATGAGCTGAAATAATAATAAAATGTATTAATAAAAAAAAAGAAATGTAACCAGACCATTTTAAACCTGATTAAAACTGCTCTTTTCCCCTTAAAAAAAAATTTAAGAAAACTAAACATTGAGAGTAATGATTAGAATAAACATTCACAAAATTTCCTTGAGGAAAATATATTAAAACATGAAATATGAGATTATATGAAGTATATGAAATATATCTGAATGTGTATAGCATACATCAGTGCCTAACAATGGATGAACGTTTGTATTGATTTTTAACTTCCTCTTCTTGCTGCTAATTAGCATATAGAAATCATCACTAGCTATAGGAACACAGATCCCTAGAGGCCATGCTTCCTGTCCATCTGTTCTTCTACGTCTCCTTCCAGTGTGGCAGAAGGAAGGTTTTGGTAATTAATTGGGAAGCCAGAGAGGCGCTGGTGGGTGGTAACGTTTGGCATGTTTGCCCTGTGATCCTCTCACCTGACTGAATTATTCATTGTCCTTGGTGTGGGAGGTGATCCAGCCAACTTGGGAGAATATCCTTCCTCCAAATAATATATAATTATTATTACAGCCCATTTTCTTTTTTCTTTGTTATTTACCAAGGGTATTTTTTAATGTATAAACAAAATGAGTTTCTGTGCACACCTCTTCTCCCTTTCCTCCAACCTTATTCTCTCCCAGCTTCCCCTCTCTCCACCCATCCATTCCTGTCTCTTTCACCCTCTTGTCTGTCTGCACTTTCTTGGCACTTGTACTAGTAAGGTATCAGACCATGTGGCAGTACATGTGGCCCTTTGGTGGGTACACCCACAGCTGGAGAAGCTCCCCTTCACGTGTCTGACACCTGCCCCTAGAATCCCCATTGAGCATAATTGTTTCTTTCCAGATATCCTCACTGGTCCATGCAGAGATGTTGACGTATCAGTCATCACATAGACCTGGTGGTCATAGATCTCACTTCAGTGAGCTCCTGCATGCACCAGTACTGTCAAAACTGGACTGTCCTGGCCAACAATACACCCTCACACACAGCTTTAAACCCTTATAATCGCACTGCCCCCCTCTTCCACAAGGTTCCCTGATCTTTGAATGGGGAGCAGTTGGGGCTGCCTGATTACGGTTGAGCATTCTAGGGTTGCCATTTGCTTTCTGCTTCACTCATCTTCCATTGCAACAGGATACATTTCTTTAAAGTCTTCCCTCCCATCCACAGCCCACATTCTGTACAAGTCCTTTCCTCTGGTCCAAACACTTTCCACAGTGTTTTATCCATGTTCTAGAATAAGGAAGGATGTCATTTTATGTGACAACCAGCAATGAGTTTGGAAACTTGCTTAGTCATTAAGCACACTACTTCGTCACTGAAGGATAACTAAGAAGTCTGTGTGAACACAAGGTCCTTCCTGCTTCTTGAAACTGAGAGGCCAGATGCCTGGAAATATATGCTGAGTTAGCTAGGAGAGCCAGCCAGAGGATGGTAGCCTGACCTAAACCCAGTCTCCTGATGTAGCACTTACTAAGGTAGTCGTGGGTCGATTTTGGCAAGTTTGGTCTTTAACAACTTCACTGTTAAAACCCAGCTTCACATCTGATGTCACACCCACATTTTCACTCCTTATCTTGCTCCCTACAAGGAACTTAGAAACTATATTTTTCATTCTGTGAATTTAGAGTTTAAAGAATTAAATTAATTAATCAGATATTAAAAATTAATAGACTAATTCTAATTCTTCACTCTCAGAATACATGGAAAGAAAGCACACGATCAAAAGGAACACTATAGCAATCAAACATATACATCACACACACACACATAACATATACACAGCACACACATACGCATGCACACATGCACACAACACACATGCTTGATACACACACAAACCAACACACACAATATACACACAACATACATACACAGTACACAGAACACACACAGCACACACACAAATATACCCAGCAGACACACACACAAAAATCAATACACACACATTACATATACACACAGAACATACACATACAGCAGATACATGCAAACACACACAGCAGACACACACATACACATACACACACACACACACACAAGCATGGAGCAAATGAAATGCCAGGCACCCCAGGACATGCCAATCAATGACAGTAAGATGGCAGAATGCAGCTTTAACAAGATCTTTCTACTTAGGTGACAATGAATTAAACTCTCCAAAACTTGGGAAGAGGTTGACACAGGGTTATTAACATCTAGTCAGCAGTATTCTGTAACAAGGTCTTATTTTATACCTCAATACAAGGAAGGTGACAGGAAGAATGATAAACGTCCTGGAATGGTGACAGTGAAGGAAAATCCTTCACCAGGGTCAGGATAGATGGACTGAAAGCTGCTCTCTCATGAGATGCTGAACGATGGTGCACCTTTGTGTTTCATGCTGCATAAAATGATACTGTACTTCTAGTTTTAAAATATTTCATTTATTTCCTAGAGAGCACACGCTCATGCCACACCCATGGGCAGAGGTCAGTCAGAGGAAAGCTTTGAGGGTGCAGTTGTTTTTTTCCTCCATGTGAACTTCTGGCAATCAAGGTCAAGTGTCCAGACTTGTGAACTGGCATCACACAGGCACACTGCATTTATTGCTTAAAGGTCAATTTTCAAGATGATGTAACAAACAGAAATCTATATACTATAAGCAGCAGAGTCCTGGTGTGTTTTAAGGTTTAACTGAAAAAAAGAGCTATAATGAAGACAAATCCTATACACATTATTACACATTAAGGACATCAATATGCAGTTTTATTAATGATGGACACACAGAGTGAAAATTAGATAAGGAAATAGAGAACATGAATATCATTATAAACCAACTAGCATCAAAATCTTTCCCTTAAACATGCACACACGCATATGTGTGTGTACAGAGTACAAAGCCCACAGACATGTGTAAACTCTGAATGAGCATAACCCTGCTGAGAAGGAGAATGGACGTCAAGTATACCTTCAAGTGTATCTAATGCTTTTTAGGCCAGCAAACGGGTCTTGACCATGAACAAAAAATATAATTCATAGGGTTTTGTCCAATAATGATGAAATCATCAAAACACAATGCAGAAAAATTAATGCAAAATTTACAACTACTTGAAAGTTAGCACATCCCTTTTATTACATTTTATCACATTTTTTGACTAATTATAATATACCCCCTTCTCCCTCACTCCTCGCTTCTCTCTTGTTGTCCCCAATTCCACTCTCCTCTTCCCACAATTCCTCCCCTTCCCCTCTCACTCTTTTTCTTTTCCTCCTTCTCTCTTGGTGCTTCCTGCTTTCTCTTTCCCATCTTCCAGAGCATCTGTTTATGTAGGTGCTGAATTTCCCTCTGGGTCATGTACACTAGTGAGTGTTCAGGACTCAGGCAGAGCTTGGAGCCCTTCCTGGGCTATTTACCACTATGGACTCCATTATGACTGTTTAGCCTCTTGTCTCCAAGAATCCTGCTGCTTGAAGCCTTCTCCCCTGTGATCTGTGCTAGGCTTTGGTTGTTGACATGTCAACCATTGTGAAAATAAGCACATTCTTAAGCAGTCACTTTGTCAAGAAAAACAATCACACATAGACATGCACGCATGCGTGCATACACACTAACAAGAGCTTGATCAAGTCTTAAAGAAAAAAAAGTGTGAAAATTCCACATACCAAAAGGTTACAATGCACTAAAACAATAAGAAAGAAATAAAAAAATTACAGTATGATGTTATATTAACTATATATTGCTTGAAATACGTGTGCGTTCCAGTTTGAGGGGAAATGGAGACTACTCAGCATGACTTCTACACTTCTCTCTGGAAGGACCCAAAGGATATCTCCAGTTGATTCAGTGACCGTTTCTGGACATGTTGTGGGATGCTTCTTCATAGAACGATGATATGCTTGACTTAGTGTCACTATAGATGAAGCCTAAGATCAAATGTTAACTTGTCTTTCATTTTTGTTTCACTTCTAACTGTTGTGGAAGATGAACAATTGCATATTCTTCTATTGTGATGTGAATTAGTTTTCTATCTAACTTGGTAATCTTATCCAACAGTCTTTCTTCCACTAATGACATATATTCTGCCCCTCACATTGTCTTTCATGACAGTTTTGCATTTATGCAGATGCCTTCATTCATGCATTAGTCATCTTTGATTCTGACTCAATTTTCAAAGGCCAGTCAATCATTATTCTGCTCTTAAAAAAAGCATATTTTGAAATGTTTCATGTCTTTCTGCAGATTTCAGAGATGTCTCTCTAGGGTTAAAGATAAATCAACTCATTAAAAACACTAAAGACCAACATGAAGGAGTGTCTTTTGAAAAGATGTCTTGATATTCCTTGTGTATCAATTAATAAATATGTCAAGTTGACAGTTGCAAACTGAGCTTTTGGAATTATCTGTGACAGAATGAGAGTTGAAACAAGCCCGAAGCAAGTCCACAGAGATGGCTTGATCGGTCAAGAAGACTCGTTCCCTGGGAAGATGCATAAAATAGAGCAAACTCATTCACTAAGTTCCTGCACTTCAGCATACTGGGGAAGACATGCTGTTTGATGAGTGACCTTTAGACCTCTCTCTGCAATTCTGTGGATATGATACGGCCAGTAGCCTTAGATCCTGGTGTTGGCATAAGCTCTCCTGTAGAGCTGGACTAAGAAATGTAACTGGACAGTTATATTTCAGAAAAAGAAAAAATATATACCCCTAATGGTTTGTTTGTTAATTTTTTAGCAACATTCAGACAAGCTGCAACACTTTGCTCTGATATGATTTTACCTTTTTCATGCTACAGTGGGTTTATATTACATATCTCTTCCTGTGACTGTGTGATTTATTCTATTACTTATCTTTTCTCACTTGCTTCCTGTGCTGTGAGACCTTTCAGTTGACTCTTCACCACTTAACACATTTTCAGTGACTTTATGTATGAAAACTTTCAGTACCAAAGGCATTCAGGTGCACTTATCATATTATTTTTCTAGTAATGTCAATATTTGTAACCAAAATCAGAACAAATAGAAGCAAGGGCTTGATGAATGGGTTTATTTATTCTCCCCAGCTCTACTGTGATGCACAGGACAGGTAGCAAATAACAGTACAGCCCTGCTCCCCTTTCCCTCCCTCCCCATCCCCCAGTGCCTCCCCCTCAATTCCCAGAGCGTCCTTTATTGTGTATGCCTGACTCTCCACTGGGTCCTCCTCTCCGATGACGTACAAGGACCCAGTGGCATTTCCCTGAACCCTTTCTCGTGTTCCCCTTAAGCATAGGAACACTACTGTGGCTGTCAATCCCTTGCTTCCAAGGATCTTGGTGCCTTTAGCAGATGCTAGACTTTGTTAGTTTTTAAACTCCAAATGACAATTGAACATTTTTGCCACAGCTAGGAAGTTTCACAATAAAATCAAAAGGGCAAGCCCTGCATGTGAAATGACCCTGGTCCTGTGCTGGTTTGTACCATGTTACTTAAGAACATGCTAAAATGATGTTGATGCTGGCATTTGCTTTCAAAGCCTGGCCTTTATTCGTAATGAGTAGACAAAATAAGCATAAGATATACATGTGAATTATATGATTCATAGTGATATCAGAGAGCTTATTGCATTATGAAAGCTATTTCCCAATTTTAAGACAGGACAGATATGAACAGACAGCATCTAAGGTGCTGGAAAACAATGTGGAGCCAAAATGAAATTCAGACAGAAGATCCCTGGGGGACTTAAATCATATTTCACCCCTGCTTTATTTTAGGGAACTCCCTATTCTAGGTCAGTTCATCACAGCAACTTTCCAGACTAAGACAGTTTGTATCAGTTCTCAAACTATAAGAAAGAATCAAACAGTAATCAATGGAAGCATGCACTGAATTCCTGGTTCCTGTGCAAGTCAGTTCTACTTTACTGTAACAAATATCAAGACAATGAAGTGACAAAGAAGGAGGCTGTGCAGAGATCCACAACTTTTAGAGAGTTCAACTCCTATTACATCAGCCCTGTGTTTTGTTTTTTTTGTGGTACATATATTTAGATTTTTTTTTATTTTTTATTATTATTTCCGCTCATACAAACTTAATAGGTAGACCAGTTCCCTCTCTCCTTCCTCCTCCCCCCGAACTCCCTGCTCCCCCTTTCCTCCCTCCCCATCCCCCAGTGCCTCCCCCTCAATTCCCAGAGCGTCCTTTATTGTGTATGCCTGACTCTCCACTGGGTCCTCCTCTCCGATGACGTACAAGGACCCAGTGGCATTTCCCTGAACCCTTTCTCGTGTTCCCCTTAAGCATAGGAACACTACTGTGGCTGTCAATCCCTTGCTTCCAAGGATCTTGGTGCCTTTAGCAGATGCTAGACATTGTGAGGTCAATAGTGTGTTGGACATTGCGCAGGGCATGCAAAGTCCAAATATGATTGCTTCGGCCCTAACTAGTGTGGAGTATCTTGCAAATCATTGCTCCTCCCATCCTTTTGCTCTTACAATCTTACCCCCCCCCCCTCTTCCGCAAATGTCCCTAAGCTTCAGGATGGGGAGAGATTAGGCTGGCCTAGTTCTAGGTGGGTGATATAGACTCTATATCAGCCCTGTGTTTTTTAAATGTTGGTGATGCAGCTCATCATGATAGGCTCCATTTGATGGAACAAAGCCATTCATCTCTTGACAGAGGTAAAAGGGAGAGACGTTTCCCATGGGGTAGAACTTACACTAAGTACCACATTTTATTGTCCACATAACTTCTCAGTATCATCAAGCTGGGGCAAAAAGACAGTTAGTCCTTGGAAAACATCTCAGATACAGTTTTCTGCACTTCCCAAGCACCCTTTAGACACAGTCGTATCGTCCTGATAATTGGGAGTGGAGTCTTCGGGCAAATCTCTAGAGTTAGCACTTACAAGTCTGAGTAAGACTGTGGACAACTCCTAATTGATGAGGGAAAACCCAGGCCACAGGTGGGTGTCAGCAAACTGTGGACAGCTGAATAAGATAGAGCGAGTTGGTCGAGTACTTTTGTAATGCTTTGGCCTACAGGAATACTGTGGTACGAGGCATGCAGCCATTCTGGCATGTGAGAAAGTATGTTCTCTTTCTTACGTATGTAACTGGTTCTTGTTATTGGCATGTATGACCTCTGCTGTCATGCTGATGAATCACAACCAAGAATCATGAGCAAGAATAAATCTCTGTGTTCCCCGACATCACGAAGAAAACATTCCACCACCCACCTTTGCTCCTACTTACTTTGCAAAGGGCCCTGTGTTGCTACCTGCAATTCCACACCTTGAATGTGTTGTGAAAGAAAGTCTATTGCCTTGAGTCCACCTTCCTATGTTCACACCTCTGGACACGTCTTCTGTCACAGAAAAGCTACAGTGTGATGATTGACTGACACCACAAGGTCTGTGTGGAGCTTCAAATGCAAATATTTAACATGCTGCCGATGTTTGTGTGGGGGAAATCACAGCATCCATTTGTCTTCTGTAGCTCCTTGGGTCACAAGTTCACACAGCTTCACACTGTCCACAGAGCTACACTATTTCCCGAGGTTACAGGCAGAGTCTACTTCTGAGACCACTTGGGCCGGTGGCTTTTTCTCATTCATCAGGTTTGTAGGACCATTGGCCAGGGATGGTTCTTAGCTTGAAGCGGCCTCCACATTTCCCCAGCTCAAGGCCTCCTTCCTGGGTCTCCATGCCGCAGTGATGGAAACCAGTCCTCTTATGTGCCAGCTCTGCCTGGCCACCCTTGTCCTTGATGGCCCTTTCTACCCCTTCACATTTCTCCCTCACCAGGTAGAAAGGCGTGTCTGTTTCCCAATGACGTATCCTATAGATAATCCAAGGTAATTCGCTGATTTTGAGGTCTTTTCTATCTGAAACATAATCGACCATCTTCAGAGATCCTTCACTAGTGGAAATAGGTTTAGGAATTGATCAAGTGTATGAACAGGAGGGATGGGGAAGGAGGGACACACCCGTAACAAGGAGAGAGGGGACCATGTTACAGCAGAGCAAATAGGCCACCATCAAGGACTGCAAGTAAGTAATGAAACACCTGGTTAAGTTCACAGACTTTCCTTCCTGATCATTTGCAACTGATGGGGTATGATCTCACCAGAAGGGGAGGGCGTATAGTCTGGCAGATAGAAAGTAACCATTTCGCAAATGGGCGATGACCCCTCTCTCACCGCGGTTCCCTACTTTTATTATATCTACCTTTGAATATACTCTTATAACAAGACTCCAGTTTAACAGGCTTTTATCTCTAGTAAGGGAGCGATATCCAATACCCATCAGGATGGAGTGAAGGGCATTGCAGGAGCAGCAAAACTGAAAAAAAAAAATCAACAAACCATAATCTAGAACATCAGAGACTCTATATCAATCACCTGGAACTAGCCAGCCCAATCTCTCCCCATCCTGAAGCTCAGGGAAATTTGTGGAAGAGGGGGCAGAAAGATTGTAAGAGCACAAGGATGGGAGGAGTCATGATATGCAAGATACTCCACACAAGTTAGGGCCGAAGCAATCATATTTGGACTTTGCATGCCCTGCGCAATGTCCAACACACTATTGACCCCACAAAGTCTAGCGTTTGCTAAAGGCACTAGGATCCTTGGCGGCAAGGGATTGACAGCCACAGTAGTGTTCCTATGCTTAAAGGGAACACAGGAAACTGTTCTGGGAAATGCCACTGGGTCCTTGCACCTCATCGGAGAGGAGGACCCAGAGGAGAGTTTGGCATGCTGATTAAATGATGCTCCGGGGATGGGAAGGGGAGGCACTGGGGGATAGGGAGCGAGGGGGAGGGGAGGGAGGCACAGTGGGGTGGAGGGTGGAGGGAGGGAAGGGACCGGTGTACCTGTTAAGTTTGTATGAATGGAAATAAAAAAAAAAGAAAAGTAAAAAAAAAAAGAAAGAAATTGATCAAGTGCATTGAAGATGCGAACTCTTGAGCAGGCTTATTCAAGATAATGAATACCACAAATTGAAGCAGCATGCTAGCTAAATTCAGTAGAAACTATAATTTCTCATTCATTGGAGATGTCTATGGCAGGGTGGGGCCTCAGGTAGATAGAAGTGATTTCTCTGCTGTTTCCCTTTGACTATGTTAGAGAATAAGTTCCAAGGTCACCTTGAAGATATTTTCTAAACATCTGCTCATTAATCACATGCATTCAATGCTAGTAGACTATTAATATTATACTGTTAATATGCTATTCCTACTTTTACACATTTTGCATTGATAGATTGATGCAGATATAATTTCTAGTGATACCTCTAAGATTTTATCAAATCTTATTTTATGCATATTAATGTCTCTAACTTATTTAACTCCACATTGATTGACTGTAAATATATTTACTTCTTCTATTTAAGCTGATCTTCAGCGAAGTTTACTATTTTTCTAGGTAGGCAAGAATCTTTAGTATGAATTCCACATATGGATTTCAGACTAGATAGGAAAGATTGGCATCTTTATTTACTCAGTCTCCACCTGAATTTTGAAATTGCAGTAGATACTAATGTGCTTTGTAAGTCATAGCATCAGCATTACTCATTAATTTGACACTGGGACATATGCACCTATTTCATGTAAATGGCCAAATGTGCTTTCATTTAGATTATCTTTTCAATATAGTTAAATTTTGGTCATGTGTTTAGAATTCAGTTTGGCTAAATATATGCTTATTAATAGATGCAAATTTATATCCTTTATTAAATATCAGTTAGTACTTATATAAAGGTTGCCAATAATTTTGCCAATTGATGAATTTATACCATTTATATTTATTATAATTATGTTTACTCTTCAACTTGCAAACTTCTTTTGAGTTTACACTTCTCTTGTTTCTTCATCGGTACTGTTTTTCTCTACACAGGCTACTTTTGACTGCATTAGAGTGCCGACTCAGTCAGTGTATGTTACTTCGTAGCTTCCCTTGGTCTTCCAGTGACCTTAGATCACAATGTAAGTAAATTCTCAGTGTCAATTTGTAAGGACCATTACAAACTCTTCACAATACAGCACCCTAAATATGTCTCCTGTGCATATTTCGGGCTTATCAACAGATGTAGTCTTTGCTTTGAATGCAATATGTAATTTAGTATACTCAAGGAGAGACTAGAATCATGTTTCATGAATGTTTCTGCATTTCCTGTTGCTTTCTTATTTTCTGATGTTCCCAAATTCCACATTTTCTGTTCAAAATTATCCTTTACCGTTTGTTTCTTCTAATGTGGTTTCTGAGAATTGAGCTCAGGTTGTGATTCTTGAACAGCCAGAGGATCTCTCTGGCCTATTGAGACCAGTTCCTTTCAGAGGTTCATGCCATGCTAGCAACTTCTTCTAGCACCCTTTCTTGTTAGAAAGTCTTGATTTCTCACTCACTCATAAATAGTGTTTTTATGGTGCAGTTTAACAGTATGGGTTTGTGATTTTTTTTCTTTTCAATACTTGAAAAATTCCATGCCCTTTCTTCAGGCCTTATGGTTTCTGATGAGACTCACTGATATTTGGATTTTTTTCCTTACAATGAAGTGCTTTGTTTCTCTTACTTTTCAGAAATTACATTGGATTTCATTTCTCTCTCTCTCTCTCTCTCTTTCTCTCTCTCTCATCTATCTATCTATCTATCTATCTATCTATCTATCTATCTATCTATCTATCTATCTATCTATCTATCTATCTATCTATCTATCTATCTCTCCATCTCTCTATCTCTCTATCTATCCATTTCTGTTTATGTGTATGTGCTTGTGTGTGTATGTTTAGGTTACTTTGTTCCTAGTTCATTCAGATCTATAAATGCACACAGCTGCTTTTTAAGTCTTTACCTCTTTCTTTGAGTCCTTCTCAGCTGCTCTCTCTCTCTGCTGTCTCCAGCAGGCTGGCAACATGGATTCTCAATGTTCACTATTTCCAAAGACCCCATTGTCTCTGCTCATTTGCTTTTCTTGCATTTGCTCTTTTTCCTTGTTCGTCATCCTGGGCTTCGATCCTACGTCGTTTAATTTCCTGTGGGCTCCATGCAGAGCATCACAGGACATTTTCTATTTGTCCCATCTTCTTTCTATTCTGATGTACAGTGTCTGCTTTAAGTCATAGGCAGCTTCCATTCTTCCTTAGTGTTGCTTGCAGCTCCCTTGATTCCCTGTCCTGTCATCTCCCTCTCTTTAGCATTTTTCCTCATCCTTAGTCTTTCTGCCTTGCTGCTTGTGACCATTTTTTGTTATCTCCTGCTGTAAGATCTTCACCCTATTCCCCCCTCTGCCCAAACTTAATGGCCCCTTTCAAGTTTTCTGACTGTACCAAGAAATTCAAATTTAAGTACATAGATCCAAATTAAATGCCAATCTCTGCCTACGGAAGAGAACATGTGGTATTTGTCTCTCTGTGTTTCAACTACCTCACCTGATATAATATTATCATTTATATTCACTTACCAGTAAAATCCATTCTTCATTTTTCGGTCACTAACTACTCTTCCACTGTTTATGTGGACCACATTTTAATTACCCATTCCTCCATTGATTGACATGTAGCTGATTCCATTTGCTTGCTTTTGTGAATAGAGGTGCAATGAACATGGATGTGCAAGTGTCTCTAGTAGTAAGATATAGAGTCCTTTGTCAATATTACTAGAAGTAGTATAGCTTATATACGGTATATGACAGTTCTGTTTTCAGGTTTCTGAGGCGCCTCTATACTGATTTCAAAAGTGGTCATACTGGTTTACACTTCCACCAGCAATGAATGAGTCCTTATCTCCCTATGCTCCAAGTATTCACTGTTGTTATGTTCTTGATCTTGGCCATTCTGACTAGGGCATGTGGAATCACAGTGTATTTTTAATTTTCATGTCCCTGATAGTCAGGGAAGTTGAAAGCATTTTGAGATTTTTCTTTGACATTTGAATTTCTTTCTGTGAAAAGTTTCTTTTTAGTTTCAAGGCCCATTTTTAATGGATGTAGAATAATACATGTTTCCCCCAGGTTCACAGTTTGCATCTGCATGCAAAAATGATAGTGGTTGAAAAGATTATTATCTCCTTTTAAGGTTTTCATTTTTCCAAAATGTAGAGTGGCTAGTTTCAAATAGATGAATTCCTCGTGTTTAATATCTTCAAATGTAATACAATGTATAGTTCTCAGTAATGTATAAAGATTTCTTCTAAATAACCTAAGTATTGACCTTCAGGTACAGCATTCATTGCGCTAGGGCTGGAATAAACAAATTATTGATTCAATGTTTCAGCGCTTGTAGAAGTGAGCATGACGCGTATTTCTCTCAAGGTAGCAAATACCGGAGAACAGATAGAAGAAGCCTGCTCTGAAGTCCAGACTTACTTCTCAAAAGGAACTCAGAGATCTGATCTCCATCTTACTAGTTGAATGTGACATGTAAATAACACCGTATTTACAAGAAGATAGGGAAAAAATTGAAAATTTGCAAGCATAATACAATGATATAATTATCTAAGACATGTTGATTTTTAATGATATGAATATGCATCTATTCTGAAGTATTTTATCCAGGAAAGATAAGATCAAAACTGATATTCAGTGGAATATATTTCAAAGAATCTGTGAATAGGTTACGAGGAGATAGTGGTTCCCGTTTCTCAGTGATGTAGCCACTGGTACATTACAGTGATTCAAGTAAATATGCTACCCCAAGGTACACAGACACACGCACACACGCACACACGCACACACACACGCACACATGCACACACGCACGCACGCATGAACACGCACACACGCACATGCACGCACGCACACCACGCACGCACACACACATAAAACCTTCACACAGCTAGTCAGGTAGTTACAAAAATAGAAAAAAAGAAATGAAATTAAGAGGTACGCTTGGGAGAATGGGGTCTTACTGGTTGGGGAAAGGAGTAAGAGAGAAAAATGAAGTATTGTGTCTGAGTACATTTTATATATGTATGAACTGTGAAAGAATAAGTAGGTTAAAAGTAATCTATAAGAGATGAAAAATGGGAGGGAGAATGAAGGGTAATTGCTAGAAAGCTGCTGGGGTCCTTATATTCCTGCATTGCTACCTAACAGGATGATTTAAAGATGTAAGGTATGAGGCTGTTATATTCAATAATCCCAAGGCAAAGGATCAACAGTGAATAATTCCCAGATCTCTATTTCTTAAATGGATAGTCAACAACAGCCAAACCATTTGGCAGTCATAAAAGTGCTTTTTGGCTGTAAAATTCTGCTCATGACAAGGTAGTACATCTATTAGAATGTAGCTGTTCAGAAGTATCACCGTAGAGAAATCTGGTTTGGAAATTATATGTTGCTTTGCATCCTGTCCCCAGACAAAAAATTGTGCTTTTGAAATGCACATCCCTTCCCTAATACATTCAGATTTTTAGAAACTCTCTGGCATTCTTGCATAAGTGAAGAGAATTTAAAAGGTAGAAAACATTAATGTCAACCCCAGTCTCCTGTAAGATGACTCACTGACATTTCCAACTTTTTAAAAAGTGTTCTTTTGGTGCTACATAAAAAACCCAATTTTGAAGTCCAATAGTTTTGACATTCAACAAAATATTCATTTGTAATAAGCTAACTTATTTAAACTTCAAGATCTACTACAAACATTTTTATTTCCTTTCATTATTTATATTCTGTATGCTTTTTTAATAGCTTATCTAAGACTTCGGTTTGGGATACATCCATATGTATGGCTTAGGCAAATTTGTAGAGATTTAGAAAATGAATTTAAACCAGTTATGCATCATATGAGATACCCGCTTATATGTAGGGTGTTTTAAAGTGACGGTGGAAAGCATCATAACAGAATGCAAATGTCCTATATATTTCAATTTTCATAATAAATTCAAGTTAATCAATAAATGGGCCACATGTAAAGTAGCTATCAATGTGAAATGGTCATGTGAAATGGTTGTTTGAAATACTGCAATTATCTATGTGAAAAGTAATGTATGTTACATGGCTGCATGATTTTATTTATTCGTTTATGTTAGTTTTCACTTGGGCATCCTATAGAGACAAATGAGGAAATATGATGATTTTGCATCAATGTGAACACACAGACACACCTGAAATTAGCACACAAACATACTTTGTGTGCGTAGAAAAGTACCTAAGCGTAAACTGCTGTTTTAACATAGAATGTGACTTTTATGTAACTAATTTAGAAATTTATAAAAATTTACTATTTAAAAACTCATCACTTAGAGTCATTTAAGCATAGGTTGCTTTAATTTTTATTAAACTTTAAAAATTAACTTGTAAGCTCTTCCTTCATACATACAGAAATAAACATGTGAATCATATGAGATATTTTTCAAAATAACACTATTCTAACTTTTACTCATTTTTTCATAAAGCAATTTTACTAACATCAAATCAATACTATGGAAATTCTAACAATTATTTTAATAAAGAAAATTAGTTGCAATATTTAAAATTGGAAAGTTCATAGGGGTTAAGTTCATTGCAGTTATAACATCCAATCTTTTTCTCCTTTGAGTGATCTGAACCTACCTAAGATGTTCAAAACTACATCACACGTTAAAACAACTAATATTTGGCCCAATACCTTTGGCAAGTCAATTGGAACACATCTGCAAACAGAATGGATTGTGTTCTCTTTGCTTCAGAAATGTGAACTTCAAAAGGTCCATGAAGACATATTGCATTGTAGCCAATGTATCTGTCCAGCATAAGAACTAGTTAACTAATTTGCTTGCTTCTGGGTCAGTTTTTCCTTCGAAGCTATATATAATTCTTCGAATTCAAACTCATAAAATCTGTTGATGAGATTCAGCTTCAGAGGAATATTTTCTGGCTCATAATATTTCAAAAAACACATTTCTGGAAACCTCACAATATTAAATCTTATTAATACAGAGGTCTGGAGCAATCATTATTGACTTGTCATCAGAGCCTACAGAATATAAATCTAAACAAATGCATGGCGTATAAAAGGAGTTCTTTATTAAAACCACCTTTGTTTGAGGTTCTATTACCTCAGCATGTGACTTGGGGGTGTTTAAACAGGGCTTTCCATCATGGCTTGTAACTGGCCTCTGCTCACCTACATCCCATTAAAGCTGCCAGCATTACAGATCCAGAAGCCCTTGAGCAGGCTCTCTTCCCTAATGGAGACATCAGACATCATAGCTGCCCATTTGTTGCAGAGACTAGAGGGCAAACGATACTGTATTTCACAAAGTTAAATCTCATCTAATTGTTATTTTCTGTCAATAATGGAAATACATATACATATACTCCAAGAGTCATAGTCCCTCTGACACCACATACAGGCACACTGCACATACCACACACTTCATACACATACTCCACACATATACACATTACATACACATACTTCACACACATATACACATATGCACACACATTATATATCACATACACATACCATATACAGACACATACATGCAAATCTACACTATATACATACATACATACTCACACACACATGCATGCTGTATGTACCACATAACATGAGGATACTACACCACATATACACACCATACACACATGCTGTACATGTACTGTGCACATGCATAAACATATACACAGAAGTAGACACATTGCACACAACACTCAAACACACATACACACAAGCCATATACAGTAGCAAATATATACATACGTACATACCTTACAATGCACACATATGCACACCACGGACATGCATACCCATAATATATACATACTTTCACACAGACAGCACATGCATATTCCCATGCACACACACGCATACACTCACATAAACACACATACCACAGACGTGCACAACAGACACCTCTGCTTCGCTTTCCTTCCATTCCTCACTCATCAAGATGAAATGAGTTGTTAGCTCAATGTGCCCCCCTTAAGCAATTCCATTTATCTAATCAAGTGAACCTGAGTCTGCTCTACTTTGCTTAACTTTGTAGGCTCCTTAAAATGTTGATATGTGATCCCAGCAAATTGGAACAGTTTCTCACTTACGTTTCCAAGGCAATGAAAAGGCAGCGCCTCAGAGCCCCACCGACTGTTAAAGGTGATTCGCCACAGCTCATGTTACTTCACGGTGGAAACAATGTCAGCAAGAGAATGTCAATTTTTTATGTAACACATTGTACATAGCAACCCATGAGCTAATAAAGTCAGTATTAATATGTGGCCACTGTGCATAAAACTTCTTAAATATATGGTTCCCATCTTAAACAAGGTTGTCATAATATACCCTGTTATAATAAACTCTGATTTCATCACTGCTTGTGAAATTCTTAAGCTAAATCGCAGTATGTATGAGTTTCCAACAGTCTAATGGCCAAAGCAAGACTGTCGGTGCTACTTTATTCCAAAACAACAAAAGCCCCATCTGCTTTTTGCAAGTGGGAGGAAGGCAGAGGCCGCCCGCCTTACAGGGTCTCACTCAGTCTGTGACCCAGTTGAATAAGCAATTGTAAATCAGGGAACTGTGTTAGCCAGCTGTCTTCAAGGTGGAAGATGTGTTTTCTTCATCCAGAAAATTGTTGGAGATCGCAGTTCAGCTTGCGTCTTATCACTCTTCCCCCATGTTTGACTTCAATAGAAATGAACCTGTAGAAGTAGATAGAGCTGCTTCCACAGCTCTTTGGCCTTTTGAAATTCTTCCAGATGAATGGATAAGATCCGAATACGGTGCCTCAGTTCCAGTGTTCCTGAAACTCATGAGTCATTCTGTGGTGGGGACACTTGTGTGATGAACTAGACTCTGCAGATGTTCCCTCAGTTAGGCACCTGAAATAAAGTCAGAGTGTTCTTAACACTTGTGATGTTTGCAATATGCCCATGTTTTTTGTTGCAAGGACAATTTCAAAACTCATTTTCGGAACGTGCTGTACAAAGTGCAAGAGAATTCTGTGACTCGCCTAGGGATTTTTTCCTTGAATTCTCTACCTGTCAGGTATCTGTTCAGATAAAACTCCTTTCACGTGCCCATAGCTTTCTATGCAAGTAATCGCGCATTTTAGAGCCACTTTCACCGTGGAGGCTAGGCATAGTTTAAGGCAGACAACCGCAAGGTTTAATTTTAGTTTATTTTGCTTTCCTCCCACAGTGTGATTCTCCTGGGCCTGAATAAGTGGAGGACTCAGACAGAAGTTGGAATTCAAATACTGTGAGACCCCGTGCTATGCAAGGGTCTGAGAAGTGAGTGAGATTGCCTTGAGAATACACCCTCCAATTGAAAGACCGGCTCTTGCTTCCGGGATCAGACACCCCCACTTCAGGCTAACACGCTACAGATCCCACCGGGCAGGAACCTCGTTCTAGTGTGCACAGAGGCCCAAAATGGCTGCACCTTTCAAACCCGGCACTGCATTTGGACATTAAGACCACTGTTCTGGAAGTCAATTACTCTCTCACCTCTTCCTAAGCCATCAATTCAACTGATGTAGGTGATTCAAAGGAAATGGGAACCTTCTTAGGCCAAATCCTTGAAGAGAAAATCTTCAGCAATTCCATTGAACTTCCTTTCCTTCTGTATTCATTTTTACTATTGTCCTTGTGAATGATATTATCTTCTCTAACTCATTAAAGTCACAGTATCCAAACAAACAAAATTTGGATAAGCAACAGCCCTGCTATTTCATCTCTAAGTGTCATTCTGATTTTCTGTGTGTTTTCCCTAGTAAGTCATAGTCATTTATGCTTCTATTTGTAGCCCATATTTTCCTTTCTTCTCTATATAGTAGCTTTTGAAATGACTTATTATTAATGTTTTTAAGAAACATAAGGTAATAGTGTCCATAAATCAGTATCTTTAGAAGGGACTTGATTTCAAACAAAGTGTGTCATTAAGTTTTGAATTTTTGAACCAAGAAAATCAATCATTTCCAGTGACTGCTAGAGTATAGTTTATTCAAGAATATTTTTTTAGTTTTTTATTAACATGTTAATTATGCTTAAGACAGGCTCAATTATAAAATTTTCATAAGTGCACATAATTAGGACTCACATGAGACTTAGAGTACCTGTTATTCCTGCAAGGCGGGGAGTGAGTTCTCTCATCCAAATGCCAACTCAGTCTGACCCTGGTTGCATCCAGCATCAAATAAGAATAGAGCATTTGTGCTGGTATTATAGTAGATAATCTCCACGTACTTCTTTGATCAAAGTATTTATATACAGGAAGCTATTAAACAATTTTCCACCAAAATTTTGAAAAATTAGATCAACTTGAAATAAACACCATTTCACCACAGAATTCTTTTGTTTTGCAGATCTACTATGCTAGCGTTATGAATCACTTTGCTCCTAATTTAAAAATCCTTTCTATGGATTTCTGTTCTCCTTAGTTTGTCTTAATTCCCTTAAGAATAATTTGAAAGAGCAGCAGGTTTGAACAATAGCGTGATGAGTAAACAAAGAGTAACCGCTCAAATCCGACCCTGGTTATTTTTACCATACTTGCTCTGTCCTGTATCTATGTGAGTTCATATAGAGCTGTGAGAAAGGAAAATATTAGTGAACTGCATCTTGCAGAAATGATAAATAAGACTATTCTTTCTCACAACCAATATGCCAACTACTGAAATTACTTATCACATCCTGTTCTTAACTAGTGTTCAATTCGTATTACGTTTTTATGGTTTAAAAGTGGGTTCTATAATACATATCTCTAAAGAAGTAAAGTGATGTTGTGTAATTCTACAGAAGTAATTCTACCACATGCTCTGTCTCTCTGTGGAAGGTCTTAATTGTTACCTACTTCAGGTTGTGGATTCTCTGACTTTTTGCTGGATTGCATTTCCACTCGTGCTCCCGTTGCTCATGACTTCACAGGACAGCTTTGGTTTTGTTGGTTTATCTGGCTGTGCTGGGCTGGCAGTGGTCCCTGGTGGTACTGCATTTAGGGGAGAAGAGTTTCCTGAGGCTGGGCTGTGCAGCTTTGAAGAAGGGCAGGGGTGATCTTTCCCTGGCTGTTGCGACTTGGTGTGCACCTGCTGTTCATGAGGAGACATCCATGTTTGGATTATGACTTTGCATTAAAGTCTTATAGGTTGAAAATATAGTTTCAGACCTACAGGAACTATATATTTATTTTAAATAAATGTTCTTTGTCTTTTGAACTTTATATACATAAATTTATATACATTCAATATCTGGTTGCTTATCAAATTATAGATCATTGAAGAGTATAAGAAAGCTTTGCTTTTTTGCCATTGTTGTTTCATTTATTTGACTTTTTTTCTTCGTAGTTCTTTATTTTCTTACGGTCTTCCTTGAGGGTTAATTTTTTCTCTTCTAATGTGCTCTGATTCCTGTTTATAATTTTTCTCCCACATTTTATTTTCTTCCTAATCATATAAACTCAATAGGTACCCCTGTCCTCTCCCTTACTCCCCCTTTTCCCAGTTGTCCCTCCCTGAACTCTCTCCACTTCCCCTCTTCTTTCACCCCCTGCAGCATTCTTTTGAATGAATGCTTAACCTCCTTCTGAGTCCTTCACCCTAGTAAGGGTTCAGGGCTCAGTGGCATAGCCCAGAGCCCCTTCTTGGGCTCCCTGTTAGTTTGGGAACTCTATTATGACTGTTTAATCCCTTGCCTCTAAGAATCCTACTGCCCGGAGCTTTCTGCCCTGTGATCTATGCTAAACTTTGGGGGGGGGGGCCTTGACATGTCAGCCATTGTGCAGGTCAGACAAAATCCAATTCTGCCTGCTGCAGCCCTAACTTGTGTGGAGTATCTTGCATATCATTGGTCTTCCCCATCTTTAGGCTCTTACAATCTTGCTGCCCCCTCTCTTCAAGGTTCCCTGAGCTTTAGGATGAGGAGAGATACGGCTGGTCTGGTTCCAGGTAATTAATGTAGGGTCTTAGGTGGTCTGAACTTATAAACAAGTTATATAATGGCTTTAGCAAATCCTGATAACAATAATAACAAGGAAAGTAGTATAATGATAAGGGAGACAATAGTAAAGATAAAAACTATAAAATCATGTGCACTCAATATTCATGCAAGTAAATAATATTAGCAATTATTATACCTAAAAGGAAGTAGACTTCAATGCAGTCATATAGCACATTACCAGTATAATTTCAGTAATGAGTAAATCATTTAGACAGAAAAAAAAAAAAAAACATAATTGGAAGAGTTGGTTTGTACCTGCAATTCAATGGGCCCCTAAGGAACTTACTCTATTTTACAGAATTACCACAGCATCAAAATATCTTATAAAACTTATTTATTGTAGCATGAGAAAATTCAATTCTCAGCTTTGATTGTAATAGATAACATTCTACCCTCCCTATTGTGGTAAGAGCAGGACCCTAGGAACCTGTAATGATGAAACAGCATTATCCAAACCTGATCACCAGCAGCTAAAGTTTTCAGGCACATTCCTTTGGAAAGCTTTGTATTTCCCCACTGGAATAAGCATTTCAGTATCAGAAAATAAACAAAAGAGAAAGCTTTGCTTACACTGTCTTTTTAAGACATAAGTTTGAGATGTGCACAAGCACGGCCTCAGGAGGGACCGCACACATTGTGCTCCACAGAAGCTCTGTGTTCCGTGGGTTCTGGGGACAGGACCACAGCTCAGCACTGTTCTCATAAGAGTTTTTAATTTATTTTGTTTCATATTTTTGGAGAACTGTTTCACAAGCAGCCCTGGTGGGTAGAGTATGGGAAATCCCAGAATGAAGCAAAAAGGAGGGAGAAGCAATTCAGGATGATTCCTGAAGTTACTATTGGTCATTTCACAGGGATACACAGTACCCTATGACACACACTCACACACACACAAAAAAAAATTAAGAAAATAATTCTGGAGAGCTTATCCAAGTCTATGACTTAATATCCATAAAGTAATCAATATCTAATATTGAAAGGAAAATTGCTTAAAATAGATCTTAAATCAACATAGATATCACAGCATAATCATGTTTGTGGCCAGAATATCTACTTGACAGGTTTTTCACAGTTTTTATACACACACACACACACACACACACACAAATATGTATATAAATGCACATCCACATTAGCCATATATATGTATACATATAAACATATAAAATTTACAATATCTACTGGATAAACTTAACTCCTAACTGTAATCCAAAATTTGGCACCAGTGATAGAAATATATAGATGTATTTATGATTTCTAAAAGAATCTGACCTTTACATATATTATTTTTTTCACAAATTCTAGTCTACAGGGATTAGAAATAAATATTTTGCCATTTGGAATCACAGACGATATACATTTTTAAATTTTACACCAAATTAATAACCCTTCTCAAATTTTTCCAAAATGTTAACTTTATTGCTTACCAGAAATTTTAAAGAGTTTCCTTTATTTTTTATGTATTTAACCATATTAATAGGAGTGGTATTACAGATGATAAAATGTAAGTTTATATGTAAACAAAAATTATTATTATCACAATAAAAATACAAATTTGGTCACATATCAAAACTTCAAGCTCTATTTAAATAACAAACAAATTGTGTACATGTAATTATATACAAAATATTTCTAAATACATTTTTATATCACTATATTCAATGTTTGAAAGAAATATCAGTTAACTTTCTGATAGAAGCTTGCCTTGGTAGTAGAAAATTATATTTGAATTTCATGTTGACTGCAGGATTTTAACTTTTCTCAAATAATTTTCTTATAGTCATCACAAAGTAAGATTCTTAATGAAGAGAAATCTGAAATGAGATTCCATGTGCTCACAAACATCCAAGAATGCCAGAACTTTGTCTACTCAAATATTTGCTTGAGTTATCCAAATATTTGTTGAATAACCACTCAGCTTAATCTATTATGAATGCAGAAGGAGAGTAACAATTCAATTTTTAAAAGTTCATAGTCATTAATAGTTCAGCTACAATATTATCAAAATACAAAGACTCTTTTTAAAAAGTCCAAAATCTCTCAACTGTGAAATCTAATCAGATTTAGAAACATATTAAATGTTTTAGCACAGAACAAATATTAAAATGGTTGCATCAGGACACAGAAAGCACACTGCAAATAAAAGTTAAGAATTAAATCAAAATTAGATTAAAGTCTTACTAGATAGAAACAACATCCTGTAGCTTAGGGCCCATCTTCAGTTGCTTGTCATGTAGTCATGTTGGCTCCAAAATGCTTGGCAATCCATTGTTTTTGCTTCTTTGGTCACAGGACAAGCATCATTTTCTCTGGGCCATCTCCAGTCTTCACTTGAGTCTTTTTTTCAACACTTGCTCCATGATGCTGGGATCTCCAAAATTCTTTGTCAACTGTGTCACCTTCCTTTGTAGGAACACCAAGTCTGCTTCATGAAGCCAGGCTTCAGCCGCTCTCCATGAACACCTCAAACTTACATCAAATCTAGGACCACTGGCATGATCCTGTTAGGTTCTGCTGTGAGGTTAAGATGCATCTTGGCCCACTTGTAACATAACTTCATGAAGTTCTTTGTGATGACCACATAAAAGCCCTTTTCTAGACAGCCAAAATTTTCAAACAACAAGAAATTGTTTCCGTTTAGATTTTTATTGTTCCAGTAAAGGGTCTGAGCTTTCATAGCACACAATCTTCTCTGGATGAAATTATTTATTTCTTCCATTGTTCAAACATAAACCTTTAGATGTTTTCAGCTATGTGCTAATTTCTCCATTAGCAATAGTTGCTCTGTTGTTGGCCTTTACTTTGCCCAAAACTTCAAGGCTGTCAACACAGCTCTCCTCTATCAAGTAAATGAGTCCATCATATTTAATTCAAATTTGCAGAAGTATATCATGAGTTGGGCCTAAACAATTCACAACTCTCTCAGCATTACATATTACAAATGCTTACTAAGTTCTGATCAAAGACCTTTGAAGTCCATAGTCTCAAAGTCTTCAAATATCTCCATCAAAGCTATTTAAAATCCACAAGGTCACAGAGCCAACACCCCACTACTTGTACCAAATTCTACTGTAGTTGATCTTGTTACTGATAAATTTGTGACCAAAGAGCTTATGGGAATAATGATTATTCTTTTCTTTTCCTCGTGATTCTGTTAGGATTTATAATCAAGCTGGATGCAAGAATTTATGATAACACCAGAAGCTAAGTGAAAAGGCCACATCATAATCACAGAGATTGCTCATAAAGGATCAAAGCTCACTTTCCAGATTGGAAGTCTGCCAAAATATGCAAAAGTATGCCCAAAAACTCCCAGCCTATCCACCTGCCCAGGGAATGGCACTATGGGCTGGATTTTCCCTCATCAGAATTGCTTAGGGATTACTTTAACTATCAATTCTTCAGATTTTAATTATCAAACTTATCTAATCTAACTGGCACAAGGATTCACAGCTGCAAAAAGTTGTTTTAAAGAAGACAGAGACACTCTCAGAGTTTCTGGAAGATTGTGCCAACCCTGCAGGGCACGGCTCCACATCCTACCCCGCAACTCAGCAGCTTCTAAACTCTAAGTCCCCTTTGTGTGTTACTATTTTATTCCAGGACACATTCCTTCATTCCTGCCTCTTTCACTTTAGGTTCTCTGAAACATCAGCAGTTCAAAACTTTACATTTGGCACTTTGTTTTGCTCTTGATTAACAGAAAAGTGACCATTATTTTCTCAGTCCTGCGCATATATTGGCTCCATAGCACATGTGATCTTTTCAAACTGGATAAGGCCTCCCAGGTCAGATCTTGAGCATAGGTTTATTGTAGTCCAGAGTCCTGTTTGAACATCCAAACCAATGCATTTCAGTGCAATGAAAATATTCAAGGGAAAATGTAAGTGACAACCAATCCAGGTAATTTTTCCAACTAGTTAGAAAAGGAAAATTGAGTACATATGGGTTCATTTTCCATGCCAATAAAATGTGGTCATTAGATGAGAAAAAGATATACTACTGTATGTAATTGATTTATGGTTAATTGGTTAATAACAATGGTGAATTTGAGAACTTCTTCCAAAAACCCTTTGCGATTATTGTTCATGATAGAACTTGGCACCTAAAAGCCCATTAAACTAGACCTCAAGTTCAAGAACAGTATTATTAACAGTATCTATTATGCTCCAAACTGTACTTTACTTTAGCACTAATGCTGATTTTCTACAGAACAGTATTTCTAATGAATGGAGGATAGCTTGAAGGAAGCTGTATTTTATTTCCTTCCATGATCTTTTAACAACACATGGAGATTTCACTCCAGAGTTTTATGTCAGTAAATAGATGCTATTGGAAGTGCTAGACAAATGCCTGCCATGATATCATTACTTGTCAAACCTGTCTATTTCAACAGGATTTAGTGCACATCTTGTTTTCTGTGTCATATTAAATAAACCCTGATGGTACTGAATTTTAAAATGTGGATATCTTTCTTTTTAGATATATAATGTTCTCATTGTGGGGATTCAAAGACCTCGATTTCAGGCACAGAAGCAAAACGTTCAAGTGTTCCAATATGTACAAAGAATTGTAGATGTAGTAGAAACAAAAAAAAAAAACTAAAGAAAATTTTGTCCAAGGAGTTTCGGTAAATAAATAATAGGTACAGAGAGAGGTGATAGATCTGAAATGTCTGTGTTATCATTTAAAACAACGAAAATTAAAAGCATCTTTAGATATTTTACATATATGTCCTAAAGTGGTCTGTTAAGAAAATGCTGTATACTTTAGCAAAGTAAAAATTAACATGTTGCTTTTGGCATCCAGAGTTAGGTAATATACCCTGTCCTTTGAATAGCACACTGTTTTAGGTCAGTCCCCATTGCTGGGCCAGAATTTGGCTTTCGGAAAGCTATAACAGGCTATTTCTTCTGTTGCATAGCCTACCAAGTGCTTGGCATGCATTTTCAAGAGAAGTTCAAGAAGTGAATGTATGTGACTTTATGTCACATGAACTCTCTCTACCTTTGGCTTCCTAATAGCAAGCAGAGACAAACTGCTAAGAAATATTTGGACTATGGGCCTGTAAAGCATTCCACGTGGAAGTGAGTGGACTACGAATTTGTTCCTTAGGCCTCTGATTTCCTTCATTGACCTAAACCAAGATGAGCTAGTGGCGTGCACAAGTACAGTTCCTACCTTACACGCAGAGGACATTGCACCTGAGCACTTCTGAAGAGGAAGGTATCAAAATTAAACAGCCTTAAGTTTTCTATGATGCAAAAGATTTGAAAGCATTTCAAGTGGTCTTCATAAAATGCTCTTTAAAATTTGATATGTTATTCATCACTGCAATTACCTCCCATTAATATTGCTTAATGCCATAAAACATAAGCTGTCTTGACTGTTATGTATATATTTTGTGAACCAAAAGTATATACATATACAAATGTATGACAGTATATGTATCATTTTAAACTTTATAGCTTATATTGTGAAACAACTTATCCTACAAGTTTCTTCATGTCCATTGTACATAGTAGTGTAGGGTTCTATTCACAATTTAAAGGTTGAGATAACTCACTTGAAAGTTTTTTCAAGCTTGCAGGTGGGGTCCACAGATCTGCAGTGACTTCACTTAGCACATGTTCACACATGATCACTCAGAATCCACTCACTGATCATGAATATCAGATGCTTTCAAATAGAATAACTCATTCATCTCTCAAATATAATTTGTTTCCTGGTCATTTTTTTTACAATTTTTTTATTTATTCAATTGTGCGTGTGCGCGCGTGTGTGTATGTATGTGTGTGTGTGTGTGTGTAGAACCATGGGCAAACTCAGGAACCACCATGGGCCACCTCCACCTCCTCCTTATTTACTCTGCCCTGGAATTCACAAGCTCCGCCCTACCAGGACCAGAAACGCAGGCCGCCCCTGCTTCCGCCCAGTGTCTATACTTGGGGTCTAGGATCCGAACTCAGGACCTTCCACCTGCAAGGCAGAGGTTTAACCTCTGAGCCACCTCTCCAGCCCCAGTTTCCTGGTCATTTTTAACATGTGCACATATTTGTAAACATTCCGTGCAACCTTGGAAATTCAAGCAAATGCTCTGACATACGAGTTTACAAATGGATATGGTTGGGCAGACAAGAGCATATTCCTTTAGAATATCTAAGTTTATGGTTCAAAAATAAAATCTATTAGGTATTAATTAAGGGATGCCAGATAAGACTATGAAACGCTCTGAGTGTGTTTTTTTCAATAAGGAAATTAAATAATATTGACTAACCTTTGTAATAGTTCCTAAGTTGATTTCCAGCATCAGAGGCCCAGGGTATTTTGTCTCTTTGCTTTATCGGCAAATGGTCAGGGTAATTAGTACGAATGGATCATAAAGTGAAGCAATAGTTGAGAGCATAAAATACAAGTGTGTGCAAGTGTGTGTGTATGTGAGAGAGAGAGAGATTGAGATGCATATAAAGAATAAAGGAAGAGAGAAATACAAAACTTGAATGGAGATTTTATTGTCTTATGGCAATTATGCATTATGAAAATTAGAAAAAGATTCACATGTAACCTAAGCACTAAACTACTCATGAGACTATTCAAACAATACCTTATTTACTGTTGTGCCAAGTGCACGCAGCTTTATATTTATATTATATTTCATTGCTATGATTTTCTCTGACACTTCCTCATCATCACAGTCTGATGTCAACCTGTCAATGGCCAAGCATGATCTTCAGGGCTCTGAGCTCCAGCTTTCACCTCCTGATGCCGAGGTTTATGCAGTGCCAGGGGTTGAGCTCGTGACCCCGCATGTTGGGCAAACACTCCGCCCACTGAACCATCTCCTTACTCTTGTGAGAACAGCAGAGTCGATGAGAATTTTCTATTAGTTTAAATGAAAATCCAATTGCCTCTAGAAGTAAAACTCCAAAGATTAACAAAGTATGATCTCATTAGCTGGTGTCAATTCATAAAGATTAGCATATTTTTGATCCATGTATTACTCCTAAGCAATCTGGGAATGACTTTACATAAGCAAGCTACATTAATTCAATACACTGAGCTGTGTGATGGTTTTCTTACACATTCCATATCTGGTGTAACTCTTTCTTTCGTGACTCCATCCTTCAAGTTCAATTGCCATTTCGTTGCTTCCCTTTCTCTCAATATGATTAATCCATCCCACTGCAAATTCTTTGGATGAGATTCAGATAATAATGGAAAGTCCTGAGAGATGAAGGGTGTTTGTTGATTCCCCAAGCAGCTCAGCTCCTGACCTGTTCTTTCCATTGAAATCTCACTGTGACACTTCCAAGGCATTGACTTTCTTTATGACATTTTATGACGTTTCTCCAAATTCCTTCATTCCCCATTCCCTGATCCTTCCCTCGCTAGCTCTCCCTGGATAATCGGCATTCCAAAATTTATGAGGTTAAAAAAAAGTGAATTCTTTTGCCTTCCACTACTGTGCTAAATAACCACAAAAAGTAATTATTCGGCCAATTCACTCCTGATGCCTTCGCAAAAGGTACAACAAGGAAAAAGAAACATCACCACCAACAACAATAATAAAAAAAAAGGAAAAAAGGAGGAGAAAAGGAAGGCAGAAGAAGAAGAGAAATGTTTCTTTCAGATCCGATTTTCTAAAATCTGCAGGATCCCAGTGTTGCTTGCTTGCGCCGCAGGTGGAGTCTTGAGAATGCGGACACCCCTGCTGCCCGCTGGTATTTGAAGTCCGCTGCAGAGGACTATCCCTAGGAATGTACCTTAGTGAAAATTAATCAGTTGTGCACGCTGATGCCGTGTTCATTTCCCTCGTCACTGCTCAAAGTGGAACATAATCTAGCCCTGAAATACCATCTGAAGACACACAACTGGTAGAGGAAAACATTTTTGAAAAGGATGCTGACGGAAGGAGTCTCCAGTACTTGTAGACAGAAAACCAGCCATGGTCAAAGAGATAGTGTTTAAATGGTCAGCACAGCCCACGTAGCAGAGCAGATAGTGTGGGAGAAATGCTGGCCAAGACGTAGAAGGTACTGACTTAAGAGAAGAAGAAGATACATGCATGAAAGAGTCGTGAATACAATACAAGAAAATATTTTGGCTTTATTCCTTTTATACACTTACGTTTGCTTATGCAAAGTAAGTCCATGTAAAATGTAAACATATTTGTTAATTTATTTTCAAAAGAAAATATTACAGTTGATATCATTTAAATAGGTCACTGGACGCAATCGCCAACACAATTAAGTCAACAAATCAGAACTTCTAGGTCAAGAAATGTCAAATTCCTGATCTGTGTTTTCCATTATATTTAAATGAGTAACAGTAAAATCGGCCAGTCTCTTTTCCTCAGATCAAAGCACATTTTGTATTACTGGTGAAGCTGTGTCTTAATGCTTTCTTCCTCATGTGATAGCTGAGGACATATATTGATTATTTCTAGAGATGTTTTATTGCATCTTAATGGTGTACAGCATAGGGTCAATGTTCATTTAATCGATTTCTGATTCATGTATGATTGGAAAATCAGTAAAGTATTTCATTCAATTTGAGAGGTACATTCATCACAAAGAAATTTAGTTGAACTGAACTTTGGCCGTGTGTTGGAAGGGCATTCTATGGCATAATTAAGTAAATACATAAATTTTATTTTATAAGTGAGCATTACTCTGTAGGGATAGGCCAGATTCTTGGTTTCCATCCAGCTTACTGAAATCTTGGCAGAGCCTTCCAGAGAAAATCCTACTTCATGTGAGAAGTGCAATTATAATTTTAATGTATACCTGTGATACTCTGTCCTAAATTTCATGCATAAAATTCTCCAGTAACTATTTACAAAGAGTTCAGGATTCTCTTCCCACCCATGCTGTACTGAACATGGAACCAGCACCATTTTAACCATGATACAATATCTGCGTTACACAGGTTCAGTCTGGCAGGAGCCAAAGCCCGTGATTGTAATGGATAAGAATATCTTTGAACTCGCACTGCTGTGTACCAAGAAGTCTCTCCAAAGACGTACAAGGCTCCGAGTTACATAGGTGACTAGTTCATAATGAGGGAAAGAGTTGCGGTGCATAAAATGCCCATTTGATCACACAGTTGTGAGCAGGATTTTCTGCCAGAAATGAGCAGGTTTCTGGGCTGATGATAAGGAACGCACCACTCTCTCTGCTATGGAATTGAATCTTGCTAGTTGTGAGCCTGTGCCATGCTGTTCTCACTGATAAAGTGCATTAATGTGCTTTCCATGAAAATGTTAAATAAATTTATCTTATAAATAAGTGAGTCCCTAGTACTTAATGAATGACATCTCCACCTCTATGCATCTATCTATCTATCTATCTATCTATCTATCTATCTATCTATCTATCATCTATCTATCTGTCTGTCTATCCATTCTTCCATCTAGCTATGTGTGTATGTGTTTGCTTCATTAACAGGTTACATATCTTTCTTTTCTTTTTTTTTGAAATTTTTTTTATTTATTCAATTGTGCATGTGTGCATGTGTGTGTGTGTATGTGTATGTGTGTGTGTGTGTGTAGAGCCACGGGCCTCCACCTCCTCCTTTTCTACTCTGCCCCAGAATTCACAGGCTCCTCCCTACCAGGATGAGAAATGCAGGCCGCCCCTGCTTCCTCCCGGCATCTATTCATGGGGTCAAGGATCCGAACTCAGGACCTTCCACCTGCAAGGCAGAGGCTTAACCCCTGAGCCACCTCTCCAGTCCCATCTTTCTTTTCTTTTAACACACATGCACACACACACACACACACACACACACACACACACACACACACACACAAGAATGATACACTGAGGACAAAGGAGCTACAGCTGTTAAATAGTCACTGTATTGCCCTTTCCCTGAATCCCTCCCATGGATTGCATGGATTGAGAAATTCACTCTGATTCCTTTTGGGATGGGTCAATCTGGTTTGCCTGAGGTCCAGTAGAGAGAACACTCTAAGTCCACTAATCCCATCTGTTATTCACCTTAGGTCTCCCCGCGTCTTACTGTGATCATCCTTGAAAACCTCTCTCATTTCCCATCTGCACTGCATAGTTCATTCTGACCTAGTTTAGGAGACACTTCACCGCTTGATGTAGGCCCACTTATGGGGTAGCACTCCCAGACAACAGCCCATCTGTTTGTGTGTCGTCACTGTTATCACGTGAGTGACAGCGAGAAAGCCATCTGTTATCCAGTCCTCCTTAGACAAAGAAGCACCAGCCAGTATCAGAGAACAGTAGACCAGGAAAGAAAGAAACTGTCTGAATAGTAAGATTTGCTAAGAGGCTGATGCAGGAGGATTGTCACAAATTTGAGGCGGATCTAGACAATGTACAAAGTGCCAGGCCACCCAGGGGTTACACAGCAGGATCATGTCTCTAACTAGTAAAGCAACCAACAGACTAACTAACTGGCAAGAAAAAGAATATGGTGTAGTTGGAGATGTAAGTTCTCGAGGCCTTGTCATCTTGTCCGACAAACACACTGTGTTCTTTGAGGGAACTGTGTCATGTGGTACCCATGCTGCTCCCCAAGAGGCCTCGAACTATTGTAACGGTCAATTAGTGAACTAGCAATAGCTACGATAACCATCATATGCATAGTGTCATGGCAATGTATAGTATGAGCACATATTTACACATTTCCTTTCATGGATGTATCCACATTAAATTAAATGAGGTTTTATTTATAACCGACTACTTGGTTGTAATATTGAAAAGGCATGATGATAATATTTTAGAATTATTACCTAGGAGAACACATGCAGACCATGGCATGAATAAGTACAGTATGTTCAGAGCATTTTGGAGTGTGATGTGGGAGGATTGCCATGAATTGAAGGCTGAGTTGGGCAGCGTTGTATGTACTAGATACATGGTACCCAGCAAGATCCTGTCTCTAAGAAGCTAACTGATTAAACCAATGAACAAATGAACTGGGTATCTAACTAATTAACTAACAAACAAAGGGACTATCTAAATACCTACAATTAGGACACAATCTGGGTGGAGGTGTAAAAGTCACATGCAGATGAAGGGGAAATGCAAGTCTGAAAGGAGACTAGCACTGAGGAGAAAGATCACAGAGATCAAAGCTTCTGGTCACTGGCAGGTAGCTTTGACATCACCTTTCAGCTTCTGAGACTGCTTATAAGCACTCCAAGGTGACTGACACCAGGCGTTTCAGTGTATCAGAACATTCCCTCACAGCTATCTGTTCCTGCACGAAGATGGCTCTTAGTGCATTGCTCTCATATTCCTGTAGGTCTGCATTTCAAGTAAAGAAATAGCGAAGCGTTTTCCTCTTGTCAGTTGCACAAGTATAGCACACTGTCATCTGACACATGACAATCTGAATAGAGCAGATCATATCACGCTTCTGAGTTATCTGGCCAATGCTGAGAGGCAAATTAATCTGCATCATGTACTTAAAGTTTAATGATGACTCTTTGCAAGCGCCCAAATTAATCCTAAAAACTTTCAACAAATGCATAAGTTGTTTTACAACCTTTGGTCCCCATAAATTCTACATAACTGTACTCATTCATAAATTAGAGAACATTATCATTCGACTAGATCTAAGTTTATATAATAAATATTCAGGCTCAATGCTGAGTTATTAATCATGCTCGTAAAGTCTAACAATGCATGAATATGAATTTTAAACAAGAAGATGAACTTATTCTTACAAGTGCTTAAAGAACTGTCATTGGAAAGCTTATTTGGAAAATGAAGTTACTGAAGCAAAGTACTTATTTAAGACTTAGTGTTTTGTAATGTTCTGCTGATGTATCAACTAACAGAAATGAATTATGACATCGTGTGGTACTCCACATCCAAGAGGGATTCCCTAAGTCCTATGCAAGGCGATACTGTTCTTCAGCATCCATACATATGTAAAACATACATATTTTCAAATGTTTTCTTTATGCATTCATTTGAAGGGGAAGGTCCCATATACACATACACAGAGAGAGAGAGAAAGAAAGAGTAAGAGACAGAGAGAGAGAGAGAATACATAGGCATGCCACAGTTCATAGATGGAGGTCACAGGACAAAGTTCAATGTTTAGAAGTCATTTCTCCCCTTGTAAAGGGGGCTTCCAGAACTCACGGTGCCAGGTTTGTAAACATATATGCACCTTATCTGGTGAACTGTTTCACTGGCCTTCAATCTACATTCTTAGAGGTAATTAGTACTCTCTCTCTCTCTCTCTCTCTCTCACACACACACACAGACACACACACACAGACACACACACACACACACACACACACACACACACACACACACACACATTTGAGATTTAACAAATAAAAAATACCAGCATGGATATCATTATACAAAATTAAGCAACAGTCATTTTTATATCTTGTACAATTAACTCCCCAAATTCTGATTTCCTAACTCACAATTTCTCAGTGCTTTTACTCCGACATCGAGTCTGTGTACAGGGAATTAGTTTAGAAGAGGTCGTAAGGAGGACTACTATTGTAGCATATACTCACATCTTAAAAAGAAGGCAATTTGAATCACATTGCCTAGAGAAAGTCATGTGATGAAGGCAGACATTGGGGCAGTAAGCAATACCCAGGACTGCTAGTACATTCCAGAAACCAAAGACCGTGGTGGTACAGATTCTTTCTACAGCCCTCAGCAGGAACCAACTTTGCCAACATCATGGGTTTGGATTTCTGCCTCTAGATCCATGAGAAAATTTGTTTCACCTGCTTAGACTATTCTAGGGGCTTTAATACCTCAGCTTTCAAAGGTGTCCAACTGACTACTCCTGAGAGAGAGAAAGTAAAATAATTCTTATGTAAGCAAATATACACATAGGGACTATAAGGAGATATTTTCATGGGCTACTGTTAATTGACATGACTTTTACACTTGCTCGCTGTGCTGGAGAAGCCCAAAGCATGAGTGTCCCTGTTTTGCAGAGGAATAAAGCTTTCACTAGGCTACATATCGCAGCAGCTGGCACCATGGCCAGGATGCAACCTCCCCCCTCCCCCCCCGCCGACTGCTTCGTGACTGTCAGTCTGGAAGCTTCTTTCATGTCAACTGCTCCTAGGGCCTCACCTGTGCTGCATTCATTATTCAAAGAAATGGATTTCTTATTGAGAGATCATTTTCGTACCACCCTTTGATATCATGACCCCACTTTTTCTCTCTGCTTCTTGCCTGCTTTGCTTTACAAACCCACAGTGCTTGCCTACATCTGTTATTTTTTCCCCCTCTGCAGTATCAGGATTTTCCTGATTGCTGTGTGAACCTTTCCTAAAGTTCTGTCATCTTGTGGGTTTACAGTGCTCTTTAATTAGAGCAGATCTGTGTACCTCTTCCAAGGTCACTATTCTGGGATCGCAGCTGCAGCCGCGTCTGCTTCTGGGTACTGGGCAGACTTGCATCCCACCCCCTCGATCCTACACCTGAGCCTGCTCAACTCCTCACTGCTGACTCTCAGCACTTTGGATAATAGCTGTGCTTATTAAATTTTCTGCAGATTCGACTGAATCCTGGGAATTTATGACTATCATGTTTGCTGCTTTATCATCCTTATTTTGCATGCTTCGTCTTTTGAATGCTGGCCGTTATTTCCTTGAACTTCATCCCTACCTGCTTAGAGGATGCATCGCCATGTGTTCAATGGCTCCCTGGGGCACTTGAGTGCTTCAGTTTACCCTGCTGCTTGGTATTTGCAGCTCAATTCTAAGAAACTTATGAGTATTTGGTCTAAATAAACATTTAGGAGTCTCTTTGTTTATTCCACTGCCTAAGTTTAGAGTGGCTAATATTTGATTCACAGCTTTGTCAACAATTGGTGGAATGGGGCTGGACATATGGCTCAGGGGTTAAGTAAGGTCTTTGCCTCGCAAGCACAAGGTCCTGAGTTCAGATCCCAGTTCTCATGTAAAAATTCTTGGCAGAAAAGGCAGAGGACTGTAGTTCTGGTGATGGAAGGGCAAAGCCTGGGAAATGCCAGGACAAAGCAAAAAGGAGGCAGGGCAATCTCTCAGCTCTCCCCTGGACAAACACACTTAAATTTCCTCTGATGAACACACATACACATGCATACACACACTATTACACACACACACTCTAACGTACATATGCACATATGCAAAAAATAATTACTGGAAGAACCTGTTCCTTTCACTTGCAAATAACTACGCCAATGCACAAGTTTGTGAAACTGGGGGGTCTCCGTGGGCATGTCCTTGGTGGGATGCACTGTCGCCTTGGGCGTGTCCTTGGTGGGATGCACTGTCGCCTTGGGCGTGTCATTGGTGGGATGCACTGTTGCCTTGGGCGTGTCATTGGTGGGATGCACTGTCACTGTCATTGGTCTGAAGCAACAGAGTGAGAATGAGCTGACAAGTGATTTCACATTAAAAGGATTTCTACCATAGGGAACTGTGGAGGGTCTTGATTCTGGACTGGGCAGACAACCAGGGAAGTTCTCTCATAGTGACCCTCACACACTCAAGCATGAGGTGCCCTTGGCTGAACACGACAGGCTGATGCCTGGATAGTGACAGCATCGTGTTTCTACAGTGCAGGCCAACCTGCCTTTGCTCTCAAGCACTGCCATAGCTTTGCAGCCCCCAGTTCTGACGCTGATCTCGCCTATCAGCTGTAACTACATTGCTTCTGCTCTTATAGCTCATTCGGATCTTGAGCCAATTTATTCTCTGACTGTCTTTTGTGTGTGTTTGCGTGTAGTGCACGCATGTGGGTGGGTGGGAATATGTCCACTTATGGAGACCTCAGGTTAACACTGCGTGTCTTCCTTGGTCACTCTCAAACTTATGTATTTATTTTGAAGGACACTATCTCTCAGAACCCAGAGATCACCATTCTGGCTAAATTGGTTGACCAGTGAGCCACTGCAGTACTCCCATTTCTGGGGTTCTGGGTGCATGTGTCCAAACCAGATCCTCAGGTTATCAGAGGTAATAGTTTGTCCAACAAGGCATCGCTCCATCCTTCATTTTATTATTTAAGCACTTTTTATAACCTATTTGATAGTCTTCTCCAAACTATATTTCAATTAGAAATATGATGTACAGATAAGCAAAGGAAAAAAAAAAACCTCACTTGTTGGTTGCAACTAAATCATCTCTTCCATGCAACTGAATGTATTCAGTTCGGCAGGAAATTTTCCCTTCCATTTGCATGAAGACAGATCCCATGTACAATTATATATAACTCGCGGATTATCCAAATGCCTGCTTTCACTATAGGCAAAGTCGTTTTCCCTGACGTTCCTTCATGCAGGAGAGCTTTTCCGTAGCAGGAAGAAGAAAGCCAGGGATCATATGAGCCATTTTATGACTTCTTGCAGGCACTCAACATAAACAAACTCAGGGGAATGGGCTGTGCGCCACTCTCTGAGACCGGTCGATCCAGCCCCAGCCGGCATCCTCTAGGGGAACAGAAGGCATACATAACAGTGCAAAGAAAGAAAAAAACGAAAACAGAGCAAATGAAATCACTATAAAGCCAGCCAGACCACCGGACCTGGATCAACCTTATTTTCCTTTTTCACAGTGCCTTTCTGAATGCCATTACTGTGTGCATTTGGACTGCTAACCAAAAACAGGATTCCTTCAGATTCCTGGGCAGCACGCCACGACTTCAGGCCAAGGGGCCAATAAAAATCATTAGCAATACATAAATTTCATCCAGTGGGCTTTCCGGAACATGTGCAAAGGCTGCTGAGCCGGAGCACTGAAATCCACGTGTTCTGTCTCATCCGCATCACCAGTTCCCAACTGGACAGACAACTGCTGTAATGTCATAATGTAATCTACTGCAAATAAGGGTCTATGAGCCCTTCATCCAAGCTGATAGACATGGTGGTTAGAGAGAAGTGGTTGCTAATAAAAGTCAGTACGTGAAAGTCAGCTTATCCTCTTTTATTGGGATGGGTTCGGGTAGTAGATAAGACCAAAATACAGTGGATACAGTCCATGTTCAAAGAATAGATAAAAATAGTATTTAAAGGCTAAAATATTGTGGTGATAGTTAGGGGAAAGGAGCCTTGTGGCCGAGTCTTCGTGAGCTGCTAGCTGAGAATGCTGGGTTGCCGCATTCAGAGCCTTGTGGTCAGTGTGCTAAGAGGGAAGCCTATGGCCCTGTCCTGAAGCTGAAAACCTTCCTTCCCTTTTCTTTTGCATTTGAAATTCAGAGTGGTCCTTTGTGTGCCTGGGTAAAGTTCCTTTATACCCTTGTTATATTATACAGCATTTGTGTTGCTCTTGAAAGTGGAAAAAAGACCCCATGTGGATTCGAAGTCTACACAGGCACAAGGGGACACGGGGACACAGCGGAGAGATTGTGTGGACAGCAACGACTGTGATGTTTAAACCCAACCATGAGCACAGCCACGGACCCACAGCCTGCAGCCCTTCTCCCCGCTGCGACCAGTGCTCACAGTCTGTCTTTCACGCTCTCTGAGGAGGAGTGCACTGAGGAGAATAGCACCCCCAAAAAACTCGGGTGAAGTTCACCGAGGGTGAAGAATGAAAACAAATGGGATCTTCCTGTGCACAGCCCAGGCTTGCTGGAGGTCACTCACAGCAGGGACGCTCATTTTGGAGGGGTAGTCTTAACCAACTCTTCAACTATGACATTAATCCAATTGCCACTGATTTGTTCCATTCTAGTGAGGGCGTACAATGATCTTGATCCCAGAAACCACATCTCAATTAATATCCCAAATTCTAGGTTTCAGGATTGGGTAGTCGGGGATCTGAAGAGAGCTTCATAATTCACACCAGAAGGTGACTTACCTCAGCCTGAAATAACATGCAGGAAAATACGTTGAGTCTGCAAAGCATCCACTTAGTAATATTTTATATCAATAACTTTTTATACTTAATTTATATTAAATATAAAATGCAAATAAATAATTCCACTTAATTTATATTAAATACAAAATGCAAATAAATAATTCCACTTCTGTCTTTTTTCTAAGTCAAAAGGTCATCAATGTTATGATTTTTATTTTATTTTGTCTGTGGAAGAAGAGTTTTGAGAATCTTACATTGAGGAACATTTTGTGACTTACAGAGCTTTGTTAAATTATCCTGGACAGATGGGTTTCTTTCAAAAGTTCCAGGGAAGGAAGATTTTGGAGAGCTAAGGAGCATGGGTAATCCATTCTTTAGTTCACTCATACAGATTCTGGAGTTTTCACTTAGTGTACAGTTCCTGGCATATCAGTATGTACTACTGATAAGCTATGATGTCCTGCTAAAGATCAACTACATACAGGTAGTACAAGAGGGTAGAAACGGGTATATTTTATTGGAAGGGAAAATGAGATGTGTCAGTTTCAACATAAGCTTCCCATACTAGTTGCCTTTTAATGAATTAAAAAAAGCATTTTAAAAAGCATTTTTCATCACTGATTCTACTTCAAAATTATCTGTGATGAACTGACTGACTCTTATTTAAATTTCAATGAATTTATTCACTCATTGGGATCTTATGTCTGACGCCCTAAATGATCTGCATGCAGATAGATCCTCACTGCAGTGCAGACACTTGTGGAATTTATATCCAAATAGTTAGCAAACAAATGACATCAGTAATGACCATAAATGTGCATCTCACCTTTTTCTTTCTAATGTATAAAATCATATCTAATTAATGTGAAAACGGTTACTCACAGGCTAAAGTGTGTTAGCACAAACACGTTACCTGAGAATTTGCCTTATGTTCTTTTCACTGTAAAATTATATTGCTTCTCCAGCTCCTTTATGCAAAACTGCCACACCCAGGACACGTCTCTTTCCAGGGTATGTTTCTTAGGATTCTAATCATGTTTTTCATAACTTCTGCAGGGTGAATACACTATTTCTAATTCCATCTAAAAATTAAGGAACACAGGTTGTGTCATTATTGGTTGAATTTTCTTTTTTATCATTTATGTATTGGTGTGTGTGTGTGTGTGTGTGTGTGTGTGTATCTGCATCTGTATTCTGTGTGCTTCAGGTCACTGCGTATGTCTATGGAGACCATATGGGATTTCAGGAATTGTTCTGGATGCTCTATCTCCTAATGGCTTTGCTTTAGGATTTCCCAGGTTCTGCCTTCCAAGGCTGGAAGTACAGGCAACTGCCATTTCCCCCTGAGCTTTTATGTGAAATCCAGGATCCTAACTGAGGTCTTTGTGCTTGAAAGGCAGAGGTTTAACCCCTGAACCATCTCTCCAGTCCCTGCTTTAAATTTTCTGAAGCTGAATTTCCAAAAATGGGAAGCGTTTTCTGGAAATACTACCGAACAATACATAGCCAGGACACATTACAGTGTAAGGGAAGCGACTTGTACACATGATGAGCTTCTATGCCACAAGTGTCCGTTCGTAGTTTGGATTGCTAATGAGTTGACTCTGCTACAAATGCCAATGCAAGAATTAACTTTCCCATAGTAGGACAAAAGATTACTTATGTGCAGTGTGCTAGTTTCTTTAGTCAGCTTTCATTTTAAAATGCATTTAAAAAAGCAGAAAAATATATCGATTTTAAAATTTAAGTAAGCATTATGAGCTAATATGATAAACTGATACACTGACCATGTCTGACAGAAGGAAGTCATCTGGGCTGCTGCAAACAGGACAGCAATGGTTCAAGGTCATGTTTGCTGATGGAAAATGTGAGCTGCTTCCATCTGCCTGCCTTGGAATGACCAGCGCAGTGACAACTTAAAGAAAGTGAACTCCAAAAATATCATGTGCTTGAGTGTGGAGACAATGATAATTGAAAGCGAAAGAATAAACCAGAGTATGGCCCTTTTGAGGGAGGAAAGTGGTTTGCCTGGCTCTGTGGGGTGGTGTCTGGTCACGTGCTTCAGGGTAGAGGATGCATGCGAGTAAGCAAAGCACAGCAGGGGCTGCAGGCCTTTCTGAGAGGACAATTGCTGTCAGGATTTCATGGAGACCCTTTTTAATTTTTGATTCGTTGTATTATAAAGACAAATTTCCTCACAGATGTCTTGCTTCTCCTGCTAATAACCCAACTCTCTTTTCTATCTTCCTTCATTTTCTTTTTTTTCTGTAAAATGAAAGCTCACCTTTCCTTCCACCAATTACATTTAAGTGTTTGTATTTCTTCCCTTTCAGACCAAAGTTTTTATATACTCTTATGTGACTTTTAAGCATCCTTAACTATAAGAAATTGTTTTGCCATTGCAATTATATTTATTAAAAAGTGATATTGTCCTGTTTATGTGTGTTTCTTCTTATTTCTGTCTGCCTGAATTTCCAACAATGGTATGCACACTCTCCTAAAGTACACGTCCCAGCAGACTGATGCCAGGTCATTTGACATTGCCTTTATTTTAATTAACAAAAATAACACTATGCTATAAGACTTTTCCCAGAAACCATTCTCTGCTTTCTTCCCCAGTTCTCAGCTGTCTGTGTACATGTCTGAGCCGTGACATACCAGTGCTGGGCACACATCTTTCTCAACTGCATGTATTTTATTTCAGCTGTGTTTCAGGGGGGGGTTCTCAAACCCTTTGAATAAAGACAATTCTTTCATTTATGCCTGAATGCTTTTGAATTTCAAATTCAGGTCTTTTGTGAGTCAGGTGGCAATACCTTTCCTGAGTCTGTAAGTGCTGTCTTTGACCTTCGTTGTATGTGGCACTCTGCGCTCCTGGCTCGAAGGGTGAGGCCCAGAAGGCTCGAGGACAAGGAACTCACAGCCACCCTGAAGCCCTATGTGTTTGCACAGCGTGGCGGAATGTGGCAGAGGCGCCCAGAGCAGCGGCAGCGGCAGTAGCAGCGGCAGCAGCAGCAGTAGCACAGCACACCTGCTCACCCACCATCCTTGCGTCCCTCCCCTCCTTTCCTCCCACCTGCTCCTCCTCTGTTATTTCCTTTGTGTATCTGCAGTTAGTGTTGCCTGTGTATCCTTCTGAGTACTGGGCTGAGTAGTTTTCCACTGATGCCTCAGGAGCGCCTCAAGGGCTCTGAGCACTTCCCCATCTGTGACCTGAGTCTCTGCTGAGTCTTGCGTCTGACACAGTCCTCATGCCGACCTTCTCTCCTTTACCTTGTCTGCGTATGTGTGAGTTTTCTCGGCTGCATTTCTGTCTTAATTCATCTTCCCTGCCCTTTCCTGGGGCAGTCAGATACCTCGCCTCTTCTAATAGTTTATTCTGTTCTGTGTCTCTCCATCCATTCACTTCAATTCTGTCCTTCACGCAAGGGCAGCAGACAAAGTGTCTCCGGCAGACGCTCATCTCCCTGTCTCGGCAGGAATCGTCTCCTCCCAGCTGCTCCGCTGCGCCGCCTCACCGCCTCTGGCCCTTTGTATTTTCATTGTCTCCTGCCCTCTGGCTTGTATCTCATATCGGTCTTTGCATTTCCTCCTTATTTCTCTGTCCTCTGTCCAGTTGCTAAGCTCCCTGGAAGCGTCTCTGTGGATCCAGGACAAGGTACTTAGCATCTCGGATGCTCCTTCCGAGGTTTATGCCGAATCTGTGATCTGCACGCAGGTGACGATGCGTGGATAGATACGGCATCCTTTCCCACTTGGCATTTTACGAATAATAAGTACATCCCTTCCGGCCGTACCAAGCTCAGATTTCCTGATTTTGTGTTGCTTATGAGTGGGTTCAAGTACCTTACACAAAGACTGTCTTTGTGTGTGGGGTGTGTGTGTGTGTGTGTGTGTATCTTAGTGCGAGTGATTGTGCGTAGTAGTAGAGAGCACCTGAGTTATGTGTGCCTGTGTAGGCTCAAGGGCGCCTTCAAGACTCATCCTGGGTTGTTCTACCTCCTTTCTGCTCTGCCCTGGCGATTTCCCAGGCTCTGCCTTCCAGAGACTAAAGGGCGATTCACTGCCATTTTAGCCCAGAGTTTTCACTTGGGATCCAGGATCTGAAAACTCGGGTCCTTCTGTTTGTGAGGCAGAGGTTTTTTCTCTGAGCTATCTCTCCAGTTCTGCAAAGTATGCCTTCAATTGCCTTTTTATATCATGACAATCCTTCTTTCTTTCTTTCTTTCTTTTTCTTTCTTTCTTTCTTTCTTTCTTTCTTTCTTTCTTTCTTTCTTTCTTTCTTTCTTTCTTTCTTTCTTTCTTTTAAATATTCTTATTTCATTTTTGTTCAATTGTTCGTGTGTGTGTGTATGTATGTGTGTGAAGAACCACAGACAAATTCAGTGAACCACCATGGACGCCTCCACCTCCTCCTTGTTTACTCTGCCCCGGGATTCACAGGCTCCGCCCTACCAGGACCAGAAACGCAGGCTGCCCCCGCTTCTGCCCGGCGTTTCTATACGTGGGGTCTAGGATCCTATCCATTGGAAAACATCTGGCAAATGATTAATCTGCTTTGTCCTTGCCACCCTTCTCTTTTCTGCTTAGGTTTCCCAAAGCAGCCTGTAGCATTTGCTACGAACAGTGACCACTACAACATCACCTGAGCTGTGTGCAAGCACCGTTCGCTGATTGCAAGCAGCACTGTCCTCATCACACATCGACACTTCTGTCATTTGTGTTTGCAGATGCTTTTATATACAAGAACAAGTCATTTAAAATAACAACAGATCTCTATACTGATGAGACAAAAATACGAAATATACCTATTGCCTGTAGCAAAATATAATATGAAAATATAGATACAAGAATACATATGACTTTTGTCATCTAATCTTTAACTACTTATCCTATTAGACTATGTCCTCAATTGGATTGTTACACATATTACTTATTTTCATAAATTTTGGTATAGTGTTATATTAAAATTTTTGTTTCATCAATAATTTTTGCCTCATTATGCATAATTGAAGCCCTCCATATACTGTCAGGGTAGTAAAGTTACTGCACTAATTTCTGCAGTATATCTATCTGTCTCTCTTATTTCTTAATGATTTCTAAATGTCAGTGTCTTGTCAGAAGAAGCTAAGTGTGCTTATAGAATGCTGTTATCAAATGAAAGTTTTATTACATGTAAGCAAAGCAAGTCTAAGTATTAGCCTATTTTTCTATGAAACTTCATACATATAATGCAAGGGACAAGTCTGAATCCAGCATTCAAACTCACAGTTTTGTTGAAACACATTAATACTGATATTTTATAACATCTGTGAGGTTAGACTTATGTGACAATCTGATACCTAGGGAGCGGGTCTCCAAAGCATCTGAGAGATCCATTCTGGAGTAGGATTGTCCTTTGAGCATTCTTATGAGGGATTGTACTGATTGAATAATTGATGTGAGAAGCAGCTGCCCATTGTACGGAGAAAAAAATCCCTAAGACGTGGTCTGGGATGCCATAAAAATGAAGAAAATTGTACCTGCAAACATTAATCCTAGTGTTCTCTCTTCATGATGGGCATGTTGGAACATTTTCTTCAAGTCCTGTTACTTTCACTTCCCCAAAAGGGTGGGCTGGTTGCTGGAATTATGAGCTGGAATAAAGCTCTTCGCCCTGCATTGCTTGGCTTAGGAACTCTGTAGCACCAGAAGTGAACTAAAATGGAGATCAGTCAGGAAATTAGATCATCACTGTGATGATCTTGACCGTGCAGATATTCAGAATTTAGAACTATTTTGTGGTTGAAATGTGGAAGATTTGGAATGCTAGGCTCTGAGGTCATCAAGTGCTAGAGTCACAGCTTGACAAACTGTTCCAGTGTCTGCTTGGAAGATAGGAATATGGAGAGAGATGTGGATGATGGAGAGTCGGCTCATGAGATAGTGCAAGAGAACAAGGACTGTGCTAGAAACTAGGATAAGAGCTATTTCTATGGTATTTGGCTAGAAAATTAGGTTTCATTCTGAAAATCTGATGGAAGTCTAAACTTGAAGATTATGAACTGAATTTTTAGTGTAAGAAGATTTAAGGCAGAAGCATATGCCATCTGGTGCCGAGAAGACAGTTGTTGCTGTTAAAGAAATTCACACCACTAGAAGGAGTAATCTGGAGCCAGTGGCTAGCTCAGCAGGTAAAGGTGATTACTGGCAACTTTGCTGACCCTAGTTCCATTCTGGAAGTCCACATTATTATTTCTGAGAAACTTTTACCATATTGATATAGCAAAATACCTTTCATTACCTATCATTTCTGTTTCTTACAAGATGTAATGTGATTTTTTGCAATGGAAATTAGACAATGCTAAATGCTGCATATTTCTATCATCAATATATCAATTGATAATTTTGCATCTTAAAGTGAATAACATTACTTTTAAAATAATTAGGAAGTAAAAACCATTTTTCTATGCAAAATCCATCTTTATTTCAAAGCAGATGAATTAATGCTTTGGTATTCGCACAGACTATAAAAGTGAATTATTTTTCAAGTAGAGGAAAATGGATTATCACTGGTATGGAAATCACTGGGCTATACCTCAAAAACTCCAGGGGACATTAACCTCTGAATGGCTGTTACTCTAAGTTGTAAAGGGATCATCTCTATCGCTAAACTGCTAACCACTATGAATTTTAACATATTTATGAACCAGAAATATTATCTAAGTTATTAACATTTTCTCTGGAATTGCTTAGATTCATTCTTAGCTTCCCGAACAGAGGAACTAGCCTGCAGCGGCTCAGAGCACTACCGAGCTGTCCATCCCACCCTCTGTAATTGGATGAAATGACAAAGTTACTAATCTACTGCTCTGTGGACTTTGGGGAGACTGTCGACACATTTCTTGTTATAGTTCCAGTGAGCTAATGAAAGCCGTTAACTGAATGATCTTCAAGTGTTCAGCTTAGAGGGAAATGTTAAGTCAGCTAGAACTGCAGCAAATTGGAAATAGTAAAGAAAATAAAAACCTATTGATTTCTGAGTCTTTTTGGCATACGTTGTGTTGATTAGACTCTAAAATGCCACTGACTAAGTATTTACATAAATTTGTGGCTTCTGGTATATTCTAGTCCCTTTCACTTTGTTTCTGGGCAGATAGAAAGTACATTTATGAGAGTTTCCAGGATGAACAGTTCTTCATTATCTGATTTTCTCATTATCTCCAATACGGTTGCCACCATTCCATGGGAGGAAGGCTCAGCGACTAAAGGATGTTCTCTATATCCAGCAGTATCTTGTCTCTGATCGCATGCTTCCCATGCCAGTTTCACAGTGCTTGGAAAGCTGGTTCCTCTCTGCTTGCCTATGTCAGCCAGTTAAGTTTCCTAAAGCAGAAGGTGGGTCTCATGGTCAGCTTGTGCTGAATGATGATGGTTTTCTCAGAACTCGCTTGCACTCCCTCCTGTTACTTCTCAACGGAAAAGACACACAGTTGCGGTGGCATTGCATATAATGCAACTGCAGCCAAGGAGACATGAAACAAGTAAAGGACGCTTTACCCAGTTCACCAAGATGCATTTCTTTCTGTTTCGTCAGCTCTTCAGTATGGTTTATTAGCTCGCTTACCTCATGTGCTTCTTGGTAACTTCACCTCAATCTTTCTATTCTGGATGCCTGCAAGTTACTGAACCAGTGACTCGCCTGTTTATAGGGCTTCAAAAGTGGATTTCTCCTAAATGATTTTCTTTGTCAGTAAAACAAACATCCCTCCTTCACCTAACTGAGAGTCACTATACCATCCCACCTTCAAACTCAGAGAATCCCATGGAGTCCTAACACTGGATGTCTCCCAATGTGTTGATGTTAAATAGTGTGTTAAGTGCACTCACTGTAGATGAGAGTGTTTTTTTTTCAATGTTTGGACCAGAATGACATGAAGATACTTTCAACTTCAATGATTCTTTTTTACTGAAAAGAAAAAAAAAAAGCATCATAAAAAATTCATCAGTTTAGATGAATCTCAATAGCATAGAGAAAGATTTTATTCCAAATTCTCAGAATCAAAAGCACAGAGAAATATTTTCAGTAAACAGTGCCACTTTGAATCTCTTTATAGAAGTGCTGAACATAGAAGGACTCTCTAATGTGGAATAACTTGTTTTATCTTCCCAGGGCATTATGTATCTACTTTTTTATACAGTACTTCATATAGTGATGTGAGAATCTCTTCTCCCCCTTACTTGACTGGAGTTCATAAATTGGTTTTGCCAGAGACTTATTTTTATAAATAACATTTCATTAAAACACAGTCACGTGCTGTCAAGACAATTAATAGGTGAAGGCGCTGATGGTTTGAGTTTAATCCCCAGAATCCACCTGGTGGAAGGAGGAAACCAAACAAGGTAAATATGAGCAAAGAAAATAATAATACACATCTGTCTCCTGATGTTATAAATGACATTCCCTAATAGATGCAGGGATGAAAACATCTCAACAGAAATTAGTAGTTACAAAGAGCATAAAGACCATAAGCCTTTGTAGGAAGTCAATAGATCTTTGGTAGTATCTTTGTTTGCTGAAAGGACAAATGAATTCAAGGTCTAATATATTTAGTATTCTTGTAGGGATGTATTTCTTACTTAAGACAGATCTTTCTAAACTTAAAAAGCCCTTAAAATGTTGAAGTTCCATTGCCCTGGTATCTTTTTGTAAAAATAATTAAACATACAAAACCTTGGTTTGTTCACCTATAAAATGCACATGCTAGCATTTTATGGGTGAAGCTCGAGAATGGATGAGTACCGAAACTAGAATTCTTCTTTCTTATTGTTTTTTCTTTTTTAGAGTTTCATACATGAATACAAAAAAATTGTTACATTTTCACACCTACATTTCCAATACTGTCTCCCCTCCTCTTCCATTACAACCTTTCTTCTCCCTTGCTCTGCACACTTCCTTCTATTTGCTAGTCTTCGCTCATGAGTGCATCATTAGATTGGGTTGTTTTTTTTTTAACATGCCAGCATCTTTGTGTGTGTGTGTGTGTGTGTGTGTGTGTGTGTGTGTGTGTGTGTGAAATTTTTTAAACCTTTATTATATGGAGAGAAAAGTAGACTGATAGCAAATTATTTGAAATCATTATTTAAAATCATGACATGTTCTTGAGTATATTTCTCCAATGTATACATGTGATGCTACTCTATAACATTTTTTTTATTTTTTGGTTACATGTTAGAATAAATGAACTGAAGTTACTTTACTTAGCAGATGGATGTGTTGCTCCAGATACTTTTATTTATTTATTTATTTATTTATTATATTTATTTTTTTCCCAATCATACAAGCTTAATAGGTACCCCGGTCCCCTCCTTATCTCCACCCCTCCCCAGTCCCCCTTACACTGTCCCCTCTTTTCCCCTTTCTTTCACCCCCTCCCTCCCTTTCTCCCAGTGCCTCCCCTTGTTCCCCCCATTCCCTGGAGAATCCTTTAGTGTGAATGTCAAACTTCCCTCTGAGTCCTCCACTCTAGTGAGGTGTAAGGACTCACTGGCATTGCCCAGAGCCCTTTCTTGGGCTCCTCTTTAGTATGAGAACACTATTGTGACTGTTAATCCCTTGCCTCTAAGGATCCTAGTGCCTGTGATCCATGCTAGACTCTGGGGGTCATTGACATGTCAACCATGGTCATACAGAGTCATGCAAAGTCTAATTATGGCTACTGTGGCCCTGACTTCTGTGGAGTATCTTGTGTATCATTGCTCCTCCCCATCTTTAGGCTCTTACAATCTTAACACCCTCTTTTCCGCAAATTTCCCTGAGCTTTAGGATGGAGAAAGATTTAGCTGACCTGGTTCCAGGTGATTATTGTAGGGTCTCTGATGTTCTGAATTATGGCTTCTTGTTGTTTTCATTTGGTTCAGATACTTTAATGGTGTTTTTTTTCCTGATATCTTCTTCTCGTGATTATTGAATCTATTATCAAAATATGAAATGTCAATAACCGAGTCCAAAACTTGGAAGTCACCCCACGAAGAGTGACTATTCAACAAACACGTGCTGAAAGTGTAGATAATTGAATGAATGTCTTGTTCATCCCAACAGCGACATGGAACTCTGACGTGCAGTGTATGATAAGATGATAACTTTTGAATAACCACAGCACAATCTGGGCCAAAAGGTACACTGCATATCATAGAGAGGCCACTCATCTCTGAAGTCTGAGTAAGTGTTTCCAGCTTGTCACTGTAAAAGCACACACACTGTGCTAAATAGTCCTGCTGGACTGAGTGCGTAACACAGAACAAACTAACTGAGTTACATTCGTCAGAAAGTTGGCTTTGACACCGTGTGAGGAACATGCATAACTGGACAGATTTAAACATTTCTCCAAGAATTGTAACCACCTCTATCTAGACAGCTGAAGTCAATCAATAAAATGCTTGATCTTCCAAATTATTTTTATTAGTCTTAGGATTTTTGAAACCTATTCACCGTCTTCTGGACACTTAAAATTATTTTCTTTAGAGGAACATTTTGGCTTTCATGTGGTTATGACAGTGTAAGAAATAGAGAATATGTTGCCTACTATTAAGGAAGACTAGCATGTGCATTCACACATTTGCAAGGTAAATGAGTAGTATCTATTCCTATTGATATCACTGAACATTATTTTTTATTATTATTATATTGTTCTCTTATGAAGTTCTATATTGTTCTCTTATGAAGTTCAGCTATGGCTGGATAGATCATGCCAAGTTGTTGTTAACTTGATTTAGTAGGACTAAACTTTTATCATGGCATGATGTCAGGCAGAAGAACTTGTCCTGTGGCTTTCTTTTCTTACATATTCATCTTTCAAGATGAAAACTAATGCAGTGCTATCTGTCATACCCAGTATTCACAGAATCAAGAGAAATTATAAAAATTGGTCATGAAATTCCTATAAACCAAAAAAAAAAACAACTAGTGGTTTATGGAGAGTCAAGGAAACCCAATTGTACAAGTCCAGTGTAATCTATGTAAAGAAAGTCAAATGCTAAAACTAATAGAGTCAACTTTGTCCTTGTAAGCTGATGAGAGTGGGGACTGTTTAGGGTCTGTTCATCAAGTACTAAGTTGGCAATGGATGTTGCATTGCTGGATAAGTGATAAATAACAAGATGTCTACACACATTCAACTCAGACATCTTAGAGAGATAAGTTTAGCATCACCCTTCTCCCTACATTCCTAGAGACCTGAACCAGGATTATTCCTTGATATAGTATGCCTACTCTTGTAGAGTTTTAGATTTTACAGTATGTTTTTGCTCTATTTGGCTTTGATGCTGAGCAGGATAAGAGAAAGGAAGCTAGCTTGATTTTTTCAGATAGATATATATTCAATCTTTTGAGCACTACTTGTTGAAGATATTCTCGTATGACATCTTTGACAAAAAGCAAATGGCTGTAGTTATGGAGCTTGTATCTGAGTTTCACATTCTATTCCAATAATTTACAAGTCTATTATTTTTACCAGTTCAATAATGTTTTTATTAAATGTTTTATTTTCTTTCTTTTCTTGTTTTTTTCTTTTTTCTTTTTGCTAAGGATAGTTTTGATTATCCAGGGTGTTTTTTCTTCTGAATTTTAAGATTTTTTTTTTTGTCTTCTGATGGTTATGAATGGTGCTAGAATCTTGACTCATGAGCATGGGAGGTCTCTAGTGTCTATCTCTATCTCCTCTAATGTTTTAAGACTTTGTTGTAGAACTCTTTTCTGGTTAAATTTCCCTGGTTAAATTTATTTTGCAGTCTTTTTGAAGCTGGTGTGAGTGGGATTTTTCTCTGGATTCTTTCTTAATATGTTTTCTTTGCCATATAAGAAGACTATTGATCTCAGTTATTACTTTAGTAATAACTGGTTAAATAATAAACTGGTTTAGTAATAACTATTGCCTGGTTAAAAGCCTTTATCAGCTCTAAGAGCTTCATGATAGACAATTTAGGGTCTTTTACGTATCGAAGCATATCTTCTCCAAATAAAAACATTTTGAATTCTTGCTTTTCTAATCATATCCCGTTTATTTCCTTTTTTTCATAGTTGTAGGTCAGATTTCAAGTATTAAATCAAATCGGTATAAATAGAAGTTACACCTTTGTGATATTTCCAATGAAAATGGAAATGATTAGATTTCTTGATTTGTCATGATACTGGCTATAGATAAGTAATTTACAGCATTTATTGTTCTAAGTTGTGTCTCTGCAGAATTTTTATCATGAAAGTTTGTTGGATTTTGCCTTTTCTTTATGTGTTGAGATAATCTTGTGACTACTGTACTTGAGTATATTTATGTGATGCATTGCTATATTTGTTTATTTGCCTATTTCGAACCACTCCTGCATGTGGAAAGGAAGCAAGTTGATGATGATGAGTAATCTTTGATTGGTTTTTTATTTACTTTGGGAGTATTTTGTACAATATACTTTCTGCAGTTGTAGGTTATTATGGGGAGATGTAAACATGGTTAGTTGTTGAAAATAAATGACTGCTGAGTGTCTAGGCATAAATGAGACATCTTTATCATTCTTCCAAACTCAGAAGACATAACAGAAGAAAGAGTTGGTGGAATGTAAGGGCCAGAGGAAGGGTAGAATAAAGTGTAAACAACTGTTTTATGAACAAAAACCAGCCACTACACTCTTGAGTTCACAGGAACTTTAATTAGTAATATTTCCTGATAGCAGATGGGCCTGTCAACTTTGTCATGAAACAGGTATCATTATGTACTTATAATATATAAAATATAACAGGTATCATTGAGTACTTATGTGTAGTTAATGCTCAGTGGAGAAGGAACTAAAGTCCTTTTATAGTTGGTTCTCTGGCGTAATTCTCAATTTCATTGTTTTATTCTTAGTCAATGTTTATACGTATAATTTGAATACATTTGTATAGAACTGACTATGGTAAATTGACAGTTTGCCTGTTTTTACCTTCATGAGACCCAAGATGACCTTTTGTATATGTCTCCATGTATGCTCAGTTTCATCGAAGTAGGACAGAAAGGTAAATGTAGTTAGTTGTGTGCCTCAGAATTCAGTAATCACAACGGAGGGTAAAGAAAGATACATTCTTCATTATTTTATCTTTTCTCCACTTGTTTAGATTATGGGTAGCTTGTTGAGTTAACACATTGCTGAAACTTCTCTGAGAAATGGCAGAGATTGAACATTAACTCCAAGGAAACACAATGATTTAAAAAACTAAGTTTGTATGATGTAACAAACACAGCCCAAATTACAAGGTTATCAGTTTCTTTCTTGTTGTATTTTATTTGTGTCAGGAAGTGTTAACAATTCCTCTTGGTGACTAATGGGCTGATCACCAGCTGATATAGGACATCAAGATAAGCTGAAAGTTAATAATGACTATAGAAGATTTTAATTGTGAACATGTTTTATTTCAAAGGGATTTGAGTACATTCCCTTTAAATCTTTTGAACTAATTTCAAGGATAGTATAACCAATCACAGTCACAGTTTAGCAACACTTGGCTAATTCTGTTAATGTTTCAGTTAATATATAATCTCATGACAACAAGATTTCATACATTAAATTCATAAGTCACATTGAATTGCAGCATCATATTTTTTCCAAGACGTCATTCCAGGTTTCCACAACATATAAATTATCCCAGAGCTTTCTTTCTGGAATACAATAATATACATCACTGTATATTACTAATATCACTTTGAAAGGTTTATTATTTTTGACTTTCAGGAACTTACTTCTGCTTCGTGAGTGCCTGATTAGTACAATACAGTTATCTGATAACAGATGTTTGAAGGACATATTTTTCATACATTGTTCCACACCTTATCTGAAGTTAATAGGCACTGATATTTCAACCTTTATTCTGAAGATATTTACTGACTATACTGATGTAAAAATTGGTGTAAAGCGTTGCATTAATCTTGAAAATGTGTTAAAATTCTCTTTTGTGGTGGGGAGATGATTCAGGAGTTAAAACCTTTGCCTTGTGAGCAAAAGGCCATGATTCTGCATCCCCAGGTGCCAGGTAGCTAAAGTTGGAAAGTGGGAATGCTAAAGGAAGAAATGAGAAAGAAAGCACTTGCAGGTACAGACTTAAAATTGAGAGTGTTTCATCAAACAATTTATGAAATATTTCAAAAATAGTACTTTATCTAAAAATGAAGCTTAAGGTTTCCTTGTAGCTTAAAAATTGCTTTCTAATAGTTTTATATCACCTATTAAATATGATTCATTACTATATAATTTATCATTATACAAATTACTTTAAGTAGCTAATAAACTGAACCCATAAAAGTATACAACACATACACACACACACACACACACACACACGCACGCACGCACACGCACGCACACATGCACACAAGCATGACACAACACATACATGAGGGATTTCATTCCCAAATAAATTGCTAAGTTCACGTTCATCATCATGGAAGGCAGTAAGGAGACACTGAGGTATCTCAATTATTTCTTTGCTTTGGTCTCTATTTACAGATTCTATTTTTGAAGCAGAATTTTGTATCTTGTTGTGACAGTTCTTAATGTGACATTCCGTGAATCCAACACTGTATTATTTCTCTAAATGTGTGTGTGTGTGTGTGTGTGTGTGTGTGTGTGTTTGTGTGTGTATATCAGAGGGCACTGTGTGTTCCTGTGGTGGATAATCAAAGGTGATTTTGGTAATCACTCTAGATTGCTTTACTTTATTTTTTTCTTCACTGTGAGATTTCCCAGGCTCTGTCTTCCAAGCCAGAGTTGTAGGCCTTTGTCATTTCTGCCTGGTTTTTTACTTGGGATACAGCACATGAATTCGGAGCTTCTGCTTGTGAGGTAGGTGTTAACCCCTAAGTCATCTCTCCAGCCCCCCCAAAACATATTCTAACCTAAACTAATTTTTCTCCAATGATCTCTATGTCCTTTTTATCTTAGATAAACTTCAGAACAAAGAACCAACCACCTCTCACATTTATCCAACACATCCTTGTCATTGCTTTTAACTCTTGCAAGAGACTCGAAGTGATCATCATTTTCAAATATTTCTACACTACCTGGTAAATTGTATAATTTAACTCATCATTTTAAAAAGAAAGGACAGTGATAGGTGGTAACCCAAAACACCTGAGGAGATCCATTACAACAAACAGCAATTCCCTTCCCAAAGGTCAAAATTCACCTCCTCACATTCTCTGAACAAAGGTCGCAGGGCTTCTAGCAAAATTCTCAGTGCTTAAGTCAGAAGGTAACCTTCCAGGAGGAGTTAAAAATATCTTAATGATTCCAAAGAAGAAGAAGATCTATTTCACATCCACCAGTTTTTCCATGTGAGTTCCTGACATATTGGAGTCCATTGTGGAAGAGAGATACCAGCAATATGTTCACCTTCTCTGTCTGAGCAGCCCATTTACTCGGCTTATAAATGACAACATGAATGTAATAGTTCATTTTGATAACAAGAAACGCGAAGGTTGGCTCACCAGTCTGGAAGAATAAAATGAATCCTGACATGAGTCTAAAAATAAGAACATCTGTTTGCAGCAGGAAGTTGTAATGATTTATGGTTCCGACATCACTATGCGATGTGTTGTTTTACTTTATGGCAATTTACAGCATTTAATGTACTATATAAATCGACAAAAGCTGAGGTAATACTCCCTAAAATTGTAATAAAAGGGAAAAAATGGTAGGATATAAATGTTTGGTTTCCTGTGCAAGAGTTTCGGTTTTAAGTGAGGCTTCATGTGGAAAGAACAGAGTGATTCCAAACCAAAATTGCTCTCCAAGCAACTTGGAAGACCTGCTGGTATCAGCATACCAAGCACATGTGAAACATGGGCTTTGGTGTGTCCAGCGGTAGACCTCATTGGCCAGCCTTCCTGCTGGTGATTTTTATTTACTGTCTTAAAAGTCTGCATTTTCTGCAAAGTTCCAAAGCCCACCCAAAGTCCCCCAAGTCATACCCACTTATACAATTTCCTTAGCTAGCAAGAAAATTTTTACAACATTAAACCCAAAGTACATGATTTCATAAAAATTGTTTCTAATATTATAAAGATATCTGCCCTAGAAACATTTCACAATTCTTTTTATAATGTTCTAAATCAATGCTATTTTATTTAAAAAAATGTTAATTTTTGAAAATTGCTGCATGATATGATGAGGCTATATGGAGATGCAGATGGTGAATAACTTAGCCTCTGTAACAAATGTTTCTGTAAATAAGAGAGTATTGGTTAGGAGCCAAATGTAGAAGTAAAATACGGTCCATGCACCAGTAGAATGTCATTCATCCCTGGAAGGCTAACATCTCATCATTGTAACAACCAGGATAGAATTAGAGATCAATAGGTTAAGGGGGGAGAAACCAGGCACAGAAGATACATACTGCAGGGTTCTCGCTAGAATGAGGATGGTTGAATGTAGAGTTGCACTTAGCATAATCTAGGCAGATTTGGGTGAGAAGAATGGTAAGATGAGAATAAGAAGTTCTGGTGCGTTCTTGCAGAGCAGGGTGACTATGGAAAACAGAATATGGAAAGAATACCTTCAAAGTTTAGAAGGAAGACTTTTGATTGTTTTAAGCATGATCAGAAGTATATTGAAGAATATTAAGTCTCAAACTGTAAATGATTATTTTATGTATTTGATTTTGATTTGCTATTTTTTTTTGCTACTTGTTTTGAGGGACAATCTACATGCTCCAGGCAAGCTTCAAACAGCCTATGGAGAAGACAGCTATCTTGAGTTTCCAAGTGCTAGGGTGACAGGCATGAACCACCATACCCAGAGAGGGTATTCACTCATGAAAAGTTTATGGGTAGTTACTGCAGTGAAACAAAGCTAAAATAAATAAAGAAAAAAATCATGAAAAGCACCACACAAATTATTCGAAGAGTATTCATTGAGAGCATGTGACTGCAGTACACCTTATCAGTAAGGGTGAGAAGATGCATGTCTGCAGATTTGCTTTCATGCATGTGGTATATGCCTTTACATTACATAAGTGTGTGAAATTCAAGGGCCCTGGTTAAAATAATGCCTTCAAAAATGTATAGATTTATATAGACCTATGCACTTCTGTGAAAGCCCTATTCTTTCAACACTGACCTCCATTCCACAGAAGAGACTATATTCCATTCTTCTATGTGATGGTTCCCTCAGCTACGTACTCTGAGGATTGAATGCATCAGACTACAGTTGGAGACTGTAGGACTCACATTAGCAACATTAAGAGAAATAAAAATTAACAGTACATTGTCATCCATTAATGGTGATTAATTCTGTCAACTTGTCCAGACCAACAATCATTGAAGAGATGATCTTCTGGTCATGCCTGAACTTCCTCTGTACTCTCTCTCTCTCAGGGTAACTGAGATGGTGAGCCCCTACATGTGGTCAGACCTAGCTTATGATCTAAGGTCCTGGTCAAAAAGAAAAGAATAAATTGAACTGAGCAACGTATTCCTCTCTTTCTGCTTTTTGACAATGGATGTTTCTTTCTCTAAACAAATCATGCTTTCCTACTTCTCAGGCACCATTTTCTAATACTTTTTCAACTGAGACTTGTGTAATACTGTCAGAAATTGATGGAAATATATGAGACAATATCTATATTGATAGTCTGTTTTTAAAGATCATATGGTATGCATATTTGTTTCATATTCTTCTGAGAGAAAGATAAATCACCTTTTATTTTTACCTGTTTACATATCCTCTCACAACTAAATCTGCTTTATTAGATTTGTACAAGTGAGCATTTCTTACAGTTAACACATTGCTATATAAAACTCTATTTTACAGATCTTTTCTAAATGACTGCTGATTCTCCCCAATCCCATTCTATTACTCTACAATGGCATTGTCTGTTTCAACTAGGATGTGTGATAGATCCTTCCACGTACCTAAGTTCTCCTTGCCTTTTTACACCACATTTCTACTTTCATTTCCTCTATACCTGAATAAACCTCTTTCAAGCCTACTCATACATGCACTGCATTTTTATGAACTGCCAAATAGTGGAGTATATGTAAAAACAAGACACTGTGTCTCTGTGGCATCTGAGTGAATGGTTAGAGAATGACTGGTTCTGGGTTTGATTTAAAACTACAGACCTGGCATTATCCTGCAATAAAGCCAGCCACAGAGACAGCGATGATGCCACCTGCCACAGTGCTGTCCTGTACAGTTTCATATTTTCCATCCTAGTGATGCTGGTGGATATGGAGCCCAAATGCTGACAAGCACACGCCAGAAAGTCTGCCCCATGATCCAAGGTCAAAGTGATATGGACAAAAATCTGTTATTTCTCAAGAGATTTTTTGTAGTTGCCCACTAAAAACAGTGAATAAAGGGGCTATTCCCTTTATTGTTTTTATTATTATTATTATTATGTCTATTATTATATCTATTATTATTCACAATCTAGTGATAAAATTAAGGGCTAGATAAGAGATTGTGTATTTTTAGGAAGGAAAGAAGCTCAGAATCGATGATCTTCTTACCTGTTGCTACCTGGGAAGCTCCCTCCTCACCACAATAATGCAATGTGTATCAAAGCTGTTTCTCGACACCCACGAATGATATGACGGCAAGGAAGAATGTCAGGCAGGAGATGTTGGGGAGGAAGCTACTCATCAGCTCCCCGTCATAGCTGGACCACTGCAAGGTTGCACTCGGTTCCTAGGAAGGAAAAAGGTCTGTGGATTAGCACCTGAGGCCAACTGATGGTAACTCCAAAGTGTCTTTCTCCTTCTTTTCTTTTGACACATATCATTTTTCCTACTTCCCAAGTTTTCTACTTAAGAACTTCTCAAATGGAAAATAGAAACATCATATGTTTTGCTTCATTACTTTGGATCTAGGAAGAGGCAGAATATTATGGTGGCAGAAGTCCTGTAAAAATATATACCCATCAATGCTGTGCTCATAATGACCTCCTCTCTCCCCATAGCACTCTGTCATCTCTCGGTAGCTCATCAAATGTGAACACAATAGCTGATCAAACCTAGAGATGGAGTCATCCCCTTCAAGATCCAATCAGCTCTTTTTGTGATTGAATCCATGAGGAGGAATTTATCCTTTACCGGGTAATCCTTGTAGAGGTGGGATACTTCATATCAGAGCTTAACATAGTTATGGCTAATTGCTATCATCTGTATGTAGGATGGCCTACAAAACCTCGTATCTTGAATCTTTGACCTCCTTTAGGAGTTCCTGTTTGGAAGGTTTCAGTCTTTAGAAGGTGGAACCTAGCAGAAGGAAACACGTGCCTGAGGATATGTCCTTAAGCTTTATTCTTGTCTACTTTCTTTCTTGCTCTCTACTTTCCATTAAAAAGTACACTTCCTCTGTGTCCTGAGCATCCATCATAATGATGCCACACTGAACTTCAGAGGGCTGTGTAACTCCGAATAGAACCCTCTGAGAAGTGAGCCCGGAATAATCTTAGTTCCCCTTCAGGGTTTTATGACAGACACTCACAGCAGGAAGAAGGCTAACTACTTAATATAACAACAGATCTATTCTACTCTATGGAGTTCTGAGTTGCTCTAAGTTAGCTGTTACCAAATTATTTTAACTGTAATTTTTATTTTAGGAATAAAATTATTGAATTTTGCCTTTCTTGGTGACTTTGTTGTGATGCTATTGGGCAAGTATTTTATACATGTTAAGTCTCAGTACTTGGAGACATTTCCTATCTTAAATTATCTTGTCAGGAAGCATTCTCACTAACTTTCAAAACACAGTAATTGTTTTCCCACTAAATCTCTGAACATAGCCATGCACTTTCCCATTAAACTCACAATCACAGGTCATTAATTATGGTAGTCTCTTTTAAAAAATTGAAATTTGTTAAACATTCTGAAGAAAATGTTGTCATGAATATACTTTTTTCACCTCAACTATTTAAAAGTCAAAGGAATGATACTATTTCCTTAGCTGAAGACAATCACGTCAAGTGACTATGGGTTTTGTAATCTTATTAAGTTCACATATTAATTATCTAAATATCCATTCTTTTCTTTGCTCCCTATCATATTTACTTGAGATTCCCAGTACATTAGTATATGTAATTAGTCTGTCACCAAAGAACCCTGGGCGAACTTTTTAACATCTTACTAGTACATTTGATATTTTCTGAAGTTAATGCAGCTTTTTTTAAATGTTTAGTGTTTACCGATTAAAAAGTCATATATTCTCCCTTTCCTTTTATAACTGTGGGTGACTTTCTTTTGTTAATATTGATGAGAATTCATTTAGAGTCCCTTTCTAAAGGAAATCATACTTGCAGGTGATATGTTACACTTTTATGACATTATTCTACTTACGTTTCGTTACTAACTTTATGATGTTTTTGTAAGCAACATGAGTTTTGCAATGTAATTCTGTAGCTCCTTTTTACTTAAATGTTTCGAAAAGCTACCACCTTAGAGGTTTCTATAAATATATGAAAATTATCACTGAATCCTGATTTTGTGTTTGCTGTTTGCTGTGCACGTGTGTGTGTACTCGTGTGTGTACATTCGTGTGTTGTGTGTGTATGTGCACGCGTCTTTGCCTGTGCATGTGTGTGCATGTGTGCAAGTGTTTATGCATATGTGCGTGTGTGGATGCATACAAGCATGTGTGCATGTATGCGTGTACATGCACACACACGTGTGTTTGTGTGTATTCACAGCTCTCATCCATATGTCCATATGTCTCCTTCTCCATCACTCTCCACCTTGTTTTTGTGGACACAGTACTTACCAATTGGCTAAATTAAACCAAGAGTTCCCGGAAACGTCTACATTCTGTTTCCCATGCCCCTCTTCCACTGTAGGACCCAACAGGTGGGTCATAGAAGCACATGACCAAATTAGGATTGTTTTCATGGAGGTGATGTGGATCTGAAACAGGTCTGCATGCTGTGGGGAAGGCATTTGACTGACAACCATCTCTTCACCCCTGGAATTTAGGTTTACTGAACAAATAGAAACAGAAGGGTAGGAAAAGATGCAGGAAATGGAGCCATAACCAGCCAGCCAGTCTGACCTGAGCTGACTAGCTAGCGGCGGGCGGGCTGGGCGGGCGGTCGGAGCCAGCCATCCAGCGAGCGACGCCAGCGAGCGAGTATCCATCGAGAGGGCAGCGAGCAGCGAGCAGGGAGCAGTCTAGCGAGCTATCGAGCTAGCGAGCGATGCAGCTAGCGAGCGAAGCGAGCGATCGATCAGCGAGCGAGCGAGCGAGCGAGCGAGCATCTAGCGCTCGAGCGAGCAGCGAGCAGCGAGCTAGCAGCAGCGAGCCAGCGAGCGAGATATCTAGCGAGCAGCGAGGTAGCGAGCGAGCAGGAGTCGAGCTAGCAGCTATGATGACCGATCTATACTATCATCTACCTATCTATCTATCTATCTATTACATATCATATAATATATCCTCTATCTATCTATCTAGCTATTCATCTATCTATCTATCATAATCATCTATCTATCATCTAGTCATCTATCTATATATCTACCGAATCTACCTATCTATCTATAATATATCATCTATCCTATCATCTATCTATCCATCATTCGATCTCATCATTCTCTATCATCTTTCTATGTATTTATGTAAGTATTGTAGTATGTATGTATGTATTCTATCTATATATCCATCATCTATCTATCATCTATCTATCATTTCTATGTATGTCTGTAGTATGTATGTATGTATGTATGTATGTATTATAGTATAGTATCTATCATCTATCTATCTATCTATCTATTTATCTATCTATCCTATCCATCCACCCATCATTCCATCCATCCATCTATCAATCTATTTACCTACCTAACTATTGCGTTCTCCCTTCTCCTTCTCTCCCATTTTTGCCCCTCTGAAGTCTGCTCAGCAGCCAGCTCTTTGCCTAGCTCTGTTGCTTCCTACAGTCCTTTTAATTCTCAGTGCTGACCTACAGATAGGAAGTGTTTCATTTTTCTTCCATCAGGCCCCGGGAAGAGGCAAGTCAGTAAGGAACACAGGAGATGTAGAGGTCTCTATAATGCCAAGACAGCAGATTTCTTATTTTTTTGTTGTGCTTGCTTTTATTGAAGGGGAGGGGTCTGTTTTTGTTTGTTTTGCTTTAGTTTTCCCTTTTGGATCTTAATTATATTTAGGTTCAGATGTCATATTTCTTCAATATGAGGCCATTTAAGACAGTTTCTCTTGTGTGTGTGTGTGTGTGTGTGTGTGTGTGTGTGTGTAGGAATGAGTGTGTATGTGTGCGAGTGTGTGGATGTGTGTAGAGGAGGTCGCTGTGGGTACCTGTATCGGCCCAAGGATGACATCAGGACTCATCTAGATTGTTCTTTGGTGATTTGTTCTGCGTGTTCCCAGGTTCTGCCTTCCAGAACCAGAACTGTAGACCACCTTCATTTTTTGTTTTTACATGGACTCTGTTGTCTGAACTCAGGTCCTTCTGCTTGTAAGGCAGAGACTTAACCCTGAACCATCTCTCTAGACTAAACTTTTTTTTTCGAGAACACCAAGACATTGACTAAATTCTTCTTATCTGCAAAAAAATCCTAACTTTGTCCTCTCCAAAGACAACTTTTTCCTGAAAGATAAAATGTATTAGTTTTTTCAGGGCAGTTCTCTAGAATTATTATTAGATTTTTGAGTGAGTTGTTACTTCTTCTTATCTACAAAAAAATCCTAACTTTGTTCTCTCCAAAGACAACTTTTTCCTGAAAGATAAAATGTATTAGTTTTTTCAGGGCAGTTCTCTAGAATTATTATTAGATTTTTGAGTGAGTTGTTACTTGTGTTTATCACTTTTTTTCAGTATGTTGATGAATGTCTAGTCTACCATCTCTGATTCAATGTTAAGTCACAGATTATGAAGATTAAAAAATGTGCTTTTTTACCATCTAGGAATAAACATATCTAGCATTAAATCCAGAAAAATAAAATAGGATTTCTACTTATTAAAAATTGTGAGTGATATTCTATTTTGTATGTGAACCACATTTTCATTATCCATTCCTCTGTTGATGGGCATGTTGGCTGATTCCATTTTTTCACTCTTGTGAATAAAGCTGAAATGAATGTAGATGAACAAGTATCTTTGTAATAAGATGTACAGATTTTGGGAATATTCTTAGGAGTGGTATAGCTGGGTCACATGGCAGTGCCATTTTAAACTTTCTGAGGAACCACTACACTGATCTCCAAAGAGACTGTACCAGTTTACACTCTCACCTGTAGTGAAGAAGTGTCCCTTTTCTTCAGAACCTCATCAACATTCTGTGATGTTTGTGTTTTTGATCTTAGCCATTCTGAATGGGGTAAGATGGTATAGCAGGAGGGTAGTTTAAATTTGCATTTCTCTCAGGATCAGGGAAATTGAGCATCTTTTAAGATATTTGTTTGACATTTCAGTTTCTTTTCGAGTGATATCCCTGTTTAGTTCCAGGGCCCAATTTTTAAATGAAATGTTTACCATCTTGATGTTTAGGTTTTTGATTAATTTGGAGATTAATCCTATATCAGATTCATAGCTAGCAAAGATTTTCTCCCATTCTGTGGTTTATCTTTTTGCACTATTAACAGTTTCTTTTGCAGAACAAAAGCTTTTTAATTTCATGAAATCTCATTTGTTGATTATTGATCTTATTTCCTAGGCATTTGCTGTTCTGTTTGGGAAATCTTTTACCAACCCTGTCAATTCAAGTATACTACCTAACCTTTCTTCTAACAATTTCAGTGTTTCGAGTTTAATATTGAGGTCTCTTATCCATTTGGAATTGACTTTTGTGCAAGGAGAGAGGCAATAGTCTAATTTTATTCTTTTATATATAGATTTCCCATTTTCCCAATACCACTTGTTGAAGATGTTATCTTTTCCCCAGAGTGTGTGTTTGGCACCTTTGTCAATAATCAAGTGGCTGCATGTGTGGGAGTTTATTCCTGGGTTCTCTGTTCGATCCATTGGTCAATGGATCTGTTTCTGTGCCAGTATCAAGCAGTTTCTATTATTATAGCTTTGTAATATAATTTGAAATCTGGTATGGTAACACCTTTAATTGTCTAGTCTTCTTATTGCCCAAAACTGTTTTGGCTAATAGTGGTCTTTTGTTCTTCCATATAAATTTTGAGATTTTTTTTTTCCAGTTCTGTGAAGAATTGCATTGAGGTTGTGGTTGGAATTGCATTGGGTAAGGTGGTCATTTTCACAATATTGATCTTACTGATCCATGAGCAAGAAAGATCTCTCCATTTTCTAGTATCCTCTTTAATTTATTTCAGTGTTGTTTTGAACTTTTACTTGATGTTTTACTTCCTTGGCTAAATTTATCCCAAGGTATTTTATTTTCTTTGTAGCTATGGTGAATGGGATTGACTCTCTCATTGCTTTTTACCTTGTTTGTCTCTGTTATATAGGAAGATTACTGATTTTTGTATGTTGATTTGATAGCCTGCCACTTTAATGACATTGTTTATTAATTCCAGTAGTTTCTTGGTGGAGTCATGTGGATCTCTCAAGTACAGAGATACTGCTTCCTAAACTATTTGTATCTCTTTTAAAAATCTCCTTCTCTTGCTTTGTTTATCTAGCTAGCCATTACTCCACCATCAGAAAGGATGGGATTATGGAACTAGACATTTTAATACTAGACGAGGTATCTCAGACACAGAAAGTTAAGTACTGCATATTCTCTCTTATATGTGGATGTTAACACTGATATCAATGTCAATATATTTGGATAGAAACTTCTGTAAGAACCAGAAAATTTGAAAGGGACCAATGAGTAGGAAGGTGGGAAGGAATGGTTTGGTTGAAACCTTTTAAAGGGGAGATTTAGGATACCATAACAAGTAGGGTGAGGGAAAGATTAATTGGGAAAAATACATAGTGGGGATGAGGGTTTGGGAGATAGGAGTGACAGAGAGACTTACAGAAAAACCCTACCCCAACGAAGCCTCCTATACTAGTAATATGTTAAAAAAAAAGAGTCTTTTGAAGAAAAAGACAAGAAGGGGCAGCCCCTATGCAGAGGAGCATAGAGTGAGGCAAACAGGTGGTGGTCGTGGGGAAGCCCTGAGCTGATCTGCTTGGAATCCAGTGACAAAATTATATTAGAAGTAACAGGAATGTGACACTTCCTGATAGAATGTTGGCCAGAGAGGTCTCAAAGGTCCCCAAGCATTATAGGCTTTTGCCATTACTCTTGGTTGTTCTTTGAAAAACTGTCAGTAAGACCCAGTTAATGAAGATGCAACACAGATGGATCACAGCACGTGGGAAAAAAACATATCAACTGGAACTTATCTGAAAACTTTTTCCTTGCCGGATTGCTTACACAGTACCAAGTAATACCGTAGAAGCCATTGGGGAAATATAGTCAAAGTCCTCATCAAAAACGAGATCTGAAAGTTGCAATAAAAATCACCATGGTAACAGGTGACTAAATGTGTAATAATGACATGAATATCAAGGAGATAGCCAACAGTTTTCTGAGTGAACTTAAGACCAGCTTGTTAGAATGAAACACATTCCTGTTACTGTTAACTAGAACAAGAACCTAAAAAAGAGAAGGAAACAGATCAATAGGGAAAAACAGCCAATGAAGCTATAGGTAGGAAGACAGTACATCAAATTGCCCTATAAATAGCTGTTCTTATGCCCATAGATTAAAACACTTAACGTTCAGCCTCGAAGTCTTCTGTAGCAATTAGAAGATCTAGACCCCCTGACAGGATGCCTCTTAGGGTGGGTAGTAGAAGAGCAGAGAATTGGACAGCAATGGTCAGCGATAATGCAGAGTTCCAGTGACTCAGCAAGGCCCACCCAGACTCAAGCCAACCTAATCTCTTCCCATCCTAAGGCTTTGGGAACCTTGCACAAGAGGGGGCAGTGAGATTGTAAGAACCTAAAGATGGGAAGGCTCATCGTTGGACAAAGACATTCCATTCAATTCAGGACTACTGCATCTAGGAACTCCCTGCAGTGAAACTTGTCCTTATTAGACCTGCATAATGACTGATATACCAACATGCCCCGTAGACTATTGAGGAACTCCAAAGAGATAAGAACATACAGTGGAAAACTTAGGGACTAAAGCTGGATGAGGGAAAGGAAATGCCCTTATCAATGGAATGGCCCCAAAAGAGGTAAGTTGATATTCCACAGAGGCCTAAACCCTCACAAAAATAGACAAGCCAGAGGGAAGTCTGGGTTCCATAAAGCAGACAGGCAGGAGGGTGGGACACAGTGGGGTGCAGTGATGAAGGAATGGGAGACAAGGGGGAGGGGAGAACCAGGGATAAGTACTAGACATGCTTGTAAAACTAGAAAAATAAAATAATAATTTAAAAATAAATAAATTCAATAAATAAAATAAATATAAAATTAATAAATATAATAAATAAAAAATAAAATATTAATGTTTATTAAAAATAAAAAATAAAATGAATTTAAAAAAATAATAATTTAAAAATAAATAAATTTCTTTGTTAATCTAAAAAAAGTGTTGTACATGTGCACATTATCTTTTCACACATTTTTCCCTCAAAGACAGCCTGTCTAAGGAAGAGAGTACAATTCACTTTGTTGTTTTGCTATCAATTAGAATATTTTGTTTATGTATCTTTCCAGTTAGAATAAAACGTAACAGTCACTCAGACTGTTCTAAATACATGACATAAACATAAATTCTTATGATAAAGATTATCTGAGAAAGGAATAGGCTGTTCTTAAACTGTAATATTGATCAAAATATAGATCCCTGAATATGAGTTAATCATACTTGAGTAATAAAATATTTAATCTAAATAACTATGAATTCTTCTATAATACAATATTAAATCAACAAGATAGATACTTATTTGCTTAGCTAAAAATTGTATTAAAAATAATGCTGCCAAACGGTATTCCCTTGGTCAACATTAAATAGAGGGTTGCCTTTTAGATATGACACAACAGAAAGATATTTGATTTTTATTTATCAAAACAATATCATTAAGCATTCATAGACAGAAACACTTGAATTACTGCTCCAAGTATAGAATTAAGCCAGAAACATTAAACAGAAATGCAGCATTGTTGTTGACCGGCCCCTGAACAAGGCGCAATGTCGTGAATTATTATTTGTTTACACTAATTTTCACTGAAATGTCTACTTGTAGAAGAACTTTATGCGATGACCCACATATGCTATTAGGAAGCAGGTATTTTCTACCCTCTACTTATATGAATGCAAGACTGGGAGCGAAACCTGGAAGCAGCACTCGGTGCCCCTGCAGGGTAGAGTAACTGACCAGCTGCTATGAAATTTCAGCAATTGCCATGATGTAGGACGTTAACATATTTATCAGATACTTGAGATGAAAAAAAATGGCATTTCATGGGGATTTTTTACCCTATGCCATCTGGTCCTGAGGTGCCTATTACATCTATTATTGACTCATTAAAGTCAATGAGGTGAATAACACAATTAAACTTGTTTACTTGTCACGCAATAGTCAGTTAACATTGAAATGTAACTTCCAGTTTCCTCACCACCATGAAGCACAAATCCATTCCAGGAACGCTTAGTGGTAGCCAAAATTAATCTGAGATTAATATCTTTCAAAATTATGGTGCAATTTTCCAGGAGCATGAATATTTGAGGCTACCTTTTAACATACAAACGCCATCTAACAGTTGCAATGAAAATCAGTCTTTCTAATTAAAATAATAAAACAGAATAAGTGGCCAGTGGGGACCAAACCCAGGAAACACGTTCCTACACTCCACTAATCATCCAGTTGCAGTGGGTTCTGCATCTGAAAATAGCTTGCAGAAAATATGAATCCTTTTCTGGAAGTAGAGGGCAGAAGGCAAGCTAGTAGGATAGGACAGTTCACTGCCACAAAGCAGTTTAAGGACACATTTTGAAATCAGCTTTTGAAAACATACATAAATATTTGTGTAGCGCAAAGACATACCTCTCATTTATTCAATATATTCTCAATGTTTGACCATATAATTAGTGAGAAATAACTTTTTACTTAACATTGAATGAAAACACAATTGAATACAGTTTAGTATCTGTGGATTTATACAGTTAAATAAGCACATTCTGAAAGCTCCTATGCGTAAAGCAATCCTTATGACAATATAAAGTACGCATTTGACACACAAATTCTTATTAGTAAGCAAAAAGAATCATTTGTTCACTATAGAGAATGGATGTTCAAAATCACTCATGAAAAGTCATCTTCAATAATGGTTTCCCTGAAAAATGTTCACTGGTTACAGAAATAAGGATGAGACTATAGAGTTTCACAACTATCAAAATATCCTCTTAAGCATGAGAAAAGTCAGTATATTATGTATTTATGTATATGTATGTGTGTATGCATGCATGCATGCATGTATATATTCATGTATGCATGCATGCGTGCACATATGTATACATATCTATGCATGTATGTATGCATGCATGCATGTATGTATATATTCACACATGCAAGTGAATGCCATGGGTGCATGCCACATGAATGTGTGTCTCAGAAAGCATGTGAGACTCAATAGCATTGCCTAGAGCCCTTTCTTGTGTTCCCCTTTAGTACAGGAACACTATTGTGGATGTTAATCCCTTGCCTCTAAGGATCCTAGTGCCTGTGATCCATGCTAGACTTTGAGGGGAGGGGCGATTGGGAGAAAGGGGGAAAAGGAAGAGGAAAAGGGAGAGGGAGCAAGGGGTTCGTGGAGGGGTGGAGGGAAGGAGGGGACCGGGGTACCTATTAAGTTTGTATGAGTGGAAAAACTAAATAGAGAAATAAAAATAAATAAATAAACTGTTCTCTTAAAAAAAAAAAGAAAGAAAGCATGAGAGAGAAATTAGGGAGGAACACTTGCCAGCAATATAAAAGTTCAAACTCCTTCATTCACTAGATAAATTTATACCTAAAATTTTATGTCTTCTCATTACACAACTAAAACAAAACATCAACTCATGCAAATAAATGTGTTCTGCATGGGCAGGCTATGGAATAAAGAAAACAGTTCCATTTAAGTAGCTAGATTTTGTAAATATTATTTTCAATAAAATTCTCTTAATGTACCAGGGATCATTAAGGGTTTAAATGGAATTAACCTGCTTCTTCATTTTAATATGTAAGGGAAATATTTGGCAATCAAGGTCAATTAAAAATAATAGCCACTTTGAATTTCCAAGAACATTCACGATCCCAGTTTTCGTATCATATTCAAAAGGCGTTGAGAAAAACCTGACTTTTGAGAGCAGTCTCATATTTGGGAACTCTTGAAGACATTGGATATCATCCAATGTGTAATGTTTTCATGTACTTTTGAGCAACAGTTGTGATGGTTTCTGGTCATACACAAATGGGGCAAAGGTTAAGTGCGAGCCTGCTAGAAGTTATTGACAAGCATGAGCAGTTAATGATTTTTCCACCCAGATGCTCTTCACTAACTGTACTTCAAAGAAAACATTCATAAAATCTTGATTGATTTCAAGTTGTCTAATTGGCTTAAACACACCATATAGACTTCATATATGTAAAAAAAAGAATTTTGCTTTTTTCTATACAAGAAATTCAAGTTATGCAAAAATGAACATATTTTTCATATGCTTTGCAAGTTGTAGGATGTTTTTCAACAGGAAATTACTTGATTGCACCATGAATTTTGCTTATAGGATCTTCTTAGAAAAAAATGCTATAAGCCAGGCTATTAATTGTCAGATCAGGTGACACTGAAAAGTGAAACTGATCTGCAAATGGAAAATGGGGGTGAGTAGATAGCAACACATCCATATGGACCAGAGCAAGGAGATACGGGGGGGGGGGAGATTTCATCTTGAAAAGTGAGAAAGGAAGGGACGCTGAGGGAGTGCAGAGCCTTTATAGCACTTCATGACAAAAGAGCAAACTGTCTCACTGTGAAAACCTGCAAGCTTCACAAAATTGCCAGCCTTAAATGCTGTATTTTATTTCGAAAACTATTCATTGCTAAAGACTATTAGCAACAATTCACCTGCTATGAATGAGCCTCAGCCACAAAAGAAGATTTATGTAATCAACGATATATAACATATAACATTTAAAAGATTATTAAAAGGACCGAACTTTTGGTGCTTGAGAGCAATCACATATTTTGAGACCACGATAGAATGCTGGTTTTCGTCCAGCATGTAATGTTTTTGTGCATGTGTTGATTGTTTTATACACCTCAGATGAAAAAAATGGAAAGAATTACTGATTATTTTCAAAGGAAGGGCAGTGAAATTCTTAATAAATTGAGATATGACAATGCAGTCAAACCTAAAAGCACAAAACCAGATAAGTCACAGCATTTAGAACGATATACATTATTATTTTCAGAAATTTTCGTATCAGATTGAAAAGGGCAAAAGCTCCAGTTGTGCATGTGCATGTTTTGAATGACACATCCTACCAGGAGTACTTGGCATCTATCCTTGGAGACAGGCTGATTGTTTGTCTCTGGGCCTATTTTGGAATTAGGATGGAGTACAGGATTCCAATGCCCTGGTCTCTACAGTCGACCGTAGGAAAACTGGAATAGCCTGCGTTCTTTTCAGGAACACTGAAAATTGCCAAGGACTCAATGGCCTGTTGGACTCTCAAAGCCCTTTGAAGCTGATGTTTTCATCATTTCAGTGCAAATGAATTAGAAAAAATAAATTATGTCCTCTTTGAAACATGCAAGGGTGTCAAAATCCAGGACAATTTAATTCCAGAAGTGGCATTTGTAATATTAAGTTCAGATGTTTCAAAGCAGCTCAAAAGGTGTAGTGAAAAGAACCTATATTCAGGACATATCATATCCCATTCTATGTTTCTGAAAGATAAGGTGTTTTACCATTCTGTTCACTGTGTGCTGAAACACTGCAGATTCTTGGGGCTTGTTCCATGTCTTGATCATGTAAATAGTAATTTAACTATATCATGAAAATGAACATTAACATGACAGAAAGTAATGTCTTCACATAAAATGTCACTTTAATTGAGTGTTTTGAAATAAAGCTAGGAAGGAGTTAATTGCTGCTTGGAGTAAAACCTTCCCACCTAATTCCATTTCAGATTGTTTTACGGATACCTCACCTTAAAGATTAGTGAATTAAGGAGCCTAAACTGTAAAGGGGAAATTGATATTATATTACATTTAATCAAAGAAATGGAAAACCAAATCTACTTCCCATTTGCAAGCCTGTTTTACAGTATTTACACTGCTATACCTCTGAAAGCCATAGCTGTCAGGATTTCATGCACAACTGGATGAAATTATACATGAAGTTGTGTAACAACATCTTAAATATCCTGTCCCAGCCTCTCGCCACTGCCCACAGCCCTTCCTTAGCCCCTCCAGCCCTCTTGACAATGAATCTTCCCATCTTCACTGAGGTACCTGTAGTGAATAGTTCAATCCAATATAATCATGCAACATCAGGTGATTTATGGGCTGGATGAGAGAATATAAGGCTGTATTTATTGTATATACCTATATCCTAGTGAGCTCACCTTCCTTTGCTTTATACAGATGATGTGCAAAGATGGTTCCAGACAGTCAGAAGGACAGTGTAAAAATATGCGGCATATGGTCATGTGACCTTGGAGAACCACAAAGAAGAAGATTGTGATCTCTCACTTAAAACACTGTGGCATTTATTTTCAACTGTCACCTTGACAGTCAAAAGCTGAGCCTTTAGGTTCATCTATAAGGAATTATCCAGTAAAGGCTAGTACACCAAAGATAGTCTTAATTACATGATTGACATGGGAAAGCCAGCCCGACAGCCCTTCCCTTGGCAGGAGAGTCAAACAGAGGAAATTGGTTTGTAATTTGAAAAGTTGGTCAGCTACAAAGCAGTGACTTTCCTCCATGGTGGTCTGATAGGGCACAGGCTAGAATTTCAACTTTCTTGTATATGTGGAGATTCATTTTGTGGCCCAATATGTGATCTATTTTGGAGAAAGTTCCGTGTGCTGCTGAGAAAAATGTGTATTCTTTGGTGCATAGATGAAAAGTTCAATAGAGATCTGTAAGGTCCATTTCTTTAAGGTTTGATTAAGTTCCAAAGTGTCTCTGTTAGGCTTTTGACCTGTTGATCTATCCCATATTGAGAGGGCGGTGTTGAAATCCCCAAGAATCATTGTTTGGGGGTTGATTTCTCGCTTTTAGACGCTGCAGGATTTTCTTACTGAATGTGGAGGGGCCCGTATTGGGTGCATATATGTTCAGTATTGTGAAGTCTTCCTGGTGAATTGTACCTGTGACTAAAATGTAGTATCCATCCGTGTCTCTTATGATTTTTTTTAGTTTGAAGTCCACTTTGTCCGACAGCATAATGGCTACCCCTGCCTGTTTTTTGGTTCCATTAGCTTGCGGAATTTTTGACCAGCCTTTTATTTTTAGGATGTGCCTATCTTATGTGGTGAGATGAGTTTCCTAAAGGCAACAGATTGATGGGTTGTGATTTTTAATCCAAGTTTGTAATCTGTGTCTCTTAATCAGTGAGTTAATACCATTGACATTTAATGTTATAATGGAGAAATTATTTTTAATTCTGGACTTTTTTTATGTTTGGTGAATTTTGTAAGCTTATTATTTTACATTTATTTTTTTGTGGTATTATACTACTCTTCTGTCTTCCTGGATACGGTTGTTTTTTTCTTCAAGTTTGTGTATCATTTATAGCATTTTTTGAAGGCCTGGTTTGATAGACATGTATCCCTTCAAGTTATCTTTGTGCTGGAAAATTTTTCTTTCTCCCTCGATCATGACAGGTAGTTTTGCCGGGTATATCAGTCTGGGTTGGCATTTTTGCTCATTTAATACATGAAGTATGTCTCTCCAAGTTCTTCTTGTTTTTACTGTTTCCATTAAGTAACCATTATGCAAATGGGTGATTGACCCCTCCCTCATTGTGGTTTCCTACTTTTATTACATCTACCTTTGAATATACTCTTTTTTTTTCATTTATTTTTTTATTTTTATTTTTTAATATTTTTTATTATCATTTCAGCTCATACAAACTTAATAGGTATACCAGTTCACTCCCTCCCTCCTCCTCCCCCGAACCCCCTGCTCCCCCTCCCCGAACCCCTTTCTCCCCATCCCCCAGTGCCTCCCGCCCCAATTCCCAGAGAGTCCTTTCTTGTGCATGCCTGACACTCCTCCGGGCCCTCCTCTCCGATGACATACAAGAACCCAGTGGCATTTCCCTGAACCCTTTCCCATGTTCCCCTTAAGCATAGGAACACTGCTGTGGCTGTCAATCCCTTGCCTCCAAGGATCTTGGTGCCTTAGCAGATGCTAGACTTTGTGAGGCCAATAGTGTGTTGGACATTGTGCAGGGCATGCAAAGTCCAATTATGATTGCTTCGGCACTAACTTGTATGGAGTATCTTACATATCATTGCTCCTCCCATCCTTTTGCTCTTACTCTCTTACCGCCCCCTCTTCCAAAAATTTCCCTGAGCTTCAGGATGGGGAGAGATTAGTCTGGCCTAGTTCTAGGTGGTTGATATAGAGTCTGAAGTTCTGGATAGTGGTTCGTTGATTTTCTTTTGCAGTTTTGCTGCTCCTGTAATGCCCTTCACTCCATCGTGATGGGCACTGTATGTCACCCCCTGGCCAGAGACAAAAAGCTGTTAAACTGGAGTCTTACTATAAGAGCACATTCAAGGGTAGATGTAATAAAAGTAGGAAACCTCAGTAAGGGAGGGGTCAATCACCCATTTGCAAAATGGTTACTTTTTATCTGCCAGTCTATATGCCCTCCCGTTCTGTTGAGATCATACCCCCTTAGTTGTAAATGATCAGGAACAAACGTTTGTAAACTTAACTAGATGTCACATTACTTACTTGCAGTTCTTGATGGAGGCCTATTTTATCTACTGTAACATGGTCAATTCTCTCCTTGTTTCTGGTGTGGCACTCCAACCCCATCCCTCCTGTTCATAATCCTTGCAATTACTGTAGGTAATACATAGATTTACCTATGAGTGTCTCAAGGTGGGCTGGGTGGGTTTGGTACTAGGAGCCACATATTAGGGAGTACATATGGCGCTTAATTTTCTGGGTTTGGTATACTTCACTTAATACAATTGTTTCTAATGACATTCATTTCCCGGCAAATTCCAGTAATTCATCCTTTTTGATAGCTGAGTAGTACTCCATTGTATAGCTGTACCACAGTTTCCTTATCCACTCGTCAACTGTTGAACATTTGGGTTGATTCCATGACTTTGCTATTGTAAACAGTGCTGCTATGAACATGGTCGTGCTTGTGCTATCGAGGTGAACCTCTGCTGTATGGGGGGTTATTCCCAAAAGTGGAATAGCAGGGTCATATGGCATTTCAATCTTTAATTTCTTTAAGAATCTCCAGACAGCTCGCCAAAGTGGCTGTATGAGCCTGCATTCCCACCAGCAATGTAGGAGAGTTCCCCTCTCTCCACATCCTCTCCAGCATTTGTTGTTGTTTGTATTGTGGATTTTTGCCATTCTGACCGGGGTGAGATGATATCTCAGGGAAGTTTTGATTTGCATTTCCCTGATGGCTAAGGAAGTGGAGCATTTTTTCAGATAATTGTTATTTGTTAGACATTTTAATTTCATCCTTGGTAAAGTTTCTTTTTGAGTTCCAAGGCCCATTTTTTAATTGGCCCATTTGTTTCCTTGGTATTTAGTTTTCTAAGTTCTTTGTGCACTCTGGATAATAGAGCTCTATCAGATATGTGATTAGTGAAGATTTTCTCCCATTCAGTGGGTTGCCTGTGTGCCCGAGTTAAAATCTCTTTATCTGAACAGAAGCTCTTTAATTTCACAAGATCCCATCTGTTGTGTGTTGGTTGTAGTGACTGTGCTATTGAATGTCCATTTAGGAACTGTTGGCCTAGCCTAATCATCTCGAGGGAGTTCCCTACCCTTTCAATTGTGGTTTTTATAGTCTCTGGCTTTATATCAAGGTCCTTGATACATTTGGAATTAATTCTTGTACATGGTGACAAGTACGGGTCCAGTTTTAATCTTATGCATGTGTAGATCCAGTTTTTTCAGCACCATTTTTTGAAGATACTGTTCTTTTTCCATTGGATTTTTTGGACCACTTGTTTAAAGATCAAAAGGATGTAGTTCTTTGGACTTATATGTAGGTCTTCAGCCCTTATCCATTGATCTGTGTGTCTATTTTGGAGCCAATACCAGGCTTTTTTTACAACTATGGATTGGTAGTATAGACTAAGGTTTGGTATGGTGATACCTCCAGCAGTGTTTTTGTTACTCAGGATTGTCTCTGCTATCCTGGGTCTTTTGTGCCTCCATATGAATTTTGAGATTATTTGGTCAACTTCTTTAAATAATTGCTTTGGGATTTTAATTGGTATAGCATTTAATCTGTATATTGCCTTTGGTAGGATAGTCATTTTTATGATGTTGATTCTGCCAATCCAGGAACATGGGAGGTCTTTCCACCTTCTGGTGTCTTCTGCTATTTCTTTCTTTAGGGTTTTAAAGTTTTCATTATAAAGGTCTCTTACTTCCTTGGTTAGGTTTATACCAAGGTATTTCATTTTTTAGGGGCTATAGTAAATGGGATTGTTTCTCTCAGGGCTTTTTCTCTTCTTTCATTCTGGGCTTATATGAAGTCCACTGATTTTTGCACATTTATTTTGTATCCTGCCACCCTGCTGAACTTCTCAATTTGTTCCAGGAGCTTCCTAGTGGAGTTTTTGGGATCACTCAGGTATAAGATCATGTAATCTGCAAATAGAGATAACTTGATTTCTTCCATGCCAATTGAAATCCTTTTTATCTCCCTTTCTTGTCTTATGGCTTCAGCTAAGACTTGCAGTACAATATTGAATAGAAGTGGTGAGAGTGGACAGCCTTGTCTAGTTCCTGATCGAAGTGGAAATGCTTCAAGTTTTTCCCCATTGAGTATAATCCTTGCTGTAGGCTTGTTGTATACAGCTTTTATTATATTGATAAAGGTTCCTTCCATTCCTACCTTCTCTAGGGTTTTGATCATAAAGGGCTGTTGGATCTCGTCAAAAGCTATTTCTGCATCTATCGAGAGTATCATGTGGTCTTGAACTTTGGATTGGTTTACCTGGTGAATTACATTTATTGATTTTCGTATGTTGAACCATCCTTGTGTGCCTTGGATGAAGCCTACTTGATCCCCATGGATGATCTTTTTATATGTTTTTGAATCCGATTTGCTAAGACTTTATTGAGAATCTTTGCATCTGTGTTCATCAGAGAGATTGTCCTATAGTTTTCTTTTTAAGTGTATCTTTATTAGGTTTTGGGATTAAGACGATATTAGCTTCATAGAAGGAATTTGGTAGTGTTCCTTCCTTTGCTATTTGGTGGAAGAGTTTAAGGAGTATTGGTGTTATTAGCTCCTTAAATGTCTGGTAGAACTCTGTGCTGAATCCATCTGCTCCAGGACATTTTTTGGTGGGAAGATTTGAGATTACTTCCTTCATTTCCTCATATGTTATAGGACTATTTAAATAATTCACAACTTCCTGATTCAATTTAGGTAAATTGTGTTTATTTAGGAATTCGTCCATCTCTTTTATGTTGTCAAATTTCACCAAGTATAAGTTTTTGAAATATGACGTTATAATTCTCTGGATTTCTTGGGTATCAGTAGTGATAACTCCATTTTCATTTCTAATTTTATTAATTTGGGCTTTCTCTCTCTTGCTTTTGGTTAATTTAGCTAGGGGTGTATCAATCTTCTTGGTTTTTCAAAAAACCAGCTTTTTGACTGGTTGGTTTCCTCTATCATTTTCCTAATCTCGATTTCGGATGTTTCTCCTCTTATTTTTCTGATGTCCTCCCTTCTACTGCTTTTGGGATCAGATTGCTCTAGTGTCTCTAAAGGTTTAAGCTTCATTGTTATTTATTACTGATGTTTCCTTTTTTTGATGTATGCATTAAGAGCTATGAACTTACCTCTTAGGACAGCTTTCATTGTGTCCCAGAGATTTTGGTAAGTTGTATTTTCATTATCGTTCACTTTCAGGAAATCTTGAAATTCCTTTGTAATTTCTTCTTGAATCCAATTCTCATTCACCATCATAGTGTTAAGTTTCCAGGAGTTAGTGTAATTTCTGCTGCTTGTTGTGTTGTGGATGTCAAGTTTTAGGCCGTGGTGGTCTGATAAGTTACTGGCTAGATTTCAACTTTCCTGTATATGTGGAGATTCGTTTTGTGGCCCAGTATGTGATCTGTTTTGGAGAAAGTTCTGTGTGCTGCTGAGAAAAATGTGTATTCTCTGGTGCATGGATGAAAAGTTTGATAGAGATCTGTAAGGTCAATCTCAGTAAGGGTTTGATTAAGCTCCAAAGTGTCTCTGTTAATTTTTTTGCCTGTTGATCTATCCCATGTTGATAGGGCAGTGTGAAAATCCTCAAGAATTTCGTTTTAGGTTTGATTTCTTGGTTTAGATGTTGTAGGGTTTGCTTAATGAATGTGTGGGGGGGCCCATATTGGGTGCATATATGTTCAGTATTGTGAAGTCTTCCTGGTCAATTGTACCTGTGACTAAAATGCAGTATCCATCTGTGTCTCTTATGATTTTTTTTGGTTTGAAGTCCACTTTGTCCAATAGTATAATGGCTATCCCTGCCTGTTTTTTGGTTCCATTAGCTTGCAGAATTTTTGACCAGCCTTTTATTTTTAGGATGTGCCTATCTTTTGTGGTGAGATGGGTTTCCTGCAGGCAGCAGATTGATGGATTTTGATTTTTAATCCAAGTTTGTAATCTGTGTCTCTTGATCGGTGAATTAATTCCATTAACATTTAGTGTTATAATGGAGAAACTATTTTTAATTCTGGACATTTTTTTTTAAATTTAATTATACATTTTAAAATTTTTTACCAGTTCCCTCCCTCCCCCCTCCTCCCCCCGAACCCCCTCCTCCCCCTCCCCTTCCCCCAGTGCCTTCCCCGCAATTCCCAGAGAGTCCTTTATTGTGTACGCCTAACTCTCCACTGGGTCCTCCTCTCCGATGACATATAAGGACCCAGTGGCATTTCCATAAGCCCTTTCTCTTGTTCCCCTTAAGCATAAGATCACTACTATGGCTGTCAATCCCTTGCCTCCAGGGGTCTCGGTGCCCTTAACAGATGCTAGACTTTATGAGGGCAACAGTGCACTGGACATTGCGCAGGGCATGCAAAGTCCCATTATGATTGCTTTGGCCCCAACTATTGTTGAGAATCTTGCAAATTGTTGCTCCTTCCATCCTTTTGCTCTTACAATCTTACCGCCCCCTCTTCCGCAAATGTCCCTGAGCTCCAGGATGGGGAGAGATTAGGCTGGCCTAGTTCTATGTGATTGATATAGAGTCTCTGAAATTCTGGATTGTGGTTTGTTGATTTTCTTTTGCAGTTTTGCCGCTCCTGCAATTCCCTTCACTCCATTCTGCTGGGCACTGTATGTCACCCCCTGGCCAGAGACAAAAAGCTGTTAAACCGGAGTCTTGTTGTAATAGCACATTCAAGGGTAGATGTAATAAGAGTAGGAAACCTCACTGAGGGAGGGGTCCATCACCCATTTGCAAAATGATTACTTTTTATCTGCTAGACTATATGCCCTCCCCTTCTGGTGAGATCAGGAAAGAACGTCTGTGAACTTAACCAGGTTTCTCATTACTTACTTGCAGACCTTGATGGAGGCCTATTTTCTCTGCTGTAACATGGTCCCCTCTCTCCTTGTTTCTGGTGTGGCCCTCCTAACCCATCTCTCTTGTTCATAATCCTTGCAATTACTGTGTTACATAGGTTTACTTTTGAGTGTCTCAATGTGGGCTGGGTGAGTTTGGTACTAGGAGCCACCTATTAGGGAGTACATACGGCACTTAATTTTCTGGGTTTGGGATATTTCACTTAATATAATTCTTTCTAATGACATCCATTTCCCAGCAAATTCCAGTAATTCATCATTTTTGATGGCTGAGTAGTACTCCATTGTATAGATGTACCACAGTTTCCTTATCCACTCGTCAACTGTTGGACATTTAGGTTGATTCCATGACTTTGCTATTGTAAACAGTGCTGCTATGAACATGGTCGAGCTTGTGCTATCGAGGCGAACCTCTGCTGCATGGGGGGTTATTCCCAAAAGTGGGATAGCAGGGTCATATGGCATTTCAATCTTTGATTTCTTTAAGAATCTCCAGATGGCTCGCCAGAGTGGCTGTATGAGTCTCCACATGCAGAAGATTAAAGCTGGACCCGTACTTGTCACCATGTACAAGACTTAATTCCAAATGGAGAGTTCCCCTCTCTCCACATCCTCTCCAGCATTTGTCGTTGTTTGTATTGTGGATTTTTGCCATCCTGACCGGGGTGAGATGATATCTCAGGGAAGTTTTGATTTGCATTTCCCTGATGGCGAAGGAAGTGGAGCATTTTTTAAGATAATTGTTAGACATTTTAATTTCATCCCTGGTAAAGTTTCTTTGAAGTTCCAGGGCCCATTTTTTAATTGCGCCAGTGTTTTCCTTGGAGTTTAGTTTTCTAAGTTCTTTGTGCACTCTGGACAGTAGAGCTCTGTCAGATATGTGGTTAGTGAAGATTTTCTCCCATTCTGTGGGTTGCCTTTGAGCTCGTGTGACAATCTCTTTATCTGCACAGAAGCTCTTTAATTTCACAAGATCCCAACTGTTGAGAGTTGGTAGCAGTGACTGTGCCATTGGATGTCTGTTTAGGAAGTGTTGGCCTAGCCCCATCAGCTCGAGGGAGTTCCCTATTCTTTCAACTATGGTTTTTAAAGTCTCTGGCCTGATATCAAGGTCCTTGATCCATTTGGAATTAAGTCTTGTACATGGTGACAAGTACGGGTCCAGCTTTAATCTTCTGCATGTGGAGATCCAGTTTTGTCAGCACCATTTTTTGAAGATGCTGTTCTTTTTCCATTGGATTCTTTGGGCCCCTTTGTCAAAGACCAAATGGCTGTAACTTTGTGGGCTTATATCTGGGTCTTCAATCCTTATCCATTGATCTTTGTGTCTATTTTGGAGCCAGTACCAGGCTGTCTTTATAACTATGGATTTGTAGTATAGACTTAGGTTTGGTATGGTAATACCTCCAGCTGTGTTTTTGTTACTCAGGATTGTTTTTGCTATCCTGGGTCTTTTGTGCCTCCATATGAACTTTGAGATTGTTTGGTCAACTTCATTGAAGAATTGCTTTGCGATTTTGATTGGTATAGCATTGAATCTGTATATTGCCTTTGGTAGGATGGTCATTTTTACAATGTTGATTCTGCCAATCCAGGAACAAGGGAGGTCTTTCCACTTTCTGGTGTCTTCTGCAATTTCTTTCTTTAGGGTTTTAAAGTTTTCATTGTAAAGGTCTTTTACCTCCTTAGTTAGGTTTATACCAAGGTATTTCATTTTTTTAGGGGTTATAGTAAATGGTATGGTTTCTCTCAAGGCTTTTTCACTTCTTTCATTCTGGGCATATAGGAAGGCCTCTGATTTTTGCACATTTATTTTGTATCCTGCCACCCTGCTGAACTTCTCAATTAGTTCCAGGAGCTTCCTGGTGGAGTTTTTGGGATCCCTCAGGTATAAGATCATGTCATCTGCAAATAGGGATAGCTTGACTTCTTCCTTGTCAATTTGAATCCCTCTTATGTCCCTTTCTTGTCTTATGGCTTCAGCTAACACTTCAAGTACAATATTGAATAGAAGTGGTGAGAGTGGACAGCCTTGTCTAGTTCCTGATCGAAGTGGGAATGATTCCAATTGTTCCCCATTGAGCATAATCCTTGCTGTGGGCTTGTTTTATATAGCTTTTATTATATTGATAAAGGTTCCTTCCATTCGCACTGTCTCTAGCGTTTTGATCATAAAAGGCTGTTGGATCTTGTCAAAAGCTTTTTCTGCATCTATCGAGAGTATCATGTGGTCTTGGACTTTGGATTGGTTTACATGATGAATTACATTTATTGATTTGCGTATGTTGAACCAACCTTGTGTGCTGGGGATGAAGCCTACCTGGTCCCCATGAATGATCTTTTTAATATGTTTTTGAATCCGATTTGCTAAGACTTTGTTGAGAATCTTTGCGTCTGTGTTCATCAGGGAGATCAGCCTATAGTTTTCTTTTTTAAGTGAATCTTTATTAGGTTTTGGGATTAAAACGATATTAGCTTCATAGAAGGAATTTGGTAGTGTTCCTTCCTTTGCTATTTGATGGAACAGTTTAAGGAGTATTCGTGTTATTAACTCCTTAAATGTCTGGTAGAACTCTGTGCTGAATCCATCTGGTCCAGGACATTTTTTGGTGGGAAGATTCGAGATTACTTCCTCAATTTCCTTATATGTTATAGACTATTTAAATAATTCACAACTTCCTGATTCAATTTAGGTAAGTTGTGTTTACTTAGAAATTCATCCATCTCTTTTGTGTTGTCAAACTTCACAGAGTATAAGTTTTTGAAATATGATGTTCTCTGGATTTCTTGGGCATCAGTAGTGATAACTCCATGTTCATTTCTAATTTTGTTAATTTTGGGTTTTCTCTCTCTTGCTTTTGGTTAGTTTAGCTAGGGGTGTATCAATCTTGTTGATTTTTTCAAAGAACCAGCTTTGTGATTGGTTGATTTTTTCTATCGTTTTCTTAGTCTCGATTTCAGATATTTCTCCCCTTATTTTGCTAATCTCTTCTCTTCTACTGCTTTTGGGATCAGATTGCTCTAGTTTCTCTAAAGCTTTAAGCTGCATTGTTAAGTTGTTTATTTCTGATGTTTCCATTTTTTTGATGTGGGCATTAAGAGCTATGAACTTACCTCTTAGAACAGCTTTCATTGTGTCCCAGAGATTTTGGTAAGTTGTATTTTCGTTATCATTCACTTTCAGGAAATCTTGAATTTCCTTTTTAATTTCTTCCTGAATCCAGTTCTCATTCAGCATCATAGTGTTAAGTTTCCAGGAGTTAGTGTATTTTCTCTTGTTTGATGTGTTGTGGATGTCCAGCTTTAGGCCGTGGTGGTCTGATAGGGCAGAGGTTAGAATTTCAACTTTCTTGTATATGTGTAGATTCATTTTGTGGCCCAATATGTGATCTATTTTGGAGAAAGTTCCGTGTGCTGCTGAGAAAAATGTGTATTCTTTGGTGCGTGGGTGAAAAGTTCGATAGAGATCTGTAAGGTCCATTTCTTTCAGAGTTTGATTAAGTTCCAAAGTGTCTCTGTTAAGCTTTTGACCTGTTGATCTATCCCATGTAGAGAGGGCGGTGTTGAAGTCCCCAAGAATTATCGTTTGGGGGTTGATTTCTTGCTTTAGACGCTGTAGGGTTTTCCTAATGAATGTGGAGGGGCCCGTATTGGGTGCATATATGTTCAGTATTGTGAAATCTTCCTGGTGAATTGTACCTGTGACTAAAATGTAGTATCCATCCGTGTCTCTTATAATTTTTTTTGGTTTGAAATCCACTTTGTCTGATAGCATAATGGCTACCCCTGCCTGTTTTCTGCTTCCATTTGCTTGTAGAATTGTTGACCAGCCTTTTATTTTTAGAGCGTGCCTATCTTTTGTGGTGAGATGGGTTTCCTGCAGGCAGGAGAATGATGGATTGTGATTTTTAATCCAAGTTTGTAATCTGTGTCTCTTGATCGGTGAATTAAGTCCCATTAACATTTAGTGTTATAATGGAGAAACTATTGTTAATTCCAGACATTTATTATGTTTAGTAGCTTTTATAAGTATATTGCTTCGCTTTTAATGGTGTTATATTTGCCTTCTGTTCTCCTGGATATGCCTGTTTTTTTCTTCACGCTTGAATATCATTTCTAGCAGTTTTTGAAGGCCTGGTTTGGTGGCCATGTATCCCTTAAAGTTGTCTTTGTGCTGGAAAATTTTTCTTTCTCCCTCGATCATGACTGATAGTTTTGCAGGGTAAATCAGCCTGGGTTGACATTTTTGCTCATTCAATACTTGAAGTATGTCTCTCCAAGCTCTTCTTGCTTTTACTGTTTCGACTGAGAAGTCATTTGTTATTTTAATAGGTTTGCCTTTAAAAGTGACTTGTTTTTTCTCCCTCGAAGCTCTCAGCACCAGTTCTTTATCTTGAATGTGGAGTGTTTTAACTAGTATTTGCCGTGGTGTGCTTCTATTTTGGTCGTATCTGTTTGGGGTGTGGAATGCCTCTTGTATATGAATGGGCCTCTCCTTTTTTAGATGAGGAAAGTTTTCCTTGGTGATCGTTTGAAAAATTTCCTCAGGGGTGGTATTTTGAGATTCTTGCTCCGGTATTCCATGAATACGCATGTTAGGCTTCTTCAGGGTGTCCCGTATCTCTTGGATATTTCTCTCAAGTATCTTTTTGGCTTTAACAACCTCTTCCATTGAGCTGGTTAGTACTCCCACTTTATCTTCAGGGTCTGAAATTCTGTTTTCTGCTTCAATAGTTCTGTTGATAAGACTCTGTGGCGTTCTGGGTTGAAGATACTTGTCTTTTAGCTCAGTTTTAAATTCTGCTTGAGTTTGTTTTAACTGCTCTATGCCACTTTTTGTTTCTTGCACTGTTTTTCTCAACTCCTCCAGATGTCTGTTGTGTTCCTCTTCAAAGCTATTGATTCGATTATGTAATTCCTCCCGGATTTCCTCTTCATAGTATTGAACATGGTAATGATCATATTTTGGAAGACCTTATCCTGGGTGAGGCTTTCTTGGCCTTTTTCCACGGGTTTGTTCTTGTTGGAGTCTAACATGGGATAATTTCTTCAGTGGGAAATTTGTTTACTTGAGTGTTGCTTCTCATGGATTTGCACTTTGACTTTGGCATTGTCATTTTAACTCTTAAGATCTCTCAATTTCACTAAACTGAATTATTTGGCCTGGGGTACTGGTGGGCGGGGCCCGAACGGGGACTTACCTAGGGCGCGGGGTGAGGCCAGGCTGGACCGCACGTGCGCGTCCTGACTGGCGAGCGGCCTAGGGCGCGGGGTGAGGCCAGGCTGGACCGCACGTGCGCGTCCTGACTGGCGGAGCGGGGTGGGGTGAAAAGGGAGGATGGGCGCGTCGGCGTTAATTCTGGACATTTATTATGTTTAGTGGCTTTTGTAAGTGTATTGTTTTGCTTTTAGTTTTTGGTAGTATTATATTTCCCTTCTGTTCTCCTGGATATGCCTGTTTTTTCTTCAAGCTTGAGTATCATTTCTAGCATTTTTTGAAGGCCTGGTTTGGTGGCCATGTATCCCTTCAAGTTGTCTTTTGTGCTGGAAAATTTTTATTTCTCCCTAGATCATGACAGATAGTTTTGCGGGGTGGGTATATTAGCCTGGGTTGACTTTTTTGCTCATTCAATACTTGAAGTGTGTCTCTCAAGTTTTTCTTGCTTTTACTGTTTCCATTGAGAAGTCATTTGCTATTTTAATAGGTTTAACTTTAAAAGTGACTTGTTTTTTTTTTCCCTTGAGGCTCTCAGCACCATTTCTTTATCTTGAATGTGGAGTGTTTTAACTATTATTTGCTGTGGTGAGTTTCTATTTTGATCATATCTGTTTGGAGTGCAGAATGCCTCTTGTATATGATGGGCCTCTCTTTTTTTAGATGAGGAAAATTTTTCTTGATGATAGTTTGAAAAATTTCCTCAGGTGTGTTATTTTGGGATTCTTGCTCTGGTATTCCATGAATACGCATGTTGGGTTTCTTCAGGGTTTCCCATAACGCTTGAATATTTCTCTCGAGTATCTTTTTGGTTTTAGCAACCTCTTCCATTTAGCTGGTTAATACTCCCACTTTGTCTTCATGGTCTGAAATTCTATTCTCTGCTTCACTAGTTCTGCTGATAAGACTCTCTGTTGAGTTCTGGGTTGAAGATAACTTGTGTTTTAGTTCAGTTTTGAACTCTGCTTGAGACTGTTTTAACTGTTCTATGCCTGTTTTTGTTTCTTGTACTGTTTTTCTCAACTCCTCCAAGTGTCTGTTGTGTTCCTCTTCAAAGGGATTAATGAGGTCATTTAATTCCTCCTGGATTTTCTCTTTCATAGTATTGAATATGTTAATGATCATGTTTTGAAAGTCCTTACTCTGGGTCAGGCTTTCTTGACTATTTTCGTGGGTTTGTTCTGGTTGGAGTTTATCATTATGGGATTAATTCCTTCAGTGGGGCATTGTCATTTTGACTCTTAAGACCTTCTTTCAATTTCTGTGCATTTTTCACTGAACTGAATTATTTGGCCTGAGGATTGTGGTTGGGGGGGAAGCTTACCTAGGGGGCAGGGGAGGTGAAGGTGGGGCTACCTAGGTTACAGAGGGTCCCAGCTGGTTTGTGCACATCCTGGGTGGGTGTGGAAAGGGCGAGAGATGCTAAGTTGCTGGAGGAAAATAAATAATGTGTTGATGGTTCCAATGTTGCGAAGCAATGGTCAGGACTTGCTAGGGTTAATCCCACAGCCCAGGGTCATGAGAAATGAAATGTGTCCCAGGGACGGTGGTCTTGTGAGACACCCTCAGATGTTGCTATATGTGGCTGGATCTTCCATTTCATTATTGTTCTTTTATTGTGTCACTCTTTCTATGATCTTTATTTCTTACCTCCTGTGAAACGTGAAATTCCTATCAGCATTTTATCCTTTCTTTCAAGCATAATGAAAGTTATATTTCATCTTTCCATAATTTCTTGATGATATCAATATTAAAATTTTATGCATTACTCTATTTCCTTTGCTTCATTTCCAATCCAGTTTGCACAGATTCTGTCACATCTCACTTTCTACCATGCACTCTTGACTTATTCTCATCTAAACTCTATTTTTGATAAAATGCTTCAATAATGTATTTTATAGGTAATGTCTTCGACATTCCTATTCATGTATTTTATTTTATAAGGTTTCATAACTCATTGTTGCAATAAGTACCTTAACAATGCAGGGAAATAAAGATTTAATTTATTTACCAGTTATTTCCGGTTACAGTCTGCTGCAGTTACTCTGCATGGCTGCTGATAAATACGGAACCAATGGCTTATGCGGAAAAAGAAGTTTTTATTTTGGTTTGTGATTATCCAGTTACAGTTTCTTCTCCAGCTTGTCACGAGAGTCCACACTGGGGACCAAGGGAGTTGACCAGACTAAATCTATGCATCCACAGGGCTGCTGCGAGAGGGAGTGGATGCAGTTCTCTCTATCCTATCACATGTCCAGGAACAAGCCCACCCATTATGGGCTAGAACTCACCAATTTGCAGGCTTGTTCTGTGCTTAACTCAACCACTGAGTCTTCCCAAATGTGCCCAGAGCTCGAACTTTCCACCATGAAGTTGACATTGGTAGAGAAGACAGTCTATCTGTTATGGCAGGAGAGCCGCACCAGCAGGATGCAAGGGAACTGACCCCATTATATCCACAGGCAGGAGCAGAAGATGAACCAATGCACACCTGCTACTTTGCCGTTGTATAGTTGCCCCTATACTGTCACCATGGATGGTGCCCCCACATGTCTTGATTTCACCTCAACTAAAGTAACCAAAACAGCCTCAACAGCTGAATCATGTGTCATGGGTGAGTAAAGTCCTATTGACATTTGAGACGTGCACTGCACTCTGTTCCTATAAATGAGACCTACAATTAAACCAAAAGCTTCTACCCATTGTTCTCCATAGATGTTTGCCTTTCTTAGTGCAAGATGCATTTAGTTTCTTTAAATACAATTAAACTCAATTTGGTTCACCAATCTCGACTGGGATGGAATCATTTCTTGCATCTGTTCTATATTGGGGTGAATACTTGGTCTTTACGTCTCCCCAGGAAAATTCTAATGGCATGGCAAGTCATTAGGTACCAGCGGCTCCTCCCTCCACCATCTAAATCATGACAGTAAAAATATCTCCAGCAGCCATTGAGAGGCTCAGTGGGGAAGGTGCCTGCTTGTGAACTTGGTGACCAGACTTTGTTTCCTAGAAACTCACGTGGCAGAAGAGTATAGGGACTTCCAAAAATCATCCTCTGAACCCTTTCCTTGTGCCATGACAGACATGCATGCTGTGTCTCCCTCCTTCCCCACCTCCTTCCTTTCCTCTCTCTCTTCCTCTTTCCATCTATCACTCAAATAAATAAATGGATAATAATAATAAAATATTTTTAAATGACTCCCAATGCAGCACTGAATTCTACAGATAACAAAACAACTCCCAATTGTGAGCCTCTACTCTGGCAAAACATCTTCTTGAACTCACTGTTGATCCACAACACAGCTAATATTTGCACTTGATGTTACACCTAGTAACTAGATGTCAGCCTTCTGGACTTTCGTTCTCCATTGGATTCCATATGCTCTTCCCCATGCCCTTTTCTGGTGTTCTGCTGATTTTTTAACTATTCTTTCACCTTCTCTGGTCTTGAACAGTCAACTAAATATGGATGCTCATCTGCTCTTGGCCATTTGTTCTCCTGCCAAGAGTTGACCCATTTCTCTGTGGTTCCTGTCTGTCTCTCCTCCTCCATTATCCACACGATTGCTGTCCTGCCTCTGCCAGCCTGTTGAGAACTAGGCCTCCTAGATTTCATTCTTTAGTCATCCAGTAGCTGGAATGTGTTCTGCATGTACATCTTAGCTTTTCCACATTCCTGATATTCTTCACCTACTTCCTTTGTCAATTCATATCCTGATCATCTGCCAAGTCTCCTTCTCTGTCCAGCTTGAATTTATTATCAAAGCATGCTCATTACAAATGCATTTATCTGAACATGATTCCTCTAATTTATCATCCCCCTGTAAAGCTGGAGAAACACTTGGCTTCCACATCTCTTGTCTCAACTTTTTTCAGGACTTCATAAATGGTCTACTTGATGTCTGTGTCCCTAAATATTTGTTCACCATACACACACTGATGACACATTTGTTGTCCTTGAGAAATAAGTCAGAATATGTCTCTCCCTTGATTAAAAGATCTCAACTCTCAGGCTTTGCTTTCTTGGCATAATTCAATCACATTAATATGATGTTTAAAGACCTTGTAGTCTTCCGGCGTCCTCTTGAGATTCATTAGTCTCCATACACAATAACATCAGGTATTCTCCCCCACCCCAGCAGCCTGTCGTACTGCTTGGTTGACTGTAATTTACTAATTCACTCAGAAATTAACTATAGTCACAAAGGTAGATACAGACACTACAATGCTATCTTTAATCTTCGCAATGCATTACAATCATTTATTTATGCTTGCATATTCTCTAAGAAAGAAAAAGTTGTATCCTTCACAAAATACATTTTATTTAAGAAGCCAAGAACAAAAATAAATAACTTAAATAAAGCACTTTATGGATTCAAGATACATGATATATGAAATCTGAGGATTGAAAGTGAAAGGCTGTTATGCATTTTTCGGTGTATGTATACATTCTTATGCACTTGTTTGGATTCATGTGCATTGAAAGAAAGAAGGAGACAGAACATTTTACTAGCTAAATTATCATAAGAATATTTTAAGAAATGTATTTTTACTTTATTTCATATATATGAAACAATTATCAGGAAAATTCATTTGAATAGGAAAATTTCCTTGCATGTTAATGGAAATGTAACATTTTCATAAAGAGCAAAGCAGCAAAAGCATGTTGCATGATAGCCTTCACATTTAATAATTTTCAGCTGCTAATAAATCTTGTATTTACCCTTGGGGAGGGGGGCATTCTGTCTGAGTGCACACAATTCTCCATAATCTCTACCAATTGATTTAATCATATAGGCAGCACCAACATGTACTTTAGATTTTCATTCTGAGCTCAGGTCTCAGTCTCAGGGCTCAAAACAGATGCAATCTTGGAAATGAAAGGGCAGTTCTTTATCCTCTGAGCTTCCTCAAAATATTGACTCAGTGTCCAAGGATGTTCGTGGCTGCGGAGGGATAGATCAGGCAATCTGAATGGAATTAGATTGGTGAGTGTGGCCATTTGTGCTCCCTGGGCAAAGTCTAATGACTAAGTCAATATGCTGAAGCCCTGGTTGCGTGCAGATATTTTATTAGAGGAAAAACATTGTTGTGCATTTTTCCTAATTGTTTTAGGAGCCTGAGTCCTGCTGGTCATTTGGCAAGTCGACTTGTCAATATGAAACAATGCATCCTTTAGGCATTAGCTTTGTTGTGCTGATCAGAAGGTAAAGCTAAGCATAAGAAGTGTGAGACATAACTACGCATGGAAAGAAAGGATGTGAGGATAGGCATCGCTCTGTGGCTTTGTTCGAAGGATAGAATGATGAACATCTGGTGTGATGTCACGTGATGGGCAAATCATTCAGCGCTCCATCCTAATGAGATCAATGGCAGTTAATCCTCAGGAGAAAATAAACAAGGACTGCCAATTACACGCTTAATTCAGGGTGAAGTACTCTTTTAATAAGTGGAGCTTTGAAAACTTCCACTGCTCTTTCCCAGCTTTCATTTCATTGGGTGGCTGGGTTGAGATTGCCATCAGCAGATTTGGGATCAGGGAGCAAAGGAGGGGAAGGCAAGAGGCAGGATCAGATCATCAAGGAAAGAGCAGTGTGTTTGGTATCCTCAGCTACGTGATTCTCAGTAAGTGTGCCTAAAGGCTCAGTTCTCAGCTGTGACCTTGACGGTAAAAGGTACTATATCACATACCATAGATTGACCTGTGAAGTTGACAGCAGGAAAAAAAGAGGTTTTCCAAAAAACTGCCTGAGGGCATCATAGCAGATCCTCCGGTTACTGGAAGCTGCAGAGTCTCTGAGATAATCGCAAGCGCTGAGTGAGAGGACCAGAAGTCGCTGCCTTTGGAAAAGGTCTAGAAGCACCAGGGGCTGGCCAAGGGGCTCCGTGTGTGCTGTACACGCAAAGTTCAGGTCAATCCGCCATCATTGCTGATAATTAAATAGTCTTTGCCCTGAGCAGCTGCGACAGTGTGGAGGGAAATGAGTCCACACGAGAAGTGCCTCTGCGTATTGACCAGGAATTGATCCGCTCCTTTGCTGTCTTCGCCTTGCAGACTTGCCGCCTCCGACACCGTTCCTGACACTACGGCTGGATGTAAATTGACAGCTACTCCACAGAACAAAGCCCAAGAAGTAAACTATGACATTTGTGCAGAAAGAATAAGCCACTTTGGGTATTTTGTTGCTTGATTTACTTCTTTGCAGAATTTGTCATTGTTTTCAAACTGATATTCTCCTTTTGTTGATAGTTTCTACAGGATTTATTTTAAATAAAAGCGATGTAAACATATTTACATACTTAACATTGGGTTCATCATGTATTTCTACTCGCTTTTATTTGATACAAATATTGGCAACTATAACACACTATTGAATAAAATGACTGCTCAAAATTATTATCTGAGCATGTATTTTGATTGTGTTTACTTAAATTGTACTTCTCATAAGTTGATGAAAATAGAAATAGCGATTTTCATTTAAAACATGAAAATGCACAGACTCTCTCTTGACAGTTATTCAATTAGCAATGAAGCATCATTGTCTATGGTTCTGTTAATTTGCATATTGAACCATGGGCACAGAACACCTCTTTAATACTTCAATCCCGGGTCACGTCATGGGAGACTTCTGTCTCCTTCCATCTGGAAAAAGAACCCATTTCACCTCCTTAAGACAATGGAACAGCTGAGAAAGCCAGTCTTTCATTTCTCAAAAGAAGTTGCCGTGTGATTTGTCTAGAGCTCACACTAAATACCTTCACTTCTCAAGATAAAGTGTGCCTTTGAGACAAATATGCTTAAACAAGCTAAATCACCTGTGTGTTGAGAAGCAAAAGGACCTTTCGTTTAGGGGGAAAGGGAAGAGAGAGAGAGACAGAGAGAGACAGAGAGAGAGAGACAGAGACAGAGAGAGAAAGACAGAGATTCTGTCTTAACATCAGCCTGACATATGCAGCCACCCAGGCAGAGTACTATACCAAGACTGGCATGAAACAGCTGTTTTCTGATAGTGGCCCCAGGTGATTTGTGCCAACTGGCCAAATTTTCTAAGTGGCCTGCAGGAGACTCTGGCTTAAGAATCTTAGATAGTTCAGAATTTCATTGGGAGACAAGGTTTTACTTTAATGCAAGAAGAGAAATGAAATGAAAGAAGAGAGAAAGTCGTTAGACAGTGATCAAAAGCTGTGACTGGCAGAAAGTCTTAAGAGGTTTGACTGTTTCAACTAGAGCAAATCTTTCTGGATTCTAAGCATGTATCATTTCTCATGCTTTGTATCTCTACCACCATTGCATGCATTCTCATTTGCAATTGGCAGGTGACGATTGATCATCCAGCTGGGTTGGGGCTCACACGTTCGTTCTATTTCTCTGAGGAGACCAGTTATTCTGGAGGAAAACGTGGTCATTTCATCATCCCTCAGATTCTTGCATATAACTGCATCTTGCATGACGGGCTCACGCAACTCACACAACTGTATTTCAGCTTCAGAGTGGAACTTTTAAAGAGTTTGTGCTTCCTGTGAAAATCCAATAGGAATGAGCTGTATTCAGAGGGTGAGGAAAGCAATCCACGGGAGACCTCTGTTTTATTGTGGTTCAGCTCATGGAGCAAATATGTTTAGCGGTTTCGGTCTACTTCCTGCAAAAAATGTCCACATTAAAAATGACCACCCAGGTTAGCGGGCTGGCACAATGCTAACATCCTAGAAAACAGAAGTCTTTATCCAGAGCCAATGTCCACTTCCAACTCTTACTAAATTTCTTTTCCCTTTGGGAAGAGATTTAAGTAGAATCCAAAGAAGTTATTCTATGGGTCTGAAAAATATAATGAATTGTACATTTTAAACCCATAGCTATTAAATCAAAATAATTTATTATCCTCATTTTTAACCTTAGGTGGAGACCATCAACCACAGGGTCAACTGAGAGAGAAGGATTCCCTAGTTGGCTACAAAATTTATTTAGATGTCACCGAGCTATGGCCTGGTAAGCTGCCGGTCTGAAAGGTGGAAGGATACAAATGAGCAGCCACTTGGGCTGTGTAAAATTCTTTCCTAAAACAGTATAGCATTGTCAGAACATTTTATGGTCCTTATTCCATGTCATACTCTACAGAATGGATTGTCGGCCGCATTCTGTTTTATTTTCCATTCGCTCAGCTCAGTTCAAGACGGATTCCTACGTAGACGTGAAATCAGCACACACTTGTAAGAAGCACATTCCGTCCCTGGGCAGGGAGTTCTCCACGCAGCATTCCACAAAGTTTGCTTGCAAAGACCCCACGTTTTGTAGACATGCAGTTTCCCCGAACCATTTCCACTAATAAAGTTGATGGTGGATTTCAGGAAGAAACATATACAATTATCATGAAAATGCCTGTGCTGGAAAGGCAGTAGATGAGAACAAGTTTTTTTAACATGTCCAGTACACACACACACACACACACACACACACACACACACTGCATATACATATACCTACCACATACATCTACACACACACACAAATACAAGCATACACACACTCATATATCCCCAACCCCACCCACAAAACATAAGCATATCACACATCACACATGTGACTACACACACATATACACATCACACACACCCAGTACATCCAAATATACCCAAACATACATATACACAATGATATCTCTCTCCCTCTCTCCCCTCCCCCCCCCCCTCTCTCTCACACACACACACACACACAAGGCCTCAGCACTGGCATTTAAACAGAACTTTCTGATTAAGGTAAGTTAAGTAATTGTTTTACTTATTTCAGGAAGATTTTAGGTAGGTACAGATGATGTCAGATTTGCTTGTGCATGTCTTTCTCATTACATTAAAATCTGTTTCTATTGCAAAGAGCCAACCCTTAACACCCTTCTACAACAAAACATCAAAATATAATATGCTTACTATTAGTTCAGATTTTCTCTATTCTTGAATGATTATTTTTCAAATATATTTTCAGAGAGGCAGAAGTGAGATTATTTTCTATGTTGTAATAGGAAGCAAAAAGTTCTAATTTTCATACTGAGTTAATTGTAGATTTGTTAAGATAAAAGTTTGGTGTCTAAAAGAGTGATAACTATATGCAAAGGATATGATAATTTTGGTAAAAATCAATAATGAAAACAATGTTTAGTCAATTTTCAGTTCTGTAACAATGCATTTTTTTCATTTGGATAAGAAGATATTTTCTTTGCTTAAAAATGATTCAGTAGAGAAAAACGGAGAAGATTCAGTAGAAGAAAAACAAATAAAAGCAAGACCACTGACTGACTGTCAGAAGGTCTCCTTCTAATATCAGCAAGTACTGTGTTTCTTGCAATTGGCTGAGAACCTTTTGCATCTGATAGACCTACTTGACTTCATGTCTTCAGTCAATCAGCTGAAATAAAACTTTTTTTCATAACAGCAATGCGGCTGGGAGATGTGCTGCAGAGATGCAGAGTACCAGAGAGCTAAGGAGTGACCACAGTATTCTTAATGACAGAACCGGGGCGACGGTCCCGCAGGCATTGCTTCTTGTGGCTCTGCGCATCTACAGGAAATCAATAATTGTTTTTGTCTCATCGAATGAGCTCTCTTCATCTTGTGGTGGCACACTCCTGCTTGCTGCAGATTCTACTTGTCAACTAAACCACTTGATAGCTTAGGTTTGTTTTAATCATCTTGTCAATATCTTAATTGCTGCTGTACTTGACTCTCAAACCATCCAGAGAGCAATGGCAGACAGCACAGTATGTATTTTCATTAATCAATTATAGCAACATAGGAAAACAATTACATCACATTATAATGCAAATACCTCTGTAATTCAGTGATTACCAAGAACAGAAACTGTGTGTATTTTTAGTGAGAAATGTTACGATTATACCAGTTTTCCTAGCGACAATTGAAAGGAAACGCAGCTTCCAGTGTGGGATATTTTCAGTACCATTAACATCACAATTCTCTACTAATTTTGGTTTTTGTTTCTCTTTCAGTTGAATAGAACAACTTCTGTCTCATTATGGTCTGTTTCAATTAAACTGAACTCCTGTGGATGGGCAAATATTTGCATTGTTATAAGATTGGACTAATAACACTTGCAGCAGCAGCAATTAAATCTCCATTATTGACATTTAATATGTCCGATGTTAATCAAGTCTATGAGAAGTGCAACTGGAAGTTTCTCTGAAATAGTTTCTTTGTTTTTGCTGAAAGTCTTTTTTTCTTTAGCATATAATATTATTCTCATATTGGGTAACATTAAAATACTAAAATGTTTTTATGCTTAACTTTAAGAATACCAAAATGGGGCTGGAGAGGTGGCTCAGGGGTTAAGCCTCTGCCTTTCAGGCAGAAGGTCCTGAGTTCGGATCCTAGACCCCACATATAGAAGCAGGAGCGGCCTGCTTTTCTGGTCCTGGTAGGGCGGAGCCTGTGAATCCCGGGGCAGAGTAAACAAAGAGGAGGTGCAGGAGGTCCATGGTGGTTCCCGAATTCGCCCATGGTTCTACACACGCGCACACAGGTACACATACACACAATTGAATTTAAAAAAAAAGAATACCAAAATGAAGAAATGTTAATTTCCATAAATGTTATCAAAGTCTGGTAATCTGTCTTTTGTCAGTGAAAATTATACCTTTGTAAATTATTACTGGGACATTCTTATTGATAAAGTTAAGATAAGCAATGTGAAAGAAAGCAACTATTCAATGAACTTGCATGTGCGCACTGTGAACATGCATGTGTTCACAACCTGAAGTAACTGCTGTGTACCGTGCTTCCTGTCTGCACTGCAGTTCACCTAGGCAACAACACAATTGTCTTTCTTGAGGATGGTTTACCAGGAAAATCACATAAATTCAAATCTTAGGGTTGGGCCTGAGGCTATGTTTCTAACAGGTTGAATGATGTACCTTATTCTGCTGCCCAGGAAATTTGTGATGCAAAAAACTCATTAATATTTTTGATAATTCCCGAGTGCAGAGCAATAATCAAAAGAGCATACAATTTGTAGAAAGGACAACAAGATAAGAAGGCTTTAGTGATTTCTGTTGGGTCTCTTTGAAAGTTGGTCCATTCTTTTGTGGTTGTTTAATTTGCTAATGAGATTTTGTGGGTCTACACTAGGATTAATATTTGCTGATATGCTTAAGTGAAGGAGACTGATATTAATGTGTGAAAATTAGGAAGAGAAAGTATCTTCTCTGTGTCTTAATATAATAAGTGTCCCTTTTAAACAGCAAACAAATGAGAATGATTAATCTATATCTTCTATTGTACTATCTTATTATCTTCATGTTCTTATAACTCAATATATGTACTAGTGATACAGATGTTCTTAAATGAAACTCATTAATATCATCCAATAACTGAGGATTTTTCATGTACCAAATATTACTCTACAGAAAATAAAAACTAAAACACAAAACTTTATTTTTCTCAGGTGCAATTAACAGATAATTTGTATGACTACTAGAAATGCACATGCATCAAAACAAAAAAATGCATCATATATATATCAGATCATAGACTCTTTACCACTACATCTTGACATTTTCTGCACATCCAAAATCAAATGTAGTTTCCAGAATCTTTCCACTCAAACATGTCACAGTACATGAGCTGTTTGTACATCAAATACAAAACAAAAAGAATAAAAACAAAACAATGTGCTAGAGGAAAAATATATAAGCTGAATGGCTCCACATGTGTCAGAGAGGAAATGTTCCAAAAAGTGAAATTGAGATGAATTAATCAATAATGTTAGTTTGTGTTTATAAAAAATGTGGTATTTTGTAAAGCATGACTATTAGATTTTTCACTTGTGTCTGAAATCTTCATTAGATATTATTTTCCTTAAACTAAAGAAGGTCTTTTGAAATCATTACAGAGAAGCATATTTTCATTGATTTCAATACTGATGTAAGAACAATCTCTTACTGTATGTTTTATCAGAAATGATAAATGCATTCAAGGATGTTTCCCCTCTAATATTAAAGCAAATAGTTAATCACTTTTAAGAGCTAATTACTATAAAAATTTTTGCCTCTTGTTTTTTATGTTGTTTTATACTGTGGAAGTTGGCTAGGTGTCAATTTGACAATTGAAGACACTAGACTTGGATACCTCTGTAAAGAATTAGTAGTTGAGTTAAGTTTAAGCCCTGGTCCAGCCTCCAGAAGATTGCCTATGGATGACTAGGACTCAGCCCATGGTCGCTGGAGGTGTACTCTGGGCAGGTGAGTAAGATGGTGGAAGCTGGTTTAATAAAGTCTGGCGTTTTTCACTACAGACTGGCATCGCTAAGATGTTCAGCTCCTGAACTGAATGGCTAAAACCAGTGAATTACACGTACATGAGCCCACAGTCATGCTTTGCCAGCTGGTTCAGTGATTGGCCATTCTTTGGCCCAAACCTGCTGTACAATCAGTGAAGTTTGTCCCTCTCTCAGTAACACTGGGATTGTACAGATACGGTGTAGCCAGTTTCCTCAGCCCTGGTTTTGATGTGGGTTCTCCTGGCAAATTGAACTAAAAACCATAAGTGGGCAATCATAAGCCAGAATAAAATCCCTTGTTCCCATTAGCCATTTTTTATGAATTTATTGGCAACAGCACAACATGTGATAATGACTCTTTGATTTGCCATTTTCTGTCTGAAATATTATTGTCAGCATAAATGTAATTAGTATTTTATATTTATAGATATATATATTTATACTGCTTTGCAATTTGTTTTCAAAATAAGCTGAACTCTTCTCAATCTCTAAATGTCTAGCTTCCCTTAACTTACATGTTTTGTAGTATAATACCAGCCTAAGGTGCTTGAATAGTATCAGAAAGAGGTAGAAAATTGTGCTTCCCACCAACGGGGTGTGAGTCAGGTTGCCACATTTCTGTGTTCCACACTGCCTGCTTTCTTCTTTTCCCCAATACATGTTGATCAGTTCCATGTAGTTTGTTACGAAAATACAAAAAGAATTACTCGAATTGCCTCCACTTTCCACATCTTTTAAAAGTATTTTTGAAATAACGTTTTAATGATCCTAAGTTATAATTATTTAAATAGGTATCTTGCCACTTCACGCTTCCATTTCTTTTCCACATTTCTTTCCAGTTTTATTGTTCTAGAAGAAACCACTTTGGAACACAGCATGCTAAAACAAAGGATAAAACAAAGGCTGGAATTAAAGAATATAAAGTGATAAGAGATAGTCTAGTCTGTGGTGGGTTCATTTTAACCTAAAAACAAAATGTAACAACAATTCTTTGCGGTTTTTTTTGTCAGTTCCCAGTTTCCACCTTTAACCCTGACATCAATACTCAAGAGTTTTCTACTTTTTTGACCTTAATATTTTTATCAAAATCCACAGGGTGTCTGCCCTTCATGGCACACTACTTGTGAAGTCCTTGAGTTTTTTCTAGCCGTAGCCCGTCATGGATTCCATGCCTGGAGTCCATGAGTTCTCCAGGGCGCCCTAGCCCTTCATGGCACTCCTGAGTTCAGTTCTTTCTTTCTTCTGATGAACTGTATCTTAATTCTCTTAAAAAATACACAAAGCTCAGTGGCTTTGTGATACCATGGGCTGATCATCCATAATTTCCAAGTTGCCAAATAACTGATTCTCAATTTTCATGTTATACTTGTTTCTGTATCCTATTTATCCTATTTTGTCTGGCTTAAAATGTGAAACGCAAAGGTAAAACACATCTCTTTCTTTTGTCAGTCACATATCTCCTTACACACATTCCTGTTTACAATGTCTAACAGGAATATATCATCAACCCTGCAGCTCAATGGATTCTTGAAGTAAACAAGAAAGAAGAGGAAAATTAAAGGGAAAAGGAGAGGGAGAAAAGTGCATCTCTTGTGTATTTGAAGGAAAAATCATCAAAGTTTAAGTAAAATAAATGCAATTGACATTCATGGAAGCTTGCTATAGTTGATAATAATTTTGGGTTTACGTGCAAACTCTTACTGAAAATAGAAAAAATGAGGATTGCATTCTTGTGCTGGACAACATTTCTCTCAGACAGTAAAAACAGCAAAAATGCTTCTCATGTTTTCATGATGAGACATTGATAACATAGTTCCCATGCAATTCTTGTGAAAACATACCTATGCGCCGTGAGATCTTGCTTGTCATAGCCCTATCATGCTATTTCAAGAAGCTCCACACATCCATGAGACACTGATGAGGATTAATACTGAGGGGGAAGAAAAGGAGTACGTTTTTCTCGTTGGGAGACATACTGATCTGCAATACTCGCTGGAGCATGAAGCACATCAGGCATATGTCCTCAAAGACAAACTAGATGAAACACAGTGGGCCGCACAAGTGGAAAGATTTTAAAATAGGAGGGAGTCTGGCAGAGGAGATGAAGCGTTGTAAGGAGAAAAGGAGGGGAGATGGGAATGGGAACCAAGGGGTGAAAATGTCACACGTCCCTTATATTAATGGATGCAACATTAGAAAAATAAAAGAAAATGAAAAAAATGCTCCTTTTCTATTCAGGTAACATTTTTTTTCTGTTTGCAAGAAGTTAGAGGAAGTATGTGGAAAACCAGTAGTAAAACATCAAAATCTTCATGACTAAACAACTGATTAGCCATCAGAAAGAGCAGCACTTTGCAGAATTCTTTTATTCCAGCCTCTCTGCGAGTCTGGGAATCATAGTGACTGCTGCAATTGATCCCAGAGCTGGGCTTTCATCATGAGCAAGTGCTTCGTCTCAGTCTGGTTTTCTCTTATGGCTTGCCCTTCCTCGAGCTAATGAAAAGTGAATTAATGCACCCGGTCTTCAAACTCCATTGGCATCACTCATTCTCATATCATTCTTACTATTGTGTGATCCAGAGGGTTCAAACTGCCCTAGGCTGATTTTGTTAATTGTTAGAATTTTTCTGCAATGGATCAACTTTAAGCAGAGTTTAATTTCCCTTTTTTAATTTTTTCCGAGTTTTACAAGCATATTGAGAAATTATCCCTGTCTTCCTTCTTCCCTCTCCTTTCCTTCTCTTCCTCCCATTACCTCTTATTTTCCTGTCTGTCTGCATCTATGGGTCTCAAGGTTCCCTCTGGATTGTCTGCTCTAGTGGGGGTTCAGGCCTCTGTGGCAGACCAAGTGGCCCTTCCTTTGTAGACCAGCTGAGAGGGACACATCCTGTCATTTGTCTAGCCATAGCATTTCCATTGCGTGTAATCATTTCTCCTGAGATCCTCACTAGTCTATGGGTGCATGTTGATATGTCAGCCATTATGCTGGTCTGGGATCATGTGTGTATGTGTGTTCGTATGTGTTGTCTATGTGTATGTCCATGCATGTGTTTTTAAAGGATATAGTTTGTAATATGTGTTTGTCTGTGAAGTTGTGTGTGTGTGTGCTTGTGTGCTTGTGTGTCTCTGTGTATGTGTGCCTGAATCTGTGTGTGTGTCTGTGTGTATATGTGTGCCTGTGCCTGTGTGTGTGTCTCTGTGTGCATATAAGTGATTGTGCCTGTGTGTGTGTGCGTGTGTTCATTATGTATTTTCAGATGAATCTGCTTGCTAAAGAAAGATGATGGAAAGCAGTAATAACAAATGAAGAACCTGGTGCCCATTCAGACCAACTGAACTCCTGCAGGTTCCTATTACAGTGCAAGTAATTTAATGATCAATGGGTATAAAATAAAGACAGCCTATGTTTTTCACATGTGCTTTGCTTTGGAAAGAACACTTAGGAACATGCATACCACACAAAACACTTTCATTATGCTTAACAACTTCTGGCTTTCTAAGCCTTCAAACAGTGGTCTGAATGCTTTAAAGATGGCAAACAGCCTATTAGTAGTATCTGTGGGCGTTTCTATTGATACGTTTTGCATTAGCGATACAGTTTTACTTCACTCCAATTCCTTCTCCTGACATCTGTGAAGTCAAGCTTTCCTCTCTCAGAGGTAAAAGTTTGTGGTTTTCCTTGTGGTGTTATTCTTTCTGTTGCCTTTGTTATGGAATTTTCCATTTCATGTTCCCATTTGGTTCAAGTTAAGAAAGATTTTTGTATGGAGATCTAACTTAGATCAGCAGTAAAAGTGGATGAACCAACACCAGACCCAAATAACTCACTAAAAAAGGTATTCTGAAAAGCAAACATTCCATTTATTAATTAATAAGATGTGGTATATGAATGCAAAATTTATTGATTGCAATATCAAGTTCTTAATTGAAGCTATGCATAAATAAATCTAAAGCATCTTTAGATTACCAGTCATGCACATACAATGTGAGTGATGGATCATTCACAAAGATCACATAATCTTCAAAAATGATAGCAGCTACAGGATGGTCATGTGTTTTTATTTAAAAAAACTATTTAATGTATGTGTGTGTATAAATGTGTGTGTGTGTGTATGTGTAAAAGAGAGAGAGAGAGAGAGGGAGACAGAGAGAGAGCAATGTGTGACCCAGTGGGGGCCCAAGGGTAACTTTTGGACTCATCCTGGATTTCTTCTATCTCCTTTTTGCTTTGCTCTGGGATTTCCCAGGCTCCACCCACCAGGGAGAGAAGTGCAGGCCACTGCCTTTTCTACCTGGTGTTTTTATGTGGTACCTGGGATCTGAACTCAGATACTTCTCCTTGTGCGGCTGAGTCTTAACCACTGAGTAATCTCTCCAGTACATGATGGTCACATGTTTTGAAGTCAGGAAAAACTCTGGAAGGACAGGTCATCTGAGTGATGGTGGCTGCAGTCTGAGTCCAGGTGTTGGTTATTCAGTGACTCAGGAGGAAGTCAGGTGTTCTCCTTCTGTTCTTGAGAAGAAGGAAGGCAGCAGCCCCTGTCAGCATCATTAGCCTGACGTCCAGGCTGTGGTCCTTCCGCTCATCGCTGAAGGCGAATGACGCTGGGTACCAGGAACAGGGCCAAGGCAGCACTGTCACTCAGAATTCTAGGAGGGCGTGCAGACGCGTGGCTGAGTGGCCTTGAGCAAGCAGGGACTGCACCACTGCGACAGGGTCAGGCCAAAGAAATCACAGTTTCCCGACATCCTCAATGCGGCAAGCAGTCGTTTGTTTGACTGCATTTTTTTAGGATTTTAAGGGTGATGTTTGTGGAGAGTATGAAATAGTAAATCTTGCGGCTGCTCTCTGCCCATGCTAAACTCTCTGTCCTTCAACCAGATCATGGTCGCTTGCTCAGCTCCCTAGCCAAAGGCTTGCCTCAGTACTGAATTTTGTTCCTGTTTGTCAGCAAATTAAGAGAGCCATGACACTAAATGGCCTATGGCTCCCAAGGAGACACAGTCTGCTGGGACAGGAAAGGCATTGCAGAAGCAGGAGGCTGGTGCACAGGGTGCGAACCGCTGGGAGGCAGAGAGCAAGAGAGGAAGTGGGGCCAGGTTATCAAACCTCAAGGCCCACCCCCAGTGACATACTTTCTCTAACAAGGTTGGACTTCCTTAAGATTCCGGAACCTTCCCATACAGGGCCACCAAGTGGAGACCAAATATTCAGTCACATGAGCGTCTGAGGAGCAATTCATATTCATACCATGACAATGAGTAAACGTTCACAAAGCCAGTAATAGTGGCAGGAGTACCAAGAAGACGACCAGCAGATTTCTGACTGGACTCAAGACCCGCTTGTCAGAAGGGTACCGGTCCCTGTTACTGCAAACCAGAAAAAGAACCTTAAAAAAAAAGGAAGGAAATAGATCAATAGGGAAGACTGCCAATAAACTTATAGGTAGAAGAAAGTACATCAAATTGCTGTATATATAGCTGTTATTATATCCATAAAATAGGAGCTCACAATGGAAGCCTTTAGACCTAAAGCTGGATGAGTGAAGGGAAATGCACACATCAGTGGGGAGGCCTGAAGAGAGGTAACTTGATATACCTCCTTGGCCTGAGCCCCCACAGGTGTAAACAAGCCAGAGTGAACCTGATATTCATAGAAGCACACAGGTGTCAGGGTATGAGAGGAAATTGATGAAGTAATCTCGAATCATCCCACCAAAAAAATGTACTGAACAAGATGGATTCAGCACAGAATCCTACCAGTCATTTAACGAACGAGTAACACAGAGAGAATAGAACTGAATGTCATTACCACTTAAATACATTGTAAATAAAAGTCATGTCAGGTTCCAATAGAGGGAAACGATAGGAGGGAAGGGGGAGGGAGGGAAGCTGAGATGAACACTCATTATGCTCATAAAAGTAGAAGAAAATTAATAATAAAAAAATTCACAAAGCCAAACTGCATGTTCAGTGAAGCCGCTATGCTGGTTAGTCACACAGAGCCAGAAGACTACTAATACGGAAATGAAGAATGGATCTGTTTGTGGAATCTGCCAAGTGCAATACATGTGTGTTTCCTTAAGTGATGATAAGTTATAGAGGAGTTTAGTGTTTGAGATTTGATATTTCCATAGATGGCAACGACAGTAGTGCATTAGTTCCTTGGTGGTTTATTTTCAGTCTTCCTTAATTAAATATTTGGCACAAGTAACTTTCTGCACATTAAATTAACTCTTCAGAAAAGATGAAAGTATTTTTTCCTATATTTTAAGTTTGTTGAAGAGAGAAATCAGTGGCCAGAGAGAAATGAATCTTACAACAGGTCAAAAATACTTCTTGGGACTCTGTGTGAGAGCTAATCATGTATGTATGGAGACACAGTCATAGTCCACAGAATCAGAAACAGGAATTTCACAAGTCAAGGAATGAGATGATCTTAGGAATTCTGATTATGTTTTTCTTCATAAAAACAATACCAAGTGAATGATCAAAATTTTTCTGAGAACTTATCTGAGCATGTAGATCTTCCCAAGGCAAGGGGTAGATGGATAAGAATTAATGAAAGGAATACTCCCAAATCAGTGAACTCAGTTCAGAATAGTCTCCTACTCTTATTCCATTACCTTTGAATCTACTCTTATAATAAGACTGTATTTTAACAGCATTTTTATCTCTGGCCAAGGGGTGATATCCAATACCCATCAGGATGGAGCCCAGGGCAGTGTAGAAGCAGCAAAACTGAAAAAAAAATCAACAAACCATAATTTGGAAAATCAAAGACTCTACATCAACCACCTGGAACCGGGCCAGCCTAATCTCTCCCCATCCTAAAGCTCAGGGAAATTTGCAAAAGAAGGGGCGGTAAGATTGTAAGAGCCTAAAGATGGGGAGCAGCAATGATATGCAAGATACTCCACACAAGTTAGGGCTGAAGTAATCATAATAGGACTTTGCATGACCTGCGCAATGACCAACATATCATTGACCCTCAAAGTCTAGCATGGATCACAGGCACTAGGATTCTTAGAGGCAAGGGATTAACAGACATAATAGTGTTTCCATACTAAAGGGGAGCACAAGAAAGAGGTCTAGGCAATGCCACTGAGTCCTTACACCTCATCAGAGAGGAGGACCCAGAGGGAAGTTTGACATGCACACTAAAGGATGCCTCAGGAATGGTGGGGAAGGAGCACTGGGATAAAGAGAAGTAGAAGGAAAGGAAAGGGAAAAGGGTGGAGGGAGCAAGGGGATCCTGGGAGGGCTGGCGGGAGGGAGGGGAATAGGGTACTTATCAACTTTGTATGAGTGGAAGAAATAAATAAAAAAAATTTAAAAAGGACATGTGGCTGTAAATCATTCATATACCTGTGAAAGCTGTCAGACGAGCATCTTCTTGCTTTTTCCTTTCAGTCCATTTTCCTCTGCCTCACCCCACTTTACCTCCATCTGTGCTATTATTTCAGTGTATATAAAAGGTTTGCCGCAAGCAATATCAGAAGGTATTTCTTAACTAATATGTTACCCAAAGAAATAACAGTTGTGACATTTTCTTGCCTCTCCATTCTTGGGCATCTGTACTGCCAAGTTTGATTTTTGTTTTTTTTCTCATTCCATTCCAAATGATACCACATCTTGCTTTCTAGGAAAAGGAATATTTCATTTTACATTGGTCATCTGAGCCAATAACAGTGGGAAAGTACAACTATAGATAAGTCAAATAATCAATTGATTTTTCAATCATAGTGATTTTCTTGGCTAGAGAAATCTTATATTTTCAATTGTTTCAATAGAAGCAGCTTAAAACCAATGTATCCCAATACAAGTAATAGGACTATGATGACATGCTTCTTTAAATGCTTTTTTATATTCGTTTCCTTATTAATTACCTTGAACATTCTTAAAACCTATACTTTAGAAAGAATAGTCACAAAAATGCTTGTTTCAGATGTTCTCCTAGTCCTGTCATTAAATGTGTGCAGAGGAGAACAGTTCATGTAAGGGGCTGGAGGGATGCTCAGGGTTAAGCGTTTGCATCACAAGCAAAGTTGACCAGAGTTCAGGTCCCTGATCTCATGTGAAAACACTAGGCAGAAATGTCCACTGTTTATACTTCTTGCTCTGGAAGGCCAAGTTTGGGAAATTCCCTAGAAAAGCAATGAGGAGGTAGAACAATTCAGGATGATTCTTGAAGTCACCCTTTGCACTTCACAGGCATGCACAGTGCCTTCTATATCCACACACAGTTATACACATGTACACACAGGTACAAATCCTCATCTACACACACACACTAAAAAAAAAAGACAGCCCATGTCTGAATCAGGAAAAGTGCTAACTGTGACTTTAATTAAGAACCGTCTTGTGTCCCATTTGCTGATGCATCTCAGGAGAAAGACATTTTCTCACCTGGAGACCTGACCTGCTGGAAGTCTTTGTCTCGAGACAGAGAATCCACACACGGTGCGGGTACCTACTCCAAACGCCGAGCGCCACGGAGCCTCTCGTTTCTTGTCTTTTTTGCACTCCAGACATATACCTGAAAGAATATTGGAGTCTTGTCCATTAATCATATTTAATTTTCTTCTATGTCATTTGGAACTGTGTGAAGCTTTCAGAGTGCTCAAAATTGCAACACATGAATGGAATTATGAACTCAGGAGAGGGAACATTTGGAGCAATTTTGTCTTTTAGAAAGCATGAAAAAATGTCTTAAGGAGCCCATGCAATATAGTAATTGTTCAATAAGGTTTGGATTATAATTACAATTATCATTGCTATTATTCTTATATAGGTGTTGGAAATGTAAAATTATAATTTGTATAATTATGAATGTTCTAAAAATTATTGTGATTTTAATATCATGCTTACAAGCCTGTCAGTCAAAGTATACTTTGTATGTTCAATACCAATCTTCCCTGATTAATATTTAAGACCATTTATTATGTTCTCATATAGACATTAAGAAGAAAATTACACACAAATCATATAGTACTATACTTTTAAAAGACTAATCACTTTACTTTTACCATTAGTTTCAAAAATCAAGTATTTACAACTCCTATAAATTCAAAGTATATAGTACCATTTGATATTTTATTAAAAACTGTTTTAGTTTCAATATTCAATGTTTTCTTAAACAGAGTTATAGAAATAGGCATTTTTACTTAAATAATGACCCATACATTAGGGGTAATATCATTCATACACTATTGCCCATAAGACCATGAGAGTATGTACCCTATAGGGTCTTCGGGGATGTTCAAGGCTTCGGCATGGCTTGGATGTCTTCCTCCTATCCTTAGGCTGCAGTGACTCTTAGTAACAAGTAGTGGGAGGAAAATACTACCAAGCACATTTGCTTCCCTTCTTTTGTTTTGGTAAGATACTGCTTTTCCATTCATTTTTATAGTGCTGATACATATAAAATCTTGTCACATAGGAATTCATATTTCATTTTTATAGTCAGTTTTTGATTGGAGGTATTTTGACCAATATCAAATGTGTCACATTTGAATTTTTCTAGACTTTTCTGGTTCTGTGGACATTCAAAATAGACTTTTGTGCATACTTTTTTTCTCATGAAATTTAGCAACAATGCTTACCTGATAAATTACTAGCTATTTTTAAGAGGTAAATGATAAGAAAATCTAGAAGAATGTATCCTTAGAAGGATATTTTATTATTAATCTAAAAATACAAATACACACACACACACACACACACACACACACACACACACACACACTCACAGCCAATGAAATCCACATGCTATTGAAAGAAAGGCCGAATGACAGGAAAGAAAGATTGAATAACAGAGGAGAATATGGTTCTATCCTGTGTCTCTCACATTTCGATGACACACAACACAGAGAATTTGGCTCCTTCATGGTAATACTAAATGCCACATCCTTTCTTATTTCATATTCAGCAATCCAGGGTTGGATTCACACAGAAGTATGGATTTATTCATGAATTTATCCATTCCCTCATTCTATGTGACTTTATTGAATATCTGTGCAATCAGTTCAAAATATGTTTATTTTCCTGTAACCTTGAGCAGAACACCATGCCAGGCCCCAGAGAAACATGAATTGAAAACACAAGACCACAAAGGATTGGGGTCTGATCTTTTCCACATTTTCTTTTACTCCCAAAGCCTTCCTACGTTGCTGAATTGTTCTGATGTGACTTGATGGTCTTTGTCATTTCAATACAAGATCCTCTCATATGAAAAATAAATATGTCCCGGAGTGTCTGACTCACCACCCAGAGGCTGGATAATCAGCAAGGAAAAATCACATCAGGGTGTGCAGCTTGGGAGTCGTGTAGCAAAGAGTGTGGAAATATAAATGCATTATGCAAAAGAAAATAGATGACAGGAACGCACACCCTAGCTTTGGGACTCTGGCCTGTTTTGCATCTCGCTTAGGTCAAGGCTGAGTGGACGCTGGTGTCAGAGCTGTGGGTTTTCTTAGGCGCATTTGTCCAGCAATCTTGCAGCAAGCAATGTCCCTTTTAAAGATGGCCATATACTTTTCTCTTGAAGATCAATTCCATTTAGCCGAGTGGTCTTTGTGGTCTCCGGGTGCCCATGAAACAAGAGCTTTGGTTTTTCTCGAGAACCAGGTCACCTTCAAGGCCCATCATGATTATTTCTCCACAGCGCAGCTTAGACGTCTGCAGAAGGGCCGTAGCTACTGGGAACGATCACAAGGGGCGTCTCAGCGCCCTCTTTGACCATTGTGCCATCAAATATAAAACACAAAGCTTTGCACCGATCTAATGTAGAAAACCCCCAACTCTATCAGAAAAGAAGAAAGGCCTTCAATTATGGTTCCTTATGCATAGTTTTTGGTAGCTTTTTGTCTTTTGAAATATATGTAATTTATGATTGTTTTATTCATTTGAAATAAATTCACAGCACTGTTTTCTAAGGAACACATAGGATACACATGTGTGTACAGGGGCATGCACATATATGTGTTTGTATATGTATCCATCTACTATTTATGATATGAATGTACCAAACACTTTCTCAATGTATTTGTTGAGTATTCCTCCAAAAATTCTCCTGAGATCCTGTTTTTTATTCACACATTCAACCCGCAATCACTCATGCACACACAACTTTAAGAATGTCTTCTGCATTTTTATGTGAATGTGAGATATCTCATAATATTATGGGCCAATGACTAAAGATCCCTGACGGAGAGATTCTGGAAAGATCAAACTCTTGATACAATCCACTCCTGAAAACGACCTAATCCTAAACTATTTGTGAGAATATTTCTCCTATTTTGAGTGAATTAGGCTTTACCATAGCTGAGATGTCTATTTACATGATTCACTGGAAAACTCTAGGGTTCTTAAAGTTGTCTGGTGTGAGTAGGCTTATGGATTTCCAAATAACCACTTGCAGCTGAAAAGGAACTTCTAGTTCTGCAGAAACTGTGATAAGAAGATCTAGAAATCCAACAGAAATTGAAGGACAGACAGAGCAAGGAAAAAAAATGTTTTTCACTTCTTTGCTCAAAGAAGTAAGATCAACTTGAATAAAGCCCTGAAGATAAGGCAGGGTGTGGAATTCTTACACTTCTTGCTCTGAAAAGCATGAATTGATTTCTGAAAGGCTCCAACTTGTCACTCAGAATACTGCCTAGGCACATAGACAAATATGGATTCATTTCAAAATACATGAAAAACAAAACATATTTTTAAGCAATTACAAGAGACTGGTAAATTAATAATTATGTTGATTCGATTGAATAACACTATAGCACAACTCTGCCGCTTTAGAAAGTGAGAAATGTGAAATAGGAATCCACATCCTATGCATACAGTATGACTACTGATTTTATCACCTTCTTTGTAATTAGCTCATCCACAAGCATTGAAACCATCTGGTCTCTCTAACTCAGCAAATAAGGCACTAGACCCTTTAACTTGATGGATAAAGAGAATGAATTAGTAAGTTATTTAATAAGTGATTATCATTTTGTCTTGTCAAAAATTTTAATAGACAATATAAAAATTGATGGCAATTCATCTTCTTAAATGCTGACTAGATTAAGGATGATTCTGTTCTCATTAATCTCAAGGAAAGAGGGTACGCGGACATCATGAGCTACCATGTTCTAAAAAATCAAAAGGAATTTTAAAGGATCTACCTCAGTTGACAATAATATGTACCTTAGGTCCAATACATGATGACGAATCTTGGCAAACAATGAGTACATAAGTGAACCATTAATCAAATTCTATTCATTGCTAAGCTAATATATCTCCTTTAAAGTGCACCAGATAATCTAAAAAGAATCTGGAGTTGTAGAGTGCTACCAAAGGAAAGTGATGTATTATATGCCTCCTGTTGAAAAAGGAAATCTTATTTGTTGATAAAAAACATAGAAGGATGAGCTTTGCGCAGTGGCAGTATCGTAGCCAATGAGGTTTATCCGAGGCGCGATTATTGCTAATTGAAAAAACATAGAAGGATGAGAGAATTTAATATCATGAGTTTTCCATGGAAAACAAGTACAGAAATGGTAGTTTAACCTATCGGTGCTCTCCAGACACCTTAAAAAATAAGGCCATAGTCTGAGATCTTAAGAGTTCTGTTTAATGGAAGTGTTTCATGCATAGACTTTCTGTCTCTCTGTCTCTGTCTCTGTCTCTGTCTCTGTCTCTCTCTCTCTCTCTCTCTCGCTTTCTTTCTGTCTCTCTCTGGCCCATGCTAGATATCAAGAACGATGAATCTCTGACATCTCAGACTGCTGTCAAGCATGAACTGGAAGCAGGAGAGTCTCTCATTTCCCCATCTTTCCTTCTAACAAATCGGAGACCTCATGCCCAAATCTTTATACTGAATTCTAGCCCTCTGATTATCCCCTGGGCATAAATAAAATTAAGCAGGACTGGGCTGTGGATTTTCACCTTTCTCCCGCTTAGAAAATGGTGGACTTGGCCCTTGTTTCTGCCCTGTTTTTCTATGTCTACCTCTGTGTTTCTTTCCCTTTCTTTCTTTTTTTTTTTTTTTCTCAGCCTCAGGATAACATGACAAAGCAGCACATTTGGTTGGACATGGTAAACTTAATCAAATTTTAGGAAGGGACAGTGACAGATAGAGAGTTCTTCAATTCCCTGAATGCAGTAGAGTCCCAGCATTCCTACCCTGTTATTTGAAATCTGAAGTTTCACTGATTTTAGCTGATTACATGCACAGAGCTCAACCCTGTCTTATGATCTCAGAAGCTCACTTACATACAGCTTGACTATTTCTGCATTTTTCATGGACTAAATCCCTAAACCTTTTTTATTATCTGATACATGAATTTTTATCAGCTTAAGCAGAAAACCGATACATGAGCAATGATTTCTTCTACACATCAACATTTTTTACAGACTTTATATCAGTTTTAAATAATATACTACTATTGTATAGTAGTTCATTTGGTATATATTTAAATATCCATTTAAACTAAATATAACACAAAATGCTAATCTTTGGATACTAATTAACTCCATTGCTGGCTTTGCTGGTTTAGAGACAGTAAACAGAATCACACCAGTAGCAGAACTGTATCAGGATCATATGGCTCAGACCCTGTCTCAGAACTAAGGTCAGCATAACCCATTCCTCAGTGCAAAGTCTGAGTGTATCAAGCCATGTCTAGTGAAAACAGGCGAACCCCCCACACCGGCTGTTTGCTGAGGTATGCACATATTTTGCATGGAAAACTTTTAAAAGGTTTGCTTCCTTTTGATTTGGTGTTCAAATTGTGTTGGCATATTTGCATGAAAATTTTAATCCCCACCATTTTGTATATGAGAAGGACAAGCTTTTTTTTTTTTTAAAGGGAGAGAGGGAGGTTTATTCAGTTTACGGTTTCAGCGGGAAGGTACAGTCTCTCAAAGCAGAGGCGGCATGGCTGGCTGGACAAAGCTGGAGGAGGCTAAGTCACTGCAGACATCTTGGAAGCTGAGAGCTGCAGACTGCTTGCTACAGAGGCAGATTTCTCCTGGAGGTAGGGTGGGACTAATCCACCTCAAAGCCCACACCTTGTGACTGCCTTTCTCCAGCAAGGCTCCACCTGTCAAGGTGACGTGATCTTGACAAACACATGAGACTGTGGGGGACACATTTCAAACCATGACATTCCACCTCTGGCCCCCACAGGCTCATCGCCATCTCATTATGCAAATCATACTCAGTCTAACTTTAAAAGTCTTCATAGACTACAACAGTAGTCCCAACAGTCCAAAAGTCCAAAGTCTAAAGCCTCCTGTAAAATCAAAATACAAGTTACATACTTCCAACATACAATGGCACAGAATAAACATCCCCATTCCAAAAGGAAGGAATGGGGGCCTATCCAGGAAAGATTGGTCCATAACAAGACCGAAAACCAGCAGGACAAACTCCAAATCTTGTAGCTCCAAGTCCAACAGGTGAGCCTCTCCTTGAAATCATCTCAGTTCCAAAGGGCTTTGGTTCCACCCCTCCAATGCAGCTGCCATAGAATACGTTGGTCTCTTGAGCTGACTCCTTCCAGGGTATACAGCTTGGTTAAATTCTCAAATGAGGAAAAAGAAGGAACATAGCGAAAAATGGCTTCAAGACAAGCAAATTAACCATCAGCATTAGATAATATTTAAAACAAAATTTCCCTTTATGCTCATTTCTCTTAAAGTTTAATTTCAGTGGAAGACTAGAAAGTAAGATGAGAAAATTTCCATTTAAAGGCTGTTGAAGGATACAGTATCTTCAGATCATTCCTTTGAACAAGCAAATCTTTTAATACATAAACATCTCAGAAGAAAACTTATTTCAGTGTTTTAAAAATATGTTATTTCCGGGACTGGAGAGGTGGCTCAGTGGTTAAACCTCTGCCTTGCAGGCAGAAGGTCCTGAGTTCGGATCCTAGACCCCATGTATAGACGCCAGGCGGAAGCAAAGGGTGGCCTGTGTTTCTGGTCCTGGTAGTTCCCGAATTCATCCGTGTTCTACACACACATACGCACACATGCATATGCACAATTGAATAAATAATAAAAAAAATTTAAAAAAAATGTTATTTCCACAGCACATTGATTCAATCATTCTATAAATTATTATTTTAATTATAAGTAGCCTCTTAAGACATTTTAAAACATTTGTATTATGCATTTATAAAAATGGTAGGGTATCATGCACCCAAAAATAACAAGGAGGAAGGAATAGCAAATCTTCCCATATTTAGCGTATGGATATATTTAATTGTGACAAGTGAAATGATGAATAAATTATACTCTGTCTTCAGGCTAAACCCATTCCTATGAACAGCAAGCATTTTTGTAAGAGCTTGATATTTGTTGTTATATTAAAGACAGCCTGTGCTGTAATACCAGGAAGTCTCTGCACAATGGTCCTGGTGGAAATAGAGATGTTGGAAACATGTTGTATTTCACCTTTGGCAAAAATCTTGCACTTGCTAGATAAATTCATTTTCTGGGGCTGTGATTGTGTGGTTGCTAATGTCACTAGTCCCAGAATATGTTTAAAACCTTCATCCAAAAATGATTATGGAAAAGATTTTTTTCAAGCATGTCAGCCACTTGTGTTATGCAGATAAAGGAAAAGGAAAGATACTTAGATTGAAAAAATACACTTAGCACTCTAAACATGACAAAAGTGTTTTAATGTGGTTTATCGGTCATAATGTGTTTAAGTATTTCTTAAGTCCTGCACGATTTAATGACTATGAAATTAACAATTATACTACGCAAGCATGATCAACACGGGTCCTATTGAACAAGTACAGTATTGTAAAGAAGAAATGTGGAAATACATGTGCATATTATTGTTATTATTCTTATTTTTAAAAAAACTGATTTCTGAAACTTTTATCTACAACTATATCACTATATCAGGGATATTTATGAAGTGCTACCTTTGTCTCTTTCTCTCTCTCACTGCCTCTCTGTTTCTTTCTTCTCTCTCTCTCTCTTACTTTGGGAAACATCTCATTAAAGCATGCGAGTTCTAGTTCTGTATCCTTGCTATCATGGACTGTCATTACCAATGTTTTTGGCAACTAGACTGGCGAGCATGAAATAGAATTTTCATTTTAATGTCAATTTTTGTATCCGTAATTGCTAATGATGATCTTTTAATGTACTTATTTTCTACTCGTATATTCCTCTTTAAGGGATAAGTCTAAGTTCTTTGCTTTTGTAATTATTTTTGACTATAGTTTATTTCCATATTTTTATGTAGGTAATAAGTAAGACTTACGGTTTATTTCCAAAAAAATAATGTTTCAAAATTGATGTATTAGTATACTGACATTATATGCCAATTCTCAATTTTCTTTGAAACTGGACACCTTTGATTTAAGTCCCAATGTGAGCACAAGGTGCACATGCCCTCCTCAAGTACAACTCTCCTGTGACACTGTTCTGAATGTCTTACAGAGCACAGGCGATGCTAGATTTATTCAGATTCTGTTTCCAGGCTGTCTTCACAGCAAGCCATCTTGGAAGACATAAAAAATAGCTCACCTGCTAAAGCAGAAGGCATACTGGCCTATATAATAAAAATTAATGTCTTGTCCTGAGATATAACAAAATATTCTAGATAGTTCTATGACTTTTTCCCACAAGGTCTGCTAGATGGTGTTACACATATGGTTTTGATTGGTCACTGTTAGTTCAGATTTCCATAAAATAAAGAGCAGAAATCATAACTAGTTGTTAGGTTTATCTGCTGATTTTAGGGACAGGGACCTGTTTAAGCCTGTGCTCGTATTTAGTCACAGATGATGCTGAATGTGGGATGGGGAGTAGAATTATTGTAAGCAAAGCCAGGGGCGATATGCAAGGGGAGATAATGATCAAAGACTACTGCAAGTCTTCAGTTAGAAGAAGACATTATCTTTCTTCTAATTGCATTTTGTTCATCTTGCAAACACATACATTAAGTTGTGACTGCTCTTTGCCTCACCACGTACCTTCCCCCCACTTTCCTCAGCCTCACCCCAATGTCTGTTTCCCATATGCACATCTTTCTGTTTTCATTAGCACCCACTGAAAAATGCTTTGAAATCTATTGCACAGCACAGAAACTGAATTTAATAAAATTGTAATTTATATTCCAAAATGGCATGTATGTGTTTGTCTATGTAGTCTTTACACCACCCACTAGAGCCATAAATATGTGAGCTACTACATGGCTTGAGTAGAGGATTTGATCATTGCCCCTTACATGTTATATAAAAAGGAGATCATCGAATACCATAAACATATTTAATTATTCCTGACAATTACACAAAAGTGGAAACAGGAGTTTCTCAACATCCTCACATTAAAATACAATAGTCTAAGAAATATCCTGGTTGTAAGAGGAAGTAGACTGGATAGAAAGTGAAAGATGGGATTTCATAAATCTTGTAAGGAGCTTTCAAGGATTCCTGGGTTAAGTCTCATGGTCACACCAACACTTCTGCTTAATATATGGAGACTCACAGGTGACATAAAATCACAATTGCATTTCTGGTTGTGACTGTTCCAGCGTGTATTCTAGCATCTAAACTCAGCTTAACTCGTCACTGAGCTCTCTTTAGCCAACTTTTCCAGGTGTCATTGTCACTCCTTCAGGGCTTCATCTGTTTCGAGCACCAATTGAGAGTCATCGCCAAGTCTTTCCAGGATTTTCTTCTAATTCTCTATATTTGTTTTAATTGGAATGTGTGTAAAATGATGCTTGTGGGACCCTCTTCCCCCAGCCAGCCCCTGCCCCTCCCTTCATGGGAAACCATCTCGCTGAGGATTGAGCTCTGTCATTGACACTTTGCATGTGGCACCATGTGGACAGGTATCTTTTGAGAACCTGATCTCATCTTGGTGCATCTTTGCTTGCAAAACTGAAGATGGTTTGCTAAGCACCAAGGCCTGGAAGGACAACCATTGGTATTCTGATTAAACCTCTTCTCCTTGCTTTTGCCGTGCTTCCCACTTTCTCTTAGGACACAGATAAGCTCCGGTCTTTTCCTGGCTCTTTTCCACACATGGTTTACTTCCTTTCATCCTTTCATTCCACATGTCTGCTGGGATCATTTCATACATAATTTTCCCTCTTCCCCAACATCAGATATCTCTCTTAATGTCCTTTATGCTTTGTAAACCACTCCACTTTCTGTTTATCTATCGATTATTCTTTTCCCTTCTCTCTACTTGAATTAATCCCTTGAGTGCTTTGATATTTTTTCGTTGCCTTTTCTCAAGCTACATCCCCAGGTTCAAGAACATGGAATTGAACCTTTTGTGTAATCAATTCACTGGGTAGATTTGTGTCACTGGTGTGCACTGCTGAGCATCCTGGAATACATGACTAGAATCATTGATGCCGTAATCATTCTGTTGCAACCCCTATGCAAAGAAAATCTCTTCCATTAAGCACTTTAATTCTCCTAGATCTAATTAAATGTTCTCTTTGAAAGATCACACAATACCTGAGTTCTCTAGTTTTGAATCTTCTACACTATACCATGTTTTCAAGTTAGTGAGTGCATAGTTATGTTGCCAGTAGAATATAAAGTACTTTTGGCCATGGTTGCATTGAGGTGCAGAGTGCCGAGGGCCCCAAGGGTCCACTCTATGTAGGTTTGCCAGATAAAATAAAGGATGACCAGTTACATTTAAAATTCAGATAAACAACAAATGCAGAATTTGGAACACACATACACTAAAATATTTATGCTCCTGGAACTCAGTATAAATTCCAGGCGGCCCTGGTTTTCATTTCCAACCTAGCTTATGGCATAAAGTTGGACATAATGTCTTGCAGCCATGAATGCAAGGCAGTTCTCTTCAACACCCCCTGATACTGTGGCTGGCCCTGCAACCACTTAAGTAGGCAGCTAAGGAAGAACATAGCTTCAGCTTATTTTATTCAAAATCTGCTTCAAACTTATTAATAGTGTACTTTACAGTCTTCCAGTAAAATAACTCTGAGTTATTCTTCTTTAGGATCAGTGGGAGCATGTGAAAACAGAACTTTAGAGTTAATCTGAGTATTAATAATTCATCTTAATTATTGAAGAATAATGTTAAGCTCACAGACAACAAGAAAATTCAGAGGATTCCTAGATGTATCTTTTTCAAGTCTCTACAACTCTATAAATTCAATTGTCTATAATGTTTGTCAATATGTAAGAAATTAATGTTGATACAATCATCAACAGATGACCTGGCTTAGTTCTGATTTCAGCAACATTCTCTCTATTGTCTGTTTTCTACTGGAATGATAGTTTAATCTTCCCTTGTTTTTGATAATCTCAATACTTTGAAGATCAGAACTGGTTTTATGGAATGTGTCTTTATTTTTTCACGTATGTTTTTCTCTGAGAAAATTGACATATTAAATTATTGTGACTGGACTGGTATTTTATAAAAGAATGAACCAGAGGGAAATCATCCTTCTCACTACATACTGTCAGAGACTCAATATGTCAAGATCCCTTGCCATACGGTCAATATTGATCACCTGAATAACTGTCATTGGCTACTTTTCTGTGCTAATTGTGGATGACTTGTTCATGGTTAAATTCAATAGACTTGAAGTTTTGGTTCGTGAATGGATTACCTTTTGGCCACGTTTTGAACAGACACACTGTTCTATATTTGAAGCTCACTTTAGTGACATATTAATTGCCATATGTGTTGCTTACCTTAAATATAGGCAGGGTGAATAAGGTCAGAGTAATAGACATTAGAGCTTTCCAATGCACAAGCAAAAATATTCAAAATATATGTATGGCATGATCAAAAGATAAAAATTGAGGTCCTTTTAAGTAGCTCACATCTAACTGACAACAACAACCTATACAGTAGTTTGATATACTGTCTTCCTACCTATAGGTTTATTGGCTGTCTCACTATTGATGTATTTCCTTCCCTTTTTTTGGTTTGGTTCTAGTTTACAGTAAACTAGAACAAAAACACAAAGTGCTATTTTGTCAGAAATTGCTTGAGTCCTCGTTTTTTATATGTAATTTTTTCATATGCAATTATCGAATCCGAATAGAAGGCATAGAGACTATCCAAACAGAAGCTTTAAGCAATAAAGCTTGGTGACTTTACAAATGTCTCAGATACAGGTCAAATTAAGACAGATTAGTCAAGAGAACTGGCTCATTACACTTAACCATTGTTGAGCAAATGAGCTCTAGGAAGGAATGGCATCCATGGATTATGGGCCAAGCAAAGTAGAAATGAGAGAACTTCCAGAGTTCTTTCTGTGCCTCCCACATTTTGGCTTTATCTTTTTTTGCTCCTAGTAAAATCACTTATTCCAAATGGTGGCCACATCATTTGGTGACAGCTCCAAACACTTACTGTGAGGGTTTCACCATTGAGAAATAGATGTTTTATTGCTAATCCTCCTGAAAAAACCTAGAAGGAAAGCCTTGCCTTAGAACACACAACTGGATGGACTGAGGTTGAGGTGGGAGCGTGACAACAATTATTTGACACAAATCAGAAGCTCTTCATGAACAGGAAGTGGAGGCAGAGTGATTATGACCGAGAAATGCAGGGCACGGGGAGTAATTCAATTGCTGAGTGCTTGCCTGCCATGCGCGAGGTCCTGGATCCATCCCCAGAGCTGTGACACCTTGGCAATTACATCCGAGTATAGACAGTCCAGGGCATTGCAGAAAGACAGCAGAACAAGGGACTGTGGCCACCCGCATGTTAATGGGGATGGCAGATCTTTTATTTCTTCTATGGTGGCACGTTTGAAGTGGATGAAAAAGAGACTTTTAAAACACAATAGTCATGCTAGACAGAGGTGCAGAGATCCACTGATGGGTGAGCGGAGAGACAACACAAAAGCAGAGCTTAACACTGTCTTAATTTTAGGAAAAGTCCCCGAGATTAGCAATACTGTTGCTCCTCAGAGAGTGTGCGGGGTTCAGGGTGTCCCTCTTGGTCCGGGATCCTGGAACACGGCTCAGAGTCAACCCGAAGACATTTCAGACTTAACGTATTCCACAACCAGCGAATGGAAGCATTCGAAAACCCCATCATCTGGAAACACAGATGCTCAACTTCTTTGTTTGTTTCTCTTGTTCCCTTAGAGAGAGAAACACTTCATCTTCTTGACTAGATGTTTTTTGAACAGCTTTAACATAACTAGCCACTGTTTAAATCATCAGTCTGGTTGCAACAGTTAAACAAACTGATGTTTATGAATGATGCTGAGTGAAATTGTTCAGGTGTCCCACTGCATTTCTTAGTAGATCATTAGTAACACCCATTTGTATTATTAATATAATGTGTCAGTTGAATCTTTCTTTAGTGTTGATGTGTTGTTATTGTGGTTCTTTTGTTTATTACCATTGCGACTTAATCAAAGCTGACTTCATCACAAACCAGAAAACTATATTTTGGTGACAAGTCTGTTGAGTTTGATTAACAGTTCAGAGTGCAGGAAAAGCTTAGGACTTGGAGTTACGGGATCCATGTGGCAACTTTATCACCCTCTGAGGTTTCTCTGTTGGTGAATCTGGTTCATAATAAACGCACTGCCAAGGTGCTTTGGTGAATGGTTCTCTGGTGTTTCAGTGTATTCTAGGTCACACTGGTTTCCTTTGCGGGCAGTCTATCTGGTAGCTGCTAGAGTGCTCTCAGCTTCTGGTCACTGGGAAAACTTGTCAGGATTTCATGAAGCTAATTCTTGTCTACTATAGGGTTGCAGGGTCCAAAAGGTGAAACACCACCTACGATGCCTGAGAGCAGTGCGATGACTGTGGGGGGAAACAGGAGACGCGCAGACTCCACCGTCCATGCGGGTCACCAGAGAAGGAGCTCTTTAGAAAGGCAATGGACCAGTGACTGTTGGAGTTGGCATCTTCTTGAAAGTTCAATAAGATGGAGCAGTCTTTCTTAATCCTGACTCTAATTTGGTATTTGTTAACTTTTTTGCATTTCTTTTCATTCATTTCTTTCCATTACAATTTCGTTACCATTTCTTCTTCTTTCCTTTACTTTACTTTCCCATTTGAATTTTATTCTCCTTACTCCTCTCCCTTCTCTTTCCCTTCCCTCCCCTTCTCTGCTCTCCTCTCTTCTCCTCACCTCTCCCTTCCTCTCCCGCCATCTTTTCTCCTTTCCTCTATCCTTTCCTTTTTTCTTTCCTTCCCTGATTTATTTTCATTCCCTCCTTTCCTTCCTTCCTTCCTTCCTTATTTCCTTCCTCCATTCTTTCCTTCCTTCCTTCCTTCCTTCCTTCCTTCCTTCCTTCCTTCCTCCCTCCCTCCCTCCCTCCCTCCCCCCTCCCCTCCCTCCCTCCCTCCCTCCTCCTCCTCCCTCCCTTCTTTCCTTCCTTCTTTTTTTCTTTCCTTCCTTCTGTTCTGTGTGTTGTTAAACATCTGAATCCTCCTGCCCAGGCCTTTGAGTGCCTTTAGGACACATATGCCATCCCTGTCTGTGAGTATCATAATTTCATCTAAATATATTACATAATATTCTATTATATATGTTACAGCCGCAGCAATATTTGAAAGATTCCCATGTGATTACAAAAAATCTTGAAACGTCAAATGATCAGAGATATTATTTGCTATTAATCAGAGTGGTGGAGAAAAGATTTTTACCCCATTTCTAATGTACCACCAGGAGATGGTGCTGCAAAGATGGTTGATTCTGTTACTACAAAATTGAGAAAGAGACATGAGTTCAAAACACAGGTAGGCATATACATGATAGTTAATGTCAGAAGCAAAGATAAAAATCTTCTATGAGAAATGCAGAGTGATGAATACTGAAAACCAAAATCACAAATATTGTTAAAATCAAAATAGAAGATGGGGAAAGAAAGGGGATGTATACTCTTATTTGGAACAACAGAAAAAGAAACCATGATTGCTTCGAGACATGCACTCAAACGAGACTGTGCTAACATGTAGTGACTTGATCCAGCCTGTTGGCTAAGGAACCACATACCAAGGAAAATTGGAAAAGCAAAGAGCAAAGCAACCTCAAACCAAAAGCAGATGAATTGATCAGAGAAGCCCTGCAGAGCCTCCTGCATTCTACATGAGGATCAGTTTATCTCAAAACAGACAAGGAAGCAGAGGACAGAGACTCCTCAGCGTGCCCAGCTGGACCCAAGTTCCAGGACTGGTGACATTTCAGATTCTGTAAATTAATTAGCTGACTCTGAGTAGCTAGGCGGCAGTAATTAAATCCCGCTATCTTGGCTGCTGGGAAGCCACTGGTCACAGAGGAAGAGGACTGCATTCCGCGTTCCTCACTTGCACCGAGGGGTACGAAACAAAGCCCCATGTCACAGCCAAAACAATTTGGCAGAACCTTTCAGGACTAAAGGCAGAAGCTCTTCCATCCTCTGGAATTTAAACACTCAGTTTCAGTAGCTCGGAAATGTGGATCTAGCTATTCGAGAATTGTCAATATTTCAGAATTGAGTTACTTTTATTGATAATTACCATCTTTGCCTATTAAATATGCTTAGGGTGAATAACAGAATTGTTAACATTTCAATGAATACATTTTAACTGCATTTCAGCTTTATAAAGTAAATTTCATTGTTTTATCTTTTTATTTTTCCGGTGCTGGGGACCGAACCCAGAGCCTCGGGCTTGCTAGGCAAGCACTCTACCACTGAGCTAAATCCTCAACCCCAGTTTTGTAATTTTATCTTTTTTTTTTATATTACACGGTCTCAAATCAGACCCAGGAACGGTGGCCCCTGTTCTCTTCCTCTTAGCCCTGCACCCCAATGGCAGTGGAAGCAGCTCTGGTACAAGCAGAAGAACCTGAGTCTGAATTCTGATTCTGATTCAGACCTTGATGTAACAATAGGCGGCTCACATGACACCTTGTTGGGATTCTTGAGAGAATGGAATGGAAGCTCTTCTGTGAATCGCTGGCTACATCAATCCTCAGACGCAATACACAAGAAATGCTCTTTACTTGCTAGTGTGAACACTACTGCTGCCAATGACTCTCCAAAGCCATTTTGATGAATCACAAGAAACTGAGAGAGCCCATCCATATGCTCTGGGTGGGGGTTTCTTATGCTGTTGGTTATTCAAGAAAAGCAGAGACTCTTCGTATAAGGTGAGTGAGTTTTCATACTAGTCAGGTTTTATTCACAACTTATATACTATCCTCTGACCCTACATAGATTTTAATATATTAAATTTATGTGAAATTAAGGAATTTCTCAGTGACTAGACAGCCATGTAAACAGCTGAGTAATCGTCTGCCACCCCTCTGAGGGAAGAGACTGGCATCTGAAAGAAGAGATGAATGATTAGTGTATGAATGTGATATTTCAAGCAGGAAAGAGCTGTCAGTTGGAATGAAGCTATCAGTTTTATAAGAGTATGGTTTTCATGCATTACATACAAGAGTGTTCCTAGTGCAATCCAGCAGTGTGTGCGTGCGTGTGTGTGTGTGTGTGTGTGTGTGTGTGTACATGTGTACACAAAGAAGTCAGATTTCAACCTCCAGTGTCATTCTTTTCTGGAACCTCCTACATAAGCAGATATATTTACAGGCAGGGTCTCTCACTAAGCCCAGGATGTCTGATTGTACTAGGCTGAGTTGCGAGCATGCCAGAGGGAACCACGTGCCTCTGTCTCTCCAACCCAGAGCTTACAGATGCAAGAAACTCCGCCCAACTGTTTTATGTGGGTTCTGTCTGGGTCTTGGACTCAGGTTGACATGCACTGAACTATGCGTATCTACAGGTTTCCCTTTATCATGAATGATAGGAGGCAGAGAGAGAGACACAGAGAGAGACACAGAGAGAGACACAGAGAGAGAGAGAGAGATCTTGAAGAGGTCTTGTGTGACTTTGTGACTTCAGGAGCAGAGACTAAAGCGAAGTAGCCCCCAAACCAAAAAGAATGCTGGAAGAAACAGAAAGACCAGACAAAGTGTGGATCTCTGAACCTCCTAAAGGAATCAGTCCTGTTCCCACCCAGGTTTTTTTGTCCTGCAGGAGAATGCATGAATGCTGCTTTAGGTTGCCAGGTGTTTGACACCAAACAACTGTCCACTTTGCACCTCAGCATCCAGCTCACCCTGTACGCTGCTCGGCCAACACTTTTCCTCACACAGTGCTTCCGAGAAAACCTCTGTGGATTAAAGACAGTTTGCACAGAAGAGTCAGACACCAAATGGGTAAATATTTTCAACAGCAGCTCTAAAATCTAGAAAATAATATAATCAAAATGAGACTTTCGAGGGAAATAATTTCCAATCAGCATCAAAGAATAACAGAGCTGTAAAAATTCAGATTTCCTGTATTCTCTTCTTTCTCCAAAATGAAGTGTAAAATAAGCTTCCCTCTATGAAAGAATTCTTTTGAGAATTCAGAATACAGCAAAGTCAGGAGTGCCCTAGCACATTCCTAACATTCAGTGAAGGGATTGTCTAGATTTAGAAGTGAGTTGAAAGTGAAGATAATGGTCAATGAATTTGGGAAGAGGTGAAAGAAGCCAAGAGACTGATTCTCCTACAGGAAGAAGGTATCCTATCGAGAGTGGAGTGGAGTGGAGACTTGGATTTAATAACTCGTGAATAAATAACAGTGGTTTGATCCTGATCAGCCGAACACACTAAAACATAGACTATAATGGGCTGACAAAAAAGTGTGCATATCAATGTGCAAGGGTGAGTTTTGGGTTAGGAGAAGAGATAGCAATCAATCAGCATTAAAAAGTAATTTACAAAAAAAATAAAATAAAATAAAGTAATTTACACATAGACTTAGGAAAGATACAACAGGGTAGCTTTGTTTTGAAGAAACTCATAAAAATGGAAGACTTGCTCCAAGTCAATTCATGGAAGAGTGAAGTGTAGAAAGGAGGAGAAGCCTATTCACCACAATACCCTGTAAGTGAAGAATTATATTAAATGAGTATGCATAACTTTGATATAAAGGAACAAAGTAAACTTCAAGTTCTAATGAGAAACAAGTTAATTAGGATTATATCAAACAACAGATGAAGGGAATGTTAGCTGAAGGAAGTAATGACTTTTGTTTCAATGAAAAGCAATGACCGTGGTACAAACTTCTTCATGAACATAAGATAAATTAGTTATAAAGATGCCAAATTTCTTGCAGTGTCCTAAATCATTATTGGTTAATTTAATTCAGTTAGGATGAAGTTGTATCAAACTCATTTTAAATCACACATGAAAGAATTGTTCATTTAATGGATGAAATTTATACTGTGCCATTAAAGATAATTTTAAATGTGAATCCCAAGAAAGGCCACATTTTTCATGAAATGAAGACATTTTTAAATGGACACTAGGAAAAAACTATCAAATTCATTTGGGAGCTCTCTCAAAGAATAGCTCTTAATTGTTGCGAAAGAAAGTGGCAGCACGTGGGGACGAGCTCCGATCTGAAGAGATGAGCCGAGAGGAAGACATTCAAGAAGAACTCACGATGGACAGAAGACCCATGATAGCCATTATGCCCCAAGATCCTGGATTCTAAATTCAGCTTAAACAGAAAGTAATGGCAATGTGGAAGAGTGAGTGGTAAGCAAGAGGGGCGAGAGAAGTCAATAGAGAATTCTCAGTGGGTTATGAGAGGGTAAAGTATTGTCTCACTTGAGGTGTATAGTAACAACATACCAGTGAAGGGCTGAAATGTCACACAAGCTAGAAAGGCAAGAAGCAAGTGTTGTCAATGTATGACAAAGCCGGGGCTGGAGAGGTGGCTCAGGGGTTAAGCCTCTGCCTTGCAGGTGGAAGGTCCTGAGTTCGGATCCTAGACCCCACGTATAGTCGCCGGGCGGAAGCGGGGGTGGCCTGCGTTTCTGGTCCTGGTAGGGCGGAACCTGTGAATCCCAGGGCAGAGTAAACAAGGAGGAGGCGGAGGCATACACTCACATACATGCACACGCGCACACATGCATACACGCACAATTGAATAAATAATAAAAAAATTTAAAAAAAAATATGACGAAGCCAAATGCTTTAGTAGTGTTGGTCATCTATACTGGGTACAACCTTACAGTGCCTCATGGAATGATGTATATCCAGGACATAGCATCCTGAGGAAGAAGTCTGCAGTTGTCTCTGTCAGAGGGCCCGTGGCCTTACAGATTATTTTACACATGACCACATGTCATAGACCAAAAAAGAAGAGTTGAATAAGAATTATGAGTGAATTTTGGATTTGGAATCTAAATATAAAATAGGGTCTCCCATAAATTACTAACCACTAAAATTTCTTAAGCAAGCCTAAACAATGGAGGGTTATGAACTTTATATCATCTAAATCTAAAGATGACTAAGCTTTGTATACATATGCCTAACAAGCAATAATCACACATGAATATAATTAATAGGGTGAATCTGCAGGGAATTAACTTCTCTAGAGCTATATGGTATCTAGTATGGTCTGAGAGAATTTTAAAAGACATTTGAAGGACAGATGTAGGTATCATGCAGCACTGTACAATGGAAAGATAGTTAGAAAACTCAGAACAGAAGGAATATTAACTTACAGACAAGTGCAAGCTAATTTGCAGTGAATGGTGAAGTATAGGAGTGAAGACACAGCTAATATGAAAGATGTGTTTAAGTGCAGGAGTCTTAAGAGGTTAGGTGAAAACCTGAATGTTTAACTCAATTAACAAGTATGCAGATCTATCCAGAGTTGTTTTATTCTTAGTCTGAAAAAGAATAGGCAATTGACTCCTCAACTCTGCTTTTCTTACTGATTCTCTAAAGATTTTTTTTCCCACACAGCATCTCATCAAAGCAATAGAAATTTGACAGAAAAAAAAAAAACTCCTACATATTTTAAAAGGTGGTTTTCAAGTTTAAACTCCTTTTCAGATGTCGTTGAAAGAGAGTCCATTGTCCAGAAGGTGTCCGGTGCCAGGCCCTTTTATCTACGTCTGTGGTCTTTGCATGTCCATATTTAATAGCTGGTTCTGTCATTAGTTCTGCCCTTCGGGCTGCATTTATTATGAGTGCCAGTGATTTCCTCCTACTTACTCTCTCCTTTTCCAGTTATACAGAAGCGATTTTCATTACAAATCTAACTTTTCTTATGATATAATTTTCAAGATTACTTGGTAATACTCTTCATTAAAATATACTTTTGAGATAAACTTAAAGCCTGCACTTTTTAAAAATGAGTTTTACCACAGTGGACATGATGTTTATCTATAGTTCACCATGAAATACTATTTAGAGAATCTAGTAATGTTTGTCTCTGAAATGTAAATGGTTTTGTAATGAAGATTGCAGGATTATTCTCCCTTGAAAAGAATTTACATGTTACAAATTAGGACCATGAAATTAAATTGATTGAGTGCTAAGATATAGCCTTATATTAGAACTTTTGGAAATAATTTTTAGTCTTACTCAGTGTGATATGAGAATAAAGGTCAATGATCTCCAATTTCTTATAATTCCAAGTTTTTAGTTAATTCATCTTGATATGGATATAAATGTCAAACATACTTAATGTCAACTTGTCAATTGTATTTTCAATTAAAATATCAAGCATTATGAATTAATTAACTGTCATTACTATAAATTTGATTTTAGTGTGCTCATATTTGAGCTACATGGGTGGTATTTTGGTGACTACTCAGAAATAATTCTATTCTGTTCCATTAGTGGTCAAGGTATCTTTGTTCTGTATCCTTCCTGGGATGCCAGTTTAGTTTGGTCTGAATTTTAAAGTATTTTTGCCATGATCCATACTCAGTTTTAAATGGCAGTAAGTTTTCTCTGATAAATATTGTAAGAGTTATTGTCACATCATTGAGAAACAAAAGTAGAGGAAAACTGATTGTTAAAAATCACTCCTCTATCAAGATGCATATAATTCACCCTAAGAATTATAGTGTTCTCAGAGAAATAAAACTTAATGGGGATGTAAGTGGCAAACAAGAACTCTGTTTCTACTAAAATCCACATGAAGTCAGTTCTTGAGTTCTGTCTAAAGGGGCCATCTGAAATTCTTCCTTGTAAACTCTAACAGAAACACTTCCAAAGGACAGACAGAAAGAATTGGAACAATCATGAAACTCTTTCTACCTACTGGGGCTCTGTCTTTGGTGCTTCAGTGAGAGAGTTGGCACTCATTTGTATCAGGATGTTGATCAATTCTAGATAAGTCTGGTGAAGAAAGACTTGTTCAGGGGTGAGAGGAGGTCACCTTAAATGGTAACACCCAAGGAGCAGGCTGGAATGGGAAGCTTGGAAAGTTTTGACATATGGTTCTTCTCTAGGAATAGGCAGTGCTAATTATCTATGCTTATTTCTTTATCAACAGTCCCTTTGAACACACTAGACATCTCCCCTGACCCGGGGGCTGGAGAGCCTGACCCTCACTATGAGAAACACTGAATGCAAACAAGAAAAATTGCCCAAAGCCATGTTATTTTTGAACTATAAAATGGCTTACACAGTTAAAAATAGAAGCATGAATACATGTGTCAACAATGACATGAATGAAAAAGTGAACTCTGAGTCCTCATCTCTGCTTAAAAGAGTCAACAGACTACTGACACAGAAGGTCATGTAATTGTCACCAGAGCCCTGAGATGAATGTTTCCTCTTACACAAGTTATTTTTATCTTTCTAAAAAAAATCAGGAGTACCTTATGCTGCTGTTTAGAAACTTGTGGGATCCTCTTGCTTGTAATTTTATTCACATGGAAGTGTGAAATTTAGTTTCCATTTACTTCAAATATACAGTTCAAGAGAATAAATCTGTATTCTTTTGTACTAAATATGCTAAATTGCACAAAGACGAATTATGATAATTGATGCTTGCTGGAGAGATGGATGGATGCTGGAGATAGCTCAGTCAACACAGTTATTGCTGTTCAACTAGGAGAACCTGAGTTTGGATCTCTGAGACATGTCACACCGTACCCAGCAGTGTGGAGAGAAGGCGCAGGATTCCTGAGGCTTAGTGATAGCCACCCTAACTGAGAAATATCATCTCCAGCTTCATAGACAAAGACTTCTTGAGGGGAAAGGCAGACATTAAGAGAAGACACATCACATACTTTTTTGCCTCTCTTTGCATGCATAGATACAGATAGAGACAGACACATATATATATATATATATAATATATGCACACATATACACATACACATAACCATACAGATATAGACAGATATACTACAAATTTGATTTCTTTGACATACACTCCTCCACAGCATCTTAATTAGATAAAAGTTTTTATAGCACACACACAAAAATTGGAAAACCCATTTCCATGTTTCACATAGACATACACACACCTGCTCACTCTCATACGTACATATGCACTCATAACACAGCAAAGATGCTCTCACATCAATGCACATACATTGCACACATATAGAAAGATAAGATAGATGGTAATTCAACTTTAATCTTCAAGAACAAGTTCATTTTTGTGATTCCAAAATAGATAGCTACCAAATACTGTATAAATTTTTACTTAAATTGTGGTGTAATATATGTCCTCTGACTATTTTGTGAGAAGTGGGCATGATTTGAAATAGTATAGTAGTTCATTTCAGACAGACAATAATAATTCTGGACATGTGAAATCTAAAAGCATGTCTGACAAAGCACTATTCTGAGGCTATTCATATACGTGTACACTGATATTTCAGATTACCTTTTCCTTGCATTAAAATCTTACATGATTTATCTGTGATACAACTAAATAAAATAAATTAATTCTGTAATTATGATATTTTTAGAGACTTCCATGTTATACCAGTGCAAAAATTGAGAAATTTGACTTATTTTATTGCAATAAATTATCCAGGGTGTTATTTATTACTAACTTACTGTATGCTTACATGATGTCATCTAACATATAGGACTGGAAAAGCTTTACTTTAGTAGACATAGCTACCCTGAGAAATTAAAATTAATGCCTTTCTAAATGAAATTACATCTTATAAACTCTTTCTGAATCCATCATTCAAGAAAATGTTTATCCTGTATTAAAAATATCCAAAGTGATCATTTTGTGAAAATAACAATATAAGATAATCACCCTGAAACTTTTTCAAAAAAAAATATCTCGTGGGGCTGAATGGATAAGTCAGTGGATAAAAAACACTTACCCTGCATACATTTTTAAATAAAGTGTGAACCTTTGGAACCCATGCAAAAGCTGCATGTGGTAGCACATGTCTGTATTCCCAGACCTTCTATGGCAAGATGGAGACAGGCAAGTCCCAGATGAGGAAGCAAAGGAGAACTGCTTCACACTCAAAGATTTAAAACACAGTAATGATCTTGAAAGGCCATTTTTCTAGAACTATTCTGGAAGAGAATATGTCCATTCCCTGAATTCCTTACTTGGAATACTTATCTCTAAGAATTAATCCACAGTTCATTTTTACATTTGCATAGCTAATGAACATTGATCTTTATTCAGGATATAAGATCATATTATTTTACCATTAAGTTCTTCTTTAAGTTTGCCTCCTATGGAGCTTTTCAGTTTGAGAGTTCTAGTTCGTTGGCTTTACTTTTCTGAAATGGTGCAGTCTTGTGTTTCCCACACTACATATGTAACATATCAACATTTCTGCCCTGTCAAGAGTCTGCCTCTTTGTGGTTATCTTACTCCAATATTGGACTGTAAGCTCACAGATGTCAGACACCTTATTGCATCTCTGATTACCTCAAGGCATATGATATTACACATTAAAATAGTACGTTGACCAGAATCACCAAAATATATGTGCTGAGAAAAAACTATACGGTTGATATTGCAAAATGATTCCAAGGTCTGTGAGAAATTATTACCAAAGCCCAAATTCTCACAAGTTCTGCTTATATTAAGGATAGCATAGACATTAGAGGAGCTTCTTGTTTATTTTCAGATTGTATGCGTTTGTTCCATACTGTGTGTGAAAAATCACATTTCCCCACAGATAAAGAGTTAAGGCCAAATTTTCATTATTGTTCTAGTGCATCCTGGTTACAGACAGCTCAGAATGTCAGGGAGACACACATCCTTTGTTCAGGTCCTTTAGATTGCAAGTTAATTATAAACTCTGCTAATTCCTGTAGCTTAGGAGCCAGGGACCCACTTTCCGTTCTTTATGAGTCCTTTACCTGGCTCCCAAAAATATCCAACGCTGATAATTGGTCCCACTATAACCTTAAAGTATGTATTAGAAAATTTTAACTTATTATCTCCTTAACCTCAAGATAAATATTACTGAACAGTAATGTATTTTTCTAAGATTCCACACACATGCTATACAATAATTGTCCAATCAAGAGTTATTTCTATGACTATATTAACATAGGAATAAAAGGAATATAAATTATAAGATGCTGGAGCATGTTTTCAGAATTCCTAGATATAAATTACAAGGTATATGAAGAGAAGAAAAAGTGCAAAGTCAACAAAATACAATTTTGTTATTTGTGCAAAACTATCGTGTAAATTTATTTTTCAGGCCAGGAGACTTTGGAAAGTAAAAAAGACAGCCATAATAGTGATGGCAGTCCACCAACTGAAGTCATTCTCTGGGTGCAGGATTGGGAATTCTCTGTTCAATCACCCTGTGTTTGAATGACCTTGGTCAGAATAGAAAGGCTGTTGAAATTCACACTTCAATTAATTACATTTCTCTCTAGTAGAGAAAAATAATATACATAAAATAATATTGTAGTCTCTTCCCGCTAAGAGACTATTTTGCTTTTAGGAACATTTAGTCAATAGATGAATCTTAAATATATATAAGAATATCAAGAGGGGCTGGAGAGGTGGCTCAGGGGTTAAGCCTGTGCCTAGGTCCTGAGTTCGGATCCTAGACCCCACAGTATAGACACTGGGCGGAAGCAGGGGCGGCCTGCGTTTCTGGTCCTGGTAGGGCGGAGCCTGTGAATCCCCAGGCAGAGTAAATAAGGAGGAGGTGGAGGCGGTCCATGGTGGTTCCTGAATTTGCCCGTGGTTCTACACACACACACACACACACACACACACACACACACACACACACACTTGGACCAAGAAAATAAGCTCATTTGAATCAATGGTCATCCATATTCTAACTCTATTCTCGGCACATTGACTTAGCAGACTGAGACACAATGTGTCTTAAAAGGAAAGAAGGGCATTTCATTTTATTGACAATGAGCTTTGTTTTCATTGTCTACTGCCTACCTCTCTGTTCCAACCCACCTGCTCTCCCCTCTGCTCAACTTCCCTCCTCCTCCCAGGTACTCTTTAATGCTTTGTGCCTTCCCACAAATTTCAAACCACACTTCTGTCTCTCCCACTTCAGTCAGGGGACAGATTTCTAGGTGTATGGATCTCTGAGGCACAGGACCCTTAAATTAAAGGTCCCTGAGTGCTATGTAAATTCTGCATCTCACCGGCGCTGTCCGCACGTCCTCTACTCCTTCCACTCTCTCCTTGTATAATTGTCCACTTCTAATTTTTGCAGCCACCTCTGCGAACTACTGATCCCTCCTTCTAACCTGTGTGCCTTTAGGAATATCCTGCTTTTCCCATCAGCCATCCTGGCCGCCTCTGGACTCCTACTCTGCATTCTGTCTCTCATTCCCCCTCACATAACAGGAGTCTGTTTAACTGCATCCACCTCTTTTTTTTTTTTTTTCTTTCTGTCTCTGTTAATGAAATCAAAAGAAGAGCATAAACTACCTTTAGGTTCTCAACATCCAATTTTCAGATGTGCTTATAAATTGTTGGTCCCTGCTCTCCAATTAGTGTGGCCCGTAAGCCTGTCTCTATCACAGCTGTACAATTCTCTTAGTTGTCTGAGGAGCACACAGACTCCTTTCCTATCAGAGCTTTGCATTTATCTGTTTTATGTTCTGCAACATCATTTCAACAAGTTTATGAATGTAATGCTATCAAATTGTCACTCTATTACTCATTTATAAGAGCACAGGGGAGTGAGAGGTTGCTTTTTATGCTTGGTGAAACATTTCAATGTTTGCTCTTCATGGCCTTCTTCACTTTTATTATCGAGTTACTTTTCTTTTCTGAAAACCCCTGGTTGCAATGAAATTTTACCTTCTGGCTAAACTACAGAGTTAAGCTTACTCTTTTTCCCAAAATTTATTAAGTATCTTTTAACTTTTTTCTATGGGATGCTTCTCCACAAAACTTTTATTTGGTCAATCATGCCATTTGTTTATATTTTTTTAATATCTAAATTTAAGACATGTTGAATACTTATTCCTTTGTCCATACATTTTAGCCCTACCAAGATTATAAGTGAAATAGGACATTATTTTGTAGCTTTTAAACTATTTAATGACTCTTAATTCATTCTCCTTTTTGTTAAAAAGTTTCTAATTCTATTCTTTTTTTAAACAATAGTGTAAAGTTATACTACCTCCATTAACTCATGAAATCACCATTTCCTCAGCTAATTTAATGTAACATCATTATATATTAAATTTTTCTATAATCAAGCATCTTATTTCTGGATTCTCTTTATCTATTACATTTTCATTAATCTTTCTTCTACTACCAGACATTAATTGACTTCAAGAGGTAAATGTATCTCATTTTCACCCTGAGTGGACTCTCTTTTCAAAGTCAGAAGGAAGCTGCAGGAAAGTCCTGCCACGAAGAAAAGGAATACTTCATATGGAAAGTGATTTCTTCCCACTTCTGGGGCTTCTGAGTTCCTGCAATTCCAGTGGAGCTCTGAGCATTAAAGCTGATGGTGACGAGCTGTGTCACGTGATCCATAAACTTTCAATCACCTGGGGTGCCCCACATTCAGGTAACAGATGTCTGCTGTACAACAGCTCTTCAGATCTATCACAGGACTCTCTAGCTTATGTCTATAGCTGTTTCTCCTCTAGGGACGCAAATCTCAACTGTCTCTCAAGGTGACACTTCGTGCTATGATTTTAGCAGCCATTGAGTCAATGAACAAGCATTGGTTTTCACATTCAGCAAATGTTCATTTGTTATAAACCAATGCATGACTTCTTTTTTTTTTCTTTTAGTATTTGTGTGTGTATATGCATGTGTTAGAGGGCATTGAATGTGCCTTTGAAGCCAAAGGGAGACTTCAGGAACCAACCTGGATTGCTTCTTCCTCCTTTCTGCTTCACTCTTGGGTTTCTCAGACTGTAACCTTCTATGATCACCATCATTTCCACCCAACATTTTTATTTACAGAGATGGAAAAGAAGGTTAGAATTACTCATGTAGTGGTAAGCATAGGAGAGAGAGAAATCATCATAAATTCCTAAATAGTTTCTTTAAGGAAGGTTGAATAGAGAATTACTTATACATATGTGTATATGCATATATATATATGTGTGTATACACATAGATATATAAATGTAAATAGATAAGTATTTTTTCTTTTCTAGACCAACTAAAAGGATCCAAAACAATTACACTCCCACAGCAGTGTTAAAAACTCTAGGTGCACAAATCTCAACTGTCTCTCACTTATTCCTATCTCCCAGATATCAAGGTGACACTTTGTGCTATGATTTTAGCAGGCATTGAGTGTTAAAAACTCTCTTCCAATCCTTACCTCTAAAATACCTTACCTCTAAAATAAGGTAACCAGGAATCATCATATAAATGGAAGATCCTCAGATGAAGAAAAACACAAACACATACAAAACTCAGCACACATAGTAGACATGGAATAGATGTAAAGACACACACAATATGTACAACACACATATACACATCCACATAGAATGCAGCACACACAGAACACATGCAGCACATACAAAATAAACACAGCATAAACAAACACACACAACATGCACACATACACACAACTTAAATACACACATGTGCACACATACACACATACAACAAGATCCTAAAATACTCTACAGAACCATTAAGTAAAGAATCATAAAAAAACCAACAACCTCACATACTTTAATGGGACTATATCAATGATAAACAGGAAAATAATCAGAATTCTCAAAGCCAAATAGGTACAGAAAGAACACACGACTGACTGAAGGCCAAACCTCTTGCAAATTAGTGAACAAATAACTAAATAAGATGAAAATATTATATATCTTCCATGCAGAAGATTTCCCAACACTTCACACAAATGCTCCATCATGTGGAAAGAGCATAACTTAAATGTGGTCTGTGCATATTAACTGAAGAGGTTGGCTGACTATGTTTCATTCAAAAATTTGACTCCACCACCTCAAAAAAATGATCACAGCTATTATTGACAGTGACATACCTTTTAAGTTTAAAACATCTTTTGAAATATTGGAAGAGTTTTAACTAAGTGATTATCCTCCACCAAACGAATAACAACAATCTAGTTAATTAGAAAACTATGAAACATGGGCTGGGGAGGCGGCTTAGGGGTTAACACCTTTACTTTGCCAGCAGAAGGACTTGAGCTTAGGTTTCTAGATCCTATATAAAAATGCTCACTAGCCATCTGTTTGGCCCTGAAAAGCAAAGCCTGGGAAATCCCAGAGCAAAGCAATAGGAGGTGGAGCAATCCAGGATAATTCCTGATGTCACCGTTGGGATTCCACAGGCACAAATACTCAAGTGCCCTCTTGTATACACAACACACAAGCACACACACAATGAAGCACAATGAAAATGAAGGAATGAGTACCCTCAGACACGTCACAAGGGAGGAAATTCTGTGAAATGTTACCAAGGACACATGCAAATGCTTGTGGTCATTAGAAGCAAAGAAGCCTAAGAAATATGAGGAAGTTTTATAATGCTAAAGAAAAATATAAAACTTTTATCATGAATGATATTACAGAAATTACAAGGAGTTAGATGGAAACTAAGACAACCTGAATAACACACAGTCATCAGTCGTTAGTAAGTGATAATATGTTCATAATATGTTCATAAATTAGAAAAAATAAGTCACACAAATATCAAAAACTAATAATAAAAGAAATAGAATGTGATATATATGGAAATACTTGTTATTGTCTGCACAATTTTCCTGAGCATCTAAAATTTTTTTCAGCAATTTTCTTAACAGTTATATATGAAACTCAATTATGGAAAAATAGGCAAGAATATGCAGCAAATTACAGTACTTGGTGAAACGTAAAGATTTGTCAAAATAGATTACACTTATTTTCTGAGTTCCCTATACTGCTACAGGGGAAGTAGCTTTTAATTCACAAATGTTCCTTGAAATTCTCAAAGTCCCCAATGAGTTCAGTTTTTCTACCATGCTTGGCTCTGAACTGAAGAGTGATTTCTGCTGCTAAAGATTAAGCCCAGAAAATCCATGGCCAGGAATTGCTCAGTGAGAAGGGAAAGAGAAGCTGAAGCTCAAGGTCAAGGCAGACACCCATGCCACACGACTACACTCTTATAATGTTTGTCTCACGGTAGGGATATATATTTTCTCAACTCAGAAATCTAGAATATGTTGGCTATGAATAGGAATGATTCATCCCATATCTTGATAGTCTTCCTTTGCACTCCTGAGCAATGTGGCCTAAAATATGCTAGACACATTTTTGTGAATTACCCATACCTTCTAACAAACATAATATTTTACCTTTTTAGGTTTCATGCACATATGTATGCAGCTAAATCTGTTGGTTTATTTTTCCTCTCTGGGTCATGAAAAAATATTTTGGAAGCAATTTCCAACAGACCACTGAGATGAGACCCAGAAATCTCACACCCAACTGTCCAGCTGTGGATCAGTTATAATGGATACCCGGAGTCTGTATATCAATTTGAGTTACGATGTTTTGAATTTCCCTTTGGCTTGACTTATTTTCAAGGATAATAGAAGAAACAGTCTCTCTCTGCTGCGATCACTTTCCACTGCATGGGGTTTTCCTGGAGGACATTGTACATTACATTACAGAGCAACCTCATCTCATGAGTCCTGGGGGAACGATCTTTATATTCTTAATGTCAGGATGCAGGAAAATGAGAGATGGGAACGCCTGCTCACTTCCTTACCTGACTTCAGAAAAGAGTCAAAAGTTATTATGTAGAACTTAAATTTGATTTTGCCTGGAAAAGGATGTTGAAGTTGTATTTTGAGAAACAGAAAGGCAGTTTTTAAAAATATAATACGGTAGTTTGAAAAATCTGGATTTAAGGAGGTAAAGATCAATATCACAGGAGGTGCTGAAGAAAAAAATTACAAAAACTGATGAAATAGAAATATATTTAAAACAAAAAATTAAATTTATGTACCAATTAAAACATTTGTGAATTATGTATTTGAGATATTAATCCCTCAGTAGACATCATTGTCCACTTTATAGCTTGACATTAAGCTTTACTTTCTGCTTTTTCAATCAGAAATTCTTAACTTTAGTATAACTAAACAGTCTTTTTCAGAGTAAAGTTGATTTCACCTTGTTCAAGGTGTGCTTTGTATACAAGGCTTTTAAAATGCCATGGCGAATTTTTAGAAGATTTAAAGCATTGCCTTTCATATTTATAGCTTTCATTTTTCTTGGGGTTAATTTTTCAGATAAAGATATATTAAAGCATAATATAAAAGATAAAATAAATCAATAATAGATTTATAGTATGGATAGTTATTGAGCTTAGAGAGATTATTAAGGTCTTAACTCTAATACAAATACAAATTTAGAAAACTTTTCAGCTTATGAATATTTGGATTGTTTCCAATTTTCAGCAATGATAATAAAACTAAGAACAATTGTACACATCAAAAAATCCATGAATTAAGTTTATTTAATAAGAAGGAAAGAATTTCATTAGATATCTGTGCTTCTGGTGTGCTAAAAATGTTCTATTTATAATTCTGTTGGGTAGCTAATTGCTAACATTTCTTTGGCTGAATGCTTATGACTTTGGTCTTTTATCTATTTTATCTATATTTACTTTATTAAAGCCTATTTTCAAGACAAGTTATGCAACACATGCTATGCTTTCCAAAACAAAGGAATCTCTAAAATGAAAGTATAGGCATGTATTTGCCAGGAAAAAATAATGAGATTGTCTGTGCCCTTGTTAAAAGAATAAGAATTTAGGACAAACAGCATTTAATGAGATCCTAGGAAAATTTTCACAAAATATACAACATTAATAAATAATAATAATAGTAAAAGAATAAGTATGTGTGGCATGGATATGATAAAATATTTACCAGCATGGAAGGGAACATTTAGGGAAACACATATCACAGAGGTGTTTCTCTTCCCTTTCCTTCACAAATCAAGCTGATGAAATTCTTATTTAACACAGGGGGTCTCACATGAGAACAAGACATGACAGCAGGAGAGTTGTTGGAAAGAAGGGCTTCAGTGGGAGAGATCAGTGGGCCTTTTTAAAAACCATTAGGCATTTTCAAAAGCTCTTGAATCCATGTGGAGGCAAAGGAATTAACCTACTAATGATTTATGCCCTTTATTCAATAAAAAATGCTGGGAAATATTCAAAATATAGTGGATTGGAAGTAAGAGAAATTCAAAAGAGACATGGCTCTCTTTATTTCACATTTTGCAGGGAAATTATCTGCATATACATCTCAGACTCTATCATCGTAGGTCCACGTGCCATGGTCACTTAACTGCCATTAATCTTTGGTTGCTGTTAGCCCACATTATGCTCTGCATAACAACAGACAGCGAACATAGATACGTCCATCATGACAGGAATGATAGCCCTTCATCCTGAGCATCCCAGCACCTGTCCGCACAGCACAAATAAGCAGGAAGATATTTGGTACCCATGACTTTCCCTTGGTGTTTTGTAACAGGCAGTTCAAAGAGCGGAGACTGATAAAGAGCTGTCTGACTCCTGTGGGCGAATGATCTAGGTCAATGTCATTTTCGAGACTCAAGAGGGATGGAGGGAGAGGGGATGAGCTTCCAGCATGTCTTCAGGATGCTCCCTCAGTGGGAGCTTAGCTTGCTTCATTATGTACCTTCTTGAAAGTTTTCCCCAGAAACAGCAAGCGACTAGAATTCGAAGAAATTACAGCATGCAGTGAGTCGAATGTGGAAAACAAACAGTTCTGAGACAGGCAAGAGACTGGAATGGATGTTGTGGTCCGTAAAGCAAACACCCTTCTGGGGAGAATAACCCATCCCCTACCTGCTCAGAAGAGCCAATGAGGGTAACTTGCAGCTGCCTCCCACTAAGGATGTCTCCCCTTCTGAGAGAAGCTGTCTTTCCTCAAGACCCTTGACAGACTATCTCTCTTAATTAGGATACTCCAAGGGGCTACTGATCTTCTACACCTTATGGACGCAGGTCATGAAGTCTGTTTTCTGGACCCTGAGCAGAATCAGCTGTGCTCTGAAGGTTGCAACCTTTGAGATTTCTTGAGTTCCACGTTGTCTGAAAAATTTGATTTCTGTCCTTTGCATTCAGCATTTCTTGAAAGTACCACCTTGAGAAATCTTTTGCATACCAAACTTGTCTAAGGCACTTCTAAAATTAGTATAAAACAGAATCTGTGCTCAAGTAGTTTAACATAGCTATATTAAGAAAGAAATTACCCTGTCATAGTAGAAATATTAGGAAATCTACTAACGTACCAGTTTTCACAAAGTCATTTCCATTAGTGAGGAGCAGATAGATACACCATAGCATATAGAAGAGTTGCACTTTTTGGTCCATATGACATAGTCCTTTGCCACGTGCTTAAGTGAACAACTGAGAATTTTCTCCACAAAGCTGCACTCTGGTGCTGTTACTGCTAAATGTTCATCCTAGTGAGATAATTTAGTGATGTTCATTATGGTGAAAAGAACTGAATGATAGAATGAATACATACATGAAGAAAGTAAACCGATGATAGCAAATCTCTTGTATTACCAATAGATGTTATTGCAGAACTGTAATACAGTAAATTCTTTATCTTTTCAATAAAGTTTACTTAAAAAACTAAGCTATGATATTTGGAGTACAGTAAAAATAATCTGAAAAACATTAATTATATTTTTCATTTAAACTATACTTTATGACCACATTAAGCAATGCTAAAGGATTATATTTCATTAAGTATAGAATTTTTATATGAAAGATCATTAAAAATTAATTTTCCAAATATAAAATTCATATGATCAAAACTGCAATAGTATTTGAAAGATTCCTGCAATTTATGAAATATGGACACAAAATATGTCCTAATTAAAAGTTGGGAAGAAAAGTTTATCTCTAAATTAACAAATCCTTCAGAAAATGTTAATTATCTAATTATTGCAATATTATACTGATGGAAAACATGTACAATCCATTAGGTTCATATATAAGACTTACAAAACATTTTATGAGAAAGACTAATTATTTTCTTAATTAAATATTGAACTATAATCTCCAATTTATATCTGAAGAAATAGCAAAGGAAAGGAGAATGTTTTAGAGAAGAAGGATGGAAGGAGAAAAGAAAGGAGGAGGAAAGGAAGGGAGAAGACAGAGGAAGAGATGAAGAAAGTGAAAAAGTAAGAATGGAAGGAGGGAGGTAAGAATCGCAGATAACCTTAAATTCCAGTTCTATGGGAGATGTTAATAATGAAATGATTACAATAAATTAAAAAATAAATATTTTATAAGACAGGCATACTTCATGGAAATAAAGACTCATCTTATGATAAAAGGTAATTTCAAAGTAAAAAAATATATAAAACACCAAGAAATATATAGGAATAAGCTACCACCATTAAGAAAAGGGTTTTTTAGCATGAATGCTTCATAAAATATCAACAAGAACTATCTGATTACATGAGAATAAAGTTACTCACATTGTTCAGGACTCATGAGGAGCCAATTTTGAACATACAATTTTGAAGTCCTAACATTGGAAGAGAAATATTCAGTCTAAAACCACTGCTTTCAGAGAAAAATTGTTAAATAAATGTAGGTAGCAGATTTTGTAGTAAGAGAAAAATCAAATTTAACATATTAGATAGCATATTTGTATGAAATTTGTTAAAACTTTATCTTCACACACCCTCAAACCTTATGCTGCTTGTCTAAGTATTACCGAAACTTTTAGTAAGATTGTTTCCTTTTTTATATTTCTTCGCACCCGCGTGCGTGCATGTGTGTGTGTGTGTGTGTGGACATGGTAACCTTATACTTGGTAGTACATTATTCTAAAGTACATAAATATTGAAACAGAGACTTGGAGACAGATTGTATATATTTATTTCAAACAATGAAGAAGCAAAACATTCAAATGTCAAGATGAGTTCACTTGAATTTTTTATATGTACATGCAATGATACAATCTTTGATTGATTACTTAAATCACCTTTGCATGGGGTTTATTTAATGAAAGACTATAAACAGAAGGTCGATAGAAAGAAACATGGAGGTTTGTACCCAGTGGCAGTTTGGAGTCTATATCTGGATTTCACATGAGAAAGACCGTGGCATCTACTCTGCATGCTGATGGGAAACTCACGACAAAATGGCTTTAAAGAGGGATAAGGGATTTCATGTTGGCTTAAGATTGTCTGGTGACAGTTCGTACTCTAGCTTGGCAGGGGAAATGCACACCAATACAGGGACTGAGGGAACTGGCCACAGGAGAGCTGAGAGAGAGGTAAACTTCCTTTGCCATGCCACACACGTGTCCAAATATGCTGAAGAGTACCAATCTGTCTTACCCAGTTCCCTCAGTTTTATTCACCTGCACAGAGATGGTCCAACGCACTATGGGCTGGGTTTCCACCATCAATGACACAATCTCCTGCTGGCTTGTTTAGGGCTAGACTACTAATCCTACAAATTTTCCTAGAGAAGAAGCCTTCAATTGTCACTTCAACACCTATGACACGTTGCAGTCAAGTCATACATCTACTATCATTGACATATGCCAAATTTTATAATAGTGAAAATAAATTAACTTCACAAAAATAAACGCTACTTAAAATATGTATATATTCCAAGGATAAAACAAGGTTAGTCTGGTCATTCTAAATAGTTTTGTTCATATTGATCTCTTAATAGTCAAAGAAATGAAGTTTTATTCAAGTTTTAAAGAGTTTAATACATATAAGGAGTTTCAATCAGTTAATTGACATAATCCCTGTAAACATAGAGTCGTATGAGACAACGGGCATGCACATTACTCTGTACATGGTATGTTCCTTGGGAGAAACTGAAGAACATCAACTAATCAAACATAGATGAGGTCAAGCAGGGTGGTACATATCTGTAATCCTAGAATTTGGGAGACAGAGGAAGGAGGACCAGGAACTAAAGTGATCCAGTCACCCACATAGGGTTTGAGACCAACTTAGAGCTGCTTGAAATCCCATCCAACAATGTTAAACAAAAGCAAAATACATCGACAATCAAGATTGAGAAGATAGCTTTAATTGTCAGAGAGTAAATCTCCCACCACTAAGTGTGACTTGAAAATATTTGTCTCATCAGTGATGTACACATTTTATTGAAACAAATCATAAAATTTATTTCTAAACGATAGTATTTTTATTTCTGAGAATTCAGCTATGGATGCAAGAAAAAAATATTAAACTTTTAATAATAGTCATTGACAAACTAGAGAGTATCCACATTGTCTTTCAGGATGTGGATTACACATTTGATGCTGAGAATTGATACAGATGTGGCAATGTAGACTTCATCCCCTAAGGTGACACATGGGACTCCGGTTTGAATGTCATGTCTGTTACCTGCATAGTGCTCATCCTGTTGCAGGTAATTACCATAGTAAGCAAAATGGAAGACCCTGACATATTCAAATAGAAAGTCAGGCTCTTAAGTTGCCCACGGCCTGAACAGGGAAGACACTTAGGAGCATATCAAATGCCACGGACCCAGCTACCCGGGTCAGGACACAGAAACCTGTGTAGTTGGGCCAGCTCCCACCACACTGCAGCTAGCTCCCACCATACCTCCACCAGCTCCCTCCACACTGGTACCTTCTCAGTAGGAAAGAAGAAAGCACAGAAACATCCAGTGCTAAGCAGCTTTAGGAGTGTTCAAGGAGAAGGAAAAAAATTAAAGTCCAAGAAGCTCAAACGACTGACACAGGGGCTCACAAAGTTAACCCCACACATGTAGCTTACAGGAAGAGAAGAAACTCCCAACCAACCTCCCTTCCGAATTCCAGAACAACCTCTTTTTCAGTCATCTACACAAATGTCCTATTTTTGGAACATTCACATCAAAGAACAGTTGCACTTAATTTAGTACGAGTGTTTCTGTTTTCGAACTGATATTTGAGTTGTTTTACTTTGTTTCATTAAACTTCACACTGTTATCTTCTATTCTTCATAGTCACTGGTAAAATGTCCAGCCAAATAACAATGCTGGAGCATCACGTGCTTCCGAAGCATAGAATTGAATAATGTAATAAAGGGTAGATTTCTGTATAAGAGTTTCAATGTCTTGATGCATTTTTGGTTTTGTGGACTTTTTTGTTTTGTTTTCATGTGTTTACCAAGGACACTTGAGCATGCGTGACTGCAATGTAACACTGGGAATCATTCTGGATCGCTCGCCTCCTTACTGCTTTGCTCCCGGGTTTCTGAGGTTCATTCTACTAGGGTCAGAATCATGGGCAACTGCTGTATTCTCTGAGCATTTTTTACCTGGGATCTGATGATCTGAACTCAGATACTTTTGCTTACAAGGCAAGGACTTTAATCACAGAGTCATCTCCACAGCCAACTTTTGCTTTGTTTAGAAACAGGGTTTTCCTAGGTGACCAGTCCTTACTCATAGCTGTTCTGCCTCTGCCTCCTGGTGTGATGTCAGAAGCAAGCTCCACCAATAGCAGCTCAGTTTCAGAATTCCACGGAAAGTCATGTATTACAGCATACTAGCTATCAATAAATAATTGTGGCAATAACTTTGCAACATACAATACAGAACTGGAAGAAAAATAAAATTTACATATGTAAAAAGGTAATAAATTAGCTTGATGATGGAAAATGCTTAATTTCAGTACAATTTCTAAATAAAAAGTAAATAAATATATACATTTCTAGAAATTCAGAGGAATATTTGGTAGAATATGTTTAGAATGAAACAGTAAACAGTCTATTATGTGTTGGTTATAGATTATAACATAATGTGATAATGAATTATCACCATCAGCCCAAACTTATGACCTTGTCCAAGTTAGAAATAATTAACCTTTTTTAAGTCTTCATTAATACCTGAATGGCACTTAACTTATTTACATAATATACATGCTCATAAAGTAATTTTATGTCCATTATTTTTCTTTTATGAACAGTAGGTAAATAAAAACCTTTGGTGGCTTTGTTGTTTTTTAAATTATTTCTAAATAAAAGTATAATTCATAAATGAATCAATTTCATAAATGTTTTTGTGTTGTTTATCTTCAGCTTACTTGTTCTTAATAGTCTACAGTTTTACTCTCCAGGACTAGGAAGTTCTGAACATTCCTCTGCCTGTGACAGAGCCTCGGGCGTGACACCTCACGTTGCACATCTCAGCAAGGACACACTGTGGGTACTATGGGGGTAACCATGCAGAATGCTGAGCTCCCAGCCTGAATGGAAATGTTTCAGTTAAATGGTGACAAGCAGGCCACTTGACAGAGAAGAAACACAGTTTACTTTTGAAATGATACTAAAGTCATCATGGAAAAAGTTCATAGCATGTAATGCTTTCTGAGCCATGTATTATCAATCGATGATCCTTCTTGAAGCTATTTTACATGCAGAACTACCTGAGGGAGACATGTTGGAAAGGTATCCAATGAGTCAAGGTAAATGAATGGGATTAAGAAATGTAAAATGAGGGGCTGGAGAGGTGGCTCAGGGGTTAAGCCTCCGCCTTGCAGGTGGAAGGTCCTGAGTTCAGATCCCAGATCCCACGTATAGACGCCAGGCGGAAGCGGGGGCGGCCTGCGCTTCTGGTCCTGGTGGGCGGAGCTTGTGAATCCCCGGGGCAGAAGGAGGTGGAGGCGTCCATGGTGGTTCTACACATACACAGACACACACGCGCGCGCACATACACACGCACATGCACACAGTTAAATAAATAATAATAAAAAAAAATTATAAAAAAAAGAAATGTAAAATGAAAGTAACTTAAAACCATTGGATTCATACTTGACTCTGGAAAAAAAGAATAAAATAAATAAATAATTTAATTACAATATTAAGCACTTATTAAAATGTTTCCCTATGATCTATAAATTCTTTCATTTGTTCTCATAGTTTTATTTTTCTACTTTAGCATGCAGTCTTGAGTTTTCATGTGAAATTTGCTAATGCATTGCTATGTGATTTCTTTCCTTGATCAAATACATATTCCTGCATTGTCACATGACAAATTACAAGATCAACTGCAGAATGAAGTATGTTCAATTATTAATACTGACAATTTGTCCTGAATGCAGAATCATGAAATATGTTTCGTTACTTATACTGAAATTTATCCTGAATGCAGAATCATTTGCTCACAATCAGGCTTGGTTACCTCCCTTACATATGAGAATCTGAGAAAACAATCACAAGATGGAATCAGACCAATGATTTCTTCCCTGAACTTCACATGCTGCTGAGTAACTTCTCTGTGTCTCTTCAAATGATGTATGCCTTTATTTACTGGTGTTATGTTGTACTGCTGCAGTTAGTGTTCGTTTTTCAAGCAGAACCTGAGGGAAAAAGAGGGAGATTTATTTGGTGTGTGTAAGATAGATGAGAAGTGATACAGTCCATGGTTGTGGAGAAAACATGGAAGGTGGGTGAACTGGGGGTGAAATTCAGATCACTGTAGTCATGGTGGAGGCAGAAACAGCAAGAGACTAATTGTTACAGGAAACAGGGCAGGGCTTCCAAAATGCAAGACCCACTCTATAACATGCTGCCTCCAACAACTCCTAACCCCCAAAAGGTGCTACTATCATCCCAAACATCAGCATTAACTGAGGTGCAAATGCAGGAACCTGGGGAGGAAAACACACAATCAAAAGACGGCATGTTAGTTCTGAGTGAACATGTACTTATGTGTGGCTCGTTTCTTCTAGCAGGGTAATGACCCATTTACAGATGACCTGAACCTCTTAAGATGACCACAGTGAGTGCAGAGCAGACATGTGTGACTTCATGTCTGCCCCCACCCCAAAAATACAATTTGAGTCTCCATCAGACAGATGTCTGGGTTTATGAACATATTTTTTTCTTTTCTGATCTCACAAAGAAGCTTTGAATCCCATCCCAGTTGCTCCACTCACAGTTCCTCCATGAGGCATGAGAATTTTCTCCTTCCAATGGAAGGTATTACCTTTAATAAGCAGCAACTGGCATCATGCATATAAGTTAAGGGTGAACTAGCCAGATGGAATCATCACTGATCATCTGGCTTCTGTGCATGCCTGTTCCCTGGGGTTCTATCCTTGTCTATAGAAAGAGTGGTCTTCCCTGATCCAAAGGACCTGTAAGTGTGAACCTGCGAGTTATCTTCCGATTCTAGGCTGCATACATTTTTACCTACTTTTATCTTTCTTTCAATTTCATAACATTTGGTTAAGACAAAGCTTCACTATGTACCCCAGACTAGGTGCTCACTCTATACAACTTGGACTGGCCTCACCTGGTAATTCTGCCTTCATATCTGCATGTTGGAATTGGAATGATATGTGTGCATGCATATATTTATTTTTTTCTCCACATACGCTACTATTCCTGTTTGCTTATGGAGAAAATTTTCATAACAATGTTAAGATTCGAAAATGACCTGAGTAAAATTTTAATACATTTTTTTTCTAGGATTCATAAGAAACTGTAATGAAACTTAGAAAAACTTAGAAAACTCACAGAGAACCCTGCCATCATTACTAGAGAAATCACTTGAAAATAATAAGTGTGTTTGTTCAGGTGTTCTCTAAGATGCTTAGGAAAATGTATGACTCCCTCTTTACTATTTGACTTAAAGTAAGCTATCTCCATATTTACATTAATTAATTAATTTCAAAGCAAAGAGACACTGTACAGTCAGTATAAATATGAACACTTACATGAATTTTTAAATGGCCAGTTTGAAGAAACTATCATCTGTGACACTATTTCAGTACATGTCAGTACAAAAAACTATTTAGAATGTCTTAAATTAGCAGAATCTTAAAAATAATCTGGTGTCAAATTTAATTTCTCATTCCAAACTGTGATTTTAATTAATTCAACATAGCCTCTTATTAGCTTTCTGTCTTGAGGACTTATTTCTGGCTAATTATCTAATGCCAAGAAGTAGACATATCTGTAGATGTCTGTCATGTTGTCTTGGAATTCTTAAAATGTACCGGTTCTTGAAATTCTCTATTTAAAAAAAATATATATATATATATGTATATATATATATATATGTATGTCTTTAAAATGGACCTAGTTTACATCTAGTGACTTTTCAGTGATGTCACAGAAGGCTGACAGAAGTGCAACAGAATTTTAGGAAACACATAATTGCCTCAGTAAGTTCAACTCTTCAGTTGCCTCAGAAATGGAGCATCAAAAAAACTTACATATCTTGACAAAATTGATATTTCACTAAAGAAAAACATTCAATTATAAAAACATTTTACTTGTTTTATAGAAATTAAACAAACTAAGAAAAATGCATTCCAATTTATCATGTATTTAGAATGAAACACTTGGAAAGATAATTCTAGAAATCATTAAAATTGTAAATGTTGTTGAAGAGTGTTCAACACCTTGAGCCTCTGTCAGTCCAGCCGTGTAGCCTTGTGGCATTGATGCATGTGGGAAAAGCCTAAGAAAGCTACAAGGGTGACATTGACAAATGTGGGAAGAGCACGTGACCTTATTCAGGCTCATAGATTTTTTTTTTTTGAGACATTTGCAAAGCAGCTTGACAGGAAATGACAATCTTTTCTGCTACTTAGAAAATGATCATATCAGACCCAATTCAGACTTTTAATAATGAAACCAATTGTTTTTATTTACTTTGCATTGATTTTTATTCTGGGAAAATAAAATTATACTGTCTGAGAAATTCCTCAGTACCCTGTGTCATTAGTTTCTCACAGCCTAAACCGCTTTGATGGGACAGATTTCACCCTCTGATTGCAACATAAAGAAGTCACCCAAGCTGTGGGCATTTGCTCCTCCTTTCTTCTGCCCCTCTCTGCTCTGGCTCTTTTTTCCAGTGATCTCCAAGAGCTAAGTGATCTGTATGATTCCAAAGCTCTACTGGCAACAGGAAGCAGCAATAAATCCCAGGAGACGAGTTGCTGGTAGTGAGCCCCCAGCAGGCTAGGGTGAGAGTGGACTGAACTTAGAGCTTTAGGACACCCTAGTAGCGAGAACTATAACATTAGTTATACCTGATTCCTGATTATGCTTTGACACGGGAGCTAGGTTAATGTATATGCTTGTGAGAAACAGACTGTTCCCTCTACTTCAAACAGGTCAGGGTGCTTGTTATTAGCTTTAACTTTTGTTCAAATTGCCTGTAAAAATTTTGTAACTAAGAACCAAAGACAAGAGTACTTTACCAGCTATTTCTAGACACCAATGAGTGATTTTGTTTCTTGAAATCCAATCTCTGTACTATTACTGAAGTTATTTAAGATAATTCATAAAGCATGACCAGTTGTCTCTTGGAAAGAAATGAGCAAGATATTCTAAATCACGTGGAATATTATACACCAACTTTTAATCTGTCAGTTCAATACTGCTGATACTAAGTACACATCCTTGTTAGGTCAATAGGATTTTCTAATGTGTCCTCCACTAACATTAGACATATCTAGGACAATAAATTCAATGGTTACATACATTATGAGAAATAATCATTTATAGAAGTAGATTCATAATATAACAGTTATGATAGCTGTAGAGTTTTAAAGGAAAGTTTTAACATTATAATTCAATGTTGATTCAATAGCAATGATACTCATTTGAGACTGAATAACTCTAATTTATATTGTTCGATCTAACTTTTCATGTTCAGAGAAAACATGAGAAGCTGGCAAAGTTGAAGAAAAAGTGACTGATCTCATTTGAATTTGGAAAGAACATTCTAGAGCTGGGAAGGAAAGAAGTATTAGAGATACAATACCACAGGCAGGTTAGTTATAAACTTTTAATTACAATGTTTGGAAAGTTTGATGTGATTTTGAGTTCTTCATCAGACATTCAAGGGGTGAGTCTCTAGAAATCTTAGAATGTACTCTTAAAGCTCCATGCCGGCCTCATTTCATGCCCCAGTTAATCTGATCCAGATTGATGATCCTGTTTGTACCCTATAACACAAAAATCAGTCAAAAGTGACAAGGTATTTATTTTGTAAGCAGCCAAGGAATACTCTAAATACAGAGACGCTGAAATTGGTGGATGGAGACACGGACATACTGGTACAGACAGCTGTATCCCCGCATGCACAGGTGATTGGTGTGTGAAACATCTAAGTGGATAGCACAGGGTAAACTTGATTTAGCTCTTATAGAAGTCTGATTTCACCAGTTTTCAGAAAAATGATTTATTATGACAGAGAAACATTGACAGTTCAATAACACTGATCAATGATATAAACCGAGGGACAGATGGTGAGCTGTGTGCGGAATGGCTCACAGTGCAGACTGCTGCTAGCCAATTCTTAGATGTCTGCAGATATGGAATGTCACTTGTGAGCATCAGTGTTTTCAGCCATGATGCCTATTCGTCATTTCAGAAAGCAGTCTTCCTTTCAGAAACATTCTAATAGACCAAATTCTGCATTAACACCCAAGAGCTCCTGATTGGAGTGTTTGGCTCAGGTTGTTTTCAAATTATGTTTTAAGAAGTTTCCTTCCAAAGAATACCTCCAGGACATATTTATCTTTTCCATTATCTTATCACATGGACCAGGCAGTGATAAATGCTATCTAGTGTCAAACAAATTATGTGCTCCTAATTTGAAAAATATATCTCATTAGCAGAAAAAGATGGAGCTTTGGAGAGGATGAAAATCTTCATTCAATCTAGGGATGAAGCTTCATTCTGCTTGCTAGAAACATTTAAGCCAACATCTTTTTATACATCCAACAGATGAGATAACATGGAAGATATGGGCAGAAGTTAAGAGGACCAGCCCAGGAAGGGAAAGATAAATCTCACTAAGAGTATCTTTCATGGTCAACATATTCTTGGCAGGAGAGTTAATGGATAAGACCAGCTTCAGCTGAGCCAAATTAGGAATGAAAACAGAATCTTTTGTATATAGCACTATATCTTACACACACACATACACACACGTTCACATACACACACTAACTTACAGACACACACTCATAGACACACACATTCACACACACACAAACAACTGTATACATTCACACACACAAACATACATATACCACTTCCATGCATACACACAATCGCATATACATGTTAGTCCAAAATTTTTTATTATCTATAATACTTTAATTTCTTGAAACAGTAATATATACCTTTTTCTACTAACAAAACCAATTTACATAGTTACTGATTATATAAATTTGAATAGAGTAAGGCTCCCTTGAAATCTTTAAAACTGTATATAAGTTTAATCTCTTCAAGAAGTTCAATGCTCACTGAATATTTGTGTGTGTGTGTACACGCATACATGTACATGTGTAGAGAAAGAGAGGAGAAATTTAATTGCTTGAAGGACTGTATGTAATAACTAAAATCAAATTTTAAATAGTCATAAAACACAATTAGGGGCTCTTGGTAATGATACTGCACAAATTTGCATTAGTCTCTGGACTCAAGTTCTGAACATCGATGGTAAATAGCAGAAACATTATATGAACTGTTCCTCACTCACCCCACTTCACGAAATTGTTCAACACTCCACTGGAAAGGTTTTGAGAAACCAGGTTTAGCATCTCTTAAAGTGAGGTATGCAGGAATTATTTCCCACCTCTCCTATACCATCTTTACAACTTAGCTACTTCTTTTTTTTAAATATTTCTTATTTATTCAGTTGTGTGTGTGTATGTGTGTGTGTGTGTGTGTGTAGAACCACGGACGAATTCGCGAACCACCATGGACGCCTCCACCTCCTTCTGCCCCGGGATTCACAGGCTCCGCCCTACCAGGACCAGAAATGCAGGCCGCCCCCGCTTCCGCCTGGCGTCTATACGTGGGATCTGAGATCCGAACTCAGGACCTTCTGCCTGCAAGGCAGAGGCTTAACCCCTGAGCCATCTCTCCAGCCCCACAACTTACTACTTCTAATAGCTCCCAAAAAAATATCAAAAATATCAAAATATCTCTGGCCAGGGGGTAACATACAATGCCCACCAGGATGGAGTGAAGGGCATTGCAGGAGCAGCAAAACTGCAAAAGAAAATCAACAAACCACAATCCAGAACTTCAGAGACTCTATATCAACCACCTAGAACTAGGCCAGCTTAGTCTCTCCCCATCTTGAAGCTCAGGGAAATTTGCGGAAGAGGGGGCGGTAAGAGTGTAAGAGCATAAGGATGGGAGGAGCAATGATATGTAAGATACTCTATACTAGTTAGGGCTGAAGCAATCATAATTGGACTTTGCATGCCCTGCGCATTGTCCAACACACTGATGACCTCACAAAGTCTAGCATCTGCTAAAGGCACCAAGATTCTTGGAGGCAAAGAATTGGCAGCCACAGCAGTGTTCCTATATCTAAGGGGAACACGGGAAAGGGTTCGGCAAAGGCCACTGGGTCCTTGTACGTCATCGGAGAGGAGGGCCCAGAGGAAAATCAGTCATGCACAAGAAAGGACTCTCTGGGAATTGGGGTGGGAGGCACTGGGGGATGGGGAGGGAGAGGGGTGGGGAGGGGGAGTAGGGGGTACGGGGGGAGGAGGAGGGAGGGAGGGAACTGGTGTACCTAATAAGTTTGTATGAGCTGAAATAAAAAAAAAATTCCCCTTTACAACTATTTAAAAAAAAAAAAGAAGGGAGGGTAAAAAGAAGGGAGCTTGTATAACTAGGCAAAAAATAATAATAATAATAATAAAAGCTAATTGACTCCTTTAAAAAAAAAAGAAAGAAAAAGAAAGGAATGAATCAGGGAGAGGGAAAAAGGAATTTATTACAAATAGCCAAGGCTCAGTGAGCAAACTTGGGAGACCTGGATTTTATTCCTGAAGCTCACATGGTGGAAGGAGAAAACCAACCTCTGAGTTTTCCTCTGACATCACTATAAAAGAAAGTCAACCTATGAAAGTTGTCCTCTGACTTCACAAGTGCAGTGTAGTGTTCTTTCTCTTGCAATAAAATATATTGGATCTGGGGAGAGGTTTTATGAGTACGTCATGCACATTTTTTCATCTTTTTTGTATTTTAGGATATAATTATAATGAAGTTTAGAAGAAGGGAAGTGAAACATTTCATATTAAACCATGTGTAAAGAATGTGCTGATGTGTTTTTATAAAATTAACAACTGGAGATGTATCTTTTAAATTTCATTCAGAGATACAGTAATATTTTAATATTTGGCAGTTTCTGAATATACAAAAATATACAAATGTGGAAACTACATACTAAAGGCATTCTGAGTCTCTTTCAAAATATTTCTTCTTTTCCAAATACATTCTTACAGTACTTAAATTTTTATTGTAAGATATACTCTATACATTAAAAGTGAAAACGCAGAAGTGAAAATTTTGTACATCAGAAATTTGGAGTCTGGAAAATGTCTGATAAATCCATAAATTTCTAATGTAACTATTTATATTGCAATTGAATAGATTCAGTTCCTGTTACATGCAGTTAAAGCAATTGAATACTCCTGCTTTAGAGTATTAGGAATTCAGAGTTGTGAGTTGAAAGTGTTAAAATGTTCTCCACAACATGAAGAATAAACAATGATTCTTTGCAAAGTTCTTCCTAGGTTGGATAGAGCAGTTGCTGATCATAATTTTGGGGTTGTATAGTCTAAAAGTTCAGAATTTGATCAAAATCAAAGAATAAATGGACTCTATCCTCTTACTTAGAATAGCAAGGCAAGATATTATGACTCAGAAGAGGATTGGAATGAAGATATGCATCACACTGTGACCAGGAACAAAGAAAGAGCTGGCAGGAAGTTGGGAGCTCTCAAGGACCAGTGCCAAATGACTTGTTTCTTCCAACAACCCACTTCCATCCAAATATGTCCACTGTGTTACTGAGGCTCATTGAGTGATATATACCATTGCTAGTCAATTGACAAGATCAGGAAATTAATTATCAAATCACTTTTTAAAAGTCTTCATCACTAAACATGGCCGTATTGGGACCCAAGCCTGTGTTTGGGAGAAGGGGGTGAAACCTTAGGAACAAGACTGTAACATAAGTACAAAGTAAGATCTGAGTTTGAAAATCAATCAATATTTGTATCCCAAGTATCACCGTCATTGTTAAACTGTCTTATTTTCATACAAAGTGAGAAATAGCACCTAATTCACCTGTTTGATAGCAGGTTAAATGTTAGGCAAAAGTGATCAGACTGGACAGTGCAGAATTTGATTTTCATACTCAGTCCTTCTTTATAGTGATCCCAAGAGATGCACTCTTTACAGAGACAGAACTTTTGAAAGTGTTCATTATCTCCCAAGACTAGAACTTTCTGCTACTTATGAATTCATTCTCACACTCGTGGGAATGTTTTCCATCTAATACTAGTGTTAGAATAGAATATCTAAGACAATTTGCCAAAGCACAGAGAATAGGATCCACTCTGTCTTTCTGCTTATGAGGGTGATGCTGATTGTCAATTCGAGAAGATCTGGATTCATTAGAGACAAGCCTCTAATGCAGTCTATAAGACATTATGAAGAGGGGGATAAATGAAGTGGGAGGACCCATGCTAATTTGGGCAGCATCATCCCTTGGACTGAATTGAGGGGTGAAAGCAAGCTGAGCCCAGCATTCACTTCTCTGTCCCTAACTGTGCTGCGATGTGAGCAGCTACCACCTACTTCCTGCCTCACACCTTCCCAGACACCGTGGACAATATCCTCTGGTACTGTAAGTGAAATAAACCCATTCTTCCTTAAGTGGCTCTTAGGAAGCTGAACAAGTAACCCAAACATTCCTGATTTGCCTCTCTTCCCTCTTCTTCCAATTCAGCAACTATGTTAAGGTCTGATTGCTAAGTCTGGTGAATGTCTTAACACAACCTAGAACGCTTTTCCTCTCTTTTGCATTATACCTATTATTGCATGAATTGAAGATCAAATTGTAAATCAAAGGCAAATATATATAGGATGAATTTTCATCTAAAAGTAGATGGAGATTAAAATGTCTAAAAGCCATTTTTTTGCAAATATATTCCCTTATGTCATTTAGGAAAAAGAATCTGGCTACATATTTCTAACTCTGTTATTACACTACCAAGGCAGATCAGAATAGTTTAGGCCCTGACACCAAATCAATGTTTAACTTCCCCGACTCCGATCTTTGTCATGCATTTCACAGAGTTGTGAAAAGGAGCAATCGTTTTCAAGAGAAAATCTAATATCCTTGGAATCCTATCATCTCTTTTCAGTCTTTCTGAAATGTATACATTATGCAAATAATTGCCAAAATCTGACATCTCATTCCTTACAAGCAACCTCTGTTTATGTTTCTCAAAACTCCTGATGAAATATGCATATGATAAGTTAGAAAGAAGAAAGTATTATGGATGAATTTTCATGTGATAAGAACTTTGTCAAATGTCATCATCATCTTCAACATTTCTGAATGTGAAATGAACATCAAAATCATTGGGTTGAACACTGAAAATACCCAGCATTTGACTTCTCTTTAGAAGTACACAAAATAAACACCTTCCTAACAAACAATAATATTTTGAAACCATAGAGATTTTCATGGCATGAATCACTGTCCAATCAATCCTGTGAATAGCTTTTAAAATGAAGCCTATTTGGAAAACCTGAAGACAAAATATGAAGTCATTTTAGTAGTCATGAGTAAAAATGAATTCTGAGAAAAGCAAATGGATCCATAGGAATATATGTGAATTAGACTTGATGGTGTTAACAAATGGATCATCAGCCTCCCGCTGAGATACTGGCAAGGATTGGTTATCATTTAAGAATGTTTGCATGCAAATGTCAAGAGATGCATCTCAGATTGGTTTATATTATTGATACATGTAGCAGAGGAAACCAAAGTTTACCTGACTTCCAGAACAAAGGGTATCTTCAGAATTTGATTTCTATTGTTTTGTACTTTTATCCTTAATTGACTGCTTCTTAGACTGAATCTGGGGAATAAATTGTTGTATCTACCCTGTTCCTGGGAACACAGCTTTGTAGTGTATTTAGATAGCTTGCCAAAGCCTAAATTTAAACTTCAGTACAAGAAAATAAAGTATAAATGTGTGTGAATTTTTATAGATTTCATCACATAGACATATTTTAATTTGAAATGTTTTCTTACTGAAGCAAAACCCAAAGACACATTGTTGGCCTGTTTTGAAATATGCTACACTTGAGGTGAATATCTGCTATTACAAGGAATGGAGGAAATGTGAATGTTTTCAGAGCAACTATCTACACATGTATACTATATATGTTTTTACATGAATGAAACTCATAATTTGAATAAATATTTAAATGCATTGCATTTATCACATTAAAAATTATACCTGAAAAAAGAATTAATATCATTTTGAAATTTTAAATAATAAAACCACATGAAATATAAAGAAGCAAAGTACTATGAAATTAGGAATGAAAAGATTTAGCAATCTTCAAGATGTAAATTCAGAAGTCAAGAGCAATGACATCAGTAACAGAAGCACAGACTTTTCATTAGAAATGAAATATAATTGAACATTCATGGTTAAGAGAAAAAGATTATGTATTTCAAGGTGGTCCATTTTCTTTCCAATGAAAGATAACACTATTATACATTAAGTCAAATATTAAGACTATTAAGTATTGATATGACATTAATACTAAGGAGCAATAATTACTTTTGTTGTGTGTCTCATATGAAAGATGACTTCTCTAATTGATAGTAAAGAACTTAGAGGTAGGACATGAAGCCATTGCCACACAAGAACACACAAACATTCCTCAAGGAATATATAAGTGTTTTCTCTGTCAAGCTCTTGAGTATTTACCTGATGTTGCAGTCCGTCTGCATAGTTGCTGATAAATGACTATAACACAGCTTAAGGGAACAAGGAGTTTACTTTCTTATGATAGTCCGGTTACAGTTCATAGTCCAGCTTGACGGGAGAGCACACACCAACACCAGGGCTGAGGGAACTGGCCACCATAACGGCTGAGAGATGGACAATCCTTACTTGCCAGACCAGCATGTCTGGCCAAGTGAACAGAAGGATGCCAACCCTCTCAACCAGCTCTCTGTGATTTATCCAGGGCCTAATCCCACCCACCATGGGCTGGGTCTTCCCCAGCAGCTAGACAATCTCCTGCAGGTTTGCTCTGGGCTTAACTCAACCATCAACTCTCCACAAATGTTGCCCAGAGCCCAAACCCTCAAGAATCAAGTTGACACCTGTTCTTAACTATGACACCTGAGTCCTATTAGTCTGCCACTGGTTTACCTTCTTCTTTCATAGCCACCAGGCTTTGCTCTTACATAATAATTATTATAATGACTAAAACAGAACCATTATTTGCTATATAGAGATGAAGGTCTCTCAAGTCAGACTTTCATTTTAATGAAGAATATAACAATTTCCAAAGATGAAATGGTGAATGAATATTTAATGCTTAAGCATAGAATTGCTCAGTTAATTGTGTCTCTATAATACCTGAATCTTCCTGTAATAAAACAAACAGTGGCGCAAAGAATAGCTGACACAAATTACAAATGTCTTAGCTGCTTTCTTACTAATGGTGCATATGATGTGAAAATTGCCATTACTTGATATCCTTACAAAATCTACCTCAAAAGGGGATCAACCAGTGCTGTACATCATGGTGGTATGAAACATACTCATAGAGTATAAGTTTTCTGATGACTGTGGCTTTTTCCATTGTCACAGTTTGAAATGTGATTGTCTACCCCAGGCTTATGTGTTTGAATCTTCAGTTTTTTTGGAAAGTTCATGGCACCTTTAAGAGGTGAAACTTTGCTGGAGGAAGGTAGTCACAGGGAGTGGGCATGGAGGGGGATTACTATAACCCTATTCCTGGGAGAGGTCTGCTCTTAAAGTTGGAAGTTTTGCAGCTCTCACCCTTCATGATGGATTTGACTTAGAACATATCCAGCTTCTGCCCATCAGCAATGCCTTTATCTCCATGAAGAAGTATATCTCCCCTCTAGAACTGTAAGCTCAATAAATCACTACTTTCTCCCTTAAATTGCTTGACCGTGAGTGGTATCTCACAGCAACAGAAAAAGAGCAACTAGTTCAGAAATTGGTACCAGAGAAGTAGAGTGTTGCTGTGTGAGACTTAGAATCTGGTACCAAAACCTGAAAATGTCATTTGTGAAGCTCAGAAAAGCTTGTACCCAGCAGTATTATCATTGCTATGATATGGATATTGAGCCTTTGAAACTTTTTTGTTGGGAGAAATACAGAGAACTTTGGGAATTTTGTTTGGGAAAGCCTTTGTCTCTTAGAGATGGAGCTAACAGTGCAATCCTTCTAACAGCTTAGAAGAGAGTAATGCTGTTAGAAAGACAGGCTGTGGAATGCCAGCTTGTGATGGTCCAGAGCAGAATAGAAAATGTGTTGGAAACTGGACGAGGGACAAATGGAGTGATGCATTGACAGAGAGTTTGATCAAGTTTTGCCCTAACCCTGAAAGCTAGCCTGAAGTTAAATTGACAGTGTGGCATGGCTATTTTTTTGGAACTCTTGTTCAGAGTTATGAAAAAGAGCAAGGCATCAAGAAAAAGAAGTAAAAACTGTGAAGTTTGATAAGAAATGTGAAATCAAGCTTAAAGAGAATGCAGATAGCTACATCATTAATATGCTGCACCATGAGGGGAATTTCCTCAGGATCCCACACATAAAAATGCAAATTTTTTCAGACAGGGAAGGAATGAACTAACGATAACTGTTCCAAAGGAAAGGTCTGTTATTCCTCTGAAGTAACTGTGCAAGACAGATAGATTCTTCCTAGCATCAACACAGAGAAGCTCTGATTCAAGGGGGCCAATCTCTACCTGAAGGTTATAGTAGAACTTGATAAAGTTATCCTCCTGATGCTGGCTTTAGAGACATCAAAGATGCAAAAGGGAGGAAGGCATGGATTGTTTCTCCAAGGTTTCAGAGAATGGCAGAATCCAGGCAGTATGTGGCAGGAAGTCAGAAGTTTAGAAGTCCAATGGTAGTTTGTACTTTAAAGGTAAAGCCTGGCTTGGCATTGCGAAGTGAAGATGTTAGAAATACAAGAAACAATGTGTACCATCCTCCAAGGAGGAGAGGTGTGTACCCTGGAAGGAGTGATGTTTTCTAAGGGCAGCTTCCCTGGAGGTATACAAACAAAGCCCTTAGGAACAAGAATCTCCTTTGCTGGATTTATAGCTAAAGGATTTGCAGCTTTTTCTGCTGTTTTTTGGCTCTTGCTATGGACAGATCTTTCCTAGATATGCTGCAATTCCTTGCTTTTGGATGTGAATGTTTAATCTGTGTCACTGAATGTTGGAAGCATGTAAATTGCCTTTTGATTTTTAATAGGAGACTTTGACTTTGAGCTTTTGGATTGTATTAGGACTACTGATGTAGTCTATGAGAATTTTAAAATTAAACTGAGTATGATTTGAATAATTATGTGACAGTGAGCCTGTGCAGGATAGGGTTGGAGTGTCATAGTTTGAAATGTGAATTATCTCCCATAGGCTTATATGTTTGAATCTTTAGTTGTTTGGGAAGTTTGCTGGCCCAGAGGGGTGTTACTCCCACCATATTTCCTGGAGATGTATGCTCTTGCAGTTGGAACGTTTGCAGCACTCAGCCTCCTTGATGAACTTGACTGAGATTGCCACCAGCTTCTGCCAGCCAGCCATACCTTTTCTGCTGTAAAGAACTGTATCTCCCCTCTGGAACTATAAGCTCAATAAATCTTCGCTTTATCCTTGAAGTTACTTGACTTTAATTGGTATCTCATAGCAACAAATAAGAGTAACCAATACATGTATATTGTCATAGCTATTTCCCAAGTCTTAACACAGTTGTTCACAAATGGTAGAGCAAGAAAAATGGCTAAAATTTAGTGGTAATAAGACTAAAAGCAATGAGAATACATAAGAAGATAAAGCTTAAATCTCTTTTGTTCTGGGCAAATGTAACTCTGGAATTACAGCAGAATTATAAATGTTGTACTATGTTTTTAAGTATGCTAGAAACAATGTGATTTTAGTTTATATTTAATGAGCTAAAAGACACTATATGTCGTGAACTGAAGGAAGAGTATTAAATGGTCACTCAAACAGTTAGAGACAGAAATTTTGGAGCTAAAAACTGTAATAACTGAAATGAAAAATGCAGTAAGGATTTGATTGGAAACATGAGAAATACATGTGTATGGACAGCAGACATACAAATAATGCAGAACTCTTATATGCAACAGCAGAGCAGAACTTTGATTTTATTTATTAACTATTTTAGTTATCTATTTATTGATTCATTTATTTATTGTGTTTATATGTGTGTGGGGGTGGTGTACAAGAGAGTATGTGAACAACTATGCCTGTGGAGGTCTAAGGAACTCTCAGAGATCCTACTTATTGCTTTGCTGTGGAGTTTCTCAGCCTCTGAAATTGCCGTCAGATACCATACCTATCCTACATTGTTATATAGAATCTGGAGATTGGAATTCAGGTCCTTTTAATCTGTGATGCAAAGACTTTATTAACTTTGAGTCATCTTACCAGCTCCAGAGATGAAGATTTAAAGTCATTTGTTCAGTATGGTATTTCTGGAAATGAAGAGAACATCCTTTAATTTTGTTGTATCAGTGTGCTGCATGCAGAACAGGAAGACAGGCAGAAACAGAGATTTAATAATAATTTTGATAGTGTTGGATGGAATGTAACTTGTAAAACCTGACAGTAAACATAACTTCTCTGATGAATTATACAAATATTCTGAATATTGATAGATATTAGAGTGCCCAACATAAAGTACATATTACAAGTTAAAAAGATTTAGCCTGACAAACATTATTCCACAAGGAATATATCAGTAACAATTAAAACACAATGTTTTAAAAAAGCTAGGAAATCAAAATCCTGAAGGATTATTTTATTATCAAAAAATAAGTGTGGAAATAAATAGAAAGAGAGCTAGATATGGTTTAAATGACTTAAGCAATGGCTAGTGTCTTTTGACAGTAAATTGGATGTAGTGTGGAACATCTACTAACTCTATCTAACCAAAGAAGAACAAGTAGACAGTGACAATAGACCTTATGTGATTTTTCAGTTTTAATTTCTTGAAATCACATCTGCATTTTGTCATTTTTTGGTGTCCAGATACCATGCAGGGTTTTTCTTTTTTCATTTTCCTTTCCTTTTTATTAGTTTTACTGTTACATACGTGGCTATATCATATTAATAATTGTCTGGGCCCATGAACCAGCACGAACCAAGGTCTACAAACTCAGGAATCTGAAGTGGGAGCAGTAGGAATTAAAAGTTTCAGGTTTTGGGTCAGAGGAGGCCTTGGATGTCCTCTATCATCCAAGCCAATTTTATTATAACATACAGGGGTTTTATAATCAAGAAGCAAGGCCAAATTCTGTACAGAATTATGTAAAGCGCATACATTTTGGTTAACAAAGAAAAGTCAGGAGTGACACCCAATTACCATGGGGCAGACATGTCACATCCCCTTAGATAAGCAGGAAAGAACTGATGTGGAAGGAACAGCCCAGCCAGTTTCTTAGAGAAACGAAAGCATCCAAAGGACCTGGAAGTTCTCTCTATTCCCAAAGGGGAAGTTACTGCCTGCCATTGTCTTGCAGACAAGAGGCAACAGCCCAAGGGAGGAGTCACTCAACAGCCTGTTCAGTTGCTAATGTATCATCTGGAGAACAGGGTTTTGGGCCTAACAACACCCATAAATAATATTTTATCTCTTAGTCTCAAATCCTATCCCTTTTCTTTTTCTGCTTGTAATCCTACATCTCCCTTGCCAGACTCCCTTCTATTTTCAAATCTTTTCACTTATGTGCAGAGTTTTTAAATGAGAATTAGTACTTGATGTTCTAAAACCACCAACCTGAGTTTGATACAGATTTAATTTTCAGACCTTAAATGAAAGGAATAAAATAATACAGAGGTTTTGGAAGTAATAACAATTAATAAGCTCTTTTGTTTTAGATTTTGTCTTCATTCTGAGAAAGACAAAATAATCACTCTGTTTAGACAAACATTCTCAAGCCATGGAAGCACTTTGTTTTGTTGCTCAAGCTACTTGATCTATCGGCTTATGCTGATAAAAGAAAATGAAAGACTTATTACAAACAGGCAGATTTTAAGGACTTTTGCTAATAATTTCACAAATATTACTGATTTATATTTTGTGAAGCTGTATCCTTCTGCTTCATTTTGGTTCTTATCAATAGATTGGGGAACTATCAAAAGTGATTCAGATCTCTCAGTGGAAATCAGCAACTCAGATGCAACTAGTCTTAAAATGGGTTATCTACAGCTGAACTTGATATTTTCATGGCTATTAATCTTTACATTGATACTGTATGGGCCGGTGAGATAAGGTGAGATAGTTCAGTAGGTAAAGTCCTTACTTATAAGGTGATAGGAGAGAACTGACTTCAGAAAGTTGACCTTAATACATGTGCTATTGCATATATGTATGTGTTTTCTCTCTCTTTTTCTCTCTCTCTTTCCTCTTCCCTCTCTCCCTCAAATAAATGAAGAAAAGAAAAATACTTCTATTGCTTCTTGTCTCCTGCTTATGGAGTAAGACAATGAAATCAGGCCTGGAGAGCAGTTCCGAAGTAAACATGGCACATAAACCACAGGTTCTGCCTTAGATCCACAGTTTGTAAAACGCCAGAGACATGTGACATACCACCTCTTCTTTTCGCCCAGGAGGCAGATCCAGGGAATCTTTAGAGCAAGCTAGATTTCTTGGCTTAATTGAAGTACAGCCTCAAGACAATGTGATGGAAGAGTCTTCAAGGATGATTCCTGATGCTGCACTCAGCCTGCTCAGGCACCTGCCTTCACGCATGTGCTTGTACACGCACAAAGAAGTGAACCAACCACTTGCAAACATGCAAATGTGCACACACATAATCCTAGCAGACAAATACATGGAAAAGGAAAAAAAGGAAAAGAAATCTTAAAAAAAATGAGATGCAGACCCTCCAGAATTTAAGATGTGAGATTGTTCTATAAGCCAAGTATTCCCAGGCTCCCTGTCAGGTTTTCTTTTTATGATTTAAATGTAGTCTAATAACAAATGAGAGTATCTCTCTGCTATGTATATTCAGTTTCCAATTTATAAAATGCACGACAAAGAACTTTTAGATAATAATTCACTTGCAACAGTGGTTAGAGATCAGGTGGCTACTGAAAAGAGATGATTAAAATAATTAGAACACATAAGCTCTCATTTATCCTAGACTTATTCAGAAAACATTTAGAGAGCAAGTATTAAAAGACATTTTATTTAAACAATGATGTGTTTACTAAGGCAAGGTTTACTTTAATAGAAAAATATTCATTCTGTACAATTCAGAAAATGTACAAGGTAAGTCAGCTTGTGTTCCTCTAATCCCATTGGCTTTTGTCATGAAAGTATAATTAGCCTAAATTTTTTTTTCTATGTTGCACATTCTATGGAAAGGTGAAAAGAAATCTTTGGAAGATTGTCAACCAGTATATTTATTTTAAGAATGTTTAAATAAGACATCCCAGATAATTATACTGTAGAAGGTATTTTTTTCTTGTCTTTAGTCACCATTTTAGGTAATAAATACAGAATAAAATCAGTAAGGTGAAGGTGCTTCAATTGCAAAATGATCCTGAGAGTAGACCATCTAATGACTATTCAAGTTCTGGGATAAGACAGCAAAATAATCATAATTTAACAGTATTGTCATAGAATGAGTCTTACCTCTTCACTTCCAGTGAAAATTCTTTGAATTATCTCAACACAGCTAAAACTGCCGCTTGTTAAAACTTCATTCTAGGAAGCTAATTGAGTTGGTTAATAAATAACGCTAAGTTAGTCTTGGTAAGAAAACATAACTCTGCTCTTATTTCTAACTTTGTATTGTCCACCTGAGAGCTGGGCTGAAGGGAAAGATATCTGAGATGGAGAGATTTTAATATGAAACACAAGAACATCTTGTCTTATGAGACAACTTAAATAACAAGACATTGAATGCTACCTATGAAGAATAATCTTGTTGTATATATTCTTCTCTGGTCCTCTCAAGAGAATTTGCCAATCTACTTAGAAAATCTGGGCATGTACCATTGAAGAACCATTGGAGGTTATCAGTCTATAATGTGTCTGCTTACAAGAAAATGGGTAAAAGATTGGCAATATGCTGAGATTAATTTGAGTTTCAGGCAAGAGATAAATAATGTATTAGTGTATGTCCAAATTCATGCAGGTGACATATTCATCATAAAACATTATCCTTTGCTTTTCTAACATCCTAGTTTTGTTAGATTCCCAGAGTCACTTTTGAGGTCAAGAAACAGTGTGAGTTGTCAGAGAAAGTGATACAAATTAAATTGAATATGAAAGTCCAGATTTGCAAGCAAACACAGAGATAAAATTTCTTCTTTCTGTTATTTTTAAATATAAGTGTGATATTACCTATAAAGTGACCATATAAATGTATCACTCATTTAAGAGATTTTTTAAATTTCTTTTCAGAAAATAGTATGCTTAAAACTCTCATAGAGCAAGGGTTGATACTGCTGGTAAACATGACAGGAGAACAGCTTTAAGAAAAAAGTGAGATTCAGTTAATTTCATTTGGTACTGAAATGCACTCCTAAGAACAAATTTCAGAACTCAGTCCTTTCTTTAGTAAAACATTTTGGAAGCACACAAGGCTATGTTGAAGTGTTACATCAATTCCAAATTCAAATAGGATGATTTATAGACTGGCTTTTGTTGGAACCAGAGTCCCTGTTTATCACCCACCCAGACCCCCGAGAAGAACCACGAGGACCCAGCGGTTGCTTCAAGAGGCATAAGGCAAGCTTTAATCTGGCTCGCCAGGACCGTCCTTCTCGCAAGCAAGGAAGGAGCTGCCCCGACTGAGATCGGGGTAGGGTTTTTATAATGAAAGCAGTCACAGCAAACTCTATGGGAACACAGTACACAATAAAGTTAACCACCAAATGTTCTTTTGTTGATAGCGGTGTCTCTGGGCAGTTGAGTTATGGGGTGATAAAGCTGACCACCAAATGTTCTTTTGCTGATAGCGGAGTCTCTGGGCAGTTCCCGTACCGCCCAGGGTGGAGGGTGGAATGGCACGTACCGCCCGAGATCGAGTAAACACGGTTGGCGCCTTTGGACTGGCGCCAGTGGGAAGTTTTAGGAGATAGGTGCTGGGGGAAGGGAAGCCTATCTTAAAGTCCCACAGCTTCAGCTGACATAATACTCATTTTTTTTTTAATTTTTTCTGCCTTTTGTTGATTAGCTACCATTTTACAACTTTAAAATTCATTATGATCTCTATCCAAGAAGGAAACAAAATTGCCAAATTCAATGAATAAGTTATTCTTAATTAATTAATTAATTAATTTACAAACAGGTTAATGTATTTTCTCTGATCCCCTCCGTTCTATGTCCATCCTGCTCTGTGCCAACGTTCTCCTCTGTTCTTTTGCTTGTGAGTGTCACAGTACTCCATTGGGGGTGACTGTGTTGACAAGGGAGTCAGATTTCTGTGGACCTTCATGTGGCTTTTCAGTGGGTAAAGTCGTAAGTGGGAGCTCCTTTAGCCTTGTCCAGGCCTATGCCTGAGACAGTCTCTGAGAGCCAATGTATCTTCTAAGTCCTTGGGGATATGTTGATAAGTTGGCCATTGCATAGGTCTGATGGTACAAGTTCTAATCACAGGGTACAACAGCCCTGTCTTGGCTGGAAGGCATTGGTAAGGAGTACTTCACTCCATCTTTAGGATCTTACAATTTTACAACTTTCTCTTCCTCAAGATGCCTTGAGCCTTAGTGTGGGATAAGATTTGATGGGCTGATTAGAACTGAGTTTCAAATTAATGCAAGAAGAGTGTAAGAACTTTTAAAATTGAAGCAGGTTTGAGATTAGCTGCTTAGTGCTATGACTTTGCTATGATTTTTGAAAGATGCACTAAAAAATTATCTGCCAAAATTTAAATGTGGCTCATATTTAAAGAACAATCACAAAATTGAACTTTGAGTTCTCATGTACTTCAAAGATTTTTTTCACTAATTATTTTGTTTCTCAAATAGAAATCTCTTTTTTTAAATATTGACCATTCCCCTGTACCAGGTAAGCAGGCATGGACTCCGGGGAGCCCGATCAGGCCACGCCTATTCAACACCTGGGACAGACCCCCATGCCAGGTTACAGGTGTGTAGAAGTCAAGCAAAAGTCAAATTGTACAACTAGAAAATTCCACCCAAATACAGAGAAGCTTTCCCCCAAATAGCCAGAGTCGAACAACCACATTTGACTCAGGAGAGCCAAAAACAACTATAATAAAGCAGGCACAGATTTGTATAAAATGCCCAAGTCACTTTGAGAAACCACAAAATACACTAAGTATCAAGAACACAAATCTCCTACAAGAAAAACAAAGACAACTGTACTGCAGTTTGCAATCAGAGTTACCTCATAGGTACCAGCCAGGAAAGCAACATTCAGGATAATGTTCTCCAAAAACATGCTATAGATGTGATCGACAAACATTGTGAAGAATTGCAAAAGGAGGGCGAGGAAGTGAGTCAGTATATTACCTTGTACAAACAGGAAAATAATTAAAAAATACCTGAAATTAAAAAGGAAATAATAGAGGAAGCTCTGGGAAATTTGCGAAAGAGGGAGCGCTAAGATTGTAAGAGCATAAGGATGGGAGGAGCAATGATTTGCAAGATACTCCACACAAGTTAGGGCCTGAAGCAATCATAATGGACTTTGCATGCCCTGCGCAATGTCCAACACACTATTGACCCCACAAAGTCTAGCATTTGCTAAAGACACCAAGATCCTTGGAGGCAAGGGATTGACAGCCACAGTAGTGTTCCTATGCTTAGGGAAACACAAGAAAAGTTTCAAGGAAATGCCACTGGGTCCTTGTACGTCATCGGAGAGGAGGGCCCAGAGGAGAGTCTGGCATGCACATTAAAGGATTCTCCAGGGATTGGGGGGGGGCACTGGGGGATGGGGAGGAGAGGGTGAGGGGAGAGAGAGCAGGAGGTTCGGGGGGAGGACAAGGGAGAGAGGGAACCGGTGTACCTACTAAGTTTGTATCAGCGGAAATAATAATAAAAAATGTTAAAAAAAAAGAGAAAAGATGATGTAAACAATCCCCCCAAAAAAATCATATGTAACTATTGGATTTGAAACTGAGCAATCTGTGGGTTGTAAAATATTGAGAATAAAAATTATACATGTGTAAAGAAAAAAGCAAAACTAATCAAAGTTGAAAACCCAACAAAGTATCACACACAGAATGTATTAAGCAGAAGACAGAATATCAAACTTGGAAGATAAGCTGAGAGAATAGGATCACTCAGTCAAAAAATCTGAAAAGGGAAAAAAATGAAAGGAATATTCAAGAACTATGGGATACCAAGAAAAAGCCAAATTTAAATATCTGTAGAATCCTAGAACAAGAAACTCACACACATAAAAAAAATTCCAGCTCAATTTTTCGGTCAATCATAAATGAAAATTCCCTACACCTAAGGAAAGAGCACCATATCCAAGTACTGTACTTGGTACATATCATCCAGTATGACTAAAATATCAGCACAATAAGGTAAAAAAATAGCAACAACATCTCAGATACAGGACAAAGAGATTATTCTGGGAAGTGGAAGAGAGAAATACCAAGTCACAAATAATGGCAAACAATAGAATAACAGCTGACTTCTCAGTGGAAACAATGAAAGCCAGAAGAGCTTGGAAAGGTATTCTTCAAATCATGCAAGATCACAAATGCCATCCCAGGCTGCTATCTCCAGCCAAATTATCAAGTATTCTTGAAGGAAAAAACATTTCCTGACCAAAGTACACTAAAGTTCTTTTTATCTACCAAAAAATAGGAGAGAAATAATCAAGTCAGAAAAAATGGAAGCTACAGTGAACAACCTAAAAATATAGCTGGAAACTTTAGAGAAAAAAGAACAAATCAACCCCAAAAGAAATAGACCTAAAAAAATTAGCAGAATCACAGAATAAATAAATAAAATAGAGACAGAGATAATAATACAATGAATCAATCAAATGAAAAACTGCTTCTTTGAAAAACTTAACAAGATCAACAAACCCTTAGCCAAATTAATCAAAACTAAAAGAGAGAAATCAGAAATTAATAAAATTAGAGGTGAAAATTGAGCTATTAACAACAGATGACAAGGAAATTCAGAGAATAATAAGGTCATATTTAAAAATTTATATACCACCTAATCTGCAAACACAAAAAAGATAAATTTTTAAACACATGCAACATATCAAAGTTAAACTATCCAGAGTTCAGCTATTGAAACAGTGCTATAGCAAGGGATGAAGTTGAAACTAATTATGAACCTCCATACAAAGAAAAGTCTAGAACCAGAGCGATTCAGTGCAGAATACACCAGATATTCAAAGAATAATTAAAACCAATACTCCTTAAATTATTCCAAAAAATAGTAAAGGAAATATAATAACTTCTACAAATCCAACATCACCCTGATCCCCAAACCAAACAAAGACACAATCAAAAAAGAAAATTATAGGTCAATGTCATTGATACACATAGACACAAAGATTCCCAATAAATTTCTAGTAGACTGGATTCAAAAACATATCAGAAAGATCATCTACTATAATCAATTTGTCTTATTCCAGAAACACAAAGTTGGTTAAATACATGTAAATCTACAAATATAGTTCACCATATAAACAAATGTAATATAAAATCATAAGATTCTCTCAACTGATGCTGAAAAGTGTTTAACAAAATATAACAACTCTTTATGATAAAGACCCTGTGGAAAATAGGATTGGAAGGAACATTTATCCACATTATAAATTTCATATTCAACAAGTCTGTGCCACAAATAATCCCAAATAGTAAATAACTACAAGCATTCCCACTCAGATCAGGAACTAGCCAAGGCTGTACACTCTCATCTCTTCTAGTCATCATTGTACTTGAAGTCTTAACTAGAGTCATAAGATAAGAGAGGCATATAAAAGGATACGAATTGGAAGAGAAGAAATCAAGTTATCCCTATTCATAGGGATACCCTATACCTCAGGGACCCTAAGGATTAGGGAAACTCCTGGAACTAATAATCAAATTCAGCAAAGTAGCAGGATGCGAAATTAACATTAAAAAACCAGTGTCCTTCTTATACACCAAGGATTAACAAAGCAAGAAAGATCTGAAAGAAACAATACCATTTACCATTGCTCTTAAAAAATGAAATACCTTGGAATAAGCCAACCAAGGATGAAGGGGTATGCCCTTATCAGTGAGACCACTCACTGCCACAGAGGCCTGATTTCCCCACTAGAGCAAAGAGCCCCAAGGGAGGATTGTAAGGAGAAGGGAGTGGAATAGAGAGATTGGAAGGAGTAGAATCAGAAAGGATAACCACATACTATATTTGCAAAATTAGAAAAAGAATTAATGATGAAATGTATGTGTACAAAACACACAAGCATACTAGCTATGTTTGTGCGTATTTACTTTGTTGATATAAATGTTAAATGTGTTGAATATGCTGAAAAGGTGAATTTTAATATATTTAAATGAAGGCAAATTAGCAAGAATTAAATGCCTCTTATAATATTTAGTCTTTAATAATTATTATCCTTCAATTATATTAGAAAGCTTGTCTATCCTTTGTGGAAGATGTGGCTAAGTATTTTTGAATTCTTTTTAATCTTCAGACAAATTAATATTCTCAAGGGATCATATACTTGCATCTGTCTATCCTTCTGTCTTGCCCACCTATTAAGATACATACCAAATGAATTTTCCTCAATTTTTAATTACTGGTGGTAATAGTTCCTGATAACATCCAAAATATAAAAGCTCTTAACCATACTATGCTTGAAAATATATGATACAATCAAACTATTTCAGGAAAGCTTATGGTAAGAGTTTCCTACAGACTATTGCCTAAACATGAGAAATATATTTATGATAGTCTCCTGCTCTGTAGATCTGAGTGAGTAGACAACTATAAGACAGACAAAGAGTGACTTCACACCCTGGAAACAATGGATAGGTTAATAACTTGACCTGCATTTTACAGAGAAAATTGAAGTCATTCTTCCTTTTGGTTTAGATGGGGACCATGAAAAGAAGTTATTATAATCCCTGTAATGAAGTCCATAACATCTCTTCCATGAGCGAATCTATCACTGGGACACTAGATTCCAACTCAAAATTGGAGGTCTTCTTTAAATGAACCAAATTTAATGAATCAGCAGAGAAGTCCATTCTTATGCTTGCAGAAGGAAATGCTAGCAAGAAGCTTCATAGGTCTGAAAAAAATTGTTTTTCTTTGTAGTGAAGTGATCAAATCCAAGACCTCACGTATGTTAAACATGTGCTGTGCCACTAGATGCTGCTTCCATCTTCGCTCTTAATAGCTCAATTAAAGAGTCAGATGCTGTAATATCATTCACCCACTAGCCATATCATTATATGCGAGTTGCAGTATTTCATTTCTGCTAAATACTGTTGCTATGTGAGTAATAGGAATGAGGAGGTTCAAAAGAGAAACAAATGCTCAGTGTATGAACAATTTGTTATCTTCATAGTCTTCCCGCAAAGTGCAAAGGAAGGGTCCATGCCTAGTATTAATGGTCAGCATGCTATCCACATTGGTATGGCATGGACAAAACCAATGTCAGTATATGAATCTTGATCATGGATAACCCTTGAAAATTATGGATATACATCTGATATGAGTAGGAGCCAATAACTTGCATAAGAGAAATGCTATTGGAAATCTGAGATTAAAATGTTCTGAGGAAATTCTGTGATAGGACAACATTCTCTGAGAAAGAAGGATTCATTGCATTAGTCTAATGAATTATTGTGTCCTGTTGTCATGGAAGAAGGGCATAGTGGCATAGTTAGGCACAGGTACCAACCTGACTGTTGAAGGTTTGAGCTCTGGGCACATTTGCAGAGAATTAGTAGTTGAGTTAAGCCCCTGTAGGAGATTGTCTAGCTGATAGAGAAAGCCCAGCCTATGTTGGGTGGGATTAGGCCCTGGAATAAATCATAGAGAGCTGGTTGAGAGAGTCGACATCCTTGTGTACACTTGGCCAGACATGCTGGTCTGGCAATGTAAGGATCGTCCTTCTCTCAGCCATTATGTAGAGATGGTGTGGCCAGTTCCCTCGGCCTTGGTTTTGGCGTGAGTTCTCCCATCAAGTTGGACTGAGAACTGTAACCAGATAATGGTAAGAGACAATAAACCCCTTGTTCCCTTCAGCCATTTGATGGTCATTTATCAGCAACCATGCAGGCAAACTGCAACACAGGGCAACCTTCTTACCATAATTTAGGCTTACTTACATTCAGGATTTCCATTTTCATGATGTTCCGTCCGGATCCCTATCCGTAGACTTATAATTACATTCTTTCTTTTTTTATCATGAAAAAGATGTGTATTTAGAGTGAGCAGCTGGACTGGCAACATCTAAAGCATCATAATCAGGAGCCAGTGGAACGAAGGCTTTCCTCTCCATCAGAGCTGATTAGCATATTGACTTGGCCACATCACGGTCACAGAGCTTCCGACAGCCTGTTTGCTAGCTTTGATGTCCACAGGGAGCAGCACAAGGGTGTTGCAGTCTTCTATCTTCTTCATGGCTGATCCAGTGGTCAAGGGGAACTAGATGATGGCAGTAGCGGTCCAGCTTGTTCCTCTTTGGGATGCTCTTTCCAGGGTATTTGGAATGCCTCTTAAGCCGCGGGCTTTTAGGCTGCTGGAAAGTGGGTGATATGCAAATCTTCATCTTTTTGTGGCTGTGGATGCCTTTTAGCACTTGCTTGATTTTCAAAGCCTTAGCTTTGTCTTCAGCCTTGAGGGGGGGATGAGGCAGAAGCTTCCTGCTGGAACTATCCTTCCCACCACTTTCTAAGATCACATAACTTACAGAGCACAGTTGAGAGGAACGGGCACAATAAGGTGTACCCAAAAGCAGTATGTTATAGGCATCAAGATGAAGATCCTTAAATATTTCTAATGAAAAAACATTGTTACTCCAATATTTCCCATGAGTATTCCTTCACATTTTGAGACTTTTGAAGTTCTTTTAAGAATTGCCATTTGCCCCTTTCCTCACCTGCCCGGGACGTGAGCAGTCCAGCTGGGACTCATGGTGACCTAGGTAAGCTCCCCCCCAGGCCAAATAATTCAGTTCAGGTGAAAAACACGCAGAAATTGAAGGAGGGTCTTAAGAGTTAAAATGACAATGCCCAAGTCAAAGTGCAAATTCATGAGAAGCACACACTCAAGAAAACAAATCTCCCACTGAAGGAATTAATCCCATAATGATAGACTCCAACCAGAACAAACCCACGGAAAATAGTCAAGAAAGCCTGACCCAGGATAACGACTTTCAAAACATGACCATTACCCTGTTCAATACTAAGAAAGAGGAAATCCAGGAGGAATTAAATAACCACATCAATCACTTTGAAGAGGAACAAAACAGACACTTGGAGGAGTTGAGAAAGACAGTTCAAGAAACAAAAACAGGCATAGAGCAGTTAAAACAGACTCAAGCAGAATTTAAAACTAAGCTAAAAGACAAGTTATCTTCAACCCAGAACTCAACAGAGAGTCTTATCAGTAGAACTAACGAAACAGAAAATAGAATTTCAGACCTTGAAGACAAAGTGGGTGTATTAACCAGCTCAATGGAAGAATTGCCATCTGCCTGAAAGTGTGAATTTATTTTAGAACTTGTAAATACAATCTCATAAGTATATAAATAATTTTGATTATTGATAGAGTATATTTGAGATATGAGAGTATATGTGATTATTTTGTACTTATCTGCTAGAAAAGAATGTTTTACTAGATGTCTGCTTTGAAAACAAAACAAAACAAATGTTCATTTCTCAATTGTACCAGGCATTTGTTAGGTCTTGTTCAGTTTACTTATAACCATGTTTCCACCAGGTCTACACCTGTCACCTGAAGGCAAGCATTGTCTTCAGACAGAAAAAAAAACACTCACATTGGTTCAATAATCCTGAGGTCTAGATTTAATGAGTTCTACAAAAAGCAACTTTTTTAAAGTTTTCAGTAAAGTACTATGAACTTGAGATCTATGATGAAGATAGTTTCTATCTATAAAATTAGATCCCTAGTAGATAAAAGTAATATAAACCTTCATTTATTTGAGTTTTTTTTAAATGTACTGCAGTTTCATCTCAGTAAAAGAAGTACTTTGAGTTGGCAAAACGTAATTCTTTTTATCTTTAGTTGAGCTCATCCTACTAAAGAGAATGCAGAATAGACCAGAGGTAAAGTTATCCAATTTCAATTTTTGTCATAAATAACCAAAACATCACCCAAAGTTCATGGAGGACTTATGTGAGTTAGAGTCTGGGAAGTAGGGCATAGTATAGTGGGACCAGTGCTACCATTCATTTATCTTGGACTGCTTAAATCCCATAAGTGGGTTTCATTGCTTTTCTCTCTCAACATTACAGGATTTGTTAAAACACAGACAGGTTAAGAAATGAGATCACATGATGCTCTGAGAGAACTTTACTATTCATTTGAAACCAGGCTAGTTAAAGGAATGTAGGGGATTTTATCCTGAAGATCAGAATAGAATTTATACAAGTTTCTCCTTAATACATTCTTGTCCCTTGCCTGAGGCTAAGGACAAGTGGTTACATTTGTATCTAACACTTCCACAGTTCCCACATGACCAAGTTCCACTATCTGGTTTGGCCAGTCTTTGACTGACCAGATCTCCCATGCCTCCTGGATTACAGTGTGATTTGTAAACTGCGAAAGCCAAGATCTCTAGGAAAGCTGAACTTCTTACTCTCTTGGTTAAGAAAGAGACTGTTATTAGATTTTACATAAAAATGTGCTAGCGTAACTTCCTTGTTTCGTGAGGCTTGATTTCCCCTCCTGTATTTTTACTCTAGCATCATGTCTGTGACTGACATATTTTTTGGATTCTTCAGTATGAATGTGTTTTAAGTGATCATGCATACTTGAGATTAAAATTCTATAGAAATACAAAGGTATTATTATTAAAATCATGCTTTGCAGAAGATAACACGGTTCAGGCAATATTATTTTGATTATCCCCACTGAGTATAAAAGGCAGTTCAAAGTAATTTGCAATTTTACAGCCTCAGGAAATTATTTCCATGGGGGTGGAAAAAATAAAATGACTTCTGTATGTGTTATTGCCAAAGTGCTTCATGGTTTTAAAGTTCAATGGCAGATCCCTCTCATGTTTCTACAGGCTTTGAATGAATTCCTTTGATTATATTTTGATATATCTCACATGCTTTCTAATAAATAGTGTGTTGAGGAAACAGTGTGATTATCATACAATTTTCATGTGTGTTAACAATGAATTAAGAAGGCATTCTTGAAATTGACTCCTATTTCTAAATATATATGTAGTCTAGCTGTGGTACTTTCAGTAGAGACATATTTTATAATTGTAGTTTATATCTAATCAAATAATTGACATTCAAGTTGAGTTTTTCAAAAGGTTATTTTATAAATAAGGTTTCATACTTGGGAGTTCACAAAAAAAGTATCAAACTTTAAATCCTTCATCTGTTTTTCTGTGAAGCTAGACACGACATCTTCATATTTGACCCGGGTTTTCAATATCACTGTGCAAAGTGCAATCTGGCATGATATTTACTTGAATCACCTTCATCTATGGAGAAGAACGGTGCCGAAAATACAATGAAATGTCACAGTGCTCGGTAGCTGCACCTTAGTAAGTTCCGACAGCCATGATTCCCAGAAATGGACACTTTCTTCAAGTAAACTTTTGTTTCTAAGGTTTGTTATTTATTTCTAGGATCATAAAGCAGAAATGATAGGAAATGTTTGCTTGTAGCAGCTGTAGACAAAAATTGAGTTGTGGAGGCTAGCAAATGAGCATCTGTGTTTCACTGAATTTTTCAATTGAAGTCACTATTCAAAGTTATGGGGCATTACTAATTTCTAAACACAGTGAAGAAAGGATATGGTTCAACTAATGTTTTATGAAATACTCCCTGGGACAAAGTGTTGAATCATTATCCTTAATCAATTATGATCATTTTATTTTGATGCAGTCACAATAATATGTACCTCTGCAGAATATGCTTTCCTTGAAGAAAAAAGAAACTTTCATCACAAAAATATTATATTTCACATTAGAATTATAGTCAACATATTAATAATTGCCATTAAGTTACTGATGGTGAAACATTTTATACATATACATGTATGCACACATAAACACAAACATCTGCATACACAAATAATATTAAGTAGTTAATGTTTTTTCTTTGTATTTATTTATTTTGCTATCTGCTGGGTAATGTTAAAGCTGTTTTTCTTTGCATGTCTGTATATTTCAGCTTATGTGTGTGTTCAGGTGCGTGTGTATGAAAGAGTGCTCTTTGACACTTTCATACATGAATACAATAAATTTACTTCATTCAATGTTTTCTGGCAGCTTTCATCTACATTAATGTTTGGATTTTTATATTTATTTAAATATTTTTAATTGTATTATGTTAGCAGAAATTGAACTCATGCCTATGCATGCTATAAAAACATACTATATTGAGTTATGTTCCCAACCATTTTCTAGTTTCCATTATAGAAAACGTTTTCATATTTTCCTGTGAATTAAAGCCAGTAACTTAGGAATACTTCATTTTTAATACATTAGACTTATTCCTTGAGACAAGTATTTGTACTTAAATATTAAGCTTTCATTATTTAATTTTGTGGACAAAGTAGTAAGTCAACATTTCATAGAAAAAAATCTCTTCCTTACATAATTTGTACTTATTTGGGCAAAGGCTGAAATATCTCTGTAAATTAAACAATTTGAAAGATTTTGACTTTTGTTTGCATTTCATAATTCTTTAAGCACTAAATACATAATCCAAATAAGTCTCAGAGAAAGATTTATTTCAGCTCACAATTTGAGGTTACAGTCCATCATGCAAGAAAGTCAAGCGAGGAAGGACTCAAAGGAGCTGGCCACAACTCATTCAAATTGATGTGTCATTGACATGCCTGTAGCTTGTGGTGTTCTGCTCAGTTTCTTACACAGCAGGGAGAACAGTTCCACCCACAAAGGGGGGGTCTTCCCACTTCAACCAATCAATCAAGGTAGTCTCCTGAAGGCTTCCACAGAGGCCTGCCTTAACTAGGTACTTTCTTAGAAATGCACACAGATGCCCATTTCCCAAGTATTATGTTCAAAAATGAAATAAGCTATCACAGATCTGAAATCTTAGAAGATCATATGGTGCCTACTATCCTTTCTCTTGTTTCCCAATGGCTTAAAATTTTAACTCTGCAGTTTTCCCACTTGATTGTAACTATAGCATCTTCCTTGTGTGTCATTCCATGGTTTTCCTCTCCAGTTATCTATTCCTGCTGAGAAAAACCAGCTAGGCCCTTTGTACGGTGAGCTAAAATTCCCCTAGCATCCTTTCCAGAGTTTCTGCTTTCCTGTAATGCCCTAAAGATTTTATGAGTCATTTATAATTTGGATGTGCCTGACATATGAAGAAAACAAAATGTATAAATCCACAGATGAAGAACAATTAACATTTGAGATGTTTCACACAGATGGTGAAATAGTACAATTTAGATACAAGTTCACAGATACAACTTCCCTTAGAGTTTTTTAAACATTTTTTATTTATTTATTTTTTCAGTTTACAAGCTATGTTTATGTGGAAAGGTGAGGATTCCAAACCTTTGACCCTATATTTGAGAAGAGTCACCCCAGACCTTGGATTTGCAAGGAGTCACCCAGAAGCGGTGTGCACGTGTGCTGCTCAGAGACTGTCTAAGGAAGACTTGTAATTCAATCAGGCTTTGGTCACGTGAGATATGACTTGATCCCTATCTGGTCTCTCCTTGTGTCTATTCATGGGGCTGGCTTGGCATTGTAGAACCAGAACACAGATGTCAGAAGTATCAGTGTGTGACCTCGAGCATGGCATCCACCCACCAGCTGAGCCCCACGTCCCTCCGGGAGGGTGAAATGCACATGTGGAGCCTAGTACAGCACTTCACACACTTCTGAGTGCAAAACTGTCCTGCAGTCCGTGACTAGGAGGCCCCAGGCACACCTGGGAAGGCACACCTGGGAGCCGTGCAAGCTCAGAATGTGAAGGGTGTTCCTAGGCACTGAGGGAAATTCCAAAACTGAAGTGAAACACCATGAAATTAGGAGTGTCCTCTAAAACTCAGATTATCCAACTTCTCTAGCAAAAAAGACAGGGCTGCTGGGGAAGATCTTCAGTCCTGTGAGCCTCCTCCTGGTCCACACCAGTTTTCCAACCCAGAAATTTCATTGCAATTGTTGCTGTTGTTGTGGAAGCTGCCATTAGACGTTTCAGCGGCTCACTCTGCTGTACCAGTTGGTAATGAGGAGACACACTCCTCACAGAGTTCTGTCCCAGAAGAGAGTTGAGTTTGTTTTGTCTGCAGACCGGGCCCATAAGCAGAGAGAACCCTGGAAAAGCTTGCTGGGTGTCAAAGAGATAGGAATCCCACCCTGGATTCTGAGAGCCTAGTGAGTGGGCCTCAAAGTCAGGCAAGAGATGGTGAATGCAGACATTCAGTCGTTGTCTGGAGAATGCATTGGATGGGCTTCTCAAGAGCAGGGGCACACAGAGTCCCTGGAGGTCTGCTTTGTACGTGGGAGCCATCCCCTCCGAGCAGGCTGGGGACCATGCTGAAGAGGTGGAATGGGTTTCCTCCAGGGAGGCTGCTCTGGTCCCCACTCACAGGCCCAGTGAGGTGGCTCCTCCCACCAGGGGACACAGCTGCAGGACAGGTGGAGAGCCCTCGGCAAAGAAGGTGGAGGGGAAGATGCTGGAGTGGGACAGCTGGGTCCCCTGCCTCCCAGGATGACAGGTGCGGCAGAGGGCTGGCTGGAAGTTTCCACAGGGGATCATGCTATAGGGGTCGTGGTAGCTGACAAAGGAGGAGGCCATCGTCTGGCTGCCCTCAAGGGAATTTGTGCTGGGGTAGAGTGCAGGGCCTTCTAATGCTTAGCATTTGTGGGTCCTGAAAGCTACCATAGAGTTGCTGCTCTCGGCCTCAGAGGCGGTATTTCGGCTTCCACACAAATTCCAGTGGTGGACCGTCTGGCAGTTGGGATCCCAGCTCTTATCAGTTCCTGTTCCCTGGGTCTTTTTTTTTTTTTTTTTTTAGTTTTCTTGTTTTTTTTTAATACATTTTTTTATTATTATTTCAGCTCATACAAACTTAAGAGGTACACCAGTTCCCTCCCTCCCTCCTCCTCCCTCCCGAACCCCCGGCTCTCCATCCCCTCACCCCTCCCGCCCCATCCCCCCGTGCCTCCCGCCCCAATTCTCAGAGTCCTTTCTTGTGCATGCCTGACTCTCCTCTGGGCCCTCCTCTCCGATGACGTACAAGGACCCAGTGGCATTTCCCAGAACCCTTTCCTGTGTTCCCCTTAAGCATAGGAACACTACTGTGGCTGTCAATCCCTTGCCTCCAAGGATCTTGGTGCCTTTAGCAGATGCTAGACTTTGTGAGGTCAATAGTGTGTTGGACATTGCGCAGGGCATGCAAAGTCCTATTATGATTGCTTCGGCCCTAACTAGTGTGGAGAATCCTGCAAATCATTGCTCCTCTCATCCTTTTGCTCTTATAGTCTTACCGCCTCCTCTTCCGCAAATGTCCCTGAGCTTCAGGATGGGGGAAGATTAGGCTGGCCTAGTTCTATGTGGTTGATATAGGGTCTCTGAAGTTCTGGATTGTGGTTTGTTGACTTTGTTTTGCAGTTATGCTGCTCCTGCAATGCCCTTCACTCCATCCTGATGGGCACTGTATATCACCCCCTGGTCAGAGACAAAAAGCTGTTAAACTGAAGTCTTGTTATAATAGCACATTCAAGGGTAGATGTAATACTTATACCCAAAAGTGGAATCGCAGGGTCATATGGCATTTGGCAATGGGAGGGGTCAATCACCCATTTGCAAAATGGTTACTTTTTAATCTGCCAGACTATATGCCCTCCCCTTCTGGTGAGTTCATACCCCCTTAGTTGTAAATGATCAGGAACGAATGTCTGTGAACTTAACTAGGTGTCACATTACTTTCTTGCAGTCCTTGATGGAGGCCTATTTTCTCTACTGTAACATGGTCACTTCTCTCCTTGTTTCTGGTGTGGCCCTCCAACCCCATCCCTCCTGTTCATAATCCTTGCAATTACTCTAGGTAACACATAGATTTACCTATGAGTGTCTCAAGATGGGCTGGGTGGGTTTGGTATTAGGAGCCACCTATTAAGGAGTACATACGGCGCTTAATTTTCTGGGTCTGGGATACTTCACTTAATATAATTGTTTCTAATGACATCCATTTCCCGGCAAATTCCAGTAATTCATCATTTTTGATGGCTGAGTAGTACTCCATTGTATAGATGTACCACAGTTTCCTTATCCACTCGTCAACTGTTGGACATTTGGGTTGATTCCATGTCTTTGCTATTGTAAACAGTGCTGCTATGAACATGGTCGTGCTTGTGCTATCGAGGTGAACCTCTGCTGTATGGGGGGTTATATCCCAAAAGTGGAATGGCATTTCAATCTTTAATTTCTTTAAGAATCTCCAGACGGCTCGCCAGAGTGGCTGTATGAGCCTGCATTCCCACCAGCAATGTAGGAGAGTTCCCCTCTCTCCACATCCTCTCCAGCATTTGTTGTTGTTTGTATTGTGGATTTTCTCATCCTGACCGGGGTGAGATGATATCTCAGGAAACTTTTGATTTGCATTTCCCTGATGGCTAAAGAAGTGGAGCATTTTTTAAGATATTTGTTAGACATTTTAATTTCATCCCTGGTAAAATTTCTTTTAAGTTCCAGGGCCCATTTTTTAATTGGGCCATTGTTTTCCTTGATGTTTAGTTTTCTAAGTTCTTTGTGCACTCTGGACAGTAGAGCTCTATCAGATATGTGGTTAGTGAAGATTTTCTCCCATTCTGTGGGTTGCTTTGAGCTCGTGTTACAATCTCTTTATCTGAACAGAAGCTCTTTAATTTCACCAGATCCCAACTGTTGAGAGTTGGTAGCAGTGACTGTGCCATTGGATGTCTGTTTAGGAACTGTTGGCCTAACCCAATCAGCTTGAGGGAGTTCCCTATCCTTTCAACTATGGTTTTTATAGTCTCTGGCCATGTATCAAGGTCCTTGATTTATTTGGAATTAAGTCTTGTACATGGTGACAAGTATGGGTCCAACTTTAATCTTCTGCATGTGGAGATCCAGTTTTGCCAGCACCATTTGTTTAAGATGCTGTTCTTTTTCCATTGGATTCTTTGGGCCCCTTTGTCAAAGACCAAGTGGCTGTAATTTTGTGGGCTTATATCTGGGTCTTCAATCCTTATCCATTGATCTGTGTGTCTATTTTGGAGCCAGTACCAGGCTGTTTTTATAACTATGGATTTGTAGTATAGACTAAGGTTCGGTATGGTAATACCTCCAGCAGTGTTTTTGTTACTCAGGATTGTCTTTGCTATCCTGGGTCTTTTGTGCCTCCACATGAATTTTGAGATTGTTTGGTCAACTTCTTTAAAGAATTGCTTTGGGATTTTAATTGGTATAGCATTGAATTTGTATATTGCCTTTGGTAGGATAGTCATTTTTATGATGTTGATTCTGCCAATCCAGGAACATGAGAGGTCTTTCCACCTTCTGGTGTCTTCTGCAATTTCTTTCTTTAGGGTTTTAAAGTCTTCATTGTAAAGGTCTGTTACCTCCTTGGTTAGGTTTATACCAAGGTATTTCATTTTTTTTCTCTCAAGGCTTTTTCACTTCTTTCATTCTGGGCATATAGGAAGGCCTCTGATTTTTGCACATTTATTTTGTATCCTGCCACCCTGATGAACTTTTCAATTAGTTCCAGGAGCTTCCTGGTGGAGTTTTTGGGATCACTGAGGTATAAGATCATGCCATCTGCAAATAGGGATAGCTTGACTTCTTCCTTGCCAATTTGAATCCCTCTTGTGTCCCTTTCTTGTCTTATGGCCTTAGCTAAGACTGCGAGTACAATATTGAATAGAAGTGGTGAGAGTGGACAGCCTTGTCTAGTTCCTGATCAAAGTGGGAATGCTTCCAATTGTTCCCCATTGAGCATAATCCTTGCTGTGGGCTTGTTGTATACAGCTTTTATTATTTTGATAAAGGTTCTTTCCATTCCTATTGTCTCTAGCGTTTTGATCATAAAAGGCTGTTGGATCTTGTCAAAAGCTTTTTCTGCATCTATCGAGAGTATCATGTGGTCTTGGACTTTGGACTGGTTTACATGATGAATTACATTTATTGATTTGCATATGTTGAACCAACCTTGTGTGCCAGGGATGAAGCCTACTTGGTCCCCGTGAATAATCTTTTCAATATGTTTTTGAATCCCATTTGCTAAAACTTTGTTGAGAATCTTTGCATCTGTGTTCATCAGAGAGATCGGCCTATAGTTTTCTTTTTTAAGTGAGTCTTTATTAGCTTTTGGGATTAAAATGATATTAGCTTCATAGAAGGAATTTGGTAGTGTTCCTTCCTTTGCTATTTGATGGAACAGTTTAAGGAGTATTGGTATTATTAACTCCTTAAATGTCTGGTAGAACTCTGTGCTGAATCCATCTGGTCCAGGACCTTTTTTGGTGGGAAGATTCAAGATTACTTCCTCAATTTCCTTATATGTTATAGGACTATTTAAGTTATTCACAACTTCTTGATTCAATTTAGGTAAGCTGTGTTTACTTAGAAATTCATCCATCTCTTTTGTGTTGTCAAACTTCACAGAGTATAAGTTTTTGAAATATGATGTTGTAATTCTCTGGATTTCTTGGGCATCAGTAGTGATAACTGCATGTTCATTTCTGATTTTGTTAATTTGGGTTTTCTCTCTCCTGCTTTTGGTTAATTTAGCTAGGGGTATATCAATCTTATTGATTTTTTCCAAGAACCAGTTTTTTGACTGGTTGATTTTTTCTATCGTTTTCTTAATCTCGATTTCAGGTATTTCTCCCCTTATTTTGCTAATCTCCTCTCTTCTACTACTTTTGGGATCAGATTGCTCTAGTTTCTCTAAAGCTTTAAGCTGAATTGTTAAGTTGTTTATTTCTGATGTTTCCATTTTTTTGATGTAGGCATTAAGAACTATGAACTTACCTCTTAGAACAGCTTTCATTGTGTCCCAGAGATTTTGATAAGTTGTATTTTCGTTATCATTCACTTTCAGGAAATCTTGAATTTCCTTTTTAATTTCTTCCTGAATCCAGTTCTCATTCAGCATCATATTGTTAAGTTTCCAGGAGTTAGTGTATTTTCTCTTGTTTGATGTGTTGTGGATGTCCAGCTTTAGGCCATGGTGGTCTGATAGGGCACAGGTTAGAATTTCAGCTTTTTTGTATATGTGTAGATTCGTTTTGTGGCCCAATATGTGATGTATTTTGGAGAAAGTTCCGTGTGCTGCTGAGAAAAATGTGTATTCTTTGGTATGTGGGTGAAACGTTCGATAGAGATCTGTAAGGTCCATTTCTTTCAGGGTTTGATTAAGGTCCAAAGTGTCTCTGTTAATCTTTTGACCTGTTGATCTATCCCATGTTGAGCGGGCAGTGTTGAAGTTCCCAAGAATTATCGTTTGGGGGTTGATTTCTTGCTTTAGACGCTGTAGGGTTTTCTTAATGAATGTGGAGGGACCCGTATTGGGTGCATATATGTTCGGTATTGTGAAGTCTTCCTGGTGAATTGTACCTGTGACTAAAATGTAGTATCCATCCGTGTCTCTTATAATTTTCTTTGGTTTGAAGTCCACTTTGTCTGATAGCATAATGGCTACCCTTGCCTGTTTTCTGCTTCCATTTGCTTGTATAATTGTTGACCAGCCTTTTATTTTTAGAGCGTGCCTATCTTTTTGTGGTGAGATGGGTTTCCTGTAGGCAGCAGATTGATGGATTGTGATTTTTAATCCAAGTTTGTAATCTGTGTCTCTTGATCAGTGAGTTAATTCCATTAACATTTAATGTTATAATGGAGAAACTATTTTTAATTCCAGACATTTATTATGTTTAGTAGTTTTTATAAGTATATTGCTTTGCTTTTAATGGTGTTATACTTGCCTTGTGTTCTCCTGGATATGCCTGTTTTTTTCTTCAAGCTTGAATATCATTTCTAGCATTTTTTGAAGGCCTGGTTTGGTGGACATGTATCCCTTCAAGTTGTCTTTGTGCTGGAAGATTTTTCTTTCTCCCTCGATCATGACTGATAGTTTTGCAGGGTAAATCAGCCTGGGTTGACATTTTTGCTCATTCAATACTTGAAGTATGTCTCTCCAAGCTCTTCTTGTTTTTACTGTTTCGACTGAGAAGTCATTTGTTATTTTAATAGGTGTACCTTTAAAAGTGACTTGTTTTTTCTCCCTTGAAGCTCTCAGCACCAGTTCTTTATCTTGAATGTGGAGTGTTTTAACTATTATTTGCCTTGGCGTGCTTCTGTTTTGGTCTTATCTGTTTGGGGTGCGGAATGCCTCTTGTATATGTATGGGCCTCTTTTTTTTAGATGAGGAAAGTTTTCCTTGATGATCATTTGAAAAATTTTCTCAGGGGTGGTATTTTGAGATTCTTGCTCTGGTATTCCATGAATACGCATGTTAGGCTTCTTCAGGGTGTCCCATATCTCTTGGATATTTCTCTCAAGTATCTTTTTGGCTTTAACAATCTCTTCCATTGAGCTGGTTAGTACTCCCACTTTATCTTCAAGGTCTGAAATTCTGTTTTCTGCTTCGCTTCGTTAGTTCTGTTGATAAGACTCTCTGTGGAGTTCTGGGTTGAAGATAACTTGTCTTGTAGCTCAGTTTTAAACTCTGTTTGAGTCTGTTTTAACTGCTCTATGCCAGTTTTTGTTTCTTGCACTGTTTTTCTCAACTCCTCCAAGTGTCTGTTGTGTTCCTCTTCAAAGCGATTGATTCGATTATGTAATTCCTCCCGGATTTCCTCTTTCATAGTATTGAACATGGTAATGATCATATTTTGAAAGTCATTATCCTGGGTCAGACTTTCTTGGCCATTTTCTGTGGGTTTGTTCTGGTTGGAGTCTAACATTATGGGATTAATTCCTTCAGTGGGAAATTTCTTTACTTGAGTGTGTGCTTCTCATGGATTTGCACTTTGACTTTGGCATTATCGTTTTAACTCCTAAGATCTTTCAATTTCACTAAAAATTATTTAGCCTGGAGTTCTGGGAGTGGGCAGGGACGGAGCTTACCTAGGTCGCAGGATGAGGCCTGGCTGGACCGCGGGGGGGGGGGTGTCCGGGCCAGAGGAGCGGGGTGGGGAAGGGAACATTTTTTATTATTATTTCTGCTCTTACAAACTTAGTAGGTACACCGGTTCCCTCCCTCCCTTCTCCTCCCCCTGACCCCCTGCTCCCCCTCCCCTCATCCCTCCCTCTCCATCCCTCAGTGCCTCCCCCCCAATCCCCAGAGAATCCTTTAATGTGCATGCCAGACCCTTACAGTTTTTAATATATAAATTTCTTTATCTTCCTAATAGTCTAATGCTTCAATCACAATTATTGGAAAGTAAAATGATATTATTGTATCAAAAATTGAAATTGAGTAAGATGAATATTTTAAATACAGAATTTAAGAAAATGCATCATATCTCATATTTCTTAATTTGCATAACTGTGTATCATAATTTTTTGGTTTTCTTTAATGCATGAACAGTTCCATAACACAGCAGAAGCTTTCATTTCTTGTCTAAAGTGAGTTTGACCATTACAACTTTATGATTACAAAAGAATATTACAATTTGCCAGGAAACATGAATATGATGACAATGTCATTTTACCATTGTTGTTCTTGGTGCTTGACACATAGTTCTTGATAATGTGCTCTTGCCCATCATAAGGGTTGCAGATATCTGTTGCTTTTAGAAAATAAGTGTAACAAAATAGCAAGTTAATGTAATTTACATACAAAAAATAAATTTTTTGAAGAGAACTTGCTTTATAAAACCTGTTGCTGCAAGTTTTAGGATGTAAAGTATATTTCAGCATTTTCCAAAATATGTAAAAGTTATGTATAACAGGGTGGTGGGTGGAAAGTCCTGTCTATTGCAGTTGGCCTCATGGTCTACGTCTTGTGAGGAAGTGACTTGGTTTCTACTTGAATCATCTCAAGCTCTGAAGTCCTGTCCTAGGCTGTGGCCCTCCTGCTAAAATCCTCAAAGGCATTCTAGTATTATGTCAGTATTCGGTAGGTCTCTCAGTTTATCCTGCTTGATGTCAGTGATATCCACTAATTCTAATGTATTGATCAAGCTCATTTTCAATCTGCAGCTCACAGCTGAGGTAGCTTCTGATGCTTGTTCTCTCTCCTCACATTGCATTCTATCTTGTTTGCTTTGCCTTTTAAGATATCTGGAAAATTTTTCTTGATATTCAGGCACCATGTACTAGGTAAAGAGCCTGGCTTCCCAGGGGCCTTTGGTAATAATCTCTGAGGAAAAGAGACCTGCCGTGTGTCCTGGGAGGCTGATCTCATATGGCAACTGTCAAAAGACCACCCGTGGGCTGGTCAGGATGTCGGGCATCTGGAGTTTGTCCTTGACTGCCTTAGACCACCTAAGATGATAATTTCTAGCTTACTGTCACCTATTTCCTTGTATTCTTTCTTTCTTCTTTTTAGGAAAGACTTCAATGTTACAGTTCATGCCAAAGCATTGTTTTTATTAGTGTTTTCCAACTCCACCCAAGGAGATTTTCTTTTTATATTCATGGTAGGCAGCTGGGACAGTTTCAGGAGTAGGTTCCCCCGTGTGCAGCTGGCTCCTTCCCTCCAAGACGAGTCCCTGAGAAGCGTAATTCCCAGGCATTTCCCTCAGTCCCTAGCAACATCCTTGGCCAAGACTCATTACTTTTATGTACTTAGGAAGAAATTTTGGCTCTAATTTTTTTAACAGTCATTTAGGTTTTTTTTTTCTTATTAAAAGTTTTCCTGTGTAAGTTTCCTACATGACTAAATAGACCTGCAAAAGTAGCTTTGTCAAGTAGAGAAGTATATTTTGTGTGTGTGATGTTTAGAACCCAATGCAGAGCCCAGTCCATGGTATCCAAGGGGACTTTCACAATGAGCAACAGTCCCAAGCCTAATTACAACCATAGAATATCAAATCTAATATGTATTTTTGAACACAGAAAACTGTATTTTTTAAAAAATAAGTTTTTATATTGATATGGAAAAACCCAGAGTGATATATATTTTAAAGATACATTTTAAGTTAAACAGGCATCAAATGTGGTAGGCATACTTACTTCATCATTAAGAAAATGAAAAGCAAAGGAAGAGCTATTTCTGTTTTCTCACACACTGCTTCTCTGCTACTCAGATTTTGGTGAAGGCATCATTAGCTTTCAGAACACCTGGCAGCTAATAGAAACTTAGCAGCTAAGCCTCCAGCAGAGGTGCTGAAGGCAAATCTGCATCTCAAACAGACCTCCAGATGATTCACAAACACAAAAGTGGAAAAACATTGTGATTACTTAGGATGTTGCTTTTTGATGTGCACGCACATGTCTTGATGACTATCATTCAATAAAACTCACTTCGGTTCCCATAAATCATCACATCTACACATTTCCATAAAGCTCTTGATGGAAATTGGATGACATGTTTTAGGAAGGTCAAGCATGCCTTTCTTTGGAAAGCGACACATATTTAAATTGGACAAGTAGCTTTTCCATATTTGGGTGGTACTCTAGGAGTCACGTGAAAGACTGAGCACTTGTAGCAGAAGTTCCCAAATGCTGGGAAACTGGAAGACCACTTTGTTTTCTGTCTTGAGTAGCTCCTCTATATTTGCTCCCTGCTCCTCCGGTCTTCAGCTCTAAAGAGAGACGCACACTCTCAAGGTCTCTTTTTCTGGCAGAAATCTTGCTTTCCATCGCCTCCTCATGCTTCCTACCATCATGTTTGAACCGAACCAATTTTTATGCAAAGGTATTTCACAACCATTTCCAGTCCTGCTTTGGGAACATCTTTCATCAAAGTAAAGCAATGTGAGGAATAATTATCACAAATGACTCTTGCACATCATTGTCATATTTTGTAAGGAATGAGAATTTCTGATATAGTGACGTGACATTCATAGTTCCATAATTCTTTACCCTCAATGTTTTCAGGATTCTTTTTTTCCTTAAAAAAAAACTAAAGAGAAGAGAAAGAAGCATCTAGGTCACAGACTACTCAATTGGATCTCACAGTTGAAGTGCAAGATGAGATTTTAGAAAAGGCTATTTTTAAAATTTTCCCTCTGGTTCTTCCACCTTTAGGACTGCTGCTAGTGTGTATGTAGTTACAGGCACATCTGTGGATATAGTTACAAGCATATTTCAAAATGAATTGCATATATGTATATAAATATAACTGTATGTATATGTATACATTGCTGTGAAGACAGAAATCAGAATTAATTTTTAATTAATTTTTGCTTTGATTTTCACTTAGAAGCTATATTTGCTTTTATCATTCAAAATGTTAACTTTATTCAGAACTGATGGAGTGGGCCTATGATATCAATTACTGTTGAAGGCTATTTTGATGTAGCAAAGAGGATGATAGTTGTGTGCAAATGAACTGAATAAATTAAAAGGCAATACATATGTATTATATGTGTGATTCCTATGTTTCTCCTTACTCTCGATCTCTCATCTATCCTGAAAGTAATTTGAAACTGAAAGCTACTTTAGACTCAACCCACCAAACTTCATTCCCAAATCCTACATAGAAATGCAATCTAGACTATGTGTCTAGATTTGCTCCTTTCTTCATTAGTAACCAGATTTATAGTTTGGGAAAGAAACTGTAGAGAAAAGCCAAGATTGAGAGAAACATACTAATCCCTGCAGAACATATTGCAGAGAAGAAAGGGGAGAGGCATAACCTGGTGCTCCTCAGAATGTGAGACCGCACAGTTCACAGTTCAGTTTGCTGTTCAGAGTTCACAGTTCCGTATCTGCAGATTCACCCGTTTAAAATGCAAAGTCAGCCTCTCTGTCACTGTCATTGTCATGCGTGTAATGGAGACCTTGTGATGATTCCTTTATCCATCAACTTGGTCGGATCCGGAACCAATATCAGAGCAGCAGTTAGGCACCCCACAGAGGATCTTGTAGATCAATTGGGAAGATCCTGGCAGACAACAGCTGATTTTTACCCATAAGCCACATTCATGCTTAAGTCAGTGCTGTTTGGGGTTCTAAATTCCATTGTAATGATTCATCAATGCATGCTGACTAAACTGGACCCAACAGAAAAGGATACTGATGCAAGCAAAGATGCTCAACCCAACACTACATTTCCTCTGGGAATGGTTGTACTTTATCTGCTAACACAGGGGTCGTGGTGACTTTATACCACAAGATTGTCATATATAATAGAAGTAATTGAAATTAGAATCAACAGGAATTTTATCTTTAAAAACCCACTTATCCACTTACATTGATCACAAACAAATTTCCATTCTTCTGGATTAGGCAATACATGAATGTGACTGCATTTCTCTACTGTGAATGAAAACACCTAATTCCAGGTAAAACTGTCCATACCAAAGTCGTAAAACAATTCTGAAACACATCACTACAGTCTTACCAAATCATCATCTGTAAAGTGACTCGTCTCAAGGTGGCCAGTCATGTTTCATGTGATTCCATTGCTGCAACGTGAAATGCAGGTAAATAGTACTTACAATATAATATTTCATCATATGTTGTTCTCTATAGAGGAGTCACAGGATATTTAGCCTAATTAGTAATGAAAATATACTTAAATCTAAATATTAAGCAGATTAAATTGAAAACATCTAATGGTTCTTTTAATAAAATTCAAAACTTGCTAATTTTTCACTTTCAAACTTAGACCAAAGAAATATAAATATCATGGATTTGATAAATAGGGGACTAAACATAACAGATAAATAAAGTATATCTATTGCTATTGCTATTCATTATTTTTGTGGTGAATTAAATTTTGCTATTTTTATGATATAGTAAAAGACAAAACAACTATAATAGAATGTATTTTAATATTTTCTTTAAATATTGCAGTAGCAATAAATTATAGAAAACAAATTCTCTCATTTATTAATTGCATTTTCTAATTTTTTGCATCTTCTAATTTTAATATTGTATTTAATTTTAATTTACTTTTAAATATTTGTGCTACTACAAAAAGGCATGAGTTTTTAAATATTTTATCTATTTTATATGCTTCATTTATTTATATTGCTTTGCTGTGGGATTTCCTTGGCTCTGCCCACTAGGGCTAGAAGTGTGAGTTTGCTGCTCTTTTGATCTGGCATTTTTGTGTAGGACCTGGTATTTGAACTCAAGACCTTCTGCTTGGGAGGCAGAGTCTTAACCTCTGGGCTATCTCTCCAGCCCAAAACAAAGGCATGAGTTTTTAAGAAATAACATTTCTCATGATAGATATACATACTTCTATCTTAAAATATCTTCTTTTTTAAGGATATGATTTACAAGTTGGGGTTTTAAGCTTCTTTTATTGCTTTCTATTTCATTGATGACAAAATTTATTCTCGTCATGTTATTGCTTTGTTATTCTTTTCACATTTTGTTGTATTATACACAATAGAGTAACTTGAATGTTCAGAAATCTGTCCTCAAAAAAATAGTTCTGATATTTTAAAATTCAAACTAGTTTCATTTGTGTTTACAGTACTGAAAATATAGCTTGTACATACTTGGCTTTTAATGTTAATTAAATTTGAGAAACTGTCAGGCATAAACCACATGTTTCTGATGCACTGGGACTTTGCTTCATCTTTCTTCACTGTTTATAGAGTATAGCATTAAAAAAAGATCATGTGCTCAGTAACACGAGGCATTAAAATTACAAATAGTGGTGAAGTGATAGAAAAGGTGATATCTGTGAACACCGGAGACATACCTGAAAAAGCAAGCTTCTTAAAAATCTTTCCTTGGGTGACAGGGAGCAGAGAGTATGCAAAGAGATGTTGTCCATTTGATCCTAAATCTTTGTAATCTTGTCAAGACTTATGCATAGTATGCAACATTCGCATTATCTTTCAAAAATAAAGAAGCACATACATTTTTCAAGGGTGGAGGAACCGTTGAGCAGCATCAAGAATGTAAGAAAGCCATGATCATCTCTGGCTCTCAATCACAGTCCCTCTCCTCTTTTTTAGGTTTTTATATCTGAATATGGCAGCATATCTTAGTTTTGTACTTAAGACTGGTATCTTTAGCTCGACACCAGAGGAAGCCTGCTGCATAGCATTGCTCTTATTTATAAGCAGCATATAAAACCTTATTGCCAACTTTTATCACCTACGGAACTTTATAAGAGACAGTAGGTGACTTAAATTTTATTCGGAAGCCACTAGAGGGTTGTAGCAATGGAAAGATAAATCCAGTTTCTGCTCCAGAAATCTCTCGGCTGCTGGACAAATGGTCTAGTGCATTAGGATAGATGGAAGAATGGAAATAGTATCATTTTGCTGTAGTGTTGGTTATAAGTAGCAATAGCTTTGATCAAAATGTTATCAGGTAAGATGGAAACAACAGCTAAAAAGAGAGTACATGTGAAAATAGAGAAAAATTTGTAATGAATTGGATGCAGACTGTAAGACAAAAATATACTGAATGGTCCATTGATGCTATAAAATTTGAATTGCACTTTTAGGCATACAAGAGAATATGGACAAGATAGTTGTGCATGTGAAAATGACTAATATGCTAGACTATTAGTGTTCTATTCTTCTTAGGAAGAGTAAGAGAGATTGACAAGGAGTCTGTGTCGGCCCATTACTAAATTTGTCATCTGACTAAATTTAGTGCTCTTGCTTCAGACATCTTTCAAAATGGTCAATTCATCCTGACCTTTAGGCAGACCTTTCAGTGGAAGATGTGAACGGAGCACCACCAACTTGTTTTAAGGATCAAGAATGGTATGCATCAGTTCTGTATGCGTAATTCATCTTATTAAAGCTGACAGGGCTCTGGGCCTCTAGTTCTTGTGTATCCTTGAGGTAGGCAATTGTGCTACACGACCCTTCTTTCTTTCTTGGGACAGTGTGCACATGAAGACATTTGTGCTGGTTTCCTCGGAGACTACTACCTTGTACCTATCAAAAACAAGCCACAGTCTGTTTCTAATGTGATATATGCTTCCTGTCACTTAATTGTTAGTAGAACAAAGACCTGTTTTGAAAATTAGAGTTTTAATCATGTTCTTTCACGATGTTCAGAAAAGGATCTTCAGTACTTCGACACTGAGTGCCCAAGACCAGTCATTTGTCCTGTCCTGCATGAACATGCAGCCCAGCATAATCGCCATCCGAATGCTTTCAGTGGACATCTTTTCCAGGAGCGAAAAGAATTTCAAATTTAATTGTAATTTTCTGTGATGTCATTTGTCTCAGGATTTCAACAAAGGTTCATTAGCCTATTCATACTCTAGATTCATACAAGGGTTATCACTTGTTTCTTTCATATTAATCAAGATAAAGATATTAAGTGTAATGTTTCCTGCACATGTTCAACTTAAAAATGTTCCAAACATTAATTCTCTTCTAATTGCAGCAAAATTTTAGTCTGCTCCCTTTTTCCCTGTTTTTCATTAAAAGTAAAAGTTTAATATACTGAAATTTTTGATCCAAATTGAATCTAAGATGTACTTCTATGTCTGAAGATCCATTTTGTATACCTAAAAATACAGGAAATATGACAAGAATCATCTTCTATGTAGGGCACATAATTATTCACATTCATGAACTATGCTGAGACAAATAGTGCATTTTCTGAAAATATTTATGATAGAGATGCAAGGAATAATGAAAATTATGGAGTTCTATACAGCACTGGAAAGAAACTTATGGACATATCTCTCTGTTCTTACCAAAATAAGCTGTTTTTTATTGCTTATATCCAAATAACCTTTGATTTACTATGCCATTTATTGAAAATTAGTCAATGCAATTAGTCAGTGAAAACATTGTTACACATGGAAAATAATAATTGTTGCTTTCAAATATGCAAAACATTAGAACATTTGACTTTAAGGATAGCATGTGTCAAATGGATTCATTTCCACTACCATTTGGGACTCCAGTTACACAGACATTTTCAAGGATCATGGCTACAGGATGGATGAGAACGGCAGGAATGTGAATTGCCAGTTCATCCTATCCTGTCCTTGCTAATATGACTTCTTAGGCATACAGTATGACTTCTTATTTGCATGGAGGGAACTCAAGTCTTACATGTATGGACCATCTAATGATAAAGAAGACCAGAACTTTGAAGCACAGATACCCCATAGTCAAAACCTCTGCTGTACTTTGAATATCAACACATTTTCTTTTTTTTTAAATTTTTATTTCCACTCATACAAACTTAACAGGTATACCAGTCCCCCCCTTCCTCCAACCTCCCATTCCCCTGTGCCCCCCACCCCCCTTCCCTCCCCATCCCCCAGTGCCTCCCCCTCCTTTAATGAGCATGCCAAACTCTCCTCTGGGTCCTCCTCTCCAATGAGGTGCAAGGACCCAGGGGCATTTCCCAGAACCGTTTCCTGTGTTCCCTTTAAGCATAGGAACACTTCTGTAGCTGTCAATCCCTTGCCTCCAAGGATCTTGGTGCCTTTAGCAAATGCTAGACTTTGTGGGGTCAATAGTGTGTTGGACATTGTGCAGGGCATGCAAAGGCCAATTATAATTGCTTCTGCCCTAGCTTGAGTGGAGATTCTTGCATATCGTTACTCCTCCCATCTTTGTGCTCTTACAATCTTATCACCCCCTCTTCTGCAAATTTCCCTGAGCTTCAGGATGGGGAGAGATTAGGCAGGCCTAGTTCCAGGTGGTTGATATAGAGTCTCTGATGTTCTGGATTATGGTTTGTTGATTTATTTTTTTCAGTTTTGCTGCTCCTGCAATGCCCTTCACTCCATCCTGAGGGTATTGGATATCACCCCCTGGCCAGAGATAAAAACCTGTTAAATTAGAGTCTTGTTATAAGAGTATATTCAAAGGTAGATGGAATAAAAGTAGGAAACCTTGGTGAGGAAGGGGTCAATCACCCATATGCAAAATGGTTTCTTTCTATCTACCAGATTATATACCCTCCCATTCTGGTAAGATCACACCCCATCAGTTGCAAATGATCAGAAAGGAAAGTCTGTGAACTTAACCAGATGCCTCCTTACTTACTTGCATTCCTTGATGGTGGCCTATTTTCTCTGCTGTAACATGGTCCCCTCTCTCCTTGTTACTAGTGTGTCCCTCTCTCCCCATCCCTCCTGTTCATAATCTTTGGAATTACTGTAGGTATTACAGAGATTTATCTTTAAGTGTCTCTAAGTGGTTTGGTACTAGGAGCCACCTATTAGGGAGTACATATGGTGCTTAATTTTCTGTGTCTGGGATACTTCACTCAATATAATTGTTTCTAATCCTATCCATTTCCCAGCAAATGACAGTAATTCATCATTTTTGATGGCTGAGTAGTACTCCATTGTATAGATGTACCACGGTTTCCTTATGCACTTGTCAACTGTTGGACATTTGGGCTGATTCCATGACTTTGCTATTGTAAACAGTGCTGCTATGAACATGGTCCTGCTTGTGCTATTGAGGTGAATTTTTGCTGTATGGAGGGTTATTCCCAAAAGTGGAATAGCAGAGTCATATGGCATTTCAATTTTTAATTTCTTTAAGAATCTCTAGATGGCTCTCCAGAGTGGCTGTATGAGCCTGTATTCCCACCAGCAATGTAGGAGATTCCCCTCTCGCCACATCCTCTCCAGCATTTGTTGTTGTTTGTATTGTGGATTTTTGCCATCCTGACCGGGGTGAGATGATATCTCAGGCAAGTTTTGATTTGCATTTCCCTGATAGGCTAAGGAAGTGGAGCATTTTTTAAGATATTTGTTAAACATTTTAATTTTGTCACTGGTAAAGTTTCTTTTACATTCCAGGGCCCGTTTTTTAATTGGGCCATTAGTTTCCTTGGTGTTTAGTTTTCTAAGTTCTTTGTGCACTCTGGATAATAGAGCTCTATCAGATATGTGGTTAATGAAGATTTTCTCCCATTCTGTGGGTTGCTTTGAGCTCCTGTTGCAATCTCTTTATCTGAACAGAAGCTCTTTAATTTCACAAGATCCCAACTGTTGAGAGTTGGTAGCAGTGACTGTGCCATTGGATGTCTATTTAGGAAATGTTGGCCTAGCCCAATCAGCTCAAGGGAGTTCCCTATCCTTTCAACTATGGTTTTTATTGTCTCTGGCCTTATATCAAGGTCCTTGATCCATTTGGAATTAAGTCTTGTACATGGTGACAAGTAGGGGTCCAGTTTTAATGTTCTGCATGTGGAGATCCAGTTTTGCCAGCACCATTTGTTGAAGATAATGTTCTTTTTCCATTGGATTCTTTGGGCCCCTTTGTCAAACACCAAATGCTGTAATTTTGCGGGCTTATATCTGGATCTTCAATCCTTATCCATTGATCTGTGTGTCTATTTTGGAGCCAGTACCAGGCTGTTTTTACAATTATGGATTTGTAGTATAGACTAAGGTTTGGTAGTGGTGATACCTCCAGCAGTGTTTTTGTTACTCAGGATTGTCTTTGCTATCCTGGGTCTTTTGTGCCTCAACATGAATTTTGAGATTGTTTGGTCAACTTCTTTAAAGAATTGCTTTGGGATTTTAATTGGTATAGCATTGAATTTGTATATTGCCTTTGGTAGGATGGTCATTTTTACGATATTGATTCTGCCAATCCAGGAACATGGGAGGTCTTTCCACCTTCTGGTGTATTCTGCAATTTCTTTCTTTAGGGTTTTAAAGTTTTCATTATAAAGGTCTCTTACTTCCTTGGTTAGGTTTATACCAAGGTATTTCATTTTTTTAGGTGCTATAGTAAATGGTATTGTTTCTCTCAGGGCTTTTTCTCTTCTTTCATTCTGGACATATAGGAAGCCCACTGATTTTTGCAAATTTATTTTGTATCCTGCCACCCTGCTGAACTTCTCAGTTAGTTCCAGGAGCTTCCTGGTGGAGTTTTTGGGATCACTGAGGTATAAGATCATGTCACCTGCAAATAGGGATAGCTTGACTTCTTCCTTGCCGATTTGAATACCTTTTATGTCCCTTCCTTTTCTTATGGCTTCAGCTAAGACTTCAAGTACAATATTGAATAGAAGTGGTGAGAGTGGACAGCCTTGTCTAGTTCCTGATCAAAGTGGGAATGCTTCCAGTTTTTCCCCATTGAGCATAATCCTTGCTGTGGGCTTGTTGTATACAGCTTTTATTATTTTGATAAAGGTTCCTTCCATTCCTACTGTCTCTAGCGTTTTGATCATAAAAGGCTGTTGGATCTTGTCAAAAGTTTTTTCTGCATCTATCGAGAGTATCATGTGGTCTTGGACTTTGGATTGATTTATATGATGAATTACATTTATTGATTTGCGTATGTTGAACCATCCTTGTGTGCCGGGGATAACCAGATCTTGTATTACTAAGCATATCAAAATCATATAGAACTGTGATATGATTTTTAATGTTTAAAATGTTCCTATGAGTAGAATACTTGTTTCTAATTAGCAAAATCCTTTCTTTCTTAAAATAAAGTTATATATAACACACATATAAGGATTGATAGAATTTATTTCAGTGTGTCTTATTTAACTCTAAACAAGAAGAACTCACCATGAAACTTCTCCAACTGAATGGTCTGCTTGCATCTGACCTCGATTTCTGTTATTGTTAAACTTAAACAGTTAAAGACTGTTAATGTTAGTTTTTAAATTTGTTGTTGCATAAAGTCACTAGTCTTGGTAACGGTTCTGAATAATGCCAAACAAAAAGCAAAAGAAAAATTAGAGTGATCAACAAAGTTACTTTGTTACATCACAAACCATCTTGCCATATATGTGTGTGTGTATATATATACACACACATACACACATATATATGTTTTCCTTTGGAAAAATTTTAGTTTCTTAAATTTATTGTATCAAACTATTTACAGAGATGTATTAAAATTATCAATCATTTTGCATAGTAATAACCTGGAGTATAAAGTAGACTTCTTAATTTGGAGATGACATGAAAAGTTGTGTAAAAATAATTAGCTCTACAATCATAATTCTGATATTTTTGTAATAACAATGTAAATAAATATTTACTGAATTCATCTCTATCCAAATGACCTTTGAGCTAATTTAAATGTTGGATCAAATGATAGAAATTCTTAAGGCTGGGAACGTAGCTCAAGGATTAAATCCTTTGTCTCACAAAAAAGGAGCTATATTCAGTTATCCAGATTCCATATACCAATGACTGGCACATACGAAGAAAGGTTGAAATTCAAGCCCTGGAAGACTGAGTGTGGGAAACTCAAGAGTAAAGTGATGAAGAGACAGAACAATACAAGATGACGATTCATGTCACCTTGGTTTTCTAAGGTCACATACACATCTGTTGCACACACTGGCACACACATCTGCACACGCACACAGGACCACCATCACCACATCCAAAATAATACATACATACACACACACTACCACCACCACCACTAGCCTCCCTTCCACACACACAAAGCAAAAGAAAGATATAAAATTTTGCTGTTTATGTGGACAAACCTGCCTGATTACTTTAGCACATTGTAAAGAACTGTTCCCTGAGAAATACAGATTTCTGAGAGAAACATCTCAAGTCAGGGAAAACTCACAGTACAGTTTAAGAGTTGAAATTCAGAGCCAGGAATCCTGGGTTCTCCTGACTCATGACTATGGGCAAATTTTTTTACCTCTGGGCAACACAGTAGGTATTTAAAGGAAAATGAGGGAAATTAAAAGCACTTTATCTTGTACTGTTTAGAAGAGCAACAGCATATGGTACACAAAATCCAAATTCATATTATATATATATATATATATATATATATATACTTGTGTATATATATATACATATATGTATGTACTTATGTTGTCCCATATGTTTATAATTTAAATAATAAGGAAATATGGAATAAAAGTTTAAATACATATTGACTGTGTTCTATCATTGGTTTATTTTCTGCAATTCCAAAGTAAAAATAAAGCCTTCCCTCTATTCAAAGAAGCAAGAGCTGTGTTTCACTGTTCTGAACCATACTGAGTGTCCGCTATCGGACAGTTCTCTTAGTCAGCGATCATCTGCCTGGGAAGCCTCAGTGATATTAATAAACAAGAAAGCGGATCCCTTGATGAGGTTAATTGACCCGATGGCTCCTGGACGAGATCCATTACCCCTGGAGAGGGTGATCCTGGCCTGGAGCAGATGCTCCTGGGATAGCAGCCCCCAGCTGGAGGCTCAGCTTGTGAACCACATTAAAATCTCTTTGCTGCTCCCCAGGGACCCGCACTGCTCTGGTGCGAGTCTCTTAGAAGGTAGGTAATGCCACATCCAGGTCATAAAGTGTGTTACCAGTCATTCAATTCTGCCCATAATTTGGAATTAATTAGCCTGCTTACTGCCTGGTCATATGGTTATCAATTCCTGTGAGGCCAACAAACAGGTCTCAGATCTGAGTCTGAGCCAAATCGCACCATGAGCTGATTGATGCCAGAAGTGTTTCAATATAATCAAGTGACTTATTTGAGAAATGTTCAATAGATTGCCTTTGCATGAAAAGTGTGATGCCTTAGAGACTCTTGGCGTTATCATAGGCTGGTAAAAAAGCTAAAAGGGTGGGGAGGAAGGTTTTATGGTCGCTCAAGGTGGTTTTGTCTTCCAGGTGATTCTACGTCTTGTCCAAGCGTCAATCTATATGAAACTTCTCCAGTGCAGTTTGCTTGTGTCTAGAAACTTCAGACTGTGTTAGAGGCGGCGAATTTGCCTTTACACTGAAAGCACATGCAGAAACAGCAAAGCTTGAGGAGTAGACACACACTGACAACTTGTGATGCAGAAAGCACAACTGAAGCTTGTGCCGTAGAGACACCAGAAGGCATCCTGTCTTCTTCCAAATCCCATTCTCTAACTTATCCAACAGCAAAAGATAAACACTTATTCAGCTGTATTTGCACAATATAGTAAATGTCCAAAGAAATAATATAGATAAAGGACTAATAGGCAAACACGTATTACTACTACAGTTTGGATTCTCATAGAATTGTATCTCTTTGTCATAAACATTGGGAGAAAATAACGATTCCCTTTATATCTTAAATATGCGATTGCTTTTCTACAACACCAGAGATATTTGACACCTCTTATGAAAAAGAGTCTTAGAGAATAATCAAATATTTCAAGGTCCAAAATTTCTTGAGACAAATTTATTACATTTTGGGAGCGTAGCGGACCTTTAACTGTTGGCTTAAGAAGCAGAGAAATGAATGTCAATGACTTGGTTTAAAGTGTGAAAACACAATGACAACCCTAGCCATGTGAGTTGCATCCTCCTAGCTGCTAACTGAAGGAGGGACATTTGGCTCATAGGCAAGACGTGCTGAGTCACTGTACATAGGGCCATAGTGAGGGAGGAGAGTTACAGCTGAAACCCTTTAGTATGTATTGCTCTTCAGGAGGAAAACACCACTAGTATGTTCCTGTTCTTTAGTTTTCTTCACTTTTGGTGGAATGTCAAAATTTATGAGAAGTCTTTAGGCCTGGTGCTATGTGGCAGGGTTGGGGTGCCGCCATAGGAGAAACCTATAGTTACAGTGGGGTCCTTGGAATGCCATGGGTGCCAGAACAGCCATGGGATATGTATGCTAAAAGCAGCGGGTGCAGACCAGAGGCACTGACAGAGACAAGTGTGCTGTGGACATAGCTGTGGTGATAGACCACCCAGCATTTGCAGGGTGATATATGGCAGGGCATTGAGCTACAACACGTGATGATTCTACGTCCATGTTTTGTCCTGACTTTAATGGGTTTATCTTGTATTTTAGGTAAAAAAAAAAAATTGTGGTTCTATATATTCCATGATGGAGGTAATTAGTTAGTTTTTTATTTCTCAGGAGTTTACCATGAGGAAATTTGGGATCTTTTAAAATTTTGAAATTGGATTATTAATATGGACATTTGGAAACTATGCTATGAGAAATTTAAATCTGGAACTGTGAGACCTTCAGAAATTTGACTGAATACATTATATCTTGAAAGACGAATATAAGAGACCTTTGTGACCAGGAATAGAAGGTGATATTTTTTTGTCAAATTTACAGTGCATGGATTGTAGCGGGTAGTTACAGGAGTCAATTTGAAATTTGAAAACTGAGGCTTTGGGCAAAACTATGGGGGATTAACTAGCTAAGGCAAGCTTGTAAGAGATTATTCAATTGATGTGGGGACACCCGGATCATAGGTGGTATGGATATATACCCTAAGAAAGATGAATAAAGTTTGCACCAAGAGACCATCCACCTAAAAGGTTTGCTTTGGTCTTTGCCCTTCTCTCAATCTTATCTTTCCCTCTCTGAGTTGGCTTATCAGTTAAATTTTTTGTATCTTGGTTTTTTGACAAACTTTTAATGCAGAAGGTTCCATTCTGGCTTTTTCTTACAAACTTTGTGCTAATTTATTCCCCCTCTGCCTTATATCCTATCCCCCCCTCTTTTAAAACTTTCTTCCCACTGTTTCCCATTTTGCCACCTTACTCTCTTCATTCTTTTACTTCCTATATTTTTTGGAAAGTATTTTTAAGAATCAATTAAGAAAAGGTAAATAAATGGAAAAGATTCTTTCAAATGATTCAATATCTCATAATGATTTATGTGCATGGACATACAGTCTATTCAAGAAACAATGTGCTAAGATTGCAGTTGAGATTGCAATTTGGTTATTTTACATAGTGAGCTCTCAGGTTTAAAGGAAGCAAAAAGATAGCATCTGTGCTCACTAAGCACTTCCATAAACCATCTCAGAAGCAGCAAAATGCTGACACAGCAGTGCAAGAAATCAAGGTTATTTGCTTCCTTCTTAATTCTTTCTTATGCATGCCTATTCCTCTGTGTTCTGCACAATTTTTTTCTTGCATGTTTTGATAGCAGTTTCAGTCTTTGAGTGAAGGTTGTCAGTTCTTAAATATCTTCATAAATCAACCTGTATTCAACTTGTAGCAATGCATAGGTTTTTGGATTCAATGAGAAAATTAAACAAAGTCAACATATCTCTAATGAGTTTCATTATTTTTATCATTATTTTCTACAGCCAAAAAAGATAGTAAATATCTGGATGGAGGTGATTCCACACTGGCTTAGATATTTTCTACAATATCTTCAGCAATGAAGATCTTTCCTCCACAAGATTCTTGATTCTGTTATTTCTTAATGGTAATTCTGTACGGAATGAGAATGTAACATGCCTATTCAAATGTAGGTGTGATTACTGGTCTGTTTTTCTTATTGGTGTATTAGTAACTGAATGTGCAACACTGCATATGTCAAGAAAGAATTCGGCAATTGAACTACACCACAGCCCCACAAATTTGTTTTTTTTTTTTTATTCCAGAGGATCTTAAATTTTATTTATAGCTAGGTTGCATTATGATGAAAAAGTAAAATTATGGCTGTCTTTATATTAAAACAATTAGTGCCTCCCTCACTTGGACATGTAACAAAAATTTTCTGAAACTGCTATTAAATATTAAAATATCTGCTGTTACATTTGTTCATGAAATAGTTACTAAGCTACAAATTGTTAGAATATGCAAAGCTGTGTGAAAAAAAATCTTAGCCATATCAAGTACTTCATTTGTGAGAACAATAATCTTGTCATCTTTCTGTATTTAATATGTGAACTTCCACAGAGTTAGAGGAGAATTCGGGGTGTCTCTGTGGTCACCAGCTCTCTCTGAAGTGAGGTATCTATTTCTGATCTTGTGATGTGTAGTCAGTGATAACTGCTCAGGCTTTCATGTTTGCTGACCTCACACTTTGGAAATGTGTTGTTTTGCATGTTTGCCAACACACTTTCCCTAACCCTTCAATATGCAGAGATAAACTGCCATCCCCTCTTTAACCTCTCTTCACCTTTGCCTACACACCAATCCACTTGTCTACAAATGCTTCCATTCCTCCTTTGCTCAATGCGGTCTTTGAAGCTCCATTCTTTTTTTGGTTTATGTCAATACACTGTCTGAAATCATCTGTCTTTCATCCACCTGTTCTAATCTTTGAACCAAAAAAAATCCTTTCTGTTCTAGGTATCAGAATTTCACAAATGCCTAGCCCCTTTCTATCATCATTTCTTTCTTCATGGATGAAATGTCCCATGTTGTTCATATCCATTCCTTACAAGAACCTTTGATTTCGCTATCATTTTTTAAAAAGTCCTACCTTTGAACCAAGAAAATTGATCATTTTCTTCTTTACATATTCAATTCTATTTTATCTGTGAAAATATATTTTGGTATATCTTAATTTGTAATAATTATGACATTTTTAAGACTAATTAAGGTCTTTAAAAAGTCACTGGAACTTCTTTATTTTGTGGTATGGTATTAAATTAGAATGGCATAAAATGCCAGTGAGGAGGGAGGACACATCCCACCCTTCTGGTGAGAAGGAAGTATACCATCCCATCCTGCTTGCGAGGAGGGAGCACACCGTCTGGTCCGTGAAGATGGAGATAACCATCCTGTCCCAGTTTGGAGGAAGAGCTCCCTCCCTCAGTGAGAAGACAAGGCACAGTCACATCACCAAGGGACTTGAGGTAACCATGTAGCTAATTGATGGTCAGTCAGCTATCTTGGTTCTTTTCCTTCTTGCTGTAGCCACACTATTTCTGTATTAAGACTAGATGTCTATTCTGCCTATAGGCTTCCCTTTTCTGCACTAAGAACTCAAATATAACCAACATTCAGAAGATCATTTACAGGTATGGAAACATACACAACATAAAATCTGACCTAGAAACTACTTTTTGGGAGCAAAGGACTGTCTAGTCAGTCTAAGGTCAAGAAATTCATTTCCTTTATTATCTAGATGTCAGGTAGAAGACTCAGGCATTATAGAGATTGTAATGAATAAGGGGGATGAATTTGAAACATGAATTTGAAATCAGTCCCTTTGAGTTGGTACAACTTTCCCAAGATTTGTTAACTAAGATGATGATACATACCTGTATTTCCAGAATTTAAGAAATGGAGACAAAAGGAAAAGAATTTCAAAAGCATCCTTGGCTTTAGATTAAGTTATAAACCATCCTGGGCTGTGTAAGACTCACCTTCAATAGAACTAAACAAAGGGAAACAAAACAAGATGAATTAAGTGAAAATATTTGATGAGGTCATGTAACTGTGAGAATACATGTTCTGTGAAAAGCCCATTCAAAAATTACTCTCAGTAACCTATTCTGAGTGGGTTCGTCCTTACTACGACACTAATCTCTGCAGGGTTAGGCACTATCCCCCAAATTACAGAACGTGACTCTGTAATTGACAGAGGTTACTATTGAAGCAAATTCACAGCTGTCATCTGGAAATGTTGGATAGCTGAGATACAGTTAGCTGCCAGAAAAAAGAAAAAAGATAAACTGATTTTATCAGTTAGAATTGATGTGGTCGTCAGGAGAAAAGGGTTGCTTACTTTGTATAAATAGGCAGGAAAATGTGTATAAGAAGCCCTCTTCAATAGTTAGGCTCAGACCTTACTGGGACATAGGATGGTTTATACTACCAAATGATTTGTGCTGTTAACTAAGATGATGATACATACCTGTATTTCCAGAATTTAAGAAATGGAGACAAAAGGAAAAGAATTTCAAAAGCATCCTTGGGTTTAGATTGAGTTATAAACCATCCTGGGCTGTGTAAGACCCATCTTCAATAGAACTAAACAAAGGGAAACAAAACAAGATGATTATCATTCATTATTATCTTCCTTTCCTCCAAAGTTATTTCTGCTCTTACGATGTCACTTTCTACTCACCACTCCCGGAGTAATCAGGGCTGACTCTTGGGCTACTTAGTGGCTTTAAGTTGTATCCAGGGAGGCACACAACCTTCCACAATGGAAGAATGAAGAGTGAATATCTGCAGATAAGACCAGCACTTTATTTGAACAGTTTTGCCATAAAAGAACTCATTCAACAACCTCTCTGAAATGTTTTCTTTAAAAATTGGAAAGTAGATCTCATAGGATTTCAAGTTGTTTCAAGCAAATTATTCAGGTGAACTTCACAAGAACTGGGGCAAGACAAAAATCAATCCCAAGACTATTAGTAAATTCAGTTTTCCTCCTGGGTCTACAACTTACTTTATTACTCTATTTACTGTTTTCCTTATCTTTGTGATGAACCTTACATCTATGTTTTCTCCACAGTTTCTTATTCTTACTATTTTAACTTATCTCTTCAGAGTAACTTTGTATAGCATTTGAATTAATTTTGATGCAAATCCCATCCCTTGATTGATAGCGTCTTCTTATGGTCATACAAGAGACAAACTAATTGGGTTATCCAACAATAATACCTCTCACTTGCAGAGTATTTTTCATGTATCTGTATGTATCACTTAGTAAACAAATTGTCCCCACAATTGTGCCCTTTTGATAGACAAAGTGAGATACAGAGAAGTTATTCATTTTAGCTTAGAATAAAAAAGGATTAATCAAAAGACACCTTGATCTCTGGCCTTTTCAGCTTCTTCACGCTTGACTTTCTATATTTTCTTACAGTATTGTATTTTTTATTCTAAGGTGGTCTGTAATTTTCAGACCAGACTGCGTGACATGGCACAAATTAAGACTTCCCACCCTTAAATCTCCATGGAACATTAGTTTGCAGAATGATACATCTATTTTTGGTATAAACTCTTAAAACTGTACACATTGCTGAGTGTTTAATCATGACATCTTCACGCTCTGTGTCTTTATGGTTAGTTTTCATTTGTTCCTGTCTCCCACGATCTAATCCTTGTCTCCTGGACTCTCCTACTGGTTCCTTTCCTTGGCCACTTTGTAATTGTGTCTCAGCTTGACAGGACCTTGTCATGTAGAGGACAATATTTAGAGGCATGCCCATGAAGAAATCTTTACTTAATTTTAATTGAGGTAGGACTATTACCCTAAATGTAGGAAGACTCTACCCATGGGCCAATATAAAGGAGAAAATAAACTGAGTACTAACCTTGGTGTCTCTTTGTTTCCTATTTATGGATACAATTGTTTGCTCTCTGATTGATTGTTTCCTGCAGTCATGATTTCCCCACCAAAATGGAGTATGCACTGAGCTGAAATAAGCCTTTCCTCCTCAGCTGGTTTTTATTCCAGTATTTCAGTAGAGCGGCGGGAAAGCAGCACCCACACATGCTTCCTGCTTCCCCATCACGTGTGCTCGTTGTCTTAGCTGTAGGAGGAGCAGTGAGTGAGCGGGGGTCAGGGCGAAGCACGGTCATCTGGTGGTGTTGGAATGCCAAGCTAAGGAATTCATCCTGCGACTGAGAAGGCCAATTAGAGGGGGTCAACGGCGGAGGCCACGGGGAAGCCGTTACAATCTCTGGACTAGTGAATCCTGCGGGAAATCAAGCAAGTGGAAGAAACAGCATGTGGTAGTGGATAGCTCACGTTTGCACACCTGGGCAAGTCATTAACTGCTCCTAGTTCAGCGATATTCAGGAGGAACAAAATGAGCAACTGTCCCTGCTTTCCACCAGGGCAGTGGGCTCAGTCTCTTGGGAGGACTCTGTGAAGACGGACAGTCGCCCACGGAGACCTCACGGAGGCAGACACTCGAAATCCAGAGGAGGAGAAGACTCGGAGGTGAGCAGCGATGTCTCTGTTCTCTTTTCCTACCGAGGAGCAGCACTTTCCAAGGTGTCTTGCCTTTGAGAGATAGCAGATGCTTTAAATATGACTTATTCAGCCTTCGAATCCTTCTCCTAAATTTACATCCTCAGAGTCTTATCTCCCATTTTATAAGAAAAACTGGCCTTCAGTTTGAAGAGTCATGGCTGACCTTAATCTCTATCATTTATTCCAGGATATTGCATGCTGCTGCGTGGTGTCCCTTTCAAGTACACGTGTCTCATGTAAAGACCTCAGCAAGCATGCATAGAGAATAAAGCACAGCCAGATAAATGCATTGAATTAATTGAAATCTAGATCATTGAAGTTTAAATTAGAAAGAGTCAATGATGTTTAGTTCCTTTCATTTTTCAACTCACCCACACGTAATCCTGTCAGATATCAAAGCAGCTCTACACTCGGCATCCAGCGAGTTGCTAGTGTCACTCTGAATACGCAGGTCGACCAGATGGGACTTGAAACACGGCAGAACATTAGTGGAATCCAATATTGGAAAAGCTTACATTGGATAAATGATGGTAAAGAAGCAGTTCAATGATCTGTTAGCTACAGGAATTCCCCAGAATTAGTCTCCTACCCTGCTGGAGTGACATCTCCTCTCTTCTTTAACAGAGGACATCACTGCATTCATCATTCTTATTAGACAGAGTTACTTTGCATGTCTCATCAGATTAGCGGCAAAAGTTACTTTCCTTCTTCATATCTGTAATATAATCATTTGCTTAGGGATACAGAGGACATAGAGAACCCTATGCATTGATATTGTTTAAGTTACAGACAGCGTAAGGAGAGCTGGTGGTATTCCTGTCTTCCTAACGACCGAAATGAAAGATAGAGAAGGGTAGAAGTTGTGAAGAGAAAAGTGAACTTCAGAATGGGAGGATGACTGTCCATTACCTTTGCCTGAGAAACCAGATAAATTTATTTCTCAATCATAAACTCTAAAAATAACAAAACTCCTTGAGTAGGCTGTGACTTTTACCCTCTGACCTATGGCCTTTTCTGCCGAAACGCAACCAGTCTGTTATTTCTAATACAGAAACTTACACTAAGTAAACAGGGGGCATTTGCCCTGAGGGAGATTATTTCTCGTAATACTTTTGTTGTTACTACTTTTCATGGACAGTCATACACTTAATAGCATATAAAGTAAAGCAAACAGTAAATATTACAATGGTGTCCAAATGTAGCTCATGGTCACCATCTAGCACATCTACTCCACTTGGTAAAGAGGTGGTGGAGGCGCAGAGCACATCTGTACATCTCTAAGCATCATGGTTACGCTCACAGTGGAAGCCATCTTATAGATGAAACATGGCAAAGTTAAGCTGTAAATGAAAAATTTGTAAAGTGACCTATTTCTGTCTGGGCAAATGAAGAGTGACATTTAAGGAAAATATTTCTCAGATAAAAAAAGTAAGTGTTCATTTCACATTTACCTTACATTTGAGTTTTGCAATGGCTATATACTGAAAGGCTTCTGTTAGTTCCAGCTATGAAATTTGTTTTCCATTCCAAACAGCTAGTCATTCCTCATGGTCTAAGACTGAAGTTTTTCCACTTATAATTATTATTTATGAAGTTGTCAGAGGTGTTAATAAGCACACATTAATAAAATTCCTGTCTGAAATGGAATACTTAGTAGACTAATGGCTGAGTAGCAGCAAACACATTCAACTAGACTAACTATAAAAATATGCCCAAGTTCCTTCCCTCAATTAGGGATGCAGAACACCCAAGGCTTAAGGTAGGATTAGAAAATTTAGACTTCGTTGCCAAGACCAACTGTAATGCAAGTTGCAGATTTTTGCTGAGGTACGTCATACAGACAGAAAGAGCATGTGCAGGTTTTACGGCAACTTATTCACTGCCAATGTTGCTCAGGATGGACAGAACTTCATCACCTTCACACAGGTAATATTGTCTCAGAGACAAGTGGCATAAGTATGTGTTCTCTGATACAAATAAAGAGCTGGAAGTGTGTGATTGGAAGTCTTTTTAATTGTAATAATCGACTGTCTCTTTCATTGTGTGGAACATGAGTTTATTCCTGCGTTCATTGCTTAACTGAAGGGATATGATATGAATCATTCTTGGGGAGCTCCTTATATTAACATTGAGTGTGCTTAAAGAAACTTAAATGCTAGGACCATGCTTTTATATACACACATAATACATATGTATATGTAGGAATTTATCTATGTATTATGTGCGTGTGCAACATTTATATTATATATGCTACAAAATCATTTAAATGCACATTTATTCACATATGTTATGAATGTGTTTCTATAATATATGTAATTTACATATAGTATATACATACATATGTTTATTATATAGAACACTATTAATTTGTAGAACAATACGGCCCATGGCTCCAAGGTCCAAGAAGAGCTAGCACGTGGGATTACATCAAACACAAGAAAAAAATGATGTATTGAAAAGACATGGTTAGTATAATAGCAACAAGGCTTTTGGGTTAGTGTGGCTACTGGCTTGCAAGGAACTTGTTTTCATAAACAACTCTCTAAAGTTATGGTGAAAGTTAGGATATTATAAATATATGAACCACAATAGCAGTGTAATGCCATTTATGAGGGATTTTGTGCTCCGACCTCTGGTATACCCTGCACATTTGTCCAACAAGCAACACAGTAGGTTTGCTATACTAACATTATCTTAAGTAGTTAGGAAATATAATTACTGCAGTATAGTTTAATGATAGGGACTTCTCAAGCTCCATTTCAATCCAATGGCGTCACAATTGTGCATCAGTCCACTGTTGATGTGACCATTGTTCTGTGGTGTGTTTCAATACCAACCTGCAATCCATGCAGGTTGTGGACAGCCAGACAATGTATCCTTAAGAACTTCAGCACACATGACTTATGAAAAGGAATGGATGGAATTATAGTATTCATTCTCATGCAGTCCATGAACAAGGTATTTTGGGTAGAGATTTCACTCTACTTTCAAGCCTTTTGGACCAATGTCCAGAGGAGTATCAGAATCCAGCAGTTTCTCTGTGTTCTGGGCTTTTCCGAAACTAGAGTAACTTCCTTCACCATCAGCCTGAGCTATATTCTTTCTGCATTTTTTACATCTAACAAGTTGTGTTATTTCTGAAAGAGTACTCTGCTGAGGTTAAGACATAGACAATACATTTTTTATATATTTTGAACTCGTTAATTCTGTCGGATTGCACGGATTTGACCCAGGCTTGTGTTCTGACCCATCAATGAGGAATGCTGGGGGATGGATTCTTTCAGGACAGTGTTCATGTTCCTGGCTTCCTTCCAGCTGACCAATCAGTGAAAGGATGACAAAGGTGTGAACTGGTCAGAGGCTAGGACAGGTGTCAGAGTCAAGGAAATTGGCTACCGTGATGTCAAGCCCTTGGCAAATGAACAACGGGAACAAAACCCTGGCTGTAAGTCATGTACTTTCCTTAGGAGACGAAAGAGAACTAATGTTCACTTAGGAATCAGTATCTGGGACCAAGAAAAAGAAATGATGTAAGCTGTTTATGAGAAGTTGAAGAGCTTCATTTGTGACCAGAGGAAAGAAAAACAAAATCAGCAACTCTCCCTGAAAGCAAGAGAGCTCCTTATTAATATTGGCATGTTAGACACAGACACGATATTAAATTTCAAAGTTAGGGACATATTCAATTAGTGCAAGAAAGTGAATTAGATTTAGTAGCACCAAATCATTTTCTAAATTAGAAGGATTTATGCCCAGGAATAATTTAAATTTTCTTAGAGACAATTTAGAATTTGAAAAACAGATTGTACTTTTATAGACACTTTAGCCATGCTTTTATCATTGAATTTCAAGGGACCATGTCAGTCAAAGCCCTGGCAAGACAAATATAAAATTTAAAAGTGTCTGGAACTTTCAGAGGTTAAATCACAGTGGCCTGGTACTGTCATCAGAAGATAATAGTATAAAGTTATGATCACTGCATGACAGGTGATCCTGACAAGTAAATGCACACACTTTCAATAAGAATTGTTTTACAGGTATGTATAAGGACTTTCTTAAGGTTTTACTTGAAGCAAAAGAAATGTAAAGATGGAGGAGTGCAAACCATCTTAAATTTATATTTCAAACAAAAATAAATAAAAGTCAGAAGAATCTATAAGATGGTATCATTTATATTAAAAATGAAGCTGCTCCTAAATCTAAACTATTACATGGTGGTCAACATACCACTGCAGAATGTATGAAGCATATTGTAGAGTGTAATTGAAAGTTATCCAACATACCATATTGGATGCGTGCTCACTGTTGACGCAGAAAAGAATTTTCTTAATGTTTCATGATTGATTTTAGCTGAGTTAGTTTCATGATTGAGCTCTCTAGCTGGCACACCAGGTGTTCATCAGGTCATGAGCTCAGTGGTGGAGAACTTGCTAAACGATCGTGAGGTTCTTGGTTTTGTTTACCAACATCAGGAGAACAAAATTAATTAGGCCTGCTAACTTTCATTGACTTCCTCCAAAGCATATTTCATTCATTTCATTTGTGACAAGAGTTGCATATTCTTCATTTGCTGGATATGATGAGGATCGTGCATGGGCATATATGGTGTTTGGTGTACATCACATTCAACATAGAATCATAATCTATACTCAACCATCTTTCCTAAGCTTTTAATCTCATCTTTAAAAGATTAGATACTTGTAAAATTGTATTTATTCATACTATTTATATTTCAAAATATATTTATATTTCAAAATATTGAATATACTTATTATTACAGTTAGCACAGCTTCCTGATAAACCTTATTTTTAGCCTGTATAAATTACCCAATCTGCAAGAAGGTTTAATTTTGAAGATATAATAATATATTTTTCCTGATTTTTTTAAATTAAAGCAAAGATTTATTGAAAATAAGAAAAGGAATAAAACACGTTTGGGCTTAGTTAAAGTGAGGCAAGGATGAAACCATAGGTTTAGGGGGGAGCATTAGCGCAAAGGAGACAAACTAAAATCGGAGAAAACAGAAAACTGCCGTAAGCACACGGCTAGAAGAGACCAGAGCTTCTATGGTAGGACCCATGGCTGGAGAATGGGAAGAAGAAAGTATGATAGGTGCAGCTGCAATTTTTTTATAGTCCAAGTATTGCTAATGAGTGTCCTAGAGTCACTAAGGAAGAGAAACAAAGACTGGAGGGTGGAATGTGCGGTTCCCACAGGTCTGGACATTCCTCACTGCACTAGCTGTTCGGTAGGCATTAATTACTTTCATTTTGCCAGCATTCCACCTGATAAGAATAGGGACACTCCAGAGAGATGGAGCAAGGACTGTCGTGGCTGCGTCATGCGACGAGGGACAGAGCTGCCACATATCCTCGTGCCAAGTGTCCGCATGGGCCAGTGTCAGCCACAGAGGGATTCTGTTGAACAATCATCTGAGGTCTTTCTGAACTTATTCTGGAAGATATAAAGTGCACAAGAAGACTAAGTAAGCAAGTTCCAAATATAAGGAATTAACATGTTATAACCAATGAGTGGCATAGACCAATACACCCAGCAAAATCAGAGGAAGAGCCTTCCTTGGGCTTGTGGGCTTTCTGTTTTAATTTGTCCAGTGACATTCTTAGCCTTCTGGTTGGTGGATACCAGGGGTCTGCTTACATATTCCAAATAAATAACTAATAGTCTCCCAGGATATTAGGTCACACACAAAGGAAGTCAATAAATGACAATTAAGTGTGCTAAAATGGGCCCAAGTTAATCTGTCTCTATACTGGCATTGACGTGATATACATTTATTCTTTTGTCTCAGTTTTTGTGTTATTTCATGTTGTATAGGTTTATCTACTCCTAGAGTACTTCATTTCTGCTCTCAACTGAACTAAATATTCTGGATTTATTAAATTTAGAAATGATTACTTTTGTTTTCCCTGAGATTATTGATACAGCTGAAGTAGTTATTTCCTATGTTTTTCTTTACCTTGATGTAATTTCTTCATTTTTACTTCTAGCAGCTTAAAAACTATTTTTTTCATTTTATTAAGTATAATAAATTTTTTTCATTATTTTTTGCATGTCCATCTTTGTGTGTGTGTGTGTGTGTGTGTGTGTGTGTGTGTGTATCAGAGGGCACTGTGAGTCACTGTAGAAAACCAAATGTGACTGTGAATTATCCTGAATTGCTTGCATGTCCTTTTTGCTTTTCTCTGAGGATTTCCTACGCTTCACCTAGCAGGGTCAGAAGTGTAGGCCTACTACTGTTTCTGTCTGGTGTTTTCACGTGGGGCCTGAGATCTGAGCTCAGGTTATTCTGCTTGAGAGTTAGAGTCTTAACCCTGGGTTGTTTCTCCTGCTTTACAATGAAAACTTTTAACGTCCATAGTAAATGGAAAAAAAATGTCAAAATGAATGAATACACTTTACCTCACCCACTGTCAGTCTTTAGTGTAGCATAATGTAACCTTCCAATTTTCCCAAATGTATGCTCTCCTGATATTTTCTCTGTGCTAATATAATAATTACTAGTCTAAATAATTATTCATGTTCATAATTTACTCTTCTTGCTGTTTTCATCATTCTGCATTCTTTCATCTAGAAATTCTTTCTCTCATGTTATCCCCTCTTCACTTAAAAACTTTGACATTTGTAAATGCACATTTGTTCTGCTTTCTTCTGTAAATTTTTCTCATACTTTCTTCTGTTCTTGAAAGATAAGTGTCTGTGTTTTATTTTATCCATTTATGTGTTTTTATTATTTCAGAGTTTTGTACAAGAATAGAATGAATGAGTATAATTTTAGGTGCTAATATCCAATCAGATTCCGTCTCCTTTTCCCACTGCAAATGTGCTTCTCCTGAACCAATAGCCATATTACTTTCACTCCCTTTTTCATGTGTGTCCCACTTTTTAATTACGGCTTCAAACCATAACTAGAGCACCTCTACAGAAATAGCTTTGTGTATCACCCAACATGTCATCAGTTCAGCTTGCTTCAATACACCCCTAAACCCTGGGTCAGGTCCCGCTAATAAATAGGCAGAAGAGGGTTATGAATGAGAGCTTCCAAAAAGCTTCCTTTTTCTCCTCCTCACCTACCTATCTTGACTCAGAACAAGAAATGAGAGGAACATAATCTGAGGTTGGGATGGATCAGTAATGCCACATTAAATTGCACAGCAATTTGAGTACTTAAAAGTTGCATGACTATGGTAGTGTAGGAGAGTACCCCATCAGCGGGGCTACCTAAGGAAGAGTCACAGAGACCTGAGTCCACACTTGAAATATCCTAATGTTGCTCTAATATCTCTATTTTTCAGTGTGCAAGATTTAACTCACAGCCTTTCATGTGCGAGATAAGTACTTTGCCACATTCCCAGTCTCTGCAAGCATCTCTCTTGCATGGTAATGTACTCAGAAATTAGCTCCAAAACTATGTGAGTCTTCACAAACTTCTAAATTGAGCTGCTTAGTTTAGAATTATATTAGCTAATGAAGGATCATGAGAAAGACCATATTAACAATATTAGACATAGTGTGAGTTATTGAAATGATTTATTTAGACAGATTAAGGTGGTGAGGTAAAAAGAAATGTGTGAAAAATCTCCATTTTCCATAGCTTTACAATGCTGGCTCTGTCCTGGCATAATTAAGTCAACAGTCTGCTGGTTGGCTTCCAACCATGCAGAGGAGAGTCCCTAGCTGCTACCAAGGAGCTCGCAGGCTTCCGTGGCTTAGGGCTTGTTAGGCTCAGTCTTCTCTGGACTGGAGTTACACCTGGGAAAATCAGGCTGGATGGAAAAGTCCCAAGGATGACAGGCTGGACATCCATCTAGACAGCAGAAAAGAAAGTGCGCAAAGTATTATTTACAGCTTAGCTTTCAACGGCCCCTCATGATTGGAAGTCAGTCTTTGCCTCCACAACCAGCATAGCCACATGGAGGTGAGATACTGTGTCCTCACACTTTTATGAACTTTCCTTAAGACTTTCAGGCGCTCCATTTCTCATTTCCTTTGAAGACAAAGATCTTCAGAGTGCCATTGGAAGCAAGATTAATGGGCTGAGGTTGGTGTGACAGTGGGAGGTTTCTAATTCAGGGTGTTTGGTGCACATGGAAAGAGCTCATGCTTTCTATCACTGTGTGGTCATTGCACTCATTTTGCCTTGCTTCACAGCTAACTGGCTTCCTGATCATTTCTCACAATTGGCCCATGCCTGCCTCAGAACCCTGCGATTAACTTCCTTGTGCGTGAAATAGGGAGGCAGGATTTCGGGCTCCCCCAAAGTATAGGAATTTCATATTCTGTGTTCACAGAGTTCACCTATTTCCCAGCCTCTCCTCCATTTCTGCCTGCAGAACTAATTCCAGATACCTTCTGCCTCGTTTACTGGTACTCAAAACCAGTGATGTTGTCAGCGTTAGTGGGGAAACAGAATTTTGCTGGTGGAATGGAGGATTAAGGACTGAGTGAATACCTGTTAATGGGCTTTATATGTTGAAAGCCTTTCCATCAGTGACAGTTTAAATGCATAATTATTTTTGCAAATTTGAAACACTGCAGCTATTACTGTTCATTGTGAAAGCTATTAATTTTGTATGTGAAAACAACTTTAAGGATTTCAGTTGATTAAATAAATGGGGAGAAGATTAGTGGATAACAGGAAAGTTGTGGAACTATGTTAGTTGAGTTTAGGAATTTTTGCAGAAAGAGATATTTACAATCATTTAAGTTTCTGTACAAAAGAGCCAACAGAAATGAGCCTATATCATAATTATCAGGCTTGAAAGATTGTTTGATGAGGAATATTTATAATAAATTTAAAATAAAACCCTAAAAATGGAGAAACATGCTTTATATAACTTTTTACATGATGAGTTAGAGAATAAAATGAATCTGATATCTCCAAGTGCAGAATAATGGGGAAATTGCCCAATAACATAATAAAACCCACTATGAAAAATCAGATCACATCTACATAGTTAAATACATTTGGATGTTGTGTTTTCATGCGTTATCCTCAACCGGCACTAACTTGTCCTTAATATTGTCCTCATATGAAATCAACCATCAGGCCACACTATAACATCCATGTTCTAAATTCAAGTGGAAATGTTCTGCTAACTTTTCAGAAAGTCCCTAAAAATCTTATGAGTGAAATTGCAGCAGTACCATTCTTGGCTTCAATACAGATTTTATTAAGATGATTTTAAGATTTTAGCAAATATGGATTTCAACACATGGCAATTAATTAGCTGCCCCAATGACATGTGAGAACCACTTCAACCTCTAGCAGAGATATCTTGTTACATATCTGCAAGTTCAGAAAATGCAAACTCTAGCACTTGGTGAATCTTGTCTGATTTTTTTCTTTGTGATTTCTCTTTATGTCTTTATGATATATTGCATGAGAATATCTTTTTTTAAAACAACATTATTATTTATTTATTCATTTAGTGTGTGTGTGTGTGTGTGTGTGTCATGCATGCCTGTGTGTGCATGTGTGTCAGAGGGCACAGTAGGCACCTGTGGAGAGCCAAGGGTGACTTCAGGAACAATCCTGGCTTGATCTACCTCCTTTTCATTTTGCTGTGGTATTTCCCAGGCTCCGTCCACCAGAGATGCAAGTGCAGGCCACCACCTTTTCTGCCTGGTGTTTTTATGTGGAACCTGGGACCCAAACTCAGAATCTTCTGCTTGGGAGGTAGAGTCTTCACCTCTGGATCATCTCTCCAGCCCGAGAATATTTGTAAAGATGGACTAGCAAACATTTAATAATGGACAGTTTATGATTCAGTTGTAGAGTGTAAAGCAATTTTTTTTCAATTTGTGCATTGTCAACTTTTTCATTCCTTATTTGTCGCTTATGTGGTGCTGAGTGGCCTCAGGGCATTTTTGGTGCAAGCATGTGTTGTATATTGAGTACGTGATGAGCTCCATAGCTTTAACTTCCTTTTCTTCCCCCACCTATCATCTCTGCCTGTTAGCTCCTTTGGCTGCCCTAGACATTTTTATTTCTACTTGCATGACTTTCACATATATATGATTTGATGTATCAATATAACTTCAAGGAAATTCATATGAGAGAAAACATACAATGTTTATCTTTTGAGATTACCTTAGTTTGCATAACATGATTATCTCCATAGCATCCCTTTTCCTTCCTGTGGCATGACTTCATTCTTATTCACAGTTGAAAAAAGTTCTGTTGTGCATATTCAATACATTCCCTTCATCCATTCTGGTTTTGAACACCTGGGTTGGTACCTTAATTTAGCTGCTGTGAACACTGCTGAAACTGACACTGATTTTTTTTTCCCCACACTGTATATACTAAGTGTCCAAGGAAAAGACTGGGTTGGTCTTTACATTACTGTGCTTCCTCCGTGCACTATCTCCAGTGATCTGTGCTCATGATTGACAAGATTCATAAGTTAATCTAAATCTTCTCAAACTTGTTTTGTTTTATTTTTCTATGACATAAAGAACAGTTCCTGATCTGTTAGAAATGCACAGTTAAGAGCTGGGGAAATGACAAAGGGATTAAGATTCTGCCTCTCAAACAGAAGATCCTGAATTTGGATTCCAGGTCTCAGGTAAAAAACACCAAGCAGAAAAGGCATCATGCTCCCCTTCTGCCTCTGGTGGCCAAACAATGGAAAATCCAAGACAGAAGCAAAAAGGAGGTAGAATTAGTCCAGAATGATTCCCCAAGTCACTCTTGATCCTCCACAGTGCCCTCTGATACACACACACACACACACACACACACACACACACGCACACACACACACACAAAAATAAATCAGCTATTGCATGCACCACGTAAAAAATCATAATTAAGAAAATTAATTTCAAGTCATAGGTTTAGTTGCCATTTTCCTAATAAGTTAAAACTAAATTTTGCATTCATTTTGGTTACTGACTTTTACTTTTCAGTTTTCTTTCTAAAATTTTAGTTACTACTTTATTAATGTATTAATTTATTTATTATTTTAAGCTGATAGAAACAGAAAATTTCTTAAGAAAGATAAAGGCAATTCTGTGACTGAAAGTGGGTTAGTGATCTGGGGAAACCTTTATGCACCACAGTACTGTGTCAGGAGTGTGGCACACTGCCCCGTAGGGAGGGCTCATTTGCATAGTGCTCCCCTCCCTTTCATGCAGACACCACATGCTTTTCTTGTGTGTGCTCTGTTATCACACGTAGCCCAGATTTTTCTGGTTTTCAGTCTTTTTATTTCTTTACTGATTTCTTTCTTGTCAAGATACAAGCATCTAAGGCACTCTGCTTGCTCCTGGATTCCACCTCTGTTACCTCCCTCACAGCCCACTTAACCACCCTTTTATTTTTGCAGGTCACTTTCCTATATTCATGTCTGTTTTGTTTGCTTTTCTTGTTGTTTTGTTCAGTTTATCCGGGTCTTCTGAGCATGGGGGCAAAGCTACGAGTTGGAACATATTTTGGATCTCCATGGCCTCTCCAGCTGATGGTGAGGATTCCTCTTCCTTCAGCATGCATCAGTGGGCAACAGCTCCACAGGGAGGGGTAGAGCCCCCAGAGCTGCACTTCTTCCTCAACCCTGTTCCCCTATCCCTCTCCTCCTTTAAACTTATCTATCACCCAACATCCCTCTACCTCTGCCTTCATTTAATAAATGTTCTTTTATCCAGTTTCTTCATGGATCCCCATGGCACACGTCTAACTCACTTGATATCTACAGGCATTATAAACTAGCACAAAAATGTAATAAGACAAGTTAAAGAAATAAAAGTGGGGGCTGGCGAGGTGACTCAGGAGTCAAGCCTCTGCCTTGCAGGCGGAAGGTCCTGAGTTCGGATCCTTGACCCCACGTACAGACGCCAGGCAGAAGCGGGGGCGGCCTGCGTTTCTGGTCCTGGTAGGGCGGAGCCTGTGAATCCCGGGGCAGAGTAAACAAGGAGGTGGTTGAGGCGTCCATGGTGGTTCCCGAATTCGTCCGTGGTTCTACACTCACACACACACACACACACACACACACACACACACACACACACATATACACACGGGCACACATGCATATATGCACAATTGAATAAAAAATGATAAAAAAAAGTGGTAAAATAGAAAAAGAAGCCAAAGTATCGTTATTTGCATATTAAGTGATTCTAAACATAAAAGATGATGCCGGAAAGCAAGAACTGGCACACATTCAGCAAAGTGGCAGGCCGTATCAGCATACACTAATCAGAAGCCTTTCTAGGTACCAACAACAAATAGACTGAGGATGAAACCTAGGACACCATCCCTTTTACAGTAGGGAAGAGGCCTCAACAAGTGATCAAAAGACCTCGGGAACAAAAGCACTAAGACGCTAAAGAGAGAAGTTGGGTGAGCTGCTGGAAGACACGCAGCTCTCCCATGCTCATTGTGCAGAAGATTTATCATAGACACCCATCCTACCAATAGCAGTCCACCATTCAGCCAATCCTCATGAAAATTTCAGGGCCATTCGCACAGACATAGAAAAACCAATTTTAAAAATTTATGTATAATATTAATTATTATATATAATATTATTACATATAACTATGTAATATTATGTTTAATAATAATCATAAGTGACCCTATATAGTTGAGACCAAGAAAAGTGATAATACTTACTGCGGGAGGTATCACCATACCTGATTTTTTTAATGCTGTAAGACACCACAATAAAAACAGTATGTTGCTAGCATTAAAAACAAAATCCTAGATCAAAAGAAATAAATCAAGAGCTACATAAAAGGCCTTGAAACTGCATCCACCAGAATTTTGACAATCATATCAAAAATACACACTAGGGAAGAAGACAATATCTTCAACAAATAGAACTGGGGAAACTGGATAACTACATGAAGAAGCATAAAACTAGACACTACACAAAGCTCAGCTCTACATAGATCAAGAACTGAAGCATAAGACCCAAAACTGCCTTCTCTAGAGGAAAAAGGAAGTTCTTTTCAACATATTGGCGTACATGTGGGCTTTCACAATGGGACTCCAGCCACTCAGAAAGTAAGGCCAACAATCTCTAAATGAGAGCTCATAAAAGTAACATAATTCTCTAAGAAGAATGAAGCAGCCTCTGAGGCAGATTAAGTGGTTCTTCCTTGGGCCACAGATAGGGGGACGCCCCTTCACCAGTCTAGCCCTATCCCCTAAGGCTCTCACTGCTGCTTCTGAGATCCTCACCAGTCCATGGGGGCATGTTAGTGTGTTAGCCATTGTGCGCATCTGGTGAGGATAAGTCTCATTGCAGTGAGTTCCTGGATGCAGCAGCCTTGCCTTGAGGGGATCGTTTGTCTAGTGGTGGAACTCCTCATCTTTAGGCCTTTACAGAATTACCAATCCTTCTTCTGCAAGGTTCTCTGAGCCTTAGGATGGAAAGGATTAAGCCTGATTCCCTGTGAGTATTACAGGGTCTTCATTACTCTGCATTCTGGTTGGTTTTTGTTTTTTATTTCACTGTTCTTTCGTTGTACTATACTGTTTGAGTGTTGAGATCTATTTTTATCTAAGATAAAATGAGAGACATTAAATGGAAGTTTACTCTTGGGTATTTGTGGATAATATTGAGACATCTGATCCTGTCTACTGTCAGTTTACGCCCTCCCATTTTTTAGACTGTTTTACCGTGCTGGTAACTGTCATGAACTGTCATGAACAGGCAAGAGTGTGAAAGAGGGGAGGGGTTTGGGGTTAGTAAATAGGTGGTTCATTTCTTAGAGGCTAACACCATGATTGATGTATCCTATTCCTGTTCTACCCTCTGTTTTAGACTTTTCTTATAGAAAAAGACTTTTAAAGAGTTTACCCATGTTCTTTTGTTTCTGCACTTTTGGGATCTTATTTCCCAATACCCCCAACTTGTATTCCTTTCTGTTTGTGAGTGTTGTAAGAGTTTCTATTTGATTCTATCAAAACGAATGTTTAATGCTAAAATCCACTAAAAGGAAGAACATAAAACATCTGTCTTTCTATGTCTGGGATATTTCACTCAGAATGATTTCTTCCAGTTCCACACATGTACTGGAAAATTTCATTAGTTCATCTTTCTTGACAGCTGTATAGTATTTTATTTGCATATATGTATCACATTTTCATTAACCATTCATCAACTGTTGGACATCTAATTTTTTCCATGTATTTACGATTGTGTAAAGGGCTGTATGGTTGTACATATGTCTCCAATGCAAGATGGAGTGTTCTTTGAGAATGTTCCCAGGAGTGATATAGCTGGGTCATATGGAATTTCAATTTTTAACTTGTTTAGGCACCTCCAAATTGATCTGCAAAGGGATTGCATGAGCTTACAACCCCACCAACAATTTGTAAGTGTCCTCTTCTCCTGACATGGATGCCAACACTTCCTGTTGTTTGTGTTTTGGATCATAGCCATTATGATTGGAAGGAGATGATATCTCAGGATGATGATTTTAATTTGCATTTCTTTAATGACTAAGGAGGTAGAACATTCTTTCAGATGTTTGTTAGAAATTTGAATTTCATCTTGTGAGAAGTAGTTATAATTATTTACTTCCATGATATTTAATTTTTGAAGTTCTTTGTATACTCTGGATAGCTCCTCTCAGATGTGTGTGAAGATGTTCTCCCATTCCATAGCTTATCTTTTTCATCAATTAACAGAGTCTTTTGGTGAGCAAAGCCTTTTAACTTCATATAATTCCATTTCATTAATGTTGTATTTATTCTCTGTACCTTTGGCATCCTATTGAGAAAATGTTGGTCAAGGCCAATTGATTTGAGAGTATTCCCTAATTTTTCTTCTGGGAGATCTATAGTCTCTGATCTAACATTGAGGTCTTTGATCTGCTTATAGGTGATTTTCATGCAGGGAGACAAATAAGGGTCCAGTTTCATTCCTGTGCATGTAGATATCCAATTACAGGCACCATTTGTTAAAGATGCTCTCCTTTCTCCAGTGTATATTTTGGCACCCTTGTCAAAGAGCAGTTAACTTTAGGCGAGTGCACTTACATTTAAGTCTTCAATTCTAATTCATTGGTCTATATTCTTTTTTTTGGAGCCAGTACCACGATGTTTTCATTACTATGGCTTTATAGTATAGTTTAAGGTTTGAGAAGACAATCCAGACTGTACCTTGGGGCCCATGAAAGCAGAAAGACAGAAGGGTGGGAGACAATAGGATGGACTGATTAAGGGATGTGAGGGTAGCAAAGGAAAGAGGGAGGCAGGGAAAGGAGAAAGAGAGGTTCAGGGATAGCTACTCATATGCTTGCAAAACTCAGAAAAATAAAATTGTATAAAAGAAACAAAGCCCTATCTATTATAGAAAGTAGTATTACTTATTTGCAGAAATGCAAGTCGATGACAATTGAAAGGTGGTACTTTTTTCTCTGTCTTTATGTTTTCAATGTCATATGCATGAATATAGTGATTTCATACTATTATCAACCATCAGTCCCAAATCAAATCTCCCCTCCTTTCCTCTTAAAACCCCTCATCTTCCTTGACAGACTTCCTCCTATTTTCAAATCTTTTCTCTCGTGGGCTCACCATGTTTCATCTAGAAAACATCCTGGATCAGTGTCATACTTTAGAATGAATCCTTACCTAATCTTCATCTAAAAGGAGATAAAATTGAAAGTCCATGTTTTCTTCTCTGTATTCCCTTGTAGAACTATTAAAAAGTTGTTATAACAACAGTGATTTACATTTTTATTTTATCACTTATTTGGGCGCCATACAATGTGTGGGATTATCTATCAGACAAACTCTTTGAATTAACTCTTATTAAATTTCCAAATGAAGTGCCTGGAATTTAGAATCTTTTCTAATAATACAAAGTGATATTCCATCTTACTCTGTAAGTGAACTTCAGAAATCAACCAACCATGTAAGGACTGAACATCAGTGACTAGTTATTATGAATACTTTATTTTTCAACAATAAAAAGAAAATGTATCAGCCAAATGATTCAACTGATTGAAGGGAAGACTGTAGGATTGGAGAAAGATTTTGTCAGTTGAATATCTAAGAGAGGCAATCGTATCTACAGGATACAAATAAGTCAACAACCTAGTCACCCAGAATGCAAATAACGAGCTACGCTAGCCAGGATGTGGGGAAAAATGCTGTTGGTGAGAGTATAAAATACTACAGGCACTTTGGAAGTCAGCCTAACGTGTCATAAAAATAAATTAGATAAAATCAAATAAACCTAGAAACTGAACTACCATGTGACCAAACGCCATGAATCCTCAGTATACTCAAGGCATTTCTACAGAGACACTTGCACATATATGATCATTGCTGTTCTATTTATAGCAACTAAGAAATGTGATCAGCTTAGATGTCTATCTGCTGACAATGGATAATGAAGATGGAGTATACTTATACAGTGGCATCTTATTCACCTGGAAGGTAAGCACACATTCACAGTGACATGGAGGGCTGTGGAAAATAATATGCAGCTTGAAGTAGACCAGATCCTGAAAAGGCCTTTTCATAACATTTGGGTTTGAGTCCACCTTAATTATTCCACCTTCTCCAAAATTCATTAGTTAAAGATATTCATTAACATGGCAGGTAAATTGTTCTTTTTTCCTTTTCACTGAGAATAAATGTTCATCTGAGGTTTTATGAGGGTTGCTATCCTCATCTAGCTGAATTCAGTGATCTTAAATCCATCACTGAGGATGCTTATGTATGTAATAAGAAAATGTGAATGTCTACATATATCTAGGGAAAGGTTAAAGTTCTGAATGCTGTATATCAATTGATTTTTAAAACAAAGCTTTATTTTATGGAATGACATTTTTTTCAAGTTACTATTCAAATCTACTGTTTTTTTATTGATAGACCAATTGAAAATGTCAGTTTCTATAACTCAGTCTTCAGTGAAGAGACAATGATTGGTCTCTAGGTCTCTAAGCCTTACTTAACAGACATGGACACAGGGTATGTACCCAAGATCTAAAATTGTATTTAGTAATTCAAAGTCCTCAAAGTATCGATGAAGTTTTAATTATATATATAAACAATTAGCTGTATATTTAAGTGTCTAATACATATTATATTCTATTTTCAAAATAAGTTGCAAAATTTCTAATGTAAGTTATGAGACTAATACAGTCATGTCTATATATACTAGAAGATGTACATTAATTATGTTGATAATCACAATAATCTCCTTTACCCTTTCTTCTACTTTTGCTGTATTTTTTCAAGTATAGCATGTAAGGACACATATTTACAGAAATAAAGGCATGTATTTACAAAATGAAAGACAGGGAAATTATTTAAATCTTATACAACGTTCATACTTCTGAAATCAACATTGAGCTTTTTATGTAAAACCTTCACTATTAACAGCCTTATTGACATAAGAAAATACTACCCAGGAGATGAGAAAATATATGCCTGTTTTACAGAAATGTTTATCACTCACTGGACCCTGAGTGACCCACGGGGCAATTTTTGCTGAGCCTGCATGACAACCCCATTGCAATTAAGGAACCATGGCATTTGTTTTAACAATCACATATGGATCTATTAACTTGTCCTTATCTGCCAAAAATACTGATATTCGAATCTTCCTTAAGAAACTGTCAAATCCCTGCACAAATTCATGATCTTTTTGAACTTTCCAATGTCTCTTCACTGTGATCCACTGAAAGGTACGTGGGATATAAATGGAAATGATTCCTTTGCATTGACTGTGGGCTTTGTGCTTCACACCTGCAGCCTACCATCCCTTACTCAGCAGCCTTCTCCTATGTCTACCACTAGACACTGGATTATTTTTCCTCCATATGTTTACTTGGAATTTAGGAAGAAAATAGCATGTAAACACCAAAAATGCAAAAAAAAACATTAAAAACACTTTTGAAGAAAACTTCCCTGTTTATGTTTAGTGGCAGAATGAGAGATGTGAAGAATCAGACATCCTGAAAGATAAGAATTAAAGGAGATGCCTGAGAAACCTATAGTCCAGAGAGAAATGGTTCTTCAAGACCAAGACAAGGCCAAAGAATATGTTAGTATAAACATGATTGTAATGTCAAGATGAACATGTGTGTCTAGTGTCTATGCAGACAGTATGAATATACAGATAATGCTGCATAAAAAACAGACTAAAGACCTCAAGTAGTCATGGCTAACATGCTGCTATGAAGGTCTTTTAGAAACCAATCACAGTACAAAGAGGTAAGCCTGCATAGAAATCTTTGTAGATGGCAAATTTTTAAGTACAATGAACTTTATTATGTGACCTTGGGACCCCCATATGGTCCAATGGATTAAATGGACTCAAAACCTTCTGGCTGGAGATGTAGGTCACTGCTAGAGCACGTGCTTAGAAAGAAAGTTCTATGAAAACAAATAGGAAAAGAATGAAAAAGAAAAGGAAAAAGAGGAAAAGGGGGAGGAGAACAATGAGAAGAGGAAGGAAGGAGGATATGAGAGGAGGAAGAGATAAGAACAGAAGAGGAAGACAAGGTTTGTAGGAGAAGGAAGAAAAGGAGAAGAAGGGGGAGGAAAGGAAGAGGAAGAAGGAGGAAGTGAAAGATGGAGGAGGAGAAGAAGGAAAAAGGAACAAGAGGAGGAGGAGAAGAAGAGGAAGATAGAATGTTGGACAGTTGTTCGAGGAAAGAAAATTGTGCAAATGTTCTTTAGATAAGACAAAGAAAACTACAGCTTTAAATTTTTTGCTGAAAGCCACTCTGACCCTGTCATTCAAGATCACCTTCTCTGTCATTACAGCATTTGTGAAGCACTGCAGTGCCGTGAGTTACAGTGGCAGGAAGGTTCAGAATATTAAACTTGACATTTCATTTAAAGTTGATAAAATAAATAAATAAAATATACCTTCTTCTTGTCATCTCTCTGCAACATCAAACATAAGTTTCTAGCATTATTCATTGCAAGATAAAATCTGCCGCATCTTGCTGGAGCATCATACAAAAGTCCACTTCATCTTTCGTAGCAGTAATTTTCTCTAATTTCCAGGCCCTGTCTTGCCTTTTGGAGGAATAAAAGCCTGTATTTTATGTTTTTGTGTTTTCTCCAATGGGGCAAAGCAACAATAAAAGTGCATCCTTCACATTAAATGCCTCTGCTTTTGGCCAGCACAGACCTTCCACCTCATTTCAATGTAGTGTTGTATGGACATGTGCAATAAAAAGCTAATAAACTTAATAAATGGTTCAATTGCATGAGTGCACCTGTGTGTTACCTTCATCCTCCTCATCCGTTTCCTCAGACATTGTCCATTACCTTGTCTTGGTCACAGAACCCCATTGTAAGCCTAATAAATAGTGCAGCAAAAGGAAGTAATCTGGCAAAATACTACAGTGCAAACTGAAAATAGTTTTGTTGTAAATTCATACACGTTTTTATCCATTCTGCTAAGTGCAAGTGCACTGTCATTCTTCTGTTCTGTTTATGCCTCCCTTGAGAATGTGACTCAAATCCTTATTTCTTATGAGCTTCATTCAGATATATATTACAGTGACTCAAGGCCAATGGTATTTCCTTAGTAACGTGTTCTAGGTCATTTCAGACAATGGTGTGTTCACAGGTATATACATGCATGTACTCGTGACTTCTGGCAATGACCTGAATATATTCAGATAATAATCAAAAGTTATAGATATTTTATTCAAATAATACATATATGAAATGTATTTTTCTTCTGCATTTGTACAAATAAAATTATTTTGATCAAACCCTATAATATAGCATACGTTTCCAAAAAATGAAGAATGAAACTACTTTCTTAAGTCTTCCTGGTTTAAGGCACTTGGAATCATTTTAGCTAATACTATTTCAAACAAGATGGGGCATCCAATTAATCAATGAACTACTATTTTTCAGTTCCTCTTTTTGGGCTGAATGAGAATAAACTCATATATTCATAGCTGACAGCTACACAAGCTGCTTTTACTACATTTTACAAGCTGCTTACAGAGCCTAAGACATGCACTGAAGTAAACAGGGGATCTCTGACTGACAGGTTCCTTCAGGTGGCTTGAGGAGACTCTACTTACCTCTTGGTTAAGTGTTGTCTTGTTTTCCAAGAAACTGATTGATGGATTTAATTGATAGGAATCCTGGATGGATCATCGGTGCTTCTACTATTCGGCAAGACAGCATAAGTATTTTATGTGCACACTGAATAAAGGTTTTCAGCTGCTGGCATAAACAACAATATTTATTTCTTGTTAGACACATATTTCATTCTGCGCACGAAGGTCATGGTAGGCAGATAAACTAATCTTAAGAGTCATAAATTGTAGAGGCAGCGTGTAAGTTTTTACATACAGTGAACAAAGTGGAATTAAGTTTCAAACAACTGGTATTTAGAAAATTTTCCACATGTGCATGTTGTGTGTCATCTCTATTCTCACTGAGATGTAAAAACTTAAGTGCTAACCTTTAAAATATTGAATCTCTCAACTAAAATCTTTCAAAATATTTTAAAATCTTTGCTTTCCAAGAAAAGCTAACATTAAACCATATCCTTTGTTCTTCATCTGCACAGGTTGCTCCTTGTTGGGCATTATAACCCCTACAGGTACACATTGCAGGTTCATTTTCTCAGAAGTGATCCTTATGTCTAGAAGAATTAAAAAGCTTGATTGCTCTCGACATTACAAACTCAGGTAAGGATCCTAAGCCTTGCAGTTTGCAATCACTGCTTCAGAGGACTCTTCAGTCATGAGAACTTCTCTATTTCTTTTGCTTCTTAAGCAAATACTTTTATTTGCCTCCTTGACTTCCGTGCTTTGTCTTTCTTGACTGGTTTATTTCTCCTCAGTTTATGTTCTCAGTCTTAGTTCCTTTCCCAGACACCAGCTCAGAAGCCAGCCTTAATGAGAATGTAGTTTTACTACATCAATTTCATGAAGTAAATGCAACCTTGTAAATGTGCACAAGCACTTTAGACTTTCAAAATAATGTAAACCAATGGCACATGGTTAATGATTCATTAGTCAAATGCTCTGCGTGGTTCCTTTGCAAAACGTTATTTGACCTGAGACTGGTGTTTGGAGCCAATTACCTATCATCATTTTATTTAATGACTCTAAAGTGATTTTGTAAAACAAACTGCCATTGAAGTACTTAGAAAATGTGTGTTTTGTGTTATTCAATATTTGAAATAATTGTGACATGCTAGTAAGTATATTACTTAATGTTAATACTTCATGTACATTCATATATGAGGCTATTTATGTTAGTATAGTTGTAATACAGAAAGCGTGATGAACTACAGTAAATTTAATGTCAACAATACACAGAAAATATTTTATAATGTTCCTTAATTAAGAATAACGTTGGAGGAGACCATGTTACAGCAGAGAAAATAGGCCTCCATCAAGGTCTGCAAGTAAGTAATGAGAAACCTGGTTAAGTTCACAGACGTTCTTTCCTGATCTCACCAGAAGGGGAGGGCATATAGTCTAGCAGATAAAAGTAATCATTGTTGCAAATGGGTAATGGACCCCGCCTCATGAGGTTTCCTACTCTTATTACATCTACCCTTGAATGTGCTATTACAAAGACTCCAGTTTAACAGCTTTTTGTCTCTGGCCAGGGGGTGACATACAGTGCCCAGCAGAATGGAGTGAAGGGAATTGCAGGAGCAGAAAAACTGCAAAAGAAAATCAACAAACCACAATCCAGAACTTCAGAGACTCTATATCAATCACATAGAACTAGGACAGCCTAATCTCTCCCCATCCTGGAGCTCAGGGACATTTGCGGAAGAGGGGGCGGTAAGATTGTAAGAGCAAAAGGATGGGAGGAGCAACGATTTGCAAGATTCTCAACAATAGTTGGGGCCAAAGCAATCATAATGGAACTTTGCATGCCCTGCGCAATGTCCAGCGCACTGTTGCCCTCATAAAGTCTAGCATCTGTTAAGGGCACCGAGACCCCTGGAGGCAAGGGATTGACAGCCATAGTAGTAATCTTATGATTAAGGGGAACAAGAGAAAGGGCTTATGGAAATGCCACTGGGTCCTTATATGTCATCGGAGAGGAGGACCCAGTGGAGAGTTAGGCGCACACAATAAAGGACTCTCTGGGAATTGGGGGGGAGACACTGGGGGAAGGGGAGGGGGGAGGGAGGGAACTGGTAAAAAATTTTAAAATGTATAATTAAATTTTTAATAAAAAAAAAAAAAATTTCAAAAACCAGTCAATTTCAACATTAAAAAAAAAAAAAAAAAAAAAAAAAAAGAATAACGTTGGGATATAATAATTTCAAATGTACTTTTATTTGATTATAGAAGATTTGGAATATTTAATTCCACATATTTTTGGCTTGATAATGTTACATAAAAGAGTAAATTTCCATTAGAAACTGAACTAGAGGGGCTGGTTATACAGTTCAGGGGATAAGGGCACTTGCTTATAAACCTGGTAACTTGAATTTCATCCCAGGAAGTTTAAATGGTAGAAGGTAAAAACTCAAGAACTGAGTTTTAAGAATTGTCTTCTAACCTTCTTCTGTGTGCCCTGGCTTACATGTCTCTCTCTCTCTCTCTCTCTCTCTCTGTCTGTCTCTTTCTATATATATATACATGTGTGTGTGTGTGTATTATATATGTATAATACATATAATTCTCTCTCCCTCTGTGTTTGTCTCACCCTCCATAAGGAAAATTTTAAAAATGTAATATTTCTCTGTACAAACTGCAACCTTATGTCAAACTAGACATTCAACCATCTAACTTGATGATTTAAATATGGTGGACCCTTAATGAATGTTTGTGGGAATGGAACCATTCCAAAACTACTCCATGGTGTTTTTGGAACTGTTTCTGAAAGAACACTATGAAAAACCTTCCTCTGCAGAGTGACCCTCGCGATAGGAGCGCCTTAATAGCATGCATTTGTAACATATGCTAGACCACATTGACATTTTGGAGGCATTAAAATTACCAGCACATTTGGTGAGCTATAAATTCCACAGTAAAGTAACTTTTTCATCCTTTGTCATTTACTTCCCAAGTAAAACAGATCAAACAGATTTTCAAGGTCTCTGAATATTGGAGTTCACCAGAACCAGCCTTCCAGGTCGTAGTATGAAAACCATCAATCAAGGATTCAATTCTCAGAAAAACCTACTTTCAATATTGATTACTTTAGGTATATTTGTATGTGGACAGATCATGGCTTTAATTTATGCTTTGTTTTAGAGTTACCTTTATTTGTAATTTATCTAACAGAACCTTATCATGTTCTTAAAATAAGGATAAATAAGTGTCTCTATTTGGTAAATTTATGTTTAACTTGGTCATGACTTCATTTAAGAATACCATTGCTAAGGAGAAGGAGATTGAAACCCCAACATATGCTGAGCAAACTAACTGGCAATCAACTGCATCCTGTCCCTAAATATTTCTGCTTAGTAATTCAGAAAATATTTTAAAGTAGGCAATCACACTAACATAATGTTTAAGATGAGAAAGAATATATATATATATATATATATAGTTGTTGTTAAGATTGACTTTATTTTCTTTTTTACTTTATTGTGAAATCTATTTTAAATTTTATAAGAGATTAAAACTGTAGGGAGTGATTTTTTTTATGATGAGCTTTCATTTTACAACAATTGTCTTTGGACTCCCAAACTTTAACTAAAACTGGGCATTCTGTTAACTTTCAGAGCGGTATTGATTGTTCCTGTGATATACTGAAAATACATGGCTTGGGTGTCTGAGAATAAAGGGGTATAACTGCATGATATTTGGAGACTCAGATGAATTTCTGACACAGGAGCTCTGTGAGTCTCAGGTTTCTTATTTAATTTCACCAAATCCCATTTTGTAAGTCTTTTAAATGATTGTGTAACTTGTATATCTGCTGAGATCTCACTATGTTTAGAGATGGAAAATACAGAGTCGATATTATTATCTTACACCCTATAAGAACTGTAATGTACGTCCTAAATTTTTCCTATGGCCTATTATTACGGGTGAAATCATGTTAAACCTCATATACTTAAGTTTGAAACTATACTGCTTTGAAGAAGATCCACATTTGAATGCAGTATCTATAAACAGCTAAATTTCACATACAACTTTTGTGGCAGGACCTTAATCCCATATGGCTGGCTGGCATCTACTTGATAGCAAGATACCACATTGTCCGATGGATCCTTGTTTAGTCATCCGGGCTGTGGTAACTGTTAAGTCAATTCTAACAATTTTGCACAATTCGAGGTTCTGCATGAAGCCCTCAGTTCTGGCTCCCATGTCCTGAGCCCAATAAACTCTCATCTCCTGGACAGAGGAAACTGGAGATGTATGATGTTGTTCCCCTTTCTGCCTCGCCTGACCTAGAGCTATGCAGTCCTTCTTCCTTGGTTCCTCTGAACCCCTCACTTTTGGTTTCTGAACTTAGTCATGGCTAACCGTGGCAGTGGCATCAAGGACTCCAAGAAGCACATCATCTCGTCTGCAATGCAAACCCTTCACTTCTGCCTACTGGATCTTCTCACTCATGCTTCTTCACAGACTCTGAATCCCACCCTCTGCGCCTGTCCTAACTTCTCCGTCCCAAACAGAACCTCCCAGTTTTGTATTCTCCTGTGCTTCTCTGCTTTATGTCCTTCCAAGAAATGGCATTTCCTGCAATTTATTATGTAGAAAATCTGACATTCTTTCTGGCCCTGACTTTGCATTAATAAAAATCCATGGTTTTCACACAGGGCGTTCAAAAATCCTGACTGAACAGAAATGTCAGCCTTACTTGTATTCTTTCTTCTTTTGCTTTCAAAAGCAGAATAAAAAGGGAAATAATAAAATAAAACAGGAAAATATGAAATGAAAGGAATTTATTCTACCATTTACTATGAATCTTAGCTTCATACTTTTAAATTAATTATTTGTTTTGTGTGGATGTATGTGTGTATCAAAAGGCGCCGTGTGTGCCTGTGGAGATCAAAGGGGGTGGGCTCAGGAATCATCTTGGATTGCTTCTATCTCCTTTTTGCCTCACTCTGAGATTGAAGCAGTAAGTAAACATCTCGTGGTGGTGTAACGATGGCAACAATGGAATTAGCACAGTGAGAATCTCACTTGTCCATGTGGCATGTGATGCTCTGGTGGCTGCAATGTTGTGCACAGGCTGTTGAGAATCTCATGTGAGGCTCTATTAAGTCATTGCTCAGCCAGGCCCTGATGTCTGCGTACACATTCTCGCTTTGTATAATAGGGCGGCCCGAGGCTTTTCCAAATTTCAAGTGTCATTCTCCTTTGATCAGTACCACAAATCAGCCTTCTTTCACTTTGCTAAGAGCAAGGACAAGACCAACTCTGCTCTGCATTCCTTAGAAATTTTCTCTGGTAAATTCCATCACTTGAAGGGTCTCATTTCTGTGAAACACCAGAGCATAAGAGTCAAAGCTTCTGCCATGCTATGTGAAGGACCCCTTTCCTCTGAAAATGCTTCCCAACTGCTGAGACCTCAGCAAAATGGCCCTTGAAAAGACAAAATTTATTTTTCTATTTTGATAGAATGCAAAATTCAAAATTCTTCAGCATCTATGCACCATCTAGTTGTAAAGTGTCCTACACATCTTTACACATGTGCTGCTGTAAGTTACTTCTCAGTGCCAAAATCTGAGTGAGTTTGCTTGGATGACCATAGCAGGATAGTTTTACTGAAGGTTCATGAGACATGATCACAAAAGTGAATACCAGGAACTCATACATAGAAGAAAATCTTCATCCAATTTCCACACCGTGGCTACACCTCAAAGTCAATTGAAGAGTAAACAAAATACAGCCCTTTGTGTTCCTTTTTCACTTTGGATGGAAGCAAACGCCATTTTGTTATTGATGTTGCTTGCTGTGGATGCAGACTAGCTTCTCGTAAGAAAATATATTCAGTGACAGCTTCTCTGGTGTCCTGTCCGTAGTTACATCACATGTGTGGTGTTTCCCTCAGCTACACTCAGGGAGGGTTTCTTGAGGACCATGTGTCCTGATACGGCTTGCTCATATCACGTTCTACTGTATGACTATCCATAAAACACTCTTTTATTAGAAGCTTCTGACAAAAATAATAAGGAAGATAATATGTCCCTTAGAAACATACTGGTTCTCCAATTTAAACACCTGATGAAAACAATTACGGAAATTGCTAATCTGCATATTCAATGAAAGAGTTCAAGAGTTCATAGAAAATAACAACTGGGCTTTTTACAAAACACTATATCTGTTTCACCTATTTTAAGCTTATTTTAAGAAATAGCAAGAAATTCTTATTAGAATTGGCTTTGACTCTCTGACCTATGGATTCAGGACACTGTTACACATCCATGCCAATGAATCAGACAAGAATACGTATAGATGTGTAGAAATAAAAATGACATATTTTTATAAAAATTAACATGGGAAAGGTTTCTAAATACCCTTCTACTACATTTTTCTTGTTGGATCATTCTGTTTTTCTACTATTGATTTGTGATTAATGATTAGCTATAAACCTAAAAGTCTCTGGAATCATCCAGAAGACTTGTCTCTGGGTATGCCTGACCATGAATACGTTTAATGGATTGAGTGTTGTGTGAAAACACACTAAGTATGGATGACACTGTTTGGTGGGTGTACATTCTGGACTGCTGATGAAGGACAAAGCAGCCGAGTCATTACCTGCTTCCTGATTATGGCTACAAGGGACCAGCTACCTAATTCCTCGTGCAGTACCTTCCCACTGTGATGGACTGGACTCTTGTACTATGAATCAAAATGAATTCTTCCTCCTTTAAATTGCTTTCATAGGTGTGTTATTATGACAATGGGAAAAGTAACTGAGACATTAATTTAAAAGATTTTGTAATCATCTTATGGAAAATATCAAAATTTAAGTTTGTTATAGCATTCTTGCCAATTGAATTTAATTGTATATTGAAGCATTTGTCATAATTTTTTCTTTTCTAGTGCTGCTATCAAACATAGATCCCTGTACAGGGCTAGCTACTATATAAAATCACCCCCAGACTTAAGTGTACGAACTTTAAGTGAAAATTACTCTTTTAAATAGATTTACAGTGTGTATGTGTGTGTGTGTGTGTGTGTGTGTGTGTGTGTGTGTGTGTGTCTGTGTGTCTGTGTGTCTGTGTGTGTGTGTCTGTGTCTTTGTCTGTGTAGACCCAAAGGTGACTTCATGAATCTTCCTGGATTCCTTCTTCTTCCCTTTTGCTTCACTCTGGGATTTCCTAAGATCCACCTTCCAGAGCTGGAAGTGCAGGCTGCCACTTTTTTATGTGTGATCTGGGATCAGAACTAAGGATCTCCTGCTTGCAAGATAGTCACAATCCTTGAGCCTTCTCTCCAGGCAAAGAAATGACTATTTTTAGCTAAAGTTGTGAAAACTGCCACTGAAAAGAATATTACCAAAATTTTAATTACAGATGTTTTGAACCCATGGCTTTGGAGGGGAGAAAGGAAAGGGAAAAGGGGGGAGGGAGTAAGAGTATCCAGGGAGGAGTGGAAGGAGGGAGGGGAATGGGGTACTTATCAACTTTGTATGAGTGGAAGAAATAAATAAATAAAAAGAAGAAAATAGTGATTTCCTCAGTGGATACAAGGTGCCGTGGACACACGAGCACATGGGGGCCAAAATATGGGGGCTTGGCTTTTTCCCAAGTTGAGCCTTTCTCTTTTCAATATAGTCAGCTCACCTGCATGTGTAGACTCTACTCAATTCTCTCCGTTATGCTTATGACATCAGGTTTTAATCAACAGAAATAGATTTTCATTTCTCTTTTTTTCACAACTTCAAAAAGACAAACCTTGGTATATGCTGCTGTATAGGGTTCCCTAGAGGAAAGGAACCAATAGAACATTTATAAGAAGGATTTATTAGATGGGTTCACAAGGTCAGAGGCCAAATATTCCCGCAGTGGCCACCTTCGAACTGGAGAGACGTGGCAGCTTCTCTCCTTCTTGAAGCTACAGACTCCAGAATGATAGTCCCGGTGTGCGGATTTGACCCGAATAGTCTGAAGGTCTGGATGCTCCTGGAGACCTGCTGGTGCCAGTCCCAGATCAAAGACTGAAAAGCACGAAGCAGCTGCCTGTGGTCTCAGCAGCTGGAAAGGCACCTGCTCCCAAAGGGTCCTGAGTGAGGAGTGCCCCATCTCTCTCTCCTCTCTAGCCCCTGAACATTGGGCAGAGACACCGATGTTTTGGAACATGTATTCCACCCTGAGTTCCCTGATCCATTGGCTACATCTTCCAGAAACACCCTGAAAAGTACAGTTCCAATTCTATAATCAGTCCTCAATTCATTAAAAAAATTACCCATCAATATAATAGTGGGCTCAATAAGAAATTCCCAGAGTTTGAGATTATTTCAGTTGTAATCTTTTGAGAGCATGTTTCCAGAAAGGTTATCTTTTCTCAAGCAATAAACATACATAACTCTGTCATACATTAAATGACCAACTTGTTACATTTTTATGTCATCTTTTTTACTTAAACTCAATAGGATAGTTTCTTCTATAAGCCTCCTTAATAAATTGTAAAACCAATATTTATAGAAGAAAAAATTCAGCAATATTTAAGCCAAGGTCAATTTGTAGTAAACTCACTGATCCAAAACTCGAATGCTGTGACACACACACACACACAAACACACACACACATCTTTAAAAATAAACAAATAAGGAGTCTAGCACAGGATATGAAGGCATTTAAGGAGATAAGAGGGAATTTTAGATTAAGAGTTGAAAATATTATAAGGTCATTATATACATGTATATAATATTAAAAAATAAAAAATAAAAAATAAACAAATAGACAATACATACATGTGTACACACATGAGCACATACACATGTACACACACAGAGTTCACATCACTAGCGCTCAGGAAATTCTTAACATCAGCTTGTTGGATGCAAGGCAGTCACAGATTGGCAAGTGGAAAATGACCTGAGGTCTCTGCTCCTACTGAAGTCAGTATGATTAGCATCACTCACTGGTGAGCAGCCGGGTCCTGCAAAGCCTTGAGTCCCGCTGAACAAGCCACAGGGCTCCGCAGCTTCCAATTCTCTTCTGTGGTTGCACCGTCTCCATCTTTGTTGACCCCAGTGGCTGTGGGACATCACAGGTCTGAAACCTCTGCGTTCCAACTCTGGTCTCCAGTGGGTGGTAATAAAAATCAGCAAATTCAATGGAGGAGTCAAAGACTAGCATGAGGGCAGCAGTGTACCAGGAAGTCTAACAGCAGATGTCTAAAACTGAGCAGGAACCAAAGGAGAAAGGAGAATGGGCAGGTGGGAACAAAGAAGAAATGACCATGCAGACTAGACAAGGAAAGTGCTTGGTTATTCGCTCACTACCAAACAGCAGTTTCTGAGAAGACAATGGTCCTATCTTGGTACACTTAGTCACTCATAATCGTAATGGCTTCTCGGTGCTTACAAATAACTCACAGCAGACCCCTTGCTCTGCTTCCCTGGCCCATGAAGTGACTGAGTAAAGATATAGGAGCTTTATCATATGTGCCTGGTACAGTTTAATTTACAATTTGTTGTTAATCATTTACTGTGTCTAACATGTAAATTAAACTACATCAAGAGTATGCACACCCAGGGAAAAAAAGAGGGGTTTGGAACACTTTTGGGCTTCAGACATCTGCTGATCAGAGAATATAATAACGTAGCACATATATAATTTCTTACACGTCACAATGTTCAGGAAACTGTCTAAGTTACTTTTCCTGTGCCTGTGAGCAAATACTCTGAGAAAAGCAACTGAGAGGAGAAAGGATTGATTCATCTTGGCACACAATGCAAGCTGCCATCCGTCATGGGTTGAAATCATGCAACAGAACCTAAAGCCACTGTTCAGGAAGAAGACTGCAGTGGGTCCAAGCCGCTGCTCAGTTCCCTGTCTACATGATACAACCTAAGGTCCTGGACAGCGAATCCTGGCGCCCACAGTGGGCGGGGCTTTCCAACAATCAATGCCATCAAGACCCACACACAGTTATGCTCAGAAGCCTGTCTCCCAGCTGATTCTAGATTCCCATAGGTTGACAAGAGGCATCAGCCACCACAACATGCACTGTGTCCTGTACAACACAAGTACCTCAAGCTTAGTCCTTGAACTCTGTAGGGTCTCAGACTGCGGACAGGAGAAAGAGTGTGTGAAGAACAGGGACTCGGAGTGTGGGGGTCATTTTCCAGGGAGAGTGCACTCTGCCTGCTCTCCCTCCTTATCAGACCCTTCACTTCCATAGGCAGCATCTGGGAGCTCCATGAGGTGACACACAATCAACTCTGCTCAGTCTGAAACACTAGTGTGCCCCTCATGCCCTCTCACATTCTGCACAGGTTCCCTTGGGGACAAAGTTCCTGACCAAGGGGGAATCTCGCAGGTGCACCTCTCATCAGTCTGCTTCTGGTTCTAATTTTCACTTGTATTCTAATCGTGGCTCCTTCTCTAGTAGTTCTTAGAACTTTTATAATAGTGATATATTTATCTTCCCATTTTCCCAGCTTACAATTATTCCTGAAGCATCTTCTAAGCATAAGGCACTCTGGGAATGCTCACGACTGAATAACTGAATAAATATCCTTCCACAGCAAAATGCACATGTAATATTGTTTGGTTCAGACTTATGATGATATATTAGTGTGTGTAGCTTAACTCTGAATGGTTTGAAATATATCATAATATATCATATATCACAAGATATGTGCATAAAATCTCACGTGCTTAGAAATCCACACAGTATCAAGAAACACAGAAACTTTAGAAACTAACTGACATGCAAGATGTCAGCACTGTGCACTGTTTACAGAAATCACATCCAGTGACACGCTGTCATGTGTGCACTCATCCTCTCTAAAAATTAAAAGAGAGATTGACTCAACGCAAATTGGTCCCACCATTTTGAGCAATAGTTTCCTCTCTCTCTCTCTCTCTCTCTCTCTCTCTCTCTCTCTCTCTCTCTCTCTCTCTCCCTCCCTCCCTCTCCATGGTGATTATTATTGTATATTATATAATTATTATATATTATAACATTATTATAATTATAACGTTAATAGTTACAAATCTATAAACCTCACTGCCAACCTGTATGTCATTTTTCCTGTTATCTCAGATGAAATAATCTTGAGTCCTTGCAGCAAATCCTCAAACTGTAAAACAAATCTAGAAGACCATCTGATTCATATTTTTAAAGCAAAAAAAAATAAACTTTATCAAAGTCAAATACTCACTTTCTATATGTTTTATCATTTGATATATATTTGTTTCAGGTCAGTTTTATAAATATATGAAAACATCCGTTGAATGCATAAAAGGCCAGTACACTTTCCATGAAGTTTCTGTGCTACCCCATGTATCCTTGTTGCACCTGAGCTAAAACATTGTGAAGCTAGTACATTAGGGATTATGTCCAGCAATAGATGACTTTTATGAAAGGAGAAAAATTATGCTGTCAAATATCTCTTACAATTGCAACCATGTGAAAAATCTGTGAAAAATATTTAGTCCTACCAGAAATTACATATGTATATATAAAATATCCACTTGAAATATACTATAACTATTATAAGTTTTTTTTCTATCAGATCACTAACTTTGTACCTTGTATAAAGTTACTCTATAATGGTGGTGGTATTGAGTTCATTTTTATAGCTATTTACATCTTACTTTCATCATCTGAAACACCAGGAAGTATGTCTGTGGACCAGTCTAATCTCAAAGGCGCAGACCCCAGCAGTATCCAAGCTCATCAGCCGCTGAAGCACATAGGGTTAGCATTGGAAACTTTAGAAGACATGTGCTTGGAGCATGACCAAACCAATAACTTTGAAAACACAGTTTTAAACATTTGTTAAAGTCATAATGTGGGCAGATATGCACATCCTTAAAACATAGCAGTGCTTTGCATTTACTACATGTACAGGGAGATCAAAGACTTTGCCATAAACCCTCCCAAGATTGTTTGAAGCCCTTATTTGAGGTAGAAGTCTGGCTTTTCTTTTCTTTTCTTTTTGCTAAGAACATAAAACTCACATGCAAAAACAATGACTTACATTAGCAGCATACTTAAAATCTTAACCAGTGCTTCCTAACATCAAATTTTATATTTAAGACTTTGATAGAAGCCATGTTTGAAATATTGAAACCATTGTCTTACTTTATGCAGCATGCCAACAGTTATTGCACACCTACATAGAGTAGAATACTGAGATAGGCATATAGTCTTCCAAATTCTTAAGTCTGCCTCATTTCCAGTAATATCACATTGAAAGCCTTATTTTTCTCTCCTATTCTATAGTATGACTAATCACAATGTTTCTGTGTATTTCCATACTTATCAGATTTTACTGGGCCAAGACTTAATTCTGAAATTTCTACACATTCTTATTTGGTTACTACATGCCACACAGAATAAATATCCAAGTCTTACTTGGCTAAGGGCCCCATGACCACGTATTTAATGCAAGGATATAACCCATTTGTGTAACACTGATACTTTCACATTGTGATACTTCAGTGTCCTATTTTTGCTGAGATACTCTAATTAATTTTATAAAACCTCGTTAAGACCAAATGATTGAATGTCACAAATTCATAGAAACAAAGACAACTAGTTTTGAGCCCTTCATATAGTTGAAGCAATAGCAAATATTATATGTTTATTAATGAATTTCTTCAGATTGATGGTTTCCCAGTAGAAAGTCATGGAAAATATTGCATTTTCTATTATAGGTCATCATCGCATGTCTTTAGCTACAATAGATTCTTTTGAAACAAGTTTATAAGGATGTCTTATGTTTTAATCAATTATTTTTGATTCATCATGTGCACTATGGAATATGGAAAGGCCGAAAGCAATGATAAAAGAAGAGTAGGGAAAATGCTTCCATGTTTTCCATCCCAAGGAGGGATTTACTTAAATAAACAGATGTACATGGAGCAAATAGAAGATCTTGGTTCTAGAAGAAACATAGTTGCAAATCCTCAGGCACTCAGAATTTTTCTGATTCTTTTGTTAAGGTAAAAGGCTTGCTTTATTTTGTTTGCCTGGCAGCTAAACCAATTATCCAGAGAAGCACAAAGAGGAGATGTGGGTTAGAGAGAAGAAAGTGAGAGAGTACCAAAATGTGAAGTTTTATCCTCCAAACATGCCATGTCAGACAAAGTAAAGCTTCTGGTATTTTACCTAAGAAAGAAAAAGGAAAACAAAGTCCAATGTGAATAGTTAGGAAGTGCTTGTTGACTCGACATAAGGGTTTATATAAAGCAGAGCACAGGTTTCTTGTATTTAATTGCATTTTTTTTTCTGAAGAAAAAGGGAAATCTCCCAGAAGTCATAAGCAGCTGCCGAAATACTCATGGCAGCGCGCACGCTCGCCATGAAATGAGAGTCACATTACCTGCTACCTTTTCATCTGGCATACCCTGCCAGCTGCAGAGACACGTCGTCAAATGCTGTTATTCTGCAAATTGTGCTCTCTCTCTCCGACGCTAACCTCTTGTTGACAGTAATCAGAATTTGATGGAGGGACCAGTGCAGGTGTGATGTGATCGCCGGCGTGAGCTTGATATAGCATGTGACAGCTTTAGTATTACATGCAGTAGGATGATGCATCGCCAAATAATATTTCAGATAATCCTTAGTCTTTCAGCAGAAATGTAATTGTTGCACATCTAATAATATTTCCAGATGGCACGGTGGGTGAGGTAAGGGCTGAAAATAAAAGAAGATTGGGTGAAACCAGCACATTCAGAGCAAAATGTGAAATACAGTTGAGCAAAGACCAGGAGTTGTGCTAAAGTACAAAACTGTTTTAAAACTAGAATTCTGTAAGATTGCACCTAATCCAAAAGGAAGCAAAATAATAAAATAAACTGCATATCTGATGCTATGGAGTAATGTGTAGAAAAAATCAGAAAGGACTTCCTTATACTAGGCAAAAGTTACAGGGAATTTTTTCCTTTTCTCTGTAAATTTCATATGTGATTCATAAAAACAATATGTGAGTATTTACTAATTTGCCAAAATTTAAAACTTGAAGGATACTTTTTAGAAGCAATTTACTTGTCATTGAGAAATATCATCTCTGCTTGGTGAGATAGCTTAAAGGTTAAAGTCTCGCCTCAAGCCTGAGTTTGTATCCCCAGATACCACATAAAAATGTGAACTCACAGGTGCATGCGTGCCCACACACATGTTCATATATATGCAGACACACCTGCAACTCAAAAAATAACCTCCTGCTCTTCTCTGTCTAGAGGCTACTGAAGCGTATCTATCTACTGACTGACACACAAATGTTTTCCTATTTACTATAATAGAAAAAGAAACAAATTTCAAAGTATCAGTCCTTTCAGTAATTATAGAAATTTCTGAGTTAACCAGATAAAACGATACCAACAATCAGCATGGAGCTGGCTTCTTAGATTGCATTTGTAGAAATTATGTCTTCTTCAACCTTTTGAAAGAGTAGATGTTAGTTCTTCTTTATTCAAACATTGCATTTCCAGAAGCTAGAAAGAAAGGAACAATGTATAAGATGAAACCAGCAGAAAGAAGAAAGTTGAAAATATTAGAATAAAAATTAAAGAAAAAACTACAAATTATAAAAGCAAGAGAAAAATGTCAAAAACTGAGTATAAAAGGAAAAGTGGCAGAGCTTTAGTTAAATCAGCAAAGAAAAAAGAATACTGAAAATGAAATAAAAAAGGAAATATTCTAATTGATATCACATAAATATCAAGGATTGTGAAAGAATGTGGTGAAGAGCTAATCACTATCAGGTTGAGATGTCTAAAAAACAATTTACCAAGACGGGATAAGGAAGCAGTGGAAGGATTCGAACGTGTGCATAATGAGTAATAATACAAGTCAATAACATGTGACTCCTTCCGAGAAATGCAGATGACCCGATGACATCATTCATTTTTCTTGGGGTGCATGAGGGAAGAACCGAGTGCGCCGTGATGTGGCATCGCCGGAAGGGACATCGGCACTATGCAAGGGACCAAGTGACATGTTTACTACCAGAGAGTTCTCTAAGGGAAGGAGCAAAATTTACATCTCCAAATTCACTGCCAGTTGCTCCATAAATTTTTTTTTTAAAAGCTAGCTGGCCAGCTTGATTTAAAATGGTTACAAAGTATAAAGAGGGATGAATATATAGATGATATAGATGCTAAAATATCATCCATACCATGCTACTGGTCAATTAAAATGTATTTAAGAAAGAAAAAGTTCTGGAATTTTTCTCTTGCAATTTAAATTACACATACTCTCAAAGTGTCCCCATTTCTATGGATACTAGAAATACTTTTTAGGACATAAGATAAAATGATGCAGTATTGAACAAATCTCTTTTTCATATAAGAAAATACAAGCTCTTTTTCCTACACGTGTGCCCTAAAATTTTCCTTAGCTACAAACTATGGTTTGTTATCTTGTACCTTATATTTTTCTAGTTTTTCTATTATTTTAGAGTTTTATATAGGAATACTATTAACATGATATTTTTGCACCTTTATTTTTGATTCTGTTCCCCCTGCTTTTTGTAATTATAACCATTCTTCTTAACTGTCAGACTTCCTTCTGTTTTCACATATTTTCCCATGCGTGGCCTGATTTCTTCTGCATTGATTTTGATATGTGTCTTAGCACTTGTTAGAGTGTAAAATATATATCTGCTATCTTGTAACATGTTTTGTAGTTACTTCATCAATCACCCATTATTCCCATAAGCTTAGACATTAGAAAACTAAAACACAGACAGGAGACTCAGTCTAATCTGCTTGGGTCATACTGCCGTTGACTTGGTGACATAAATGGGAAATTTCTTGTCTCAGACTGTGTCAGCCATGGAATATCACAGCTTGATTTTAATTTAAACACATAACTCTTTTTAAATAGGAATAAAACCAATATGCATCAAATTCAGTTGTAGGGCTTAATTTTATTTTATTCAGATCTCCATGTAAAGTAACATACATAGACGACAAATTTTATTCTGTTTTCTGAGATAATTTCTAAGTTTTACTTTCTCAAAGATAGTCCAGTTAATAATTCATCGACATTACATTCTGGATGTGCAAATCCACTATAGTGCACTATCCCTATATCCCAAATCCTTAATTGTCTCAACAAAAAGGGGTAAAAGAAGGAAAAGAAGAAAGAAAAGAAAGAGAGAGAGAAAGAGAAATATTTTTAATCATCAGGAGTTCAATTTCGCAGTCTTGAACTGGATGTTTTTAGCCTGGATACAGTTAATGCTTCTCTTTGGGTATTTTGGAACTTCATTCCAGGTGTGAAGAACCTCAGAAGTACATGGCTGCAGCTCTCTGCAAAGTACATTAGCTCTAAATTACTAATAAAAAACAGATTTTATTTAGGAGCAGAGTTAGTGTGGGAAATGGAATTCCAAGTCCTCTCGTTATTGTTCACCCGGGGGTCTTGTGCTAGGTAACAGTAAAGAGGGATGGAGCGCGGGAAGGCCAGTGGTCTTAACATCAGCAGCCCAGTGTGTTCCTAGCATGAACCTAATTCCCAGCAGGCCTGGAGGCTGGATGTCCCCCTGCCTGAGCTAATCCCGTAATGCAAGGAAGGAGGGGCGCTGGAAGGAAACCGTGACTCCATAGAACGTTTTCCCTCCTGTAAATTAACCTCTGCTGTTCATTCTCCTCACGAGATGAACAATCTCTGTTTCCCCTGGTTGCTTTCCGCCCACAAAACCAGGAAAAGCAAGATGACTGTTCACCCTATTCCCGATGCGGCGTCTCTTCTCCTGGTAGCCTCACTGTGCCGCAGCGACATTGGAGCCGAGGAAGGCAAAGCAGGACTCGGGATGTCACAGGGAACTTGTGAAAATGAAGTGCTCGTCTCTGCTGGACCAGCCCCAGCCCTCGCGGCGCAACCTCCGTCTCACCCTCCAAAGTCTCATATTTGCAACTTTTGTGATAACATGTCTCTGGACCCTTCCAGAACGACTTTTCTCATTGTGCTATAGAGGTACAGACTAATTCATCAACCAAGAACTTCTAATGTGCTTGCATCAGGCTTTATTTATTTATTTGTTTTTGTTTGTTTGTTTGTTTGTTTGTGTTTATGCTTCCCGAGACAACATCCTACTGTTTAGCTATAGTTGTTGTAGTACTCACTATTTACCAAGTTTGGTCATGAAATTCTAGTAAATGCTGGGTCAACCTGTCAAATGCTAGCATTTCTGGCACACCCCACAATTTTTGGCATTTAAATAGAGAAATTTTAACATTGTGTAAAACAAAACTAAACAATTCTGAGGTCCACAGTGGACCAGTAGCGAGTCATGGGTCACTGGAGGAGTCAATTTATTTATTTTTATTTTTCCTACTTTTACAAGTGTATTGAGTCACTGGCCTCCCTACTTCCCTCCTCCCTCTTCCCTTTCCTTCCCTCCCCTACCTCATTAATGTATCCCATTCCCTCCCACTCTCCTGTGTGTCTACTTCTGTGGGCCCCGCGCTTCCTCTGGATCATCTGCTCTTGTGAGGGTTTAAGTCTATGATGGAACAAGTGGCCATTTTTTGGGCAGACCCATCTGATGGGGGACTCCTCTGCACCTGTCTAGCCCGAGCCCTTAAGATTCCCACCGCGAAGAAACTTCTCACCAGTCAACATTCAAATGGCTAACAATTACCTTTAAAATGTTCTACTTTCTTAGTCATTAGGAAAATGCAAATTAAAACCACCCTGAGATATCTCACTCGAGTCAGAATGGGTATTATTCAAAATACAAACAAGAAATGCTGACTGGATATGGGGAGAAAGGAACCCTCCATACATTGCTAGTGGAATTGTAAACTCATACAACCCTTTTGGAAATGCATTTGGATCTATTTTAAGAAGTTAAAAATTGAAACTCCATACAATCCAACTATACCACTCCTGAGATTATTCTTAAAGAGCACTGTATCCTGCATTAGAGATACTTGTACAACCATGTTTATAGCAGCCCTTTCCACAACTGCAAAGAAATGGAAACAACCTAGATTTCCAACAGCTGATGAACGGTTAATGAAATCATAGTACATATACACAATGGAATACTATTCAGCTGTCAGGAAAGATGAACCAAAGAAAGATGCCAGTAAATGGATGGAACTGGAAGAATCAAGCTGAATGAAATGTCTGGGATGCAGAAAGGTAAACGCTGTGTGTTTTCCTTTATAAATGGGTTCTAGCATTGAATCATCAGCTAGGTGGAATCAAACAGAAACACTTACAACACCCACAAAAGGTTAAAGGTGGAATGGAATGTAGGATGTTCTCAAGAATATGAAGTATTTGTACTGCTTCATATTCTTGAGAACATCCTACAACCCAAAGCTTGCATGAATATTCTTAGTTTACTATACTGTTAGACCTATGCAAACTAAAATTCTTAAATCTAAGTTATCAGTCTTCTAAAATATCATTTAAAGAGTTAACTATGTTGGGATTATATCAAAGTTATGGGTGTTTATCTCAGATGTGTGAAACTCTGGGCTCCGACCGTGGCCAGGCCCACACATGCAAGTGCACACACAAAACGTATGCATACCACTCATACAAACATGCACATGTACACACATTCACATGCGTACTTGCACAAACACACACACAGATATAACTGCTTATTATCTGTGTGCGTGTTTCTGTGTATGTATGTGTGTGTGCATGTGTCTGTGTCTGTGTAGACACAGACACATGCATGTGTCTCTGTTTGTATTGCTAACAACAAAACGTGGTTTGTGATATGCACTTAGCACATGCTTTACCATGGGGCTATAGCTCTACACCTGAAAGCTACTTGAAAAATAGTTTACTTGAAATCAGAAGGAGGTACATACATTCCAGACGAAGAGATAATATGCAACTTTAATTAAAAGTTCGAATAAAGCAGGCATTATCTTATGAACGTGGGAACTTCCTACAAGCAGGGATGAACAAGTAGATCCCAGCCTCCCAATGAGAATTGTTTCACACACATGCGATCTTCCCTGAAGCTTTTATAAGAAGATCATAGTTTCCTTCTGTTGATAATAGAGAAAGAAAAGAAAACAGGGTACTCCTTGGAGTTCAAGTCCACAGGCTTAAAAAGACACAGGCCACCGGGGAAAGAGAGGGGCCCAAAATGCAGTCAGGCTTTAGGGTGTGATTAGAACCACAGGTGCCCCCAGTTCAGAAGTGTGCTTTTGTTGACTGAAGAGTAACTGAGACAGAAGACCAAAGACATGATGGGAACAGATGCAAAAAGAGCAGAAACGAACCATAAGCAACGAAGTGTCAAAGGATGCCTGCAGATTCATGGACCAGCCACACTCCGTCTTTACTTTCTCTCTGGAAAAAGTATTCTAAGGCACAAAAGTTGGTACAACACCCTAATGGAGACAAACACTAGTCTTCTTGGTTGCATTCAGAGGACAGACTGCAGAGTGTGAAGGAAAAACTACAACTCCACTCAGGATTATCACGCCTATCAGAAGGTCTGTCTGACTTTCCTTGTCAGGACAAGACAAAGCCTGCGTATCTGGTGAGCCATCAAATAACGAGAATACGACTTTTTACAACAGGAATTCTGAGCCGTATGTCGTTGGTCCTTACATCTGAGTGCACCACATTTGCGGTTCAAAAGAGCTCTCATGACCCCACATAGGCGTCAATACGCTGCCTCAGTCGTTCCAAGCAACTAAACATTTCTTCTGCCCCAGAGTCTTCTCTGTAACTATAAATCCTCCTGTGTCTCCTTGTGTCCAGTCCTTACTTTAATTGTTTATTGTTTTGTAAAGGTCTGAGTAGACCAGTCTTTTGTCCAGGGTTTCTATGCAATGTTGGTAATTAAACAAAAGAATCCTTAGTAAACCACTTAAAGTTCAGTTGAATTTCAGAATTCCATATCATCCATAAACTTCTTTTTTTCTCAATGTTATTCTGCCAGGCCCACTTGAAAAAAGTTCTAGAATTTGAAAACAAAATCATTGCCATCCCCCCAGTTAAAGCAGTGCTGGTGAGTATTCCTGTGTGAAATCACACAAGCAGTAGGCAGCACTCAGGGTCAACTGCTGGTCAGTCCCCCCATGGGAGCACTGGCCTGCACAGCCTGACTGGCTCCCCTCACATTGTGTGTAGAGACTGGTCTTGTGTCTCCAGCAGACCTTGGACAGGCCCTGCTTGCTCCTAGCAAAATAGATGTTGTTCAGATATTCTGTATTGCTGATAAATTCATGACAAAACAGCTTTTTAAGGGAACCAGGAGTTTATTTTCTCTTGACAATCATCTGATTATAGTAGCTTGTCCAGCTTGACAGGAAACCTCACACCGAGACCAAGGGATGAGGCAAATGGCCACATCATATCCACATAACAGCTGAGAGAGAGACAGTTCTCACTTTCCAAATCAGCTTGGCTGGTCAAGTACACAGGAGAATTGTCAGCTTTCTCAACCGGCTCCTTCTATCCGATTCACCTGCCAGGGAATAGCCCCACCCATCATGACCTTTCATCAACTACACAGTTTCCTACAAGTTTGCTCTGGGCTTGACTCAACCACTAATTCCCTACAAACGTGACCAGAATATGAAGTCTCAACCATTCCTGTATCAGCAGACACTGACTTTTCCTACTCATAACAGTCAACCTTAGCTAAAAACAAAGACACAATTTTTTCCTTTAGAAATGAATTCTATCGTTCCCAACTTCCAGTGTTAAATTCTAAAACGTATTGTCATTGTTTTGTTGTTATTGTTGTATCATTGTTGTCTCTATAATCACTTTGTTTCCATTCATACAATGCAGAATAAATAGCTCTGATATATATTCTGAATGTACCCTAAAGCAAAGCAGTAGAAAAGAAGCTTTCTCTGTATTCATTGGAGAAACACACAGTTACATTATCAAATTTGAAAAAAACATAGTTAGAAAGAATTGCACTGAAATATAAAAGAACTGCATACTATATCTACATCTATATTTACATCTACATCTAAATATATATCTCTATATCTATATCTATATCAACATCTATATCTCTGTATCTACATCTACCTATCTATCTATCTATCTATCTATCTATCTATCTATCTATCAAAAAGTTTAAAGGAAACAAAAGATGTGAAGATATGGAATTTGTCCAAAAATGTATATAAATGGTCCATAAGTACATGAGAAGATATTTACCATTGCTGGCCATTGGTCATTAGAAATTGAGCTACAATGAGAACCACTTTGTGTCTTCTGGGATGCTTAGCATACAGAAGACAAAGGACAGCTGTAAAGGCCAGTCTTCATCGACAATTCAGTGGAATCACCTATGGCATGTGCCTCTGAGGCTGTTTGCAATAGTGTTTCCAGGGAGGCTTCACTATGGAAAGAAGACCCACCTTGAATGTGTACAACACTGTGCCTTGGGCTGAGTCCCAGATAAGATAAGAAGGAGAAAGGAGAAAGCAGCCTAAGCCCAGCATTCATTTCTTTTGGCTTCCTGACTGAATGCAATGTGGGCAGGTGACTCATGTTCTTCCTTCTGTGCTTTCCTGTCATGGTAGACTGAATCCTTTTTTCAACCATGAGCCAAAATGAGTCCTTCTTTCCTTAAATTGCTTCTGTCAGGCACTTTGTCACAGGAACAAGAAAAGTAGTAATATGATAACAGCGTTGGTAAGGTGGGAAGAAGTCAGAATTAGTTGCAGGTGAAGACATAAAGTAGCATAGGCATTTTGGAAAACAGCCCAGCATTTCCTCAGAAGACTTAACACACTTACCATATGACCCAGCAATTCCCCTCTCCATCATTTTCCAAGAGAAATGAAAGCATATTCGCACAGAAGCTTGTGTTCAGACTGACACAGTCATAGCAGAATCATGGAACAGCAAAACAACTCTAAAAATAATTTTTTCAGCTTACATCCGTATCTATAGCTTTTCTTTCCTGTTTGCATAGTTTTTCTCATCTGAATTTGACTTCTTGGGATTTTAATGTCCTTTACTACTCTGTCACAAGCTCCTACTATCCCTGTCTCTAGACCTGTCCCTAAGAACTTTCCTGATCACTATCAGTCCCATGTGGATGGTGACCACAGAATTCCTCAGTGCAGTCCTCCACATAGCTGCTGTATTTGGAAATTAGCTTCTAAAGACATAAGGATGGTTAGAGGGGGTCAGGAGTCTGGGGGAGCTAGGAGTATGAAATGGATGCCAGAGTCCTGCAGCATGAGTTTGTGTAGACATCGTCCGCAGATCATGGATGATGCTCAGAAGATTACGAGTAAACAAAAATAAGTTAGCCAATCTTCTCATCTTAGACATCCATTCTTTGGAATTGTTAGAAGATAAATTTTCTGTTCAAACAATGCCATGTGTGATATTTCTCTATAGTTCTTGAGCAGATGAATGCAGGCGTCTTTCTCTTTCTTACGTGTTACATTTCCCTGGCTTCACTGTAAATGTTCACCTGGGACAGGCCACTTAAAAATCAGTGTATTTTTTTCCATCTTAATCACACATTGTATTTTTGTTACTCTCTGTCAAACCCTTTAACAGCCAATACTCCCCATACTTCCCAGGAGGCAGAGGAGATTTTGGAGGAAGAACTAAGGGCAGTGTAAACATCTGCTTCCTGTGAGGAGGAGAAAGGCCACCAACAGCACAGCCCCACCGTCTGTGAGCAAAGCCACGTATATCTGGAAGCAGTCATCATGCCCAGGCATTCCTGGCATGGCCGATGATGGAAGTCCCCAGTACAGACCCAGCCTCCAATCCCAGCCCCAGAAACAACCAGCCAACTGTGGTAGCTCCATCCCTGAGGAATTGGGGTGCTATGACATTGTCCCTTAGCCACAAGTCTGGAGGTTCACTGGACTGCTCCCAGTGTTTCTGTTCCTTTCAACACCACTGCTAATAGCAGATGGATCAACACCTGGGGAACTCTGCAAGGACTGGGGATGAACTTGGCGTGCACTGCACGTTTCCCTCCAAACTTTTTTGGTCCTAACCTTCCCCATTCTACTAAACAGCTTCACCTATTAATCTTCCAAGAACCTTAAACTGAAAAGGTCTAAAACTGAATGCACAAACCTTTACTACCTAATACTACTATTACTATACCTCTAATACCTACTAGAGTACTAGCCCTACTGCCTGATCTTGATTATGTGTAGTTGCAAGAACCAGAGTTCTTTACAGCCAACCTTGTTCGTATCTTCACTGTAGCCATAACTCAAAATAATCTAGCATCAAGTCCTTAAACTTTATCTGAACATCTTTCTCAAACCTGGTGCCTCTCCATCCAGAAAACTGTCCATTTAGGCCATTTCTATTTCCATTTTGGTCCAGCACCATCCCCTCTCCTTTCACTTTCTCCGCTGTAGTTCTCTTACTTTCTGCTGGGAAATATCAATTTGATCAGTGTACTTTCCACTTCAAGTGCTTTGGATCTATTCCAATATCTCGGGAGTTGAGTGTGCTCTCTGACTCCAAGTGTCTATATCTTCACTTGGCAGGCTTCTTGTGATTCATAACTAACAGATCCTGAATTCTATTCCATTCATCTTGTTAAGAAAATATTCTCTTGAATTTGAAAAAAGTGGAATGTAGGCAAATCATTTACAGATATAGAATATTGTGGAAATGGACTTGAAATTTCCAAATTTCAGTTTCAAAAAATGTGAATGCTTAAGGCAACCTATATCATTATGGACCAAAACAATGAAAAATTATATGCTTTCTTCTCTTAGTAATATGAATTGATCTTACGAAACAGAAATGAACTCTTACTAGTATTTTTGGGAATCTGTAGTAGCCTCAGTGTCAAGGAGTTTTAAGAAGAATGTCATGAAGACTGATAGCCTTGGAAGAAATCAAGATTATTCTAAAAATGCAGCAATAGGAATTGGTGAATTCAATAATTCTGCCTTTCATTACATACTGTGTAAGTGATACAAGCCTGTGTCTTTTTGCCTTAAAGTTTTGATAGAAAGAGGACCCTAAACCTAATTTCTGCATGCAGCTAAGTGCTATGTGCATTCATGAGGACATCCACGCCTCGATGGTCGGGGTATGACTGCCCTCATACAGGGGTGTGGCCACCCTCTGACAGACACATCTGAACAGAGCCCTTTCCAAAGGACTCACTTCCATCTAGAAATACCTGCCTGGGTTATTTCATTAGTCAGTGTAGGTAGTGAACTTGTATTTAAAATAAGTATAGTGGAGCCTCAGTTTGTGCATCTTGAAGTTAAACAAGTAAGTGAACCTTTTCTTGTATGTCTCAGCAGGTGATATTGGTGGGGTATTGTTTTAACAGAGTTTAATTAGTTATTCTGATTACAGGCTGCGAAAGAAAGGAAGTGTAGGCTCTTTCTCTCAGCACAACTGGATTCTCTCTGTGTCTCTAAAAGATGATTTATAACACTGAAAGTATGGCAAAGAGGACTTTCAGTTTTCTATATTTAGAACTCATGACAGCGAATATATATCTTGTTTCTTATTCTAAACAGGTGCTAGAACACAGTCTGTGGATTTTTCTTGTCTTCGAAGACACGGATGTGGGGTAAGGCTTGCCACCCTCAGAGCAGCAGTCATTATTCTGTCTCAGAAAATGCAGGAATGTTGAGCATCAATACCAGAAAGATCTTGCAGACAGCCCAGCCTGCCCCACTTGCCCACGGAGGACTCCTCAAACCCCTTTCTCTGGGGGCCGTTCAGGGACCTCTTTTTACTGAAGTGCTTCTGAAAACTCAAGACAGCTGGGGCAGTTCATGCTCTTAAAGAAAGGTATACACTCAACATTGTGCTCGACTTCCTCTGATCATCAGAGCAGATTCTGGCTGCAGTGTAACATGAGTCATCTAAGAAGTGCAGATTTTGTAAGCCAAGCATGTACGCAACTATGGCGAACAGAGACTCATCCTGACCCGACAGACAATGCTTCCTGAGGACTTGTCCGAGGCTCCTCCAGACCACATCTGGCCGCCGTTCACTGCAGTACCGGGTCGGCGTGATGATGCGAATACAGTGTCACACAGGACAGCTTGCAATGAGGCAGAAAAACATGTGGTGTGGAAATTAAGGACATTGTTAATTATTACAATTGTGGTAACTGACGGAATCTTAATAGGTATATGATAAAACAACTTAAATATAACAGAAACAAGCAAATACATGGGGTGTTGTGTGATAGACCTGCAATTTCAGTAATCCGGGTGCTGAGGCCTACAATTGATCATGAGTTCAAGGACTGGAGGAGGTAAATTTCAACACCTTGTTCTTTTGTTTTTAAATTAAAAAGATTATATTCACCATCACAAATGTTGCCATGGGTTTGATATTAGCAGCAGAAAGCAATCACAATGAAAGGACAATTTAAACAAGGGATGTTGGGATGATGACTGGGAGAATAAAGTCCTTTCTGTCCAAAAGGGGGTAAATGTTGTCGTGTCTGCATGTGCCTCCCTCCAGAGGCAGAGACCAGGGTTCTCCAGAGCAAGTTGGCTAGTTAGCCTGGAAAATTGGAGGGCTCTGGCTTCCACTGAGAGCCCCTAATAAAATGAGTAAGGAGCAAGTAAAAGAGACGTCTGACGTCAGCCTGGGGATCCACACACACGTGAACACATGACACGTGCCAAGTTCATGCAACCATGTTGGCACACAAGCACTCACTACATACATGTAAAAATGAGGAATTTGCATGCGATCTTCTACAATTTAGTTACCACTGACTTAAGTGTAATTCCTTTAGGACAGTGTCTGATGCTATCACTCGGACTAGACTTTACACAGGTCCCATCTCATATTTCTGCCCTGCATTTGTCAGCCAGACTTCCCTCTGAAATTTAAACCATGCCTTTATCTAGGAACAGTAGTAGAGAAATTACTAAAGCAATGTTAGCATATGTTGAAAGCATTTGGTACTTATGACTTCTGGGAATGCATATATAAAACAACAATACCATTAGGTGCTAGAAAGATGGCTCAGGGGTTAAGATTCTGTTTTCCAAGCAGGAGGTCCTGAGTTCTGATCCCAGGTCCCACTTAAAAATGCTAGGTGGGAACAATGGTGGCCCGAACTTCTGGCCCTGGTGGGCAAGGCCTGGGAAATCCCAGAGCAAAGATAAAAGGTGGTAAAAGCAATTCAGAATGATTCCCAAAGTCATCCTTGGTCTTCCACAGGGACACACCATGCTTTTTTACACACACACACACACACACACACACACACACACACACAAATAAAGTATAAAAATGCAATTAATTTAAATACAAAATCAGAAACAAAATAATAGATTTAAGTTTTGATTTTGTTTCTCTTTTGCATCATGTTCAAGTCTTTTAATTACGACATGTAAATAACATTAAATTAGTAGAAATCATCTCATGCCATCTCTATTAAGCAATATAAATGTAAGATTAGAAGTGGCTGTAAGGAACTAAAGGTCCACAGTAGTTAAAGACAATGAAAGTTTACTTCTCTGTCATGCAGCTGAGCTCTGAATTTCCATCACACAGCAGCTGGAGCAATGTGCCAGCAATGTGTGGCTTTTCTAATCTCTCTGTGAAGCAGACGACTTATTTGAAGTTCATCTCCTGTTGACTGAGCCTGGAGCCGACCACTGCATCTTCTGTCTACTGAGCCTGGAGCCTGGACCATTCCAACTACCGCTGACATAACAAGGTGCTTTCTGCTTGTGGACGTGTAACAGTCACTCTGCATGCTTCCAACAAGTTAAATTAAAGGGGAAGCGCATTCTGTCCTTTGCTTATGACTGTGTGTTCACAGTTCTTATTCCAGTCCAAACCAACACCAGGGGTCAAGGGAACTGGCCACAACATATCCCACGGATTACTAAAAGGGACAAACTTCCCTTGCTAGACAATATGTCTGTCCAAGTTTGCTGAAGAATGCCAGCTTACTTAGCCAGCAAATGTTCCTACTCACCAAGGCCGGCCATCCTTATCAGTTAGACAGTCTCTTGAAAGCTTGCCCAGGGATTAACTCAACTACAAATTCCTTAAAATTGCTTTCAGAACTCTAGTCCCCAATTGCGAGGTTGACACCAGTAGTTGTTTACATAGGACACTTGAATGGTCTTCCAATAAAACAAAAAAAAATTCTATGTATGTGTCATTAATTTATAAATTGTTTCAGTAAGAAATTAAATTTTTCTAGGTTTGTGAATTGATTCCTAAAGTTCAGAGCTCAGTTTGAAGGTAATTGTCAGAGATTCACAAGGTTCTCCTGAAGGAGAGCAAGTAGAATTTCTCTACACCTGCCCACTTCTTTTCTGCTCCTTTTCTTCAGGTTATAAAATACAGCTTTTCATGCACTGTAAATCAGAGCGCTGGCATGCACTCGATAAGTCTGATTAATGAAGACCTTACACTAGTCATGCAGATTATAAAGCAAAGTGCGCCTTGAGTTATAGTTTTAATGATTTCATTGTTGGTGTGGGTAAATGCCACCCTCCTCCCTTGGCATGCATCTTCTTCTTTAGTCATGGGAAAAGGGAATCTGCTCCTCTGGCTGCATCAAGGTCCATGAATAAATTTGGGTTAGTATCTGTCCATATGAATGTATTTTATGTCAGACTGAAGGGAATGGTAAGAGTAACTCATACATTGTGTTTGGCATCACAAATAATGGTAATTATCAGAAACAAAAAAGGAATTAACACACTTGTAAAGTGCTCTCATCCTGATTAATTTTAAGATGCTTTTAAAATCAACTATCTTGGGCTGGAGAGATGGTTCAGGGATTATTAAGACTCTGTCTGCAAGCAGAAGTTCCTGAGTTTGAATCTCAGGTCCTACTTAAAAACACCAGGCAAAAATGGTGATGGCCTGCCCTTCTGGCCCCAGTGGGCAGAACCTGGGAAATCCCAGGGCAAAGCAAGAAGGAAATAGAAACAATCCAGGATGATTCCTGAAGTCACCCTTGGTCCTCCATAGCTTCACACAGTGCCCTCTGATATACAGTCCCCCCCCACACACAGAGAAAACAAATAAATAAATAAAAACTATAAATACAACTACCTCAAACTCTATATAGGTGGATTCATATTTTACCATATTACACTTATATTTTCAGTTTGAAGCAAACATGTAAATGTATCCGAGCTCGCACAGACTCCTTCGCTTTGTTTGTTGAAAGCTTCTTATGCCCCTTGTGCTTGTGCTCCAAGAAACAAGTCACGTCGTTCTCTGACAGAAAGCGCACTTCCTGTGTAAGCTTGATGTTTGGGCAGATAGCTCATGTTCATGGAGATGATACATTGTGGGTGAGGAGATGGCTTCATATCAGCAGCAGGAAGACGTGATCAATATGTAGGGGACAAAGGGTTTATTTGAAGTTGTGATTCTCAGTGGCTGTTCATCACCATGACAGAAGAGCATATACCAATGTCAGGAACTGAGCAAACTGGCCTCACTGTCTACAGGGGCAGCGGAGGGGGCAGACACATAAACCCTTATGCCAGGGTTTGGAACCTGCTCTTTCTCTTACATGCCTGCCCAGGTCATCCCATTCACTTGGGTTACGTTTCCCACATCAAGTAAATAATCTCCCTAGGTTTGAGCAGGGTTTGCAAGACATAAGCATATTTCACACATGTTCCCAAAGGCTCACTCCTCGGTTGTCGGGTTAACATCTGTAACTAACAGTCAGTAAGGTGCAAGAACACATGACTTTGCATCCTAGTAACCGTGTAAGAAGGTATCTAGTGCCAGTAACCAAACAGATTTTAGGTATGAAATTTTGAGACATCATTTTAAGATTTATATGTTTATGTACCAACATTACATGCTCTCTCTCTCTCTCTCTCTCTCTCTCTCTCTCTCACACACACACACACACACACACATACACATCTACAGTACAATAGCATAGTAGTAAAAATAATGGGATAAGACCACTAACAGAATTGCTCTGAGTTTAAAGTCAATGGTACAAGAAATACGCAGCAAACATGTTGGGGTACCTTGCAGCAGGAGAACAGTTGCCCCACAAACCAACTCTAATCTGTGATACACCCTTTCTCCTGTATATCTAGGGTGTAACACTGGTTCTTGGGTTTCTTCAGAAACACCTGTGAAATACTGAAACAGAATTCTTTTTGTCTGAGTATGCACTATTTCACTCACCATGCTGCATCCAGCTACATCCCTGAAAGGGAATAATCAAACCTCTACCTTAGTAGACTAATTTTGAAAAGGAAGACATTATAGCTGCTAATATTGCGATTATTATTACTGGTTGATAGCAGGATAAGAGTAATGTTTTATTATCACCCTAAGATATTAAAAGAGCAAAATAGAATCATTTATCAGTCATATATATAAAACAAATTAAACATATATATACATACATACATATATATATATATATATATATATATATATATATATGTACATATAGACTGCTGCTTCTAATCACAGTGTGCCAGACTTGCTGGTCTCAGGCCACTTGACAAATTATCTGTATTTTAAACAAATCCGCAAGTGATGCCAATATGGAGACCCAGACAAATGACAAGAAATTTTTCTGAAAAGAACAACACATTTGGGGCTGGAGAGGTGACTCAGGGGTAAGGTCTCTGCCTTGCAGGCAGAAGGTCCTGAGTTTGGATCCTAAACCCCAGGTATAAAGTCTGGGTGGAAGTGGGGTCAGCCTGCGCTTCTGGTCCTGGTGGGCGGAGCCTGTGAATCCCGGGGCAGAGTAAACAAGGAGGAGGTGCAGGCGACCCATGGTGGTTCCCGAATTCGCCTGTGGTTCTACACACACACACATACACACACACACGCACACACGTGCACACAGGTGCACACACGCATACACACACAACTGAATAAATAATAAGTAATATAAAAAAATTTAAAAAAGTTTAAAAAAAGAACAACACATTAACACTGGATAACAAGTGTATAATACACAAGTTGTCCCAGGCCAAAGAAATTATTCAAAGATCTCATGCAAAATAATAAGGAGACATGATCTCATCTGAAGTTTAAAAAACATACCTCACACAAGTATAAATAAAAACCATGTCACAGGCTGGTTAGAACTCATTTAGAAGCTTGATGACAAGGAGCAGTTTAGAGACTTCTTATCTCTCAAGCACACTCGCCACAGATAGCAAGCCATCAAAATAGTAGAACCCTCATCTGGCTTCAGAAAACGTTGATTTTATTAATTTTTCTTTCACTACTATTTCATTGACAATAAATTTTTCATTATTTTGCAGTCAAATGTGCTCAGATTTGACCACGTGAGCCTGCATTTATTTCTTCACACAATGTAGTAGGGAACATGACGTCCTGAGTCATAGAGTATTTCCTGAAAATCTAGGTATATACTTTCAGTACATCATCGCCATGTGAGGAAACATGGTTGCTTCTGTTAAATGCTGAGCCAATGTAAAACATGGACAGTCTTGAGTGAAAGGAAAATAGCTAGATATAGACTTAAGAGTGTAATGAATGCTAAAGATGCAAAGCCCCGTATGATTGACAGACCTGGGCTATGGGAACATGTGAACCTACTGATTAACGCCCTTTTTCCATAGTGGGCTAGAGTGCTATCCTCCAGATAAGGCAAAGCGAGAGCAACCGTGCAGTCCTAGCAGCCCTGCCTTCCTGCACTGGGCCCACACATGATTTTCCCACTCAACAGTCAGTCATCCTTGTGGGGGAAGCTCAGGGGAACCTCCTTACTGCTGAACTAATGAACTGATGGATTCCTGGATGGGATTGGTCGTTCTCTTCATTTCCATTCCAACAGATAGCTCTAAACCTGCATTCTCATAGATAGTTAATCTCAGAGACTCACAATGTAAACAAGACAATAAAACAAATCAAGATGACATGAATATGAGAAATAAATTTATAGGAAAGAGGGAGTAACAAATGGATGGTAGGAGATATGGGGTAAGAGCTCTCTGCATGCATTGCATAATTACAACAGGCAATGTCAGAAAACAATCCTATTACTCCAAACCAAAAAATAAATTTGATAATTCATCCTATTTCATTTACTTGTTTAAGTCAAAATAAACATAGTTTTTCCATTTTAATTGTTTAAAGTGTCATATAGTTAATGACAATTAAGACACACTTGCATTCATCTTTCAGTTAATTGCCTATGTTCATTCATTCATTCAGATTCATGAAAACACCTTTGGAGTAATGTATTCCTGATGACTGAAAGTTCACCTCTACTGAAAGTAGACATTTTTGCTTCTTGCTTTGCTTTTCTTAAAATTCAGATTATTTGAAATATTTTACTGTGCATCATTTTTACATAAAATGTGATTCTTAAGATGTGCAAATAAAATTAAGAAGAAATTCCCTGTAGGAAAAATCTAATTAAAGTTAAATGAATTAAATATAAAATCTATGCAGAAACAAATACCAATGCAAATTGTTTAATTACACAAATAGAGCTATCTACGGAGTATATCACAGCTGAAACTAAACCACAGGCAACAAAGAAACACAATCATCCCAAGTTAAAATCCTAGCTCTGTGTGTGTGTGTGTGTGTGTGTGTGTGTGTGCATTTGTTGATGTTTGTGGATCATGGGTCACTGCTTGTATGTTTTGTGTGTGATGGTGTGCAGTGGGTATATTTGTATGTGTTTACTTGTTTGTGGGTATTTGTGGATAATTGTATGCATGCTCTCATAAGGAAATGTTTCTTACTATATATATGTTTATTTCTGTTTGTGTGTGTTCGTGTGTGTGTGTGTGTGTGTGTGTGTGTGTGTGTGTGTGTGTACATTTGCTGTGGGCAACTATATCCAAGCTTTTCTACATGGTCGTGTGCATGTATGTTTATATGCAATGGTGTATGTGTGTATATTCATCTGTGCACATGCGTGCATGTATATGTGTGTCTGAGTACATATGTTTCGGCATGCATTGACATTTATATATGTGCATGTGTGCACAAATGTTTATGTGTGCATGTGCATCTGTGTACATGTATGCTTATGGGCATATGTGTATTGGGCATGTGTGTATTGTGTGTCATGTTACACTTTGGCAGTGAGCTTCTTAAATTAAATAAAATATCTTTTAAAGATATGGCAGCTAAATATATTTGGAAGAATAAGAGTCAGATGTGCTTTTGAGCTTTCTTTAATTGTTAACAGGATGTCTATTCTTCACAGTCTTACAAGATACAGAGTACATGTAAAAAGATTAAAAATGGAGAATTTTATTTCAGTACCTGTCTTCATGTACTTGCTCTTTTCCTTTGGAATGCAACCAGCGCCCCACCAACATGCTGTCACAAAGGCCGCACCAGTGGTTCCGGAGTGACCACAAGGCCAAAAGAAATGAGAGCTCGGAAATTATCCCTGCTGCTTGCAGAAAGGAGGCGGAGTATGCTCACGGCCATGTAAGCCTTCCTTACCCACTGCATCCTGGGAGATACCTGTGTTTTATAGGCCTTATTCATGTACTGCATCCTGAAAGAGGTCTGTATTTTAAAATTTTCCATTAAGGCTCTTACATCCCATTAGCACATGAGAAACCAAACAACTGTAAGAGAAGAGAATGAGTAAAAATGCAGCTACTGACTAATTTTAAAAGTTTCATCAAAAATCATTACATTTGCAAAATGTGGAAAAAAGTATAGGTCTAAATATACATGTATTCTTTTAATTGGTGATTTCAACCAACAATTACTTGCTTTACTTTTCCTGATAAATACTAGATTCATTCTGTGATTTTAACCCACTTAAATAGCATCTTTTAATATTTAGACATAAATATCACACATAAAGATAACTGAGCAGACACAATGTGGTTCTAAACTGATTAAATACCTCTTGAATGCAGGAAACTTACATGATCTCACATCATAGAATACCGTTCAGAATAGAAAAGATCACCTCCAGTTCAGGGGGAGAGGGTTGCAAGATTTAAGAAAAGCACTTACCTGAAGCAACCTCAAGTTTCTAATTTTTTTTTTCTCATAAGGAAATGTATATCATGTCAACAACATAAAAATGTAAATCCATCATAAGTAAAAAACATGGGAAAATCTAATGGTTAAGCCCTCACAAGCTTTATATTACTTCAGCAATAAACGAAATTTTGTAGGATTCCATAAATCTTCAAGAAGATTTAATAACTATACTTTTATTGTTTGTTCTAAGTGGGTAAACATTTATCAATAAAGCACAAATATTGTTCCTTCAGTCTTACCTAGAGACATATGAATCTTCTGCAATAATTATAGGATACGTTTCTTAGAAAACACTAATAAAAGATGCTGTTTATGTAATGAAAATTACAGGTGAAAGCTTCACACTATGGTATTTGTTTACGAGTGTGTGGGAGGTCATAGGAAAACTCACATTGCGCACATCATGTGGTCAGATTGTGCCTTGCACACAAAGCTAGGTTGCCAGGTGGTGTATTGTTCTATAGATTAGAAGCCAAGATCTAGATTTCAGTGGTGTCTGCTGAAGGACTGAGAATTCCTGAAAATTCTTTGGATTTCAGTCACATTGAAGGGCTGCCAAAGAAGCCGGGTTGTGATGTCAGTAAAGAATCCTTGCCAGCCCTCTTGTTGGCACTTCCTTTGCCTGGTTTGCTATGGAAGGTGCCATCTCCTTTGAGGGAGAGTCATTGCATTTCAGGTATTTTAGTCCAGATAATCTCTTCAGGTGTCCTGCTGGATGCCTTTTAGTTAATTGCAGGTTCAGTCAAGTTGACAAACAAGACTATCCTCACAATTGGTGTTGATTTCTACCGAGTCCATAAGCGAAGCTTTGCCCGCGCCTCTCTCCTTGGGGAAGCTGATTTTACAGAGGCAACGCTGGAACCTTTGCCTTCACCATCACACGTGTCTCATGTCTGGACCCACATTTCCCCCATCTTATCAGGACTCTGTGATTGAACTGAGGACTCCTCTCCTGGTGCAACCTGTCAGTTATCTCTCCCATGACTGTTGACGAGGAAGAGGAACTGAGAGTTAGGATTTGGACATTAATTTTCAGGGGACGTAATATGCACCATAGCAGAAATGCTTTGCCTGGATTTAATAACTGGGAATTCTGAAACACAACCAATTGATAGCTGGAAACCATATCTTAATCCTGGTTCATGTGTCAATCACAAAACTTAGGGGTTTTTTTTATACATTTTTTATTATTATTTCCGCTCATACAAACTTAATAGGTACACCAGTTCCCTCCCTCCCTCATCCCCCCGAACCCCCGGCTCTCCCTCCCCTCACCCCTTTCTCCCCATCCTCCAGTGCTTCCAGTCCCAATCCCCAGAGAGTCTTTTATTGTGCATGCCTGACTCTCCTCTGGGCCCTCCTCTCCGATGACATACAAGGACCCAGTGGCATTTCCCTGAACGCTTTCCCGTGTTCCCCTTAAGCATAGGAACACTACTGTGGCTGTCAATCCCTTGCCTCCAAGGATCTTGGGGCCTTTAGCAGATGCTAGACTTTGTGAGGTCAATAGTGTGTTGGACATTGCGCAGGGCATGCAAAATCCAATTATGATTGCTCCGGCCCTAACTTGTGTGGAGTATCTTGCATATCATTGCTTCTGCCATTCTTTTGCTCTTACAATCTTACCGCCCCCTCTTCTGCAAATGTCCCTGAGCTTCAGGATGGGGAGAGATTAGTCTGGCCTAGTTCTAGGTGGTTGATATAGAGTCTCTGAAGTTCTGGATTGTGGTTTGTTGATTTTCTTTTGCAGTTTTGCTGCTCCTGCAATGCCCTTCACTCCATTCTGCTGGGCACTGTATGTCACCCCCTGGCCAGAGACAAAAAGCTGTTAAACTGGAGTTTTATTATAAGAGCACATTCAAGGGTAGATGTAATAAAAGTAGGAAACCTCAGTGAGGGAGGGGTCAATCACCCATTTGCAAAATGGTTATTTTTTATCTGCCAGACTATATGCCCTCCCCTTGTGGTGAGATCACACCCCCTCAGTTGTACATGATCAGGAACGAACGTCTTTGAATTTAACCAGGTGTCACATTACTTACTTGCAGTCCTTGATGGAGGCCTATTTTCTCTGTTACAGCAGAGAAAACAAAACTTAGGTTTTGTTTGCTTTCTTGCTTGTTTGCTCATTTTTATGAAGGGCTATTGTAGCCTATGCTTGTTTCGGCTTTGCTTTGTAGCTGAGGGTGACCTTGAATTTCTGGTTCTCTACCTCCTAAGCTCTGCGGTCCATTACATCCAGCTTATGCAGTCTTGGAATTCGAACACGGTACTTCCTGCCTGCTAATTAGACATTCTTCAACTGGCTACATCATGTGGCCTAGAATCATTTTTTTTCTCCCACATTTTACTTTTTCCCCCTAATCATACAAGCTCAGTAGATACCCCAGTCTTCCCCCTCCCTCCTCCCCTCCTCGGTCATCCCCCTTGCACTCTCCCCGCTTCCCTCCTTCCTTTCACCCCCCTCGCTCCCTCCCCCTTTTCCAGTGCCTCCCCCTTCCTCCCTCCCATTCCCCTGGAGCATCCTTTTGTGTAAATGCCAAACCTCCCTGAGTCCTCCACCCTAGTGAGGGGTAAGGACTCAGTGGCATAGCTCGGGGCCCCTTCTTAGGCTCCCCGTTAGCATGGGAGCTCTATTAAGACTGTCAATCTCTTGCCTCTAAGGATGTTGCTGCTTGCAGCCTTCTCCCCTGTGACTAGACTTCGGGGGTCCTTGACATGTCAGCCATTGTGCAGGTCATGCAAAGTCCAATTCTGGTTGCTACAGCCTTAACTTACGTAGAGTATCTTGCATCTCATTGGTCCTCCTCATCTTTAGACTCCTGCAATCTTGCCATCCCCTCTTCAGCAAGGTTTCCTGAGCTTTAGGATGGGGAGAGATTTGGCTGGTCTGCTTCCAACTGAATAATGTAGGGTCTTTGGTGTTCTGAATTATGATTTGTTGTTGTTTTCAGTTTTGCTTTTCCTGCACTGCCTTTAGCTGCATCCTAATTGGTATGGAAGGTCACCTCCTTCGCATATGACATTAAGTGGGGTTAGAAATAGGATCCACCTATTAGGGAGTATATATGGTGTCTAACTATCTGTGTCTGGCATACTTCACTCAATATAGTTTTTTCTAATTCCATCCTTTTCCTGGCAAATTTCATTAATTCAACTTTTCTGATGGCTGAGTAGTACTTCATTTTACAAATATACCACATTTTCCTTATCCATTCGTCAACTGTTGGGCATCTGGGTTGATTCCATGACTTTGCTACTATAAATAGTGCTAAAATGAAAATGGTTGGGCTCGTGTCACTGCAGTGAATTTCTGCATTATGGAGGATTACTCCCAGAAATGGTACAACAGGATCATATGGCATTTCAGTCTTTAACATTTTTAGAAATCACAGAGATCTAGCAGATAAAAAGTAATCATTTTGCAAATGGGTAATGGATCCCCTCCCTCACTGAGGTTTCCTACTCTTATTACATCTACCCTTGAATGTGCTATTACAACAAGACTCCAGTTTAACAGCTTTTTGTCTCTGGCCAGGGGGTGACATACAGTGCCCAGCAGAATGGAGTGAAGGGAATTGCAGGAGCAGCAAAACTGCAAAAGAAAATCAACAAACCACAATCCAGAACTTCAGAGACTCTACATCAATCACATAGAACTAGGCCAGCCTAATCTCTCCCCATCCTGGAGCTCAGGGACATTTGCGGAAGAGGGGGCAGGTAAGATTGTAAGAGCAAAAGGATGGGAGGAGCAACGATTTGCAAGATTCTCAACAATAGTTGGGGCCAAAGCAATCATAATGGGACTTTGCATGCCCTGCGCAATGTCCAGCGCACTGTTGCCCTCATAAAGTCTAGCATCTGTTAAGGGCACCGAGACCCCTGGAGGCAAGGGATTGACAGCCATAGTAGTGATCTTATGCTTAAGGGGAACAAGAGAAAGGGCTTATGGAAATGCCACTGGGTCCTTATATGTCATCGGAGAGGAGGACCCAGTGGAGAGTTAGGCGTACACAATAAAGGACTCTCTGGGAATTGGGAGGGAGGCACTGGGGGAAGGGGAGGGGGAGGAGGGGAGAGGGAGGGAACTGGTAAAAAATTTTAAAATGTATAATTAAATTTTTAATAAAAAAAAGGAAGAAGAAAAAAAATAAAAAAAAGAAATCACAGAGAAAACTCAAATTAACAAAATTAGAAATTAAAATGGAATTATCACAACTGATACTCAAGAAATTCAGAGAATTTATGAGGTTATATTTCAAAAACTTAAACTCCTTGAAATTTGACAACACAAAAGAAATGGATGAATTCCTGAGTAAGCACAACTTACATAACGTGAATCAGGAAGTTCTGAATTGTTTAATAGTCCTATAACAAATGAGGAAATTGATGAAGTAATCTTGAATCTTCCCACCAAAAAATGTCCTGGACCAGGTGGATTCAGCACAGAATTCTACCAGATATTTAAAGAACAACTAACATCAATAATCTTAAACTGTTCCATAAAATTGTGAAGGAAAGAACACTTCCAAATTCTCTTTATGAAGCTAATATCATACTAATCTTAAAACCTAATAAAGATACACTTAAAAAAGAAACCAATGGCCAATCTCTTTGGTGAACACAGATGCGAAGATTCTCAACAAAATCTTAGCAAATCGGATTTAAAAACTTATCAAAAAGACCATTCACTGTGATAAAGTAGACTTTATCCCAGGCACACAAGGTTGGTTCAACATATGTAAATCAATAAATGTAATCTATCATATAAACTAATCCAAAGTCCAAGACCACAAGATACTCTCGATAGATGCAGAAAAAGCTTTTGACAAGATCCAGCATCCTTTTATGATCAAAACCCTAGCGACAGTAGAAATGGAAGGAACCTAGGCAACATAATAAAAGCTGTATACAACAAGCCAACAGCAAGGATTATACTCAATGGGAAAAAAATTGAAGCATTCCCGCTTTAATCAGGAGCTAGACAAAGCTGTCCACTCTCACCATTCTATTCAATATTGTACTTGAATCTTAGCTAGAGCTATAAGACAAGAGACCCAGATAAAAGGGATTCGAATTGGAAAGGAAGAAGTCAAGATATCTCTATTTGCAGATGACATGATCATACACCTAAGTGATCCTAAAACCACCACCCAGAAAATTCCTGGAACTAATATGCAAGTTCAGCAGAGTGGCAGGTTACCAAATAAATGTTCAAAAATCAGTGCCCTTCCTATACAACAAGGATGAAAAAAGTGAAAAAGTCCTAAGAGAAACAATCCCATTTGCTGTAGCCCCTAAAAAATTAAATACCTTGGTATAAATCTAACCAAAGAAGTCAGAGACCTTTATTGTGAAAACTTTAAAACCTTAATGAAAGAAATTACAGAAGACACCAGAAGGTGGAAAGACCTCCCATGCTCATGGATTGGCAGAATCAACATCATAAAAATGACCATCCTACAAAATGCAGTATAAAGATTTATGCTATACCAACCAAAATCCCAAAGCAATTCTTTAAAGAAATTAACCAATCTCGAAATTCATATGGAAGAACAAAAGGCCCAGTGTAGCAGAAACAATCCTGAGTCACAAAAACACTGCTGAGGTATCACCATACAAAACCTTAACCTAGACTACAAATCCGTATCAATGAAAAACAGCTTGGCACTGGCTCCAAAATAGACATGTAGATCAATGCATAAGGGTTGAAGACCCAGATATAAGCCTACATGATTACAGCCATTTGATCTTTGACAAAGGAGCTCAAAAAAACCCAATGGAAACAGAACGCCATCTTCAACAAATGGCGCTGGCAAAACTGTCCACATGTAGAAGATTAAAACTGAATCTGTACTTGTCACCATGCACAAAAATTAATTCCAAATGGATAAAGGACCTTATAAGAGACTATAAAAACCCTAGTTGAAGGATTAGGGAACTCCCTCAAGCTGATTGGGCTAGGCCAACAGTTCCTAAACAGAAATCCAATAGCATAGTCACTAAACCAATACTCAACAAATGGGATCTTATGAAATTAAAGAACTTCTGCTCAGATAAAGAGATTGTAAATGAGCAAAAAGACAATCCACAGAATGAAAGAAATCTTCATTAACTACATATCTGATAGAGCTCTATTATCCAGAGTGCATAAAGAACTTTGAAAACTGAACACCAAAGAGATAAATGGCCCATTGAAAAATGGGCTTTAAACCCAAAAGAAACTTTTCTAGGGACAAAATTGAAATGTCAGAATCATTTGTAAGGTGAGGGCTGATGCAAGGATGTCAGAGCTGTATCTAGATGTTGGTACTGAACAAAACATGCTGGCAAGGAGACTTGGTGGAGTGTGATCTGCTTAGGAGCTATCCCTGTGTAGAAACCCAATGTCTCTGAACACAAATTTTGGGACCACATGAATGCTGTCAGGAGCAACCCTATTTCATAAGGGGTCTAGCAGTTTTAATAATACAATGAAAGGAAGGAGAACATGTCTGTGACCAAAAGCAAAACAGAAAAGAATCTCTACAGGGCTTATTTGAATCTTTGACTCCAGCAGCTTGAGAACTTTGGATAAATAATTACTTTGTTGACCTGGAGTCAGTATCTATTCTCTTTCATGATAGTCTTAGACTACTTGGAAAGAGTGTACCTCTAATTTCAGATTCATTTCCAAAAGAACAGTACTTAAAATAACATTAAGTTGCCTTGAAATGGAATAAACTCAGTGAATAAAAATTGTCGGTGCTGCAGTTAGACCTAAGCCCTTGAGTTAAGGAACTGGAAACAAGAAATTTTTTAGTTATGTTCTGCTGCTTGGGTGCTGCGTCTTCCATATGAATTCTACCTCAAGCCAAAAATTAAGACGAAAAAGTGAGAAACACTAGTTAAATAACAAAGCAGTCAATCAACCTGCCTTGTCAGTAATGGGAGGAACAGACTGTAGCCAAGGCTTGGTGGGCAATAGATGCTGGCAGAGACCCTAGGACCATGCAGTGAGTGGAAACGTTCCTGCCACTCTTGGGTGGCAGGTTGATGAGGGCAGGTCTCTATTGCATTGTTCCCTGGGGAATGTTGGCAGCACCTCCAGAAACCTTGATATTTAGAAGACATGAGCCAGGGCACAGAAGGATGTGTTTTTGATTATGAGTCTCCTGGATGCACTATACTTTGCAGGGTGTCCTGGAATGCAGGAAGCATCATTGGAAGCCCTCGCCTGAGCTAAGGAGGACTGTGTAAGCCATGTGCTGACACGCCCCACCCCGAGGTGGATCATAAGCAGCAGGCCAGGAGTGCTGGGCTTCTCGGAAGGCCACTTAGCAATGACTTGGAAAGAGAGAGTTCAAAGGTGGGGGTGGGATACCATGAGGACAGTATAAGCAGGTTCTCCGGGACAACACGTGAGGTTGATTATCATCAGTCCTTCATCAGAAGTGGTGCAAACTATCTGGCGAATTTGGCCAGGTGGGATTCAGCAGTTTGTCCTCACCAGCTGGCATTATTTCTGACTAGAAGTCAAATTCTTTGCCCATGACATCTAAGAAGAGAGAATTTCTTCATCTCACCATGAAAGTGGCAAAGGAGCAGAAGTGGCATCATTCTCCTTGAGGCTGTGAACAGGCCTTCGGCTTTCAAATTCAGATGGGTCTTCAAGGGGAAGAGCCAGCAGAGGCTTTGGCTGGCTGGGTCAGCTGCCTAATTGCTCTTTCTGAGTCATTGCCGCAGTGAAGGCTGTCAAGAAATTCTACTTTCACTTTCTTCTGCCCATTCTGAAGCATCTTTCCCGGTCCAAGAGTTGCCATCACATTTCTACCTTTGCCCTGAACGCTTAATGAATTCGAACATGTCACACACGGCATCTATCCAAAAGGTTGGAACACCAGCTGCTGTGATTGGATTTGAGATTAATAAATCAAGGGATGGTGGCGATAGCGTGTAGATTTAAGATACCGGGTCATGTTGGAGTGGGAGTGCTGTAATTACATTCCACAATTAGAGGAATCTATGAAGGAAAAGAGCCATTTAGCTAAGGTCCATTCACCACTAATCCATGAACTGAAGAGCAGGGTGACTCATGGCTACACCTTGCATGACTCGCACAGGAAGAATGAAAGGAACTCCTATTACCCCAACAAGCATAGATTATAAGAAATAGGCACAGGGAGATGAAATAGGTACAGTAAGTGGATAAGGGAAGCAGAAAATTATCTTTGTGCATTGAGATAAATTAGATTGCACATAAATCTAGCTGCCCATGTGCTGCCCACAATTGCCTAGATATTATGAGACAAGAAGAAATCTCACTAAGAGTCAGGGAAGCTTCCTGTGGATACTGAACTTCCTCTTCCATTTGCTGAGCTTTCACGGCTGACTAAGAGCACATCACAGACATTATTTTGTTCTACCTTTTTGGAATCAAGCCTTAGGAACAAAGAAAAATTAGAATAAAGAGAGGATCATCTACCTACTCAGGAACAAAGAGAAATGCTCGGCTCATTAAAGGTCTAATGTTGGACCAAGTTTCCTCTTAGGAGTGCTCACAGTTCATGCAGAGATAAGGCCAGAGAACAATTTCAATGGGAACTCTGAGGCTAGGAGTCTCAACAAGCTATTGTCAAATATTTTGAAAGTGAATTAGGAAAGAGCAGATATTTTATTTAATACTTGAAAATAGAAGCTCAGGAAATATTTTACTGTTGATTTCTCTTCAGGAACCTAGAATTTTCTCAGGGTAGAGTATGAGAGTGTAGCAACAATTGAGAACAGAAGGTGACATTATTCAATTGTCATAAAATAATCAGTCCCAGTTAGAACAAAATCAATAATTATAAGCAAAGTTCAAGTGGTTAAAGGGTGTAGCAATCCCAAGTAATTTGACGTGCTCATAAAGGGAAGTCATTGACACCAACGAAAATATTGACATTACTTAATTTGCCACCATGACTAATCATTCATTTTGTCATCAGTATGAAATAGCATTGCTGTATTACATTGCAGAGATGCTCTGTATGAAATTACACAAAAGGAGAATTGCATGTTAGAAAAACTATTGTGTAAGTAACACACAGACAAGACTCAAAGTCAAGGCATGTACTAATAGAAGGCTATTATCCTGATGGAGGGGACAGCTCACCTAACTGAGCATTTGTGGATGACCCAAGAGTTCTGCGTCTTATCAGGCATTAAGTTGCTTATGTATTTCTGTGGCTACAGACCTGGTGTTGACTTTTTTCTCTTGCTGGACAACATTTTTCCTGGGGACACAGCACACAAATGTCTATCCACCCTCAGATATGCATTTGGAAACAGACCAAATTAATGGTTGGTTATACCAAGGTCCAACTTGACAAACCTATGAGTTAATTGGAGTTACTAACAGGATTATGGGTGTAGGCTACACACAGGAACAGAGACTAATACTAATAGGAGGCAGGTTTGTCATCTGAAAGATAATTACAGCTTTCATAGAAACTGTGCACCTGGAGATATGGGCTATACATGTCCTTTTCAGGAAACCCTCCTCCAGTATTCTAGGACATATCAAAGTCTATTCCAAATAGCTAGCTGGTCAGATGACTTCCTCCCCTAGCAATTATTTACTTCTTTTCTTTACCTGGGCAGGTATCCAGCCCCCAGATCTTATTAGTTTCAGGAAACTCCTGACCCTTACCCACCCTCCAAGAGTCAATGTTTCCAATGGCTACATAACCAGACAGATTCCACCTACCATATTAGGTCAAATTGTGGACAAAAAAGCCCATAGAGCATCATGATATGACTAGAGGAAAAACTTCATAGAGCACCACTCCAAAGCTTCCTTTACATCTTCACTCTTCCATCACGTCTTCACTGCTATCATCTGAAACCAAGGGAATGAGAATGAAACTGAGAATCAGGGAAGAAGTCAAGAGTCATTTAACATATGATTTGTGTTTACATGTCAGCATGTAGATGCTAGAAAGATGCCACATATCATTCTGTGGAGCCGTATGTGTACTCATGATGATGAACAGATACTCACCCACGTGCCTTGTTTCACGGGCGAGGGCAAAGAATCCTAGGATATATGGAATTTGATAAATTTCTGATAAGAATTAGCCAAGAAGCAGATTCACCTGAGAGGTGTGTTTCTACTATTCCTATATTTGGGGATCATGTTTCCTAACATAGCGGAATATTGGTTTGCTCTCTGTGGGGTGGTGTGTGAACGGTAACTTTTATTCAGTAAGTGCCTTCGTGGTCTTGAACGTACTTCGCATATTGCAGGTAGATGCATGAATCAGTGGTTCTAGAGAGAGCATACAGACACCCAAATTAAAGCCTGAAGGCAGGATGAGTAGTTCCTTCCAGAGCCACTTTGCTCTTTGGGAAACTCTGATGCTGAATTAAAGGCCTTTATATTAAATAATTAAGCTAGAATTGTAACAATCAAATTTTTAAAGTCAGGTTTAGAAGTCCCTTGTGAGTGAGGTCAGGCATGTTATTTCTCCTGGCTCACCACGAAGTGCACCTGCTTAGTACTGTTTATCCTGATGCTTCTCATACTGAGGAACCTAGGATAGTATATGTACTATATATATATATATATATATATATATATACACATATATACATATATATATATTAAGAAATTATCATTCGGCCTTCTAGAGTAGAAGCTTTTATTGTGTGTGTCTGTCGAAGCCAAATGTTTGTCCAGAAACACTTTTCTGGTCCTAATACAGGGCAGTTACACAATGGTGCCAAGATTCATGTCTTATTGTACTCTCAGAACATGCAACGACAGCCTCACGCATGCATGCACTCTCTTGAAAACCTTGACCACCGGGTCTTCAGGTTGCTACATTTCACTGGTTGATCATCTGGTAGCTGCAGAATCAGATCACAGCCTATAGAAAACTGGGCCCAGGGAATGGCATTCAGAGCATAATATTAGCTTAAGTCTCATCATCATGATGCTATGATGAATATAGTCATGGAGCTCATTCTTAATGTGGTTCAACACTGTTGACAGAGAATTTACCATCTAAGTCACTCCAAACATTCAGTTCTGCGGCAATTGCTTTCGCAGCAATAAATGTCACCACCATCATTTGCAGAAATTTTTAATTTCTCCAATTGCAATTCTATTGCCAGAAAATAATAACTTTTCATTCTTCTCTCCTCAACCTCTGAATCTGCCATTTCTCTCTCTCTGTCTCTCTCTCTCTCTCTCTCTCTCCCTGTCTTCCTCCCTCCCTCTCTCTCCCCTCTTTGTCTGAATTTAAATATTCTAGCTTCTTCCTGCTGTATTTGATGCCTGTAATATCTTAATTACTATAGTAAAAAATTAGCATGTATCAGAATTGTCTCTCAATTTTAAGTTCTAAATAATATTCTATCATATCATATGTCACAGTTTGTTTATCTATTTATTATAGGTGGAAATGTAGGTTGGTTCTGCCTTTCAGGCTCTGTGAAGAGTGTGGAAATGAACATAGTGTCCAAATTGTGGGGTTCCTGCTTTCACAGCAATTCCAGAAGCAAAATTGCTATCTGATGTGATAATTGTATGTTCAAATCTTTTTAAATAAATGGTAATACACAGTAACTGTCCATTGTATATTCTAATTCATTCTTTGAAAATATCTTAAGCATTCAATGCTGTATATATGTACACGCTCACATCCACATTTATATTTAGGTTTCTCTCTAAGGAGGGCCATGGGAAATTTCCTACCACAGAAAAGAAAATGATCAGCATTAAACTTGTGTTGCCACAGCAAGCTGTTTGTCCCTCCTCTGTGGACATTATGAATCACACTTAGATGCTACCTTCTAATTTTGATCTTCAAGAAAGAGTTTCAACACTAAGAAAGCCCACACCTAGTACCTGTTAAGCATATTTTTCCTGGCACCACTACATTTCCTTAATTTTCTTTCTTTCTTATTTGAATTTGCTCTTTCTTCTTAATTATGAATCCCAAATCAGCATGGAGCTGAAACCAAGTAGGCTATAGGTAAATGAATACATAGTAATTACATCACCTTCTATTCGATTTCTATTGTAACACCTTTAAATATGGGGAAACAATAGGATTTATGTTTTGTTTTATACCAAATAGAGGTAAATGTCAGAATTGTTTAAATTGTTGAGTTTTAGATGAAGCTTTCTTAAAATATTATACTCTACTGTGAGGAAGAGCAATTTACAAACACATTAGGATCATACAGAAAATTTCAGAGAGTGGGAAAGATGCAACCATCCGCCAGCTGCTGAGGCGTGCATGTGTTTTAATTCCACGTACTTGAATAAATATTGCCATGGATATAATAGAGAACTGAATTTCTTCATCAGTATATAAGTTTGATGCTTTAAAAGAAACTTACATGAACAGAAAGGTGAAAATTATTTAAAAGAGTTTCATTTACAAAGCACTAACTTGCGTCTGGAAGTGGATTTCTATATGAGTTTTCAGGAAACATTGTCGAGCAAACTCGGTGAACTGTTGAGTGCGATTGGGATTGTCAAGTTTCGTTTGGCTCCACATGTCCACAAGGTAAAGTGGCTCCCACTGCTGGGCATGTGGCCAGCCTAACCTGTGCCTGGAGTCTCCACAGCATCTTAGAGCAGCTCAAAGGCATTTTTCACTATAGATCACAGAGCAACTCAGCGGAGGGCCTCTCTAGCCCAGTGGCTGTGTTTTGATCTATCCAGAAATAAACTCCCCTGCATTTAAAGGTGCAGTCCCTAACAAGATCCATGCATGATCTTTGCCTAAGTAAACAGAGCAAGATATTCATTTTATGAGATTAAGAAGAGTAATCGAATGATTCATGAATGAATGTGTGATTCACAAAACAAACCTGTTTGTTAAAGACACATATGTTTTTATTAGCATTATTTTAGGCTCATGATAATTGGTATTTCTTACAAATTAATTTCAAATCATCAAAGTCTGCTTAATGATGAATGTTTACTTATCCATCACTTTTGTGCTTTTAGTAACCAATTTTTCTCTTCTTAACTTTTACAGTTCTACGTACTGCATCTGAAGTTCCCTGTATGTTAAGCAAATGCTGATACCTCTTTTCTAATTTTTAAAAGAAAATTGACAGGATCTCACCAGTTTTCCCAGACTTGCCCTGAACAAACTTTGATGCTATATTTTCCTTGTAGGTAAAGTATACTTTACTTTTGCTGTACTTACAGTCTGAGTAATATGCTCTCAAATTTAAACATTTTATTTGTAAGCAACCATTTTGTTTTTACTTGTTTTCAGATATCCAGCATAATCATGTACATGAACATAACATTGACTTTATGGATTTATAGCTAATACTTTCTTTTACATTTCAGTGTTCGTTTTTAATTGATATACAATCATATAGTCGTGAACATAGCACCTTGTGATTTTTCTACACATGAATAAATTACACAATATCTTGATCAGTAAAATGCATCTCTCTTCCTCGGCATGAACTTCTTGCTGGGACAAGAGAAAACATTTAAAACCCTGTCTTCTCATCTTTTCTAAATTGCAGTACATCACTGTAATGCATGGTTCACCTAGGTTACTAAAGTCTATCTTTTTCTGACTTTAGTTATCATCTGTTCTTCAACCTTCCCAATTACATCCTAATGTCCCTAGTCACAAGTGACCAGATTTTGACCCTCAACTTCTATTAGATTAACTCTTTAAGAATCCACATATGAGTGAAATCACGCATTATTTGGTATTCTGTTCCAAGCTTATCATCCTGAAGCTAATAATATCTCTACTTCTCCTCATGTTGCTATAAGTGACAGTACACTGTTATTTTTCATGACTGAGTAGTAGGCAATCGTGTCTACCTTCATTTTACCCATTTATGAGGTTATGGATACTAACTTGTCCCTGTGAGTGTGGTGTGTGTGTGTGTGTGTGTGTGTGTGTGTGTGTGTGTGTGCGTGTGTGTGTGCGTGTGCACGCACATGCGTGTGATTGTATTTGTGTGAATGTGTTTGTATGTATGTGTCTGAATGTACTTATGTGTGTGTATATACACTGTTTGCATGTGTGAGCATGAATATGTGTGTATGTGATTGGGAATGTATGTAAATAAATGGGAGTGTGTTGTATAATTGTGTGTGGGTAAAAAGTGCTACAATTAACATGGTAGTGAATATTTCCCTACAAGACAGCTGATTGTCAGTCTATAGGTTCCTTAGCACTGAAGTTAGTTTCTTGCAAGCATCATGCAAAAGGAGTTTATTATTTTAATTCATTTAAATCATTTTCCATTTTAATTCAGTCAATCTTTCAATTACTGTGGATTGGAGAGATTAATTCTCTACATTCAAAGCAAGTATTTGTAATTAAGTTCTTATTTAGATCTTATGCATTCCTGATTTTTAGATATTTATAATTATTTCTCCAGCCTTTAAAACTAGCCTTTGCGATGAAGTGATTTTCTGCAGTCATGTGCTTTAATTAAATGCATGACTTTAATAAATATATCACAAATATTTTCCTTGTAGTTATCACAAAGCTCTAAAAATTGTTTTATTATAACAACTTGTCTCATACTAAGAGTCAGAAATTTTATGATAACTATTTATAAGTACAATATATTTATCTTAGCATGCATTTTATAGTAAATATATTGCTAGACTTGAAATAAACTTCTTTTACTTATTATACTAAATTGAATATTTCAGTTTCACTCTGTTTTCCAATGATATACAGAATTTAAATTTTCTCAAATCTATATATTTTTGTGTTTTATTCTTATGTATGCCAACAGTAAAAAAATGCTATTAATCTTCAGCATGATATACTCACTTGCAGATAAATATAAATATCATTTTAAAATCTCAGTAAACAATCTTCTCTGAAAGTCGATATCAGGTCATTAGTATGCTATTATATATCTAGTAAAGGAAAATATCCCAATTTTCTTCCATGTATTTAAATATCCTTAATTGTTACCTGTAAATTAATTACTTTCAATTAATCACTATTCATGGTTTCTGTTGGATACTTAAGTATAAGGCTTATAAGGCTCATGCTGAATCTTTGAAGTTCTCTCTCTCTCTTTCTCTCTCTTCTTCATCCTCCTTGTCCTTCCTTCTTTATTTTTCTGAAATCTGCATTTGATAACAAGATGTTCACTGATTTCCTTTTCTTTTTTTTATCTTTTTTATTTGTTTCTTTTATTTCCCTTACAACTCTAGTTTTCTTCGAATTATCAAATTACTGTTAACTATTTCTTTTTTTAACATTTTTTATTATTATTTCCGCTCATACAAACTTAATAGGTCCACCGGTTTCCTCCCTCCCTCCTCCCCCCCCCCGAACCCTGCTCCCCCTCCCCTCACCCCTCCCTCCTCATCCCCCAGTTCCTCCCGCCCCAATTCCCAGAGAGTCCTTTAATGTGCATCCCTGACTCTCCTCTGGGCCCTCCTCTCCGATGACATACAAGGACCCAGTGGCATTTCCCTGAACACTTTTCCGTGTTCCCCTTAAGCATAGGAACACTACTGTGGCTGCCAATCCCTTGCCTCCAAGGCTCTTGGTGCCTTTAGCAGATGCTAGACTTTGTGAGGTCAATAGTGTGTTGGACATTGCGCAGGGCATGCAGAGTCCAATTATGATTGCTTCGGCCCTAACTTCTGTGAGACTTATCCAGGAGATATGGGACACCCTGAAGAACCCTAACATGCGTATTCATGGAATACCAGAGCAAGAATCTCAAAATACCACCCCTGAGGACATTTTTCAAACGATCATCAAGGAAAACTTTCCTCATCTAAAAAAAGAGAGGCCCATCCATATACAAGAGGCATTCGCACCCCAAGCAGATATGACCAAAACAGAAGCTCGCCACGGCAAATAATAGTTAAAACACTCCACATTCAAGATAAAGAACTGGTGCTGAGAGCTTCAAGGGAAAAAAAACAAGTCACTTTTAAAGATTTCCTTTTCTTATCGTACCTCCCTTGCTAGATATCTTCAGACCACAGAGCTGATATCTTCATTTAACTGAAAAATAAGCACAAAACAGAAACCTGTATTGTTGAAATCATTGACTTCAACTTTGTGGGTTCACTAGCTCTGAAGTCACAGTTATAACTTTTCAGAGCAGAGCCAGGGGTTTGCTGACTTAGTAACACAAAGTCAATCATCCTTAGAAGGGATTCAGTAATTACCAAGTTTCCACTTTGACAATTGTATTGAGTATAACTTTGTCCCCTTAACTTCATTAACTAGTTGAAAAAAAAACTGTGTGTGTGAATTTGTGTGTGTGTGTGTGTGAGAGAGAGAGGAAGAGAGAGAGAGAGAAAGAGAGAGAGAGAGAGAGAGAGAGAGAGAGAGAGAGAGAGAGAAAGAAAGAAAGAAAAAGAAACAGACAGACTATGCCAGGGACTCAAGGGACTCAAGAAGAAACTAGATGTTCTAGTCACAGAAATAGCTTAATGACTCGGGACAGAGAGGGTGCATGTGTGGCAGACACAATCTCGTAAAGTCCATATTCAAAGTCTCCATTGACCGTCATCCATGCTTTGCCAAGTTTCTGACCCATATCCATGCTTTACCAGTAAGTTCCAACCACGCCATTTAAGACTCATAGTGACCAGCTCTCCCAGCAGTGTAGCACGTTGACATCTGTGGATAGTCAGATGTTTTAAAGTAGAGAGATGAAAAATACAGTTATATTTACTGACTCTCATTCACTTTTAAGACTACAAGCATATCCATAATTTATGAAACAATTATTCTATGAATACTGCATATGAACAACTAAATCAAAATAAAAATAATTTTAAAAGCATAAATTTAAGATAAGTATGTGCTGTTTCTTAACCTGTTTCTTTCAATTTATCAATGAACCAATTATTCTAATTGTGTCATTTGCTGGCTCAACTCTTTAAGCATATGTAGGAGAGTTTTATTTCTCTCCCTACTTTTGTAGAGCAGGTTATATATACTCAGCATGTCTTTACTGAAGAGCTGCCTGTGATCAGAATAGCTCAGAAGTTTGCCTAGATTTCAGGATTCTTAGTGTTCATGATTGGAGTTGAAGTAATGCAATAAATATAAATGTATATGTTTGCAATTTATACATGTATAAAGTTATAAGTGTATATCATACTATAAATTATATTATGTGACAAAATATAAATATTTTAATATGTGTTATGCTGCAATCAGTGTCAAAATTTCATAAAGTTAAAAAATTGTTATCCATTCAATACAGATCAGTTATTTTTACTAAATATCTACTTAAATTTTTTTCCACAATACTGAAGGGGCTAAAGCATTAAATATATAAGCAAGGCAGCTAAAGGGTAAAACACATCTCTCTACATAAAGATGAATTAATCGTGAGTGAAATATTCAGTGGCTGGATCAATTAAGTTGAAATAAAATACAGAGGATCTGGTAAGTTTTTACTTGAAAGCAATTTAGAGCTTGTATATCCTTTCTGACATTTTTTAAAAGAACGCCTCGTGTATCCCAAAATTGGCCTGAAACTCAAAACTTCAAAAGCTGAAGAAGACTTGACCTTTGGATCTTCCTGCCTCAACCTCCCAAGAGCTGGGAACAGAGTCCGTGCTTTCTCTTCCCTTCTGTGGCGCTGCAGATGAATCCCAGGACCTCACACTTGCAAGCGAGCACTCCAGCAGCTGAGCTTCATGGTCCAACCATCTCTCACGCTGCAGCTTGCAGCTGTGAAACTCTAGAATACAGTGTTGAAAATACACATGCCATCATGGGATCCTTGATATTTTAATATTTTAGGTACACTTATAATATGCTTAAAAGAAAAAAAAAACTGTTTTTGAAATTAAGTGACCAGAAATCAAGTCTCTAAATGGTAGTGCTGTTAGTTTCCACAAACAATGGCTATCATTCAGCATGTTATTGTAGTGTGAATGCTTCTACTTTAATAAGTGGCGTACTTATCCTTTTGTTTTCACAGGGAATGTGGTACTGGACTGATGAGCATTTGAGACTTATGCTATTAAAAAGGAAGCAGCATAAAGAAGAAAAGGGAATTAATGCCTCTGAGGTTTATTTTTCAGTTTTCCTCAATCTAGAAAGGAGCTAAACTGAAAGTACTGAGCAAGTACATGTTAAAATACAAAATATTAAGGACATTACAGCAGAGGAAGATCTCAGTGTAAAAGCAACGACAGTACAGTTGAAGAACAGAATGAGAGTAGCTGAAATAGCAGGAAACATTCATGCTTTTGAAGAACTTTAATTAAGAGAGTAGAAAATCAGTATTTTTTCCAGAGAAAATGGCATGCTTAGATGATGTTCTTGCATGACCCATATTAGGCCACACCCTTACTTGCCCAATTAGGAATGTACTTATATGGCTCCAGTTAGTTGGCATCTTTATTTGGTCCTGCTAAGGTGACATCCTCACATGAACACACTTAGGTGATGTCCGTGCAATGTCCTGCTTTCGTGGCATTCCCTGTGTGGCTCCTCTTACATAGCATCCCTGCGTGGCCCTGTCGGGGTGTAAGTGAGTCCATTTCATGTGGCACCTTTACAAAATATCACTTATGTGATGCCTAATGCCATATGGGAACACGACTACTTGGTCCCACTCAACCTTCTGCTGCTTTAGCTTCCCCTTGTTAAGGATGCATGCTGGAAAAAAAAAAAGCAAAATTCTTTAAAACATGTATTTAAAACAATAAAACACTGAAGTGAAATGATTTTTTTTGTTCTTGAGACAAAGACCAAGAATGGTGAGAAATAGTCCACTGTGCAATATGAGACATTTGGCCAGAAACAGTTCATAGACATTGATAGCAAATATCATCAACTAACCATTATTTGAGTTAAAGTTAAAGGACTTTTATCTATTGTTATAGCAAGGTAACAGTCCCCTAAAGTAGATGGCTTCTTTTATATGCTATATAATAAGCATATTCCTGGTTTCCCAGAATCCAGAGGCTATGTTAAGGACATACAAAAAATTAACACCATGATCATGAGAATATTGATCACTAGGGAAACCCTTAGTTCACTGTGAAGCGAAAATTTTACTAGTGTATTTTTGTTAAAGTAGAAATAATTAAAAATGCTGTCATTAAAATTGGATTGTTTTTCAAAATAACATTTCCAGCTACAAAATAATTTGCTATTATTATGTTATTGTAGTTCACCTTTAGGGTAGAATGAAGACTAATATATGCTTATATCTTTGTTAGTATGTTTTAATAAATTTATGTAAATCAAGAATATACTGTTAACATGGTGAGAAGTGTTTATTCGCTTTTAGATCTCCTAAAGTTAAAGCAAGCAATCACAGCAGAACTTTGGAAAGCATTTGTCCTCATTGGAAGCTTTGAAGACAAAAGTAAAATTGTATTAGTATCAGGGTACTGGGGTATTAATTCCCATTTTAGCCACCAACAGAGTCTGTGGATGAGTGCAGGATTCAACTCTGATGCAGGTGGCATCTTTGACTGTGTATAGGGGACACTCACAATAAATGTAGCCATCTAATAAAGTTGAATATTAAACACAGGTGATTTTCTTCTTCTCTAGTTTTAAAGCCCTCTGGAAACCAAAATATTCATGCAGTAGCTAGATATTTCAGCTTTAAAGTTTGATTAAGCCATGATTTTTTCTTAATAACATGATATAATGTATTTCTTTGGGAAGACCAAATGAATGAGTATGATATGAATCTATTGAACTTGAAATTAATTTTTTATATATTCAGTTGCGCATGTGTGCGCGTGTGTATGTATGTATTCAGTTGTGCGTGTGTGTGTATGTGTGTGTGTGTGTGTGTGTGTGTGTGTGTAGAACCACAGGCAAATTCAGGAACCACCATGGGCTGCTTCCACCTCCTTCTTTGTTTACTCTGCCCAGGGATTCACAGGCTCCGCCCTACCAGGACCAGAAGTGCGGGCCGCCCCCGCTTCCCCCCCCCACGTCTGTATGTAGGGTCCAGGATCTGAACTCAGGACCTTCCGCCTGCAAGGCAGAGGCTTAACCCCTGAGCCACCTCTCCAGTCTTGAACTTGAAATTATTGAGATCATGATTTTAAAAAAATACAGAAAAATCTTTAATGAAGCTAATTACTTCACTTATTAGCTGTGTAATTAATTGTCTCTTCTGCGGGCTTTGAAAATAAAGAATGTGTGCATCAAACACTTTAGCCATTGAACCTGTCACCAACCGTTCAACCTGCATCTGCCTTAGAAAAAGCGAAGCTATTGTAGGAGTGTCAAATCTTATGCTACTGCTTTCTTCTCTAACGAAGAAAGGCAATGAAACGAAATGACCTGTATCCATTATGTTCAACAACAGTAATTAGACACAAGAAAATTTTAAAGTTTTCACTACAGTTGTATATATCTGAAAACTTGTTGAACAAGTGAAAAGTGTGATCCAAATTGTGTCACTAACATGCTTAATCTATTCAACAAATTCAAATGATTCTTAATATACTCAAGGAAATTCCCAATGTGTGGTTTCTACGCATACATACAATTTAATACTGACCCATCAAGTGACCAACTTAAGTGCACACACACACACACACACACACACACACACACACACACACATAAAAGCTAAATCAAGAGAAATCAACCCACACAGTGAAAATCTTGTAATAGCTGTCACTTGGTCAATTAAGTCTCACGTCTGGAATCTTCCATGTAAATCTATTTCAAATTAACAATAGGCTGCATATTTGTTACTAATCTTTCTAATGCCACTTACTTAGTTTAGAAACAAGATAGTTGGAAGATAACATATAATTATTAAGCAGGGGGTCAAGTGCTTAGGTATGGACATGAGAGTGCCAAAGTGCGTGTGGAGACCAGAGGACCATGTACGAATGTCACATCTCTTTCACAGCTTGCTTAGGGCAGGTTCTCTTTCCATTAGGCAACCAGGCAGCTGCCCACGGAGCTTCTGGGGATTCTCCTGTCACTTCCATTCTCCTGTCACTTCCTTCCATTTTCCACAGGATGCTGGATGTAGATGCTTGAATTGCTGCCTTTGCTTTGACTATGTGTTCTGGGGGTTCAGGTGCAATTCATCTAGATTTCTGTGTAAGACAGCTCGCAAGCTTTACTATATAATTTTATGTTGCAATATATGTAACTCATTATTTTAGACATAAAGTCTATATTCTGTGGATCTTTTTTCTAGAGGATAAGGAGAGGCAAGACAAGGTCATGCCCTGCAGCCCTGTTTGCAGGTAGGTAACTCCTGGCAAAAAATGTGTCATTTTTTTATTGTCTTTCCTAAATGTCACAAAAGAAAAGTTGAACAGACGTTTTTTCCAACTTATGTAATTTCTTTGAATTTTTATTTTCATCACAGTTGAAAGGTCCTTGAAATTTTATTTCCATTGTACAGCTGAAATGTACTTATGCAATATACTGATAATGGTCACTATAACATAACCTATTCTATTATTCTTATCTATGTGGTTACTTATAGTTGAGTAAGTAGTTTTTATTCTTAACTCTCTTGACATATTCAATGACTTTATAATATGCTTGTTGTATATATCATTTTTAGCAGGATTTTTTAAGAACGTATCTTAGACAATGGGTGGGAGTTTTTCCAGTGGCTAAAAACACTTTCCATACAAATCTGAGGAGCTGAGACTAAAACCTTGGGATGCAAGGTGATATTTGATGTTTAACATGACTGTGACTGTCACCCTAGTTCTCCTCTGGAGAGATGGAAGGTAAAGACAGGAGAAATCCTGGAAGTTCCCGGATGACATAATAGAGAAAAAAACAGCACCGAGTCCTTGTCCCTATGAAGATGGAAGTTAGGATCAAGTAACCAGGTTGTTTTTAGATTTCCACAAGTATCTGTCTGTCTCTCTCTCTTTCTTTCTCTCATACAACGCACACATACAAGATGACATGGACCAAATTTATCTTATTCAGAAAACTAAAAATTCATATATATTTAAGGAAAGAAGCATATCTCTTATATTCCATCTTTCATGCAAAGCAGTTTGCATTCTAAAACCAAGGGAACAATAAATCAACAATTTGGTAAAAGGAAAACATCTCTTTTCTCACTAGTCTGCTAGTCATTGAATGTAGTAGCCTCTGGGTGAGTGAGCTGGCTCAGAGGTGGCATACTTGCACATAAGCATTGGCAGTTCCAGACATTGGAATAAACCTTCGCTTTGCTCTGCAGACCACCTGTTATACCTATTATATTTGCAGCATAACTTTCATCTTAGTTTTAATTTTTCACACTTGTGTGCTGACCATAAATTGGAAACTCCCATGGGATTTTGGGGAAAGTGACATCAGTTGAAGATATTGCCTATGAACGATTCACATTAAGTAAGCTTCACATAGGATTTTAGCTTTGACTACCAAGTGAGACACAGCTTCAATTTAAACCATAATTCTTCTCGGGCTTCCTTAAAATTCAGCTTAGGTGGGAAGAAAAGAAATCGAACATTTTGGCAAACTTGCCTCATGACTCAGTTTTCAATTAACACTGACATTCTGCTGCTTCCTGCTCGTGCATAGCAAGAGTGTGTGGGATCCAGCAAAGGATGGAGCCTAAATATTAAACATCCGTGCTGTGCACAAGGATCATGGAGCCTTTGCTTCTCGCATCTTTTAAAACCAGCCTTGACAGCACTCAACCAAGAGGTATCCTCCTGCAATGCGAAATGAGCCATGCTGAGAACCACAGCCGGACAAAGTGCAAAGCAAAAAGGGACTGTGGACCACTCAGGCCTAAGCAGGTCACCTAAACCCCCCTTCTATACCATGGTTCAGGTAACCTTGGGAAAAAGAAGGGTGAAGAGGAATACCACCAGACAGTAGCCTTTGTTCACACCATGCCCAAGCCGGACCCAAGAGCTCCGCCCGTCCTCCACAACTGCCGGCCTATCAGCATTTTCTCATGGAATTGGGAGGATCCCAGAAGATATGCCCCAGAGGTGAGAGTGGTTTACAGCCGGTCCTGACAGGAGAGGAGCCAAGGGGGGTTCAGTCATGTCCCCGATACAGGCATCCCGGATGGGGCCAAACAGACCACACATGCAGAGGGGCAGAGGCCTGGGAGGGAGACTGGCTGGAATGGAAAGCCTGAAGGAGGGTAGGAAGGAAGGGGAGATAGGGTGCAGATTGGGGAATGAAAGCATTCAAATTCATTGCATCAGTACATGAAAGTTTCAAATAAAGACTAAAAATCAAAAGTCTTTTAAGTCGATACTGTTCTGTTTCCTCAGCTGCGGGGGCACAATTGAAATGCCCCAACCTCGAAGGTGTGGAAGGTGTGCACGAGTGACGCTCGCATCCCAGGTGTGGCTCAAGCTCCAGGAGGACCATGCTGGACAGCCATGCTAGAGGCCCATGGAAGGGTCATGCTAGGGTCATGCTAGAGGGACATGGAAGGGTCATGCCAGAGGGTCATGCCAGGGTCATGCTAGGGCCATGCTAGAGTCATGCTAGGGTCATGCTAGGGTCATGCTAGAGGGATATGGAAGGGTCATGCTAGAGGGTCATGCTAGGGTCATGCTAGGGCCATGCTAAGGTCATGCTAGAGGGACATGGAAGGGTCATGCTAGAGGGTCATGCTAGGGTCATGCTAGAGGGACATGGAAGGGTCATGACAGAGGGTCATGCTAGGGCCATGCTAGGGTCATGCTAGAGAGACATGGAAGGGTCATGCTAGAGGGTCATGCTAGGGTCATGCTGGAGGGACATGGAAGGGTCATGCCAGAGGGTCATGCTAGGATCATGCTAGGGTCATGCTAGGGTCATGCTAGAGGGACATGGAAGGTTCATGCTAGGATCATGCTAGGGCCATGCTAGGGCCATGCTAGCGTCATGCTAGGGTCATGCTAGGGTCATGCTAGGGTCATGCTAGGGTCATGCTAGCAGACCGTGCGAGGAGGATGTCAGCACTGAGTGTGCTTCTGCGGGAGCCCGAAGGCGCTGGCTGGGGAATGACCCTTGAGAGTGACACCTCCATCCAAGACCCATAGGTAAGATGTAAACTAAGGGATCTGTTGCAGTCCTGGCACCACGGAGACCCTGGGGGCCAGAGTAAGGAGGCCCCGAAGTCAACAACACAGGCTTTGGAAGTCAGGGGAGTGGCAGAGCAGGGTCGTTCATTGCGGATATTGGGTTTTGCCCCTGTACCCCCACCCAACATCCCGTAAGTTCCAGCGGGAGCTTTTGCTGCCTCGTCCTGTCCGGGTTGGTCCTCTCAGACAGGCGGTTTGACGTCAGCGCAGGGCGCAGGGCCGCAGGTTCCGGTTTGAGGAACTTGCATTTGCGCATGTGTGGCCCACTTCAGACAGTGCAGGCCTGCCTGGTCCTGGTCCTCCTACAGGAAGCCACGATGATAAGTCGCTGAGTCCCCACCATGGCGGTGGGGAGAAGAAGGAGCAACACGGGGAGCTAGAGCCGTCTCCCCAGCAGGCCCTCTGGGTGCAAGTTTTCTTCCCAGTCCATAGCGCTGATGGGCGTTAGTGGAACTATTAAGACATGAAGTGTAGTTAAGACGTTTAGGTGATGGGGCTGAAGACTGAGAGGGAATGTTGAGATTCCTCTACCCCCTTCCTTCTATTTTCTTGACCTCTGGGAGAAAAGCAGTTTCCTCTGACAGGCAGGCCCAACCAGATCAAGAGGCAGTGGTAGAATTGGATCAAAATTTTCAAACTTGGCAGGTACAGAACGCTTCCAGTGTTCAGCTGTTTGTCTCAGGGATTCTTTGCAAAGGATGGAGACAAAAAAGTCCATTGAATTAAATAACATGCGCCCAAGCAGACACAACACTTCAATATGAGTCCTTTCCAAGTGCTGCACAGTTAACTTCACAGAGATGAAAACCTGGTTGTTAAATTTCAGAGTTAACTCCACCTGTGAACATGTCACCTGACCTGTGACAGGGAGACGGACAGGAAACCTGGCAAGGACTGTTCAGTAATGAGCGTTTCATACCTGCATTTAACCTGAAAACAAACAAAAAAATTTGCTGAGTGACAATAACAGAAGCTCTGGTCTCAGTCTTTGCTTCACACCGTTAAATAGCCTCTTACACACACACACACACACACACACACACACACGCACAAGAATATACACAAATTGAGCTGACAAGCTCATATATTTGTAAAATACAGTAAAGTTGCTCTATAACCAAAAAATGAAAATTTAACCATCTGAGGAAGTCTCCAAGATATGCAGTTGATTGAACCCATTCGTTATTATTCAACAGACCTTAACATACATGTGGAACATGTTGCTTGAATGCACACTTTTAAAGAAAATCGCAGGGATAAAACTTCTTAAACAGCAATATCTAGTTAAAACATCTCATGTGTTGCTTCAGAAAGACCTGAAAAACTTAAATAGCACATTATGTAATATAATGATAAAATAACATATTATTTCCGCAACTTTCCCTCACATGGTGATATGATTTATCAGCGCCTAAAACTGTAGTTTCTCTTGATAATGTGGCTGCTGAAGAAAATCATCAAGAATCGAGTGAGATGAAACAGCGAGCATAGAAGCCCTAACCCTGGACTCATTAGTGTGATGCCCGTGTGGGAGTGACAGGCCCCAGCTGTCTGGCATGAATGGTCATGAAGGAGAAGCCTAACTCCAAGGTCACTGCGAGTTTTGAGTTATCACTTAGTCCCTTGATTGATTGAGCTCTGAAGGGGACACCACAGTGGAGTTTCTGTCTCCGCTTTCTTAGTTTTGAATATTTGACTCATTCACTTTATTTCTCATCATTTTTCCTAGTATACACAATATCCACAAATGAATTGATAGCAACTTCATTAATCGCGTGCAGAATCCTCAGGTGCAGTTGTAGTAATTCAATAACACCACTTTTTAAATATAGAAAATGATACTGTTTTCATCAAAAGCTTTCTTGTTCTTAAAACTGAATCATTAGGATTTTTTCAGAAGATGAAATCAGGGCATTTAAATGAATCATGGTCATTTAAGTGTTTTGTGTAAGATATGGTTCAAATTGAACCTAATCTTGAGGCAAGAGGATCTCAGTTTCAAGAAGGAACTGACTTATGCAATTGTCCCTGTTTTAAATATTTTTTTTAAAGAACAGGAAACAGAGTCACAGAATTTAAAGAATTAAGTTATGAACTCAAAGGTTTGACATGATAATATTGCTTTTAGGCGAGCATGGATTTAACTAAGGTATTCAATATGTAACAGAAGTGCAGAATTGTGTGTCTTAAGAAATCAGTGTGAAAGCTAAGTGGGGGGAACTGCGGACCTTGAAATCCCAAAGCGGGGCAGAGATGGGGATCCCAGACAGGGGCAGCTGGTTAAGTAGACTCACTCATAAATGAGATACAATCTTATTTGAGAGAAGCTTCCTCAATTAACTGGAGAGCCATTGAGTAAGACTGTAGTCAAGTTTAGACTTCCTGTAAACACACACACACACACACACACACACACACACACACACATGACACACACATACACATATATGTATGTATGCTCACATACAGGGGTTTACCCGCACACATGTATCCATGAACCCACATAGACATTGCAAAAGAAAAATGATAACAAACTATAAATAAAAAATAACAAACTATAAATCGAAACAAGGTTTCTCACAGTTCATAAAATGTTGCTGTCTTGACCATGTCAGGGATCCGTCATTTCCCACTTACAGACCTGTTTTCTCTATTCTCCACTTCCTGTGATGGCATCAACCTCACTGTCTCTGAAGGATGCTCGTGTAAGATACTGTTGCCTACATTTTGTTCTGAATTATATCTTATGTCTACTTAACACAAGGGAACAAATTGAAGACCTTCTCCTTATACTAAGTCTATTTTAAGTTTGCAATTCAAAACTATTTGTCTTTATTTCTAACTCTTTCTATCATGTCCTGATTTCTTTTAAAAATGTTGCCTGACTTTTTGCATGTGTGGCCCAATGAAATGAAACGGAGACTGATATTTCAACCACAGTTTTTATTAAACTTTGACTCCTTAACCTGGACACCTTGAAAACAATGAACTTTGTGTTTGTTATACCCATAGTAAATATACTGCAAGATGTATAGGAGAATGTTAGATGATTAATAATCAGTCTCAAGAAAGAAATTAGGAGCTGGAGAGATGGCTTAGTGGTTAAAACTGTCTCACAAGCAGAAAGTCCTAAGCTGGGATCCCGGATTCCATGTAAAAAAAAAAAAAAAGGTGGAAATGGCAGCAGCATGACCTTCTGGCCCTAGTGGACAGAGCCTGGGAAATCCCAGAGTGAAGCAAGATGGAGATAGAAGCAATCAAGGACGATTTTCAAAGTCACCATATATCCTCCACAAGCCCCCCCACACAAAAAATAATCAAATAAGATAATTTTTTTAAAAAAGAAAGAAATTAGTAACATAAATGAAGGTTTGTAATTGATGGAATATATATAATGTTGCATTCAGAATAGCACATGATTTTCAGATTATGTATGATTTAAGGACAAAATAACTCTACAAATGTAAAATGTACTGTGTTTTATTAATTTATTCAAATTTCTTTTTGTTCTCAAGTATCTGCCGTAACTCTATGATTATTACCAATGTGTTGCATTCATGAATGAAAACACAGGTATTTCTTTGCATCTGTTCCTTTTCTTCAGAAAAGGCAAGTGTCTTCATGATACTTAAGGAGTTGATACGGACAGCTTGGACCTCCTGCAATAAGATCTTTTGCTAAGCAAGCTATATGCCACTGCATAGCTTCCAGAACAGGTCAAGTCTAATAATTAGGTGATATTCTCCAAATACAAATGATGCTTGTAACAAACAAGTCATACTACAGGTCAGAAGACTCCGAGAACTCATTTTCTTTTTTTTTTTATTTCCACTCATACAAACGAGAACTCATTTTCAATAGCTTCTCATAAGACCAGCTATACAGACATTCTTCCTGGCTGATAATGTAAACCAGAAACAGATAGGAAATACAACAATAGGAAACAGGAAGTGAGCCAAAGCAAGAAGAGTCAGCAGACGATGCCGGAAGACATCGAAGTCCGAAGAATTTTACATGAGTGGATATCAGGTTTCATGTACATTTTCTGTCTCTTCATAACTCAAAAGTCACAGTGGAGGTATACACACAGCAAACTCCACCATCTCATTGTCCATTTTGTGAAGGCAAACATCAGGTACTTATCCGAAGACCCTGAAGCCTGGGAGTTCCTGTGCAGCTGCAAAAGTGGCTGACACTCATAAACAGAGAGCATGTTCTTGGCTGTTAGCACTTGAGTAGACAATTAAATGATGGCAACATATTTTGGAAATAGTGTAACCAAGAATCCCCACAAGAGTAGACAAGCCGGAGTAACCAAGAATCCCCACAAGAGTAGACAAGCCGGAGGGAACCCTGGGGTCCACAGAAGAGGTCAGGCAGGAGGGTCAGGGGGAGTGGAATGAATTGATGAGAGAAGGAAGGGAAATGGGAAGGAGGGGCATGGAAGGAAGCAGAGATCAGGACTCCATATGCTTGCAAAACTGAAAAATAAATACATTTTAAAAAATGTTAAAAAGAGCAAGGAGAGAGAGCCTGAGAGCCCAGAGGGAAAAATAATCAAATATTTACATCCCTTCATTCTATTAATGCATATTGATTGAATGGCTTCTTTGTTTTAGACAGGGCTTAAGGTCCTAGGGTATAAATTCCAAATAAAATGAGCAAACATTAAAAAACTCATATCCCAAAGATACAGATCCCATTATGTAAAGAGTTGGTGTTTCAAAAACTCTATCTCTGGATAGATCTAAATAAACATGAATATTTTAGTAATTCTCATTGGAATCTTTTATTTCTACACTTCTTGTGCCACAAGTTTTTTTCTTATTATATCTTCTATTATTGCTAAGCTATTATTAAAATGAGCAAACTAGTCACTGGTAGTCAAGAGAATGGCAGTTTCATAAAAAAGAATTGTTAGATTATTGTACCGATTTCCAAGTATATGTGTCTGATTTTTTTTCCCTTGGTAATAAGAATTTCATTTTATTTGGTACATGACCTCTGGTTTCTGAGCAACTTCATCCTGGTCAGGCAGCCCAGTAGATCAATAGGATGTGACTCATTCAATATGATTATTGAGTCAGCATTATAGCACCTGATTTCAGCGTGTTTGTGTTTGTGTGTGTATGTGTGTGTGTGTGTGTGTGTGTGTGTGTGTGTGTGTACATATAACGTAACTATGTCAGCAAGATCCACACTTCCCTCAGACAAAGTCTCTCGATGGAATAGCAGAATGGAAGAAAGCCGCAGGGCATAGGATGGCCTTCCTCCGCCAAGAGTAAATCAGACATGTCTCTAGCTGCTCTTGATCTCTGAGAAGTTCATTTTCTTCTTCCTGCTGTAAACTGACAGGCAGAATGGCTTGTCTTCCAGCTGTCTGATGAGTCCCACGGAGACCAACAGATTGGCAGCGAGGAAGTTAAAGGGGCTCCAGGTCAGCTCAGTAGGTTTTCCTCTGCTATTAAAGATGGATTTTTGAAAACCTCTCTTCACAGAGAACTTTGATACTCCCCCGCACATGCGAGAAGCCAGGGTTGCATCCCGCAAGAAGGACATGCACTGCGTGAGACAGAAGCAGCTGTGGCTTGGACCCTCCACCAGTGACTCAGAGAGAACATGACTCTGATCAGCCTTCCCTTCCCAGAATGAAGCAACTTCCAGCCAGCCACCTGCTGTGTGGGAAGGCAGCAGACCAGCGTGCGTGTGTACAGCACGAGTGTTTGGTGAGCAGGAAGGATCTGGTATGGGGGAAAGGGGCAATAGATAAGTCATCAAAAACAAGAGAATTCATGATCAGTCTCCTTTGGTGTACCTTCAGACGTTCTTGGGTTTAATTATTCATTGCATGGAATATTTACATAAAATATGTTTTTTTTTACTTTTCTTTTCATTTGGTTGAAGATTATCTCATGCCAGTGTAGAGGAAGAATTTTTTTAACATTTGAGTAATGGAGAAACTGGTCTTTGGCAAATGAAATCTAAAATGCTTCCAAATGGACATGAAGAAAAGGCCACACACAAGTAAAAAATGTGAAATCCAGAAACATGTGGAGAAATGGGGAGTTGGGCTAGAATGCAATGCCAGGCCAACCATATCAAGCTCTGCCCAGTAGGAGGGGCCCCGCGATCCGGTGACCTCCCTAAACACAGCAGGATCCCAGCAAATCCCTCCCAGTATTTGGTCCAAAAAACTCTGCTCCCATTTTAGAAATAACTATTAATTCAGAAGGTTCCGGTAGAAAGTGTTGTGTGGAAACACTATGAAAGACAAAACAAAGAGTGGAGATTTAAACATCTGTATATGGATGTTTTGTATATATTTTTCCTGTTAGAACTGAGGTAAATAAGTTGTGCGTTCCTTGGGCAGAAGCGAAGAAGAGTATTTCTCAAATTTTAGAACTCACTGGAAACCATAGTTTTGACCTGAAGCTCTAATCTGAAGAGGCAGATTTAGTCAAATCCCATCGGCTTGTAATGGTGCTAATAAATCAGTAACTTAGAGGGATGGAGAGCTTTTAAGAAGGTCTTACTAAAACATAATTCTATAATAAGACTTCCATCTGCAAATACAGAGCATGATTTTAATCAGGGGATATAGCTGTATCTCAGTAAAAGGGATATTTACTTAGAAAATGAATTATACTTAATATAACACGTTGTAATTTGTATTAACATGTTCTTGAGCATATATTAAGTCAACCAAACTACAACACATGAGCATAAAAGTTGTAGATCATCTGATTTCACTTTTCTCATAATTTTAACAAAACTGATAGAATTTAAAAGTTTTTGAAAATGAATATTACCTACATTATTTTGGAAAATGTGTATTTTATATATTTTTTGACTACTTACATCACTTTCTCTGATATGCATTATTTCTCTGCTAGGATTCAAACTACTGAGAGTATCCTAACATTTTCTACATTTTTGAGTGAGCTTACACTTTAGATGTTTTTCATGGATGTGAATATAAGGTGAGTATATATGTGCATGTATACATGTTTTACTTGTTTTGCATGTGGGTGAATGGCCATAAATGTGTAGGTGTCTGTACAAGAGAACACTTGAAAAGATAAAAAATTTAAAAAGTAAATTTAAAAAATGTCATCATTTGAATGTCTGAGGCTGTGGAGGTCCAAGTACAACATCCAGAATTATCCGGATTGCTTTGCTCTGGGAGTTCCCAGGCTCTGCCTTCCAGAGTTTTGAAATTACAAGTTTCCCCAATGTAAGCACTTCAATTTTTGAGGGATCTGGAGATTTGAAATCAAGTCCGTTTATTTGTGAGGTGAAACTTTTATCATCACCCCTTGGATTTCTAAAGCATATATATGTGGTATTTGTGCCAAAAAATGTTTCAAAGACCTGCGTTTTCATGCAAAATGCTATTTTAAAAGACATTTAAATACACATATCAATCCATCCAGACAATGTAAATTTAGGTTTAATACCAGAAAAGGGTAATAATTGTTTGAAAAATTTTACTCAGAATGAGTATTTTTGTCTTTAACTATATCAGAGAATAAATGCTAAATAACCATCAATTGCAAAGCAAACAGATTTCTTAGGAAGCCAAAAACACGATTTTCATCTGATGATGTTTAACTGTCCTTCACTTTGCTTTAAATCAAAACAGTGTATGTCAGACCTATAGATTTGGAAGACAGCATGTATGTACTCTGTGGGTGTTATGGGTAAGTAATTCCATACACTAGTTCTATTTGGTGAAAGCAAATAAGACCAATAAAAAGTTATCAGTTTGACAAATCTGTTTTCAAATACTGTATCTTCTTGCAAATCATCTTCCAAAGAGTTCCACAGGCCTCTCCTTTTCTTCCCTGTTGCATCAGACACTAAGGTCTAAACCAGCACAAATTCTCCTGTAGCATTCATTGCTGATTTAACCACTGTAAGCTTGTTTCCTTCCCAATATAACATTAATGATGGGAGCCAGTTTTAACAGGTGCCATTTGCACAGTATATACAAGCCCTCAGTCATATTCTAAGAGTTATACCAGTTATTTAAAATACCAGTTATTTTTTCTTAAAAGCATATATTAAATTTCAGAGTGACATTTTGGACCACAGAGGAGTGCAGTTTACTTAACTTCTCTGTTCCAGTTCACATGTGGTGCGATCATTAATCAGCATTCCTGCTTGCTGCCCTTGAGTCCAAGATGTGAAACCTAAATGCCTACATCACATTTATTATCCACATAAAACAGCCTTATATTGATTTCACCCAATTAAAGAATAATTTTCTTCCTAGACATACATGTTTTCCTAAACATCTTTTCCTTGCAAAATTATCTTACTTGATATTTGTGTTTCTTCATTTTGAAGTTATATTAAGAAATTACCATTGGACAGAGAAAAAAGTAAAATAAAACTAAAATTTCCACCATATTATTTCACTAGCTGAGTAGTTTACTATGCTTTTCAAATTACAAAAACAATTTCATTTTACTGAAGAACGTTAGTTGAACACCATTTTTCCACAGTGAATTATTAAAATATCTCATTTTTGACTATGTAGCAGGGAATAATACCAATATCTGAGTCACAATAGATTTGGAAGTACCTACTGGATTATTATCTATTTTTAGAAAAGAATGTTTTGTTGATGATTGTTCTGAAAAATTACTAATCTGCTTCAGAGTATTTCAATTATTTAAACAGTAACATAAATAAAAATTAAAAGTAATACACTCTGAATTTATATGGGAAAATGTCTCATATGAATTTCCAAGGATGCAACTCTAAAGATTTATATCATGCTCCTGTTTAAAATAGAAGAATCCTTGGTCTTTGCTTCACTTGAGTGGACACCAAGAGGAAAAATTAGACAAGTACATCCAATCAACACAAAACACTTGTGAAATGAAGTGATGTGGTCATATTAACAGTTTACTTACCACTTGACCCAGACAATTGGAGCACTAGCAAATTTGCTATAATTAAATGAACTGTTAAATTCAATTAGAAGTATGTTCGGTCTTAAGCCTCAAGTTTAAATGCTAAGAAACAGAGATAGATTAAATAGCAACTTTGCTTTTAACATTGAAAAATGATGCCATTAACAACCATTTAAACCCTAAGAAATTGCTGCTTTTACGGTTGAAAATCATTGACTATTGTCAGTTTCCCATGGCTTCAGCGATAAAGACAGCTTAGTGTTTAGATCAATGAGTCCAGATGTTAACCTAATTGAAGTCTTGGTCATCTCCTTTTCAGACTGTAAGATCCTATGCAAATTACTGAAATAATCTTCCCCTCAGATTCCTTAAGTATAAAATATGGATTGTGGTATGACCCACACCATGAAAGAACTGGGAGGAGCAAAAGACTAATTTACCAACGTTCAAAGTGACAGAATCAAGCAGACCTGTTCTCATTTTCACAGAGACCAAACAAAAATATATGGCACATTCAATTGACGGGCTCTGGAATTACCATCAGGGTGTTAGCAGGATGTTCACAAAATACTCCCAAATTATGCCACTAATTAAGGTTCAGTTGGGCCTTCTCCACATCCAGCATTGGATCTTGGTGTTCCTGAAATCTCTGAAATGTCCATGCTATACCATCGATATATGCAAAAATGAAATAGCAATCAGCCACAAAGAATGAAACACTAATTAGATACAGGTGCAATTTGAAAATAAAAGTTAAATTTTGCTCAAGACATGAAGAATTGGTAGTTATGCGAGTCCCAAGCTAGCCTGCAGAAGAACATGGAATTAATGTGGACGTACCCAGCCCGGAGTAGGTGGGATCAATCCCTGGACAGGTGGGTAAGATGGAGGGATCCAGTTATCCCTCACCATACTTGACAGACTTGCAGCTGGACAGGTGAGGTTTGCCCCAGCGATCCCCATGGATTGTTTTGAGAGGGATATGACCAGTTGTTTCTGCTACTGGGACTAGTATGAACTTTTCTACCATACTGGATTACACACTGCAAGTGAGAAAAAAACATAAACAAGAATATAAACCTCTCTCCCCTTATCTGTTTGCTCAGGCATTGATCATCAATATGCAGATCAATGTCAGTGCTGGTATACCCAGCTTCCCACATAATTAGGAATACGCTTTTTTTTTCTTTTTTGCTAGAGCAAACTTTGACACTACTCTTTTCAAAATTGTCTGAACATAGCACTCAGTGCAACTTGGACTATGATCCTTGCCTGAGGCTTTTATTGAAACAATTTATTATCTCCCTACCAGTGGTAAGGTATCTGAAAATAATCTTATCAAGTCTGTAGATTTGTTTCAAAAAGACTTAAGTTAGGGAGATTTACTTTTGAACTACCTCCACTGGGTAAATTCTTTCCCCTGAGAAAGTTAAACAGCTCAGAATGGCAAACTTTGATCTAAAATGATCCCAACATTCGGAAGTAATATCAAGACAGCAATTTCCTTCTGTTTTCATCTGCAGGTGTGAGCCTCAATAGCAAAACACAGAACACCCAAAACATCAAATTGTTGCAGAAGATATTCTCCAGGGCGCATTTCGGTAATTATCTCATTTGACACATTGAGTACATTGGAAAGATAGGGAAGGGTAAGTCAGGAATAAGGAATTCAGATGCAATGTTTTATGTATATTGGATAAAGTAGTTAGCAATTAAAAGATGTGATGTTGTGGTGTATTTTTAATAGCTGCATATAAATTATTTCTAATTGCAAAGTAAGGAATGGGACCACATTTTCCAAAATCCATTTCAAGCTCAACCAGCCCCAAACGAAATAGTTCAGTGCTCCCAAGACACATATTCCTTCTGCGTAATTTTATCGCTGCGATGCAGATGTCGCTCTGAGTTTTCTGATGTAGGAGCAAATATCCTCACAAAACCTTCCCGCCTCCTCCTCAGTGCAGTAGAAATAAAAATAATTCAACCTTGGAACTTGAAACTTTTAAGACAATACTCACCGTTTTCTCCTGGTGTGACTCTTTAAACTTTTCTCTCTCCTCCAGGAATTTCAAGCACAGTGTTCCACCTGAGCGCTCTCCACTCTGCTTTGGAAATTCCCTCACATAGGGAGCGGGAACATCCTGGTGTTTAAGCGTTGAAGTATTTTCCCATCCTTTCAACTTCTGCAAAATAAAACAACACAAAGTCAAACTGAAGATTCAAGCAGGAGTACAAAGTGTTTTTTCATAAGCATTTAATATCATTGTTTGAAAGTCAAGCTTCTTAGATTTGTGCAAGGACACATTCTCCTTTGGGCGGGTACATTTGCATCTGAAAAGATGGTTGGACAGCCTAGGTTCTTCCAGATACTATATATGTTTTAAAAGTCCATCCGGGAAGATAAAATGAAGGAAATAAGGAAGGAATGCAGTTGCTATAGTTGTCTATTCCTGAACCATAAAAATAACATAGACGTATATCGATCAGCTAATGGATTGTCTCCCATGGTGACTTGGGAAGAGGGCAGGGAACATCGGGACTCCTCAGGTTGGCAGCACTGAGATGCAGGTGCCCAGGGGGTGCTGCAGAGACAGCAAGCCGGGCTCAGGCCCGGTCCACGCGTGGGAGGTAGATGTGTTTCCTGAGGAGGAGGGAAGGCAGGTCCTGGCTGTCTCCTGAGCTCTGGTCATGTGACGCTGTCGCCCCGGGCAGAATAATCTCTCAAGTGAGCTGTGGTGGGGGTTCAGTTAATGCAATGTCACCACAGTAGTGATGCTTCACCCACTCCTGTGGAAAATCACCGATCTCCCCGTTCCCTGGGGACCCCCCTCTCGGGCTCTCAGGTACACAGAGGGGGTTCTGTGGGGAGTGGAATGTGAGTGCTCTCCTTTCTAAACCTAGCATCAGAATCCCGTGTCCCTCACAAATCAGGCATGATCATTTGCTGAGCACAGAAAACAGAAGAGAGTTTGGCTTCTGAGGCCAACGAAACACACAGGCTTAAGTGCAGTATGATGAGCCTGCATAATTCATTAAAGATTTTGAAAAATTTAACTTTCTCCTCAAAAGACTATACAACTAAATCTTATATGAGGAATCAAATAAATATTATCAACTATCTTCCCAGTAGATGGATTTTAATGTACAATATTTATTATCAATCATCATCCTATCATAGCCACAATAAAATGAATCTGTAAAAGGTAAGGTGTGTATACATGCTGATTATTTATATGGATCCATAAATTTCTCTCTTTCTCCTGCTGTCTGAATCATGGTTGGCCATATCTCACATGATGATCTTCTTTCTGCCACCATAAGGCAGTAATGCAGCAGATTCACGTTGCAGGAAATTCCACAGGATAAAGACTTTTACTGGCAGTGAGATTTGCTCTTCATGTAACATTGACAATCAGTGTGATGCACAGAAATAACATCCCTCCTAGGAAAAGGGTCCCTGGCATTCATGTAGGCACCAGAAGAGAGACAAAGATGATGAACATCTCAGTTCCAGGGGGAAATGAAGATGTGGGCAATTCCGCACACATCCAAAAGGAAGAGGCAGTCAGCGCCAAGCATACACTGTAAATCTTGATGTGGAAAAGTGGGCATAATAGTCGCCATTTGTTTCTAACAGTGTCCCTACCTATTTCTTTTCCTGCTATAAATAAAATGCAACTCTAGAGTTTGCTGAAGGGAATTGTAGTTTACTATCAAGACTTTGAGGGGAAAGGAGAATGAAGTGCATTCACGTCCTGACAGGAAGATATATGGTAAGGAAGAGCCATGCAGCTCCAAGACTGAGGGGCACCAGGTGGACAGCACGGCCCATACTTCATCCCATCTGGATTCCTTTCAGAATTACAGGCGGGACATGCTCAGTTGGCCTCCCAGAAAATCTAGCCTTCAAAACTGCCATAATAGCTTCTCTGCTAGATGTTAACACCTGTCAGTAGCTGGGGGTACCACGTTAATTAAAGGTGTGTCCTTAAAGGCATGGCTCAGACTTTCTGTGATGCTGTGACTGAGTGATTTCCAGTAGGCACATTCAGCATTTCCTTCCTGATTTTCCTCTGCTGCTACCAGATTATGTCCAACTCCAAGTTTTGCATGTGCGAATGGTGGTCTTCCGGGCTGTGCCTTGCCTAAAGGCTCCACCTCCCCAGCAGCTCCTAACTTCTCGGGAGTGCAAAGGCACACCTGGTGACTCTGCGTCTTGTTGCGCATGTAAGCGTCTCCCTCTGTCTAACATCACCTACCAGGCACAGGTCAATAAACAACTTGTCCTCTAAAGCGCAAAGAATGTCCCCCTACGAAGTTATCAAAGCACGTGGGGCATGAAAATCCCAAGGGATGTATGAATACCTAAGCATAGCGTGTATTTTTTTTTCTTTTCTAAATGTAATATGTCCTACACGTCACATTGCACATAGGGCAGCTCTGCGCTTGAGGTTTACTACACGGTTACTGACATCTTGTGGTTCAACAAGGAGCTGGCTGTACCAGGGGTCCTACATGCCCTTCCTCGTTTGGTTGTATGCTCTCAAAAGTCAAAAAATTAAGACTGGGAACATCTGCTTCTTCAACTGCTGTTATTTCAATTCTTTCTGGCAAAAGCAAAATTATATATATATATATATATGTATATATATATATACATATATATATATGTATATATATATACAGAAGAAAATCACTTTTTTCATTGGTCAGTGCCTTCCTGTCCAAAGGGGATTATATAGATTAGTTTCCCCTTTCTTGTTTTCCTCTACAAAAATGTATTTGGCAATAAGAGATCAAATGGAACTATTTATTATCAGGCCATACACACTCTTGGGCTTGATATTCATAATAAGCACTGTCATAAGGACTAACACATGCTGTAAGTGTGCAACATTTGCTTTGTTTGAAGTCACGTTCTGTTAGAACAATATGCTCTTTGTCTCAGGAAATAAACTTTCATGTGAGTTGTGTATTGTTGCTTATTCGATTTTATTTTCTCTCTCCATCTTTTTGATTCTTAGACATGAGCACAGGGCCTCAGACATATCACCATTAAGCCACTCCCCAGCTGTAATATTTTATACAGGTGCTTTATGTCTGTATATCATGCTGCACTGTATTTCTGCATCTCAAACACTGCATGAGTGCTTCACAGAAGGATCATTGCTACATAAAAATAACAGTGAAAATTTTAGCACATGCACCTCACCGGCAGTCATAAAAGACAAGGGATAAATCGCAGGGCAGAGGGGAATATGATTCTGTATCATACCACTGACTATTAACAAGCAGCAAACTAAAGAGAAAATCTGTCACCAAAAGAATGAGGAACATGAAAAAAATGTATCTTTCTTGAATTTGTCTACTTCCAGGTATTCTTCAATGCGTGAACTGTTGTAACATGTCATGCTAATGTCCCATGCAGTGGGCCACATTATTAAGGGGCTTCCCCTATCAGTGCCCCATCCAGGAAGGGGCCACTTGGTCTTCCACAGAGGCTTGATCCCCCACCAGAGCAGAAAGCGTGGAAGGAACCCTGGGGACCACAGAAGCAGAGGAACAGGAGGGTGGGAGGGACTGGTAAAGGGAGAAGAGAGTGGGGGGGGAGAGAAAGGGAGGGAGAAGGGTCCACCATATATTGTGTTTGTAAAACTAGAAAAAAAATCTATAAAAGAAAAAAAATGCAGTGTTCTGAAAGGAGGTCTAGTTTCAAAAAAGTTTTCGGTGAGAGAAGGGAGGGGAGTGCTCAAGAAATATGAGGTGGAATGATTTAAATTAATGGTGCAGATGTAGGAAAGGTAAAGGAGTACGAAAAATAAAGTGAATTGGCAATAAAGTGCACTGTCCTCTATGCAAGAGAGATGGTTCCTTTATCCTTTTGTGAAAGTGGAGAATTTAGCTTATCAAACAAACTTGGTTATTCTTATCAATTTGTTCTTTAATTGAGTGCAGAGAAGAGATGATAGATTCTCCCAGGTATCATTCAAAGCAACACTTTTGAGATCTAGGAAGCTGTAACCTTAGCTGTTGGCTAGCACAGACAGCATGCTCATGGAGAAATCAGAAGGTTCTGCCTATTGGCACAAGTCCTTTATTAAGTGGTCATGTCACACAGAGCACGCCAATGCCATGCTTCGTGGAGAGTCACCAGAGGAACACAAGTGCTTCCTTAGGCAAGGGATGGGAACAACTTGCATTCTAATGTGCACATTGCAAGTCAGCACTAGATTCAGGTAAATAACATCTGAGGAGGAATAACTCAGAAGCATTCTCCATTAAAGATGCACTTGGTAGGAAATCATATGCTGTTTTGTGAATTTATGATTTGTAGCGAGAACCAGAAAGGGCCAAGGCTCATGCCAACAGGACATCAGCTGCATGCTCTAGTGATACTTAAAATATTTATGAAGGTATATCACACCTGCGGTGATCTCAGAAGCACACTCTCTATCAGAATAAAAAGGACCTTAAACTACGCAGGTGGAGGTACCAGTGCTTATGGGCTAAATTTCAGTCACTGATTACAAAGTGGAAGACAAATGCTTTGTTAGGGGGAGTGAATATTCTCTACCTTCAGTTCACCATACTAAACTTAGCCAAGAAGGATTTCAGCAGTGTCCCTCACAAAACTGAGTTTGCACATGACGTATGTATGTGAAGCATGGAATCTAGGGCCCTCAGGGCGGGAAGATATTCCTCACATTTCGGAAATCTCTTTGACGAGAGGACTCTTTTGTTACCAAGACTTTCCTCTTCTTTCCTGTCATGGTTTGAAATGTGTCCCCCACAATCTCATGTGTTTGGCACAGTCATGGCACCTTGAGAGATGGAGCCTCGCTGGAAGAAGGCGATCACAAGGGGTGGGCCTTGAGGTGGATTAGACCCTCCCTATCTCCAGGAGAAGTCTGCCTTTGCAGCAAGGAGACTTGCAACTCTCAGCCTCCAAAATGTACGCAGTGACTTAGCCTCCTCCAGGTTTGGCCAACCAGCCATGCAGCCTCCACTATGAGAAACTGTATCTCCCCTCTGGAACCATAAGCTGAATAAATCTCCCTTTCTCCCTTAAATTGCATGATTTTGAGTGCTCTCTCACAGCAATAGTTAAGAGTAACTGTTGCATTTCCTCTAGCTCTTTTCTTGCTACTTAATAAAAACAATAAAAAAGCTGATTTTTCTCTTTTTTTTAATCTAAAGTGTGCTTATTGGGATGGTTTTCCCCTCATCTTGATTCAGGGTGCTTTTAGTGCTGCTTCCTCCTGAAGGAACATCCTTCTGTCAGCCTTGCTTTTCCTCGTGTGGGCGGGCACAGGACTGTGGAGTAGTAGAAACATAGCACTACCGTCTGTGCGTGGCTGAAGACCGTGGTGATTTTATAGCATCCTGGGCATTTCACATCCATGAAATAGGAATTGGGACTCTGCACCAGGCTCTTCTTCTTGTGTTTCCTCTTCTCCTCTTTCGGAGAAGGATGAGAAGATCCTTGGCGAGAGGCATGTTCTCATACGGAGGTCATCACCGCCGGAAAGGCAAAAAAAGAGCTGATTTTTCTTAAGCAAGTATGGCTAAAGCTATATATGTCAGACTAACCTTCAAACTATGTAATTTTCTTCAATATTTCTAGAAATTGCTACTATAAATTTTGTTTGTCTATGAAGCAATATACGTTCTATCCAGTCTTCTAAATGGTTTGCCTTCCTCTACAAGTCAGCCCAAAGTTTTCTTCATGAAACTTTCTTTAGTATCGTGGTGGCACTAGTTTCTATCTTCCCTGAATCCTCATGCATAGCTAAGTAGAACTCCGCAACAGAGCACTTTGTGACAAACACCTGTTCTGTCAACTTTTAGTTTACTCTGTAGCAACGTTCAGCGTTGATAGAATTCTTTGTGCCTTCACTGTGTAGAGCATTGCTTGGGCTACAGCCGCTGACATAGTTGTCCAATGTTATGACTTTGTAGATCCATGAGAAGAAATGCATCCTGATTTATCTTTCTGATAATTCTGCTGTCAGGATAGAAGGCATATTGTTTTTAAAAAAAATCCTGAAGCTTTTCTGAAATTAATTTATAACTTGTAAAAATTTCTGTTAGACTATTTCCATGGCCTTTCTTACCTTCTTTAAGAAGAAATAAAAGTTTCTGTTTTTCTTTCTTTTCCTTTTTCCTATTTGCATTTTCTTTTGCTTATTACATGTTTGCTTCTCTTTTCTTACATAATCAATCGGGATAAGACTTCTAAAGCTGTATGAAATAAAACGGTGAGAATCCTGCTCCTCTTTATTTTCTGAAAGGAGAGGGTTCGTCCTTTCTACAGTGTGATGCTGACTAGGGAGCAGCAACACAATGCTTTTATTGTATTGAAGCACATTGTTTTAAGTCTTTTTTGCTGAAAGTTCCATTTATCATAAAGAAGGATAGAGAATTTTGTCAAATTATTTTAAGTCCTCTAATATTTTTATACTTTGAATTTTTCATACATTGAACCATCTAGAACAAAAGTCACAAAATAGTTAAGAATAAGATTTAAAGATACAAACACAGAAAAACTATAGAACACTGAAAAAACAATAGAATGTATAAATAACTATGAAAATATTTGCATGCTCATAGGTTACAAAGGATAATGATAAAATATTGCATAATACACTCCAATGTGAATGCCAATCTAATAAAAATATAAACAGCACTTTCCATAGGAACCTGAAAATTCTGCGTGAATCTTAACAAAAGCAAAAATAAAACCCAAATAACCAAATCCAACTTGGCAAATTAAAAAACAACAAACTTAGAATCATCATCTTAGTGTGATTTAAAAAATTAACTGCTAAGCTACAATAATCAAAACCACATGACTTTGACACAGAAACAGGAATACTTCATTAGTAGAATATATAAAACATGTAGTGATAAATCTATCTGTAGATCCTCAATGAAATGCATAACCAGGAGTAAACTGCTCTACAAGTGTGCTGGCGAAACCAGCGAAACATACACAAAAAGAATTTGTATCTGTATTTCAGAACACATGAAAAATTCAACTCGAGGTTAAATGAAGACATAAGCTTTCCTTTTGAAGATGTAAAGTATTGTAAGAAAACAAGGACAAAAAGGTTCTTGACATTTACCCAGGGAAATGATCCTTTGGATGTTATGATAAGCACAGTAAGCAAAGATAGAGCAACAGGAATGAACAGATTTAATTCAGTGAGGATATAATTAATTCAGTGAGGATATAAACCAGGATCCATAGAAAAAGTTATTTGTCTCCCATGTTTGGTAAAGAGTTGTTACGCAAGTTTTAAAAGAAGTAAGCTCAAAGACAAGAAAACAAATAACCTTGCATTAAAATGGGCAAAACACAAATTTTTGAGGGCCTAGAGAGATGGTTCAGAGTTTAAGATTCTGCCTAGCAAGTGGAAGTTTCTGAGTTTGGATGCCAGGACCCATGAAAAAAAAACCCAGGAGAAAATCACAGCTTTCACTTCCGATCCTAGTGGGCGGAGCCTGGTAAATCCCAGAGTGTAGGAAAAAGGAAGTACAAGCCTTCCAGGATGATTCCAGAAGTCATCCTTGGTCCTCTACAGAGACATACTATGCCCTCTGATACACACACACACACACACACACACACACACACACACACTCATACTAAACAGTTAGTTAAATAAATATTTAAAGACAACATTTTTTTATTTTTGAATCCCTCTTATGTCCCTTTCTTGTCTTATGGCTTCAGCTAAGACTTCAAGTACAATATTGAATAGAAGTGGTGAGAGTGGACAGCCTTGTCTAGTTCCTGATCGAAGTGGGAATGCTTCCAATTGTTCCCCATTGAGCATACTCCTTGCTGTGGGCTTGTTGTATATAGCTTTTATTATATTGATAAAGGTTCCTTCCATTCCTACTGTCTCTAGCGTTTTGATCATAAAAGGCTGTTGGATCTTGTCAAAAGCTTTTTCTGCATCTATCGAGAGTATCATGTGGTCTTGGGCTTTGGACTGATTTATATGATGAATTACATTTATTGATTTGCGTATGTTGAACCAACCTTGTGTGCCAGGGATGAAGCCTACTTGGTCCCTGTGAATGATCTTTTTGTTATGCTTTTGAACCTGATTTGCTAAGACTTTGTTGAGAATCTTTGCAGTCTGTGTTCATCACGGAGATTGGCCTATAGTTTCTTTTTTAAGTGAATCTTTATTAGGTTTTGGGATTAAGACGATATTAGCTTCATAGAAGGAATTTGGTAGAGTTCCTTCCTTTGCTATTTGATGGAACAGTTTAAGGAGTATTGGTGTTATTAACTCCTTAAATATCTGGTAGAACTCTGTGCTGAATCCATCTGGCCTAGGACATTTTTTGGTGGGAAGATTCGAGATTACTTCCTCAACTTCCTCATATGTTATAGGACTATATAAATAATTCACAACTTCCTGATTCAATTTAGGTAAGTTGTGTTTACTTAGGAATTCATTCATCTCTTTTGTATTGTCAAACTTCACAGAGTATAAGTTTTTGAAATATGATGCTATAATTCTCTGGATTTCTTGGGTATCAGTAGTGATAACTCCATTTTCATTTCTAATTTTGTTAATTTGGGTGTTCTCTCCTGCTTTTGGTTAATTTAGCTAGGGGTGTAACAATCTTATTGATTTTTTCAAAGAATCAGCTTTTTGACTGGTTGATTTTCTCTATCGTTTTCCTAATCTTGATTTCAGATATTTCTCCCCTTATTTTGCTAATCTGCTCTCTTCTACTGCTTTTTGGATCAGATTGCTCTAGTTTCTCTAAAGCTTTAAGCTGCATTGTTAAATTATTTATTTCTGATGTTTCCTTTTTTTAATGTTTTTACTGTAAAACAAAGGTTTTACTCTTTTTTTATTAAAAATGTAATTATACATTTAAAAATTTTTAACCAGTTCCCTCCCTCCCCCTCCTCCCCCCAAAGCCCCTCCTCCCCCTCCTCTCCCTCCCCATCCCCCAGTGCCTCCCCCCCAATTCCCAGAGAGTCCTTTATTGTGTACGCCTGACTCTCCACTGGGTCCTCCTCTCCGATGACATATAAGGACCCAGTGGCATTTCCATAAGCCCTTTCTCTTGTTCCCCTTAAGCATAGGAGCACTACTATGGCTGTCAATCCCTTGCCTCCAGGGATCTCGGTGCCCTTAACAGATGCTAGACTTTATGAGGGCAACAGTGCGCTGGACATTGAGCAGGGCATGCAAAGTCCCATTATGATTGCTTTGGCCCCAACTATTGTTGAGAATCTTGCAAATCGTTGTTCCTCCCATCCTTTTGCTCTTACAATCTTACCACCCCCTCTTCCGCAAATGTCCCTGAGCTCCAGGATGGGGAGAGATTAGGCTGGCCTAGTTCTGTGATTGATATAGAGTCTCTGAAGTTCTGGATTGTGGTTTGTTGATTTTCTTTTGCAGTTTTGCTGCTCCTGCAATTCCCTTCACTCCATCCTGCTGGGCACTGTATGTCACCCCCTGGCCAGAGACAAAAAGCTGTTAAACTGGAGTCTTGTTGTAATAGCACATTCAAGGGTAGATGTAATAAAAGTAGGAAACCTCACTGAGGGAGGGGTCCATCACCCATTTGCAAAATGATTACTTTTTATCTGCTAGACTATATGCCATCCCCTTCTGGTGAGATCAAGAAAGAACGACTGTGAACTTAACCAGGTTTCTCATTACTTACTTGCAGACCTTGATGGAGGCCTATTTTTTCTGCTATAACATGGTCCCCTCTCTCCTTGTTTCTGGTGTGGCCCTCCTACCCCATCTCTCTTGTTCGTAATTCTTGCAATTACTGTGTTACATAGGTTTACTTTTGAGTGTCTCAATGTGGGCTGGGTGAGTTTGGTACTAGGAGCAACCTATTAGGGAGTACATACGGCGCTTAATTTTCTGGGTTTGGGATACTTCACTTAATATAATTCTTTCTAATGACATCCATTTCCCAGCAAGTTCCAGTAATTCATCATTTTTGATGGCTGAGTAGTACTCCATTGTATAGATGTACCACTGTTTCCTTATCCACTCGTCAACTGTTGGACATTTAGGTTGATTCCATGACTTTGCTATTGTAAACAGTGCTGCTATGAACATGGTCGAGCTTGTGCTATTGAGGTGAACCTCTGCTGCATGGGGGGTTATTCCCAAAAGTGGGATAGCAGGGTCATATGGCATTTCAATCTTTAATTTCTTTAAGAATCTCCAGATGGCTTGCCAGAGTGGCTGTATGAGCCTGCATTCCCACCAGCAATGTAGGAGAGTTCCCCTCTCTCCACATCCTCTCCAGCATTTGTCGTTGTTTATATTGTGGATTTTTGCCATTCTGACCGGGGTGAGATGATATCTCAGGCAAGTTTTGATTTGCATTTCCCTGATGGCTAAGGAAGTGGAGCATTTTTTCAGATCTTTGTTAGACATTTTAATTTCATCCCTGGTAAAGTTTCTTTTAAGTTCCAGGGCCCATTTTTTAATTGGGACATAGTTTTCCTTGGAGTTTAGTTTTCTAAGTACTTTGTGCACTCTGGACAATAGAGCTCTGTCAGATATGTGGTTAGTGAAGATTTTCTCCCATTCTGTTGGTTGCCTTTGAGCTCCTGTTACAATCTCTTTATCTGAACAGAAGCTCTTTAATTTCACAAGATCCCAACTGTTGAGAGTTGTAGTCTTGTACATGGTGACAAGTACGGGTCCAGCTTTAATCTTCTGCATGTGGAGATCCAGTTTTGCCAGCACCATTTGTTGAAGATGCTGTTCTTTTTCCATTGGATTCTTTGGGCCCCTTTGTCAAAGACCAAATGGCTGTATTTTTGTGGGCTTATATCTGGGTCTTCAACCCTTATCCATTGATCTGTGTGTCGATTTTGAAGCCAGTACCAGGCAGTTTTTATAACTATGGATTTGTAGTATAGACTAAGATTTGGTATGGTAATACCTCCAGCAGTGTTTTTGTTACTCAGGATTGTCTTTGCTATCCTAGGTCTTTTGTGCCGCCATATGAATTTTGAGATTATTTGATCAACTTCTTTAAAGAATTGCTTTGGGATTTTAATTGGTATAGCACTGAATTTGTATACTGCCTTTGGTAGGATGGTCATTTTTACAATTTTGATTCTACCAATCCAGGAACATGGGAGGTCTTTCCACCTTCTGGTGTCTTCTGCTATTTCTTTCTTTAGGGTTTTAAAGTTTTCATTGTAAAGGGCTTTTACCTCCTTGGTTAGGTTTATACCAAGGAATTTCATTTTTTTAGGGGCTATAGTCAATGGGATTGTTTCTCTCAAGGCTTTTTCACTTCTTTCATTTTGGACATATAGGAAGGCCTCTGATTTTTGCACATTTATTCTGTATCCTGCCACCCTGCTGAACTTCTCAATTAGTTCCAGGAGCTTCCTGGTGGAGTTTTTGGGATCACTCAGGTATAAGATCATGTCATCTCCAAATAGGGATAGCTTGACTTCTTCCTTGCCGATTTGAATCCTTCTTATGTCCCTTTCTTGTCTTATGGCTTCAGCTAAGACTTCAAGTACAATATTGAACAAAAGTGGTGAGAGTGGACAGCCTTGTCTAGTTCCTGATTGAAGTCAGAATGCTTCCAATTGTTCCGCATTGAGCATAATCCTTGCTGTGGGCTTGTTGTATACAGCTTTCATTATATTGATAAAGGTTCCTTTCATTCCTACAGTCTCTAGTATTTTGATCATAAAAAGCTGTTGGATTTTGTCAAAGGCTTTTTCTGCACCTATTGAGAGTATCATGTGGTCTTGGACTTTGGACTGGTTTACCTGATGAATTACATTTATTGATTTGCGTATGTTGAACCAACCTTGTGTGCCGGGGATGAAGCCTACTTGGTCCCCGTGAATGATCTTTTTGATATGTTTTTGAATCCGATTTGCTAAGACTTTGTTGAGAATCTTTGCATCTGTGTTCATCAGAGAGATCGGCCTATAGTTTTCCTTTTTAAGTGAATCTTTATTAGGTTTTTGGATTAAGACTACATTAGCTTCATAGAAGGAATTTGGTAGTGTTCCTTCCTTTGCTATTTGATGGAACAGTTTAAGGAGTATTGGTGTTATTAACTCCTTAAATGTCTGGTAGACTTCTGTGCTGAATATATGTGTCCCAGGACATTTTTTGGTGGGAAGATTCAAGATTACTTCTTCAATTTCCTTGTATATTATAGCACTATTTAAATAATTCACAACTTCCTGATTCAATTTAGGTAGGTTGTGTTTACTTAGAAATTCATCCATCTCTTTTGTGTTGTCAAACTTCACATAGTACAAGTTTTTGAAATATGATGTTATAATTCTCTGGATTTCTTGGATATCCGTAGTGATAACTCCATGTTCATTTCTAATTTTGTTAATTTGGGTTTTTCTGTCTTGCTTTTGGTTAATTTAGCTAGGGGTGTATCAATCTTATTGATTTTTTCAAAGTACCAGCTTTTTGACTGGTTGATTTTTTCTATCGTTTTCGTAATCTCGATTTCAGATATTTCTCCCCTTATTTTGCTGATCTTCTCTCTTCTACTACTTTTGGGATCAGTTTTCTCTAGTCTTTCTAAACCTTTAAGATGCATTGTTAAGTTGTTTATTTCTGATGTTTCCATTTTTTTGATGTAGGCATTAAGAACTATGAACTTACCTCTTAGAACAGCTTTCATTGTGTCCCAGAGATTTTGGTAAGTTGTATTTTTGTTATCATTCACTTTCAGGAAATGTTGAATTTCCTTTTTAATTTCTTCCTGAATCCAGTTCTCATTCAGCATCCTAGTGTTAAGTTTCCAGGAGTTAGTGTATTTTCTCTTGTTTGTTGTGTTGTGGATGTCCAGCTTTAGGTCATGGCGGTCTGATAGGGCACAGGTTAGAATTTCAACTTTTTTGTACTTGTGTAGATTTGTTTTGTGGCCCAATATGTGATCTATTTAGGAGAAAGTTCCATGTGCTGCTGAGAAAAATGTGTATTCTTTGGTGCGTGGGTGAAAAGTTCGATAGAGATCTGTAAGGTCCATTTCTTTCAGGGTTTGATTAAGTTCCAAAGTGTCACTGTTAAGCTTTTGACCTGTTGATCTATCCCATGTTGCGAGGGCGGTGTTGAAGTCCCCAAGAATTATCGTTTGGGGGTTGATTTCTTGCTTTAGACACTGTAGGGTTTTCTTAATGAATGTGGAGGGGCCCGTATTGGGTGCATATATGTTCAGTATTATGAAGTCTTCCTGGTGAATTGTACCTGTGACTAAAATGTAGTATCCATCCATGTCTCTTATAATTTTCTTTTGTGTAAAGTCCACTTTGTCTAACATAATGGCTACACCTGCCTGTTTTCTGCTTCCATTAGCTTGTAGAATTGTTGACCAGCTTTTTATTTTTAGAGCGTGCCTATGTTTTGTGGTGAGATGGGTTTCCTGCAGGCAGGAGATTGATGGATTGTGATTTTTAATCCAAGTTTGTAATCTGTGTCTCTTGATTGGTGAATTAATTCCATTAACATTTAGTGTTATAATGGAGAAACTATTTTTAATTCTAGACATTTATTATGTTTAGTAGTTTTTATAAGTATATTGCTTCACTTTTAATGGTGTTATATTTGCCTTCTGTTCTCCTGGATATGCCTGTTTTTTTCTTCACGCTTGAGTATCATTTCTAGCATTTTTTGAAGGCCTGGTTTGGTGGACATATATCCCTTCAAGTTGTCTTTGTGCTGGAAAGTTTTTCTTTCTCCCTCGATCATGACTGATAGTTTTGCAGGGTAAATCAGCCTGGGCTGACATTTTTGCTCATTCAATACTTGAAGTATGTCTCTCCAAGCTCTTCTTGCTTTTACTGTTTCGACTGAGAAGTCATTTGTTATTTTAATAGGTTTACCTTTAAAAGTGACTTGTTTTTTCTCCCTTGAAGCTCTCAGCACCAGTTCTTTATCTTGAATGTGGAGTGTTTTAACTATTATTTGCCTGTGGGGTGCTTCTGTTTTGGTCGTATCTGTTTGGGGTGCGGAATGCCTCTTGTATATGAATGGGCCTCTCTTTTTTTAGATGAGGAAAGTTTTCCTTGATGATCGTTTGAAAAATTTCCTCAGGGGTGGTATTTTGCGATTCTTGCTCTGGTATTCCATGAATACGCATGTTAGGCTTCTTCAGGGTGTCCCATATCTCTTGGATATTTCTCTCAAGTATCTTTTTGGCTTTAACAACCTCTTCCATTGAGCTGGTTAGTACTTCCACTTTATCTTCAAGGTCTGAAATTCTATTTTCTGCTTTGTTAGTTCTGTTGATAAGACTCTCTGTAGAGTTCTGGGTTGAAGATAACCTGTCTTGTAGCTCAGTTTTAAACTCTGCTTGAGTCTGTTTTAACTGCTCTATGCCAGTTTTTGTTTCTTGCATTGTTTTTCTCAACTCCTCCAAATGTCTGTTGTGTTCCTCTTTAAAGCCATTGATTCGATTATATAATTCCTCCCTGATTTCCTCTTTCACAGGATTGAACATGGTAATGATCATATTTTGAAAGTCGTTATCCTAGGTCACGCTTTCTTGGCCTTTTTTTGCGGGTTTGTTCTGGTTGGAGTCTAACATTATGGGATCAATTTCTTCAGTGGGAAATTTCTTGCTTCTCATGGATTTGCACTTTGACTTTGGCATTGTCGTTTTAACTCTTAAGATCTTTCAATTTCCTAAACTGAATTATTTGGCCTGGGTTTCTGGGGGTGGGCAGGACAGAGCTTACCTTAGGGCGCAGGTGAGGCCCGGCTGGACCGCACAAGCGTCCGACCAGCGGAGCAGGGTGGGTAAAGGGAGGATGGGCGCGTCGGCGTGGAGCTATTTAACCCGAGGGCAGCTGGGGCGGGGCCCGGGTGCAGGGGGAGGTCCTCCTCGTCCCTCCGCCCCGCGCGGCTCCGGCCGGATGGTGGGAGTCGGAGCCGGGTCCCTGTGGGCTGACCTGGGGTCCTGGTGGGCGGGCGTGGCCGGGGCTTACCTAGGTCGCGGGGTGAGGCCCGACTGGACCGCGTGTGCGTCCCGACCAGGGGAGCGGTGCAGGGTGAAAGGGTTAAAGACAACTTTTTGAAAATAAACTTTTACAAAAAAGCCAGTGAACTAGTTCAGTAGGCAAGCTGCCTACTCACAACATGTTCACCTAAGGGTTATATCCCCAGAAGTCAACGCTGAGATCTCTCTCTCTCTCTCTCTCTCTCTCTCTCTGTGAATCTCTCTCTTATTGGTGATATTAGTCAGTGTAAGACCGTGGCAATTCTTAAAAAACTCAGAGTTAGAACTACCAACTCCACTCTTGAATACAATCCAAAGGAAATGACATGGGTGAACTAAAGACACACTTCTGTTTACATTCCACAAAGCATCATTTACTGGAGTGGAAGCAGTGACATCAATTCAAGTGTTTATCAACTGAGGAACTGAGGACTGATTATTAAAAAGTGTTCATGTGCACAATACAATACTATTCAGCTTATTTTCTTATTTTTTTCTTTAAGAATGAAGGCCTATCATTTCTGTCAGCACAGAAGATTCTGAATGGCATTGTCTTTATGAAAAAGGAACAGGAAAATGATATGATAAATGATAGGTGGGTAGATAGATACATACATAGATAGATAGATAGATAGATAGATAGATAGATAGATAGATAGATAGAAGATAGATAGATGATAACATGAGAGCTTTCTTAGATGTGGAATCTAAAGCATTTAGACTCATGGAAGCCAAAAGCAGAGTAATGACTGACACAAGATGATAAAAAAGACAATGGAGGGGCCAAGACAATGAGAAGTTGGTCAAATAGTTCACAATTTTACTTCAAAAGGAGAAAGATATTCTGGAAATTTGCTCTAAAGGCTAGTGACCCAAGTTCACAATAGCGTACCTTAACTTTGTCAGGAGAGTAAGGTACAAATTTTCTCCTCAAAATGATTGATGAGTATGGTATACATTCACTATACTGATTGATGCATGATATGCTTACCTGTATGTATGTGAGCAATTTTCATCTTTCCATTGCACCACAATCAGGAAAAAAAAAGAGATGAACAGCAAATTCTAGAAAAGGAAATAGGAGTTGATACAAGGGTCTTTAAAGTTCAGCTTCAATAGGAATCAACTTGTATGTTTAATTAAAAAATAAAAACCACATGAATTCAACAGAAATTTGACTCCCCTACCAACACAGGCAAACCAAAGCGATCCTGAGATACTGACAAGGAAAAGGACAGGAGGTGGGTGGGACAGAATTGGATGGATGAAAAGAGGCAAGGGTGGGAGAAGGATGTGTGAATGGGGAGGGTGGAGGAGGAGGGAAGTGAGGTTAGAAGGGATCAGGGAAAAGACATAAATCAAGTTTGTTTGTAAATAAAAAAAGAGTGAGACATAGAACAAAAATTATCATTAGAGTCTTAACCTTGGAAGATAAACAGAATCATATCATTGAGTCATTTTGTAGAGAGAAAGGGTATTATAATTCTTTTGACCTTAAAAATGCCAGGTAGAAATGGTGGTGACTTGTACTTCCAGCTCTGGTAGGCAAAACCTGGGTAATCCCAGCACAAAGCAAAAGGGAGGTAGAACCAATCCAGCATGACTCCTGATGTCACACTTTAACCGTTGGTTCTCCATAGCCACACGGTGTCCTCTAATCCTCTCATGTGCATGCGCACACACACACACACACACACACACACATAAAAAAAGCACATGTCAAAGCGGGCTATGTCAAGAACATAGAAAGATGTTTCTGTGTCTTTCCATAATGTCAGAATTAATTGAATAAATAACCATACATTCTCAAATTACATTGATTTCATTGGCTGAAACTGTCAAATTGCCTCCATTTCCCTTTGTTGCAGGTCATTTCAATTACTGTAATTTGTTTTATTTAAATATAAATTGCTAATATTAAGTTTGAAGTTACACATTCCATATCACATCTATCTATCTATCTATCTATCTATCTATCTATCTATCTATCTATCTATCTGTGACATGGATGTATAGCTAGCTTTTTGTCTCATTACTGAAATAACTGAAAAGTTTAAGGATCTAAACCCCGATTATCTTTCATTCACCTTTCAAAAAATCAGCAGGTAGAACTTCAGATGTCATCTATTTTATAATCATAAAGAATCCCTAAGGTAAACATTCTTCACTGTTTGAAGTAGATCTTCCTAAGCATACCTCCAGTTCTCTCCTGGTACTTGGGTTTTCCATGACCTTTAGATGCCTCCTGCAAAGCAGCTTCTGTTCCTTCCCAAAGCTGACTCAGCGGAGCTTCATAGATGCTAGAGTGTAACCTCTTGCACCTGGGGGTAGCCTGAATCAGAGGCGAATATTTCATCATGCTCATTAAAAGTATTATTTGGGTAACCCATGTACCTCATAACTCCTATTACTGGGAAGCCATTATGGAGGGCTTGCACAGTAATCAAGCAATTTTCAAAATAATGACTCAAAATCCTAAAGTCAGCAGCAAATGGAGCAAATGATTAATAATTAATGGAACAAAAAATTTATTTTATCCTGAAATAATAAGAAGTATGGGATCACTGTGTGTGTATGTTTGTGTGTGTGCATGCATGTGTAGATGTGTTTATAGAGAGAAGTTGAATCCGTGTTTTCAGCAGTATTCTAATTTCAAACATTATGTCATTGCTAAAAAATAAATATAATGCTTTATTGGATATAAGATTTTATATCTATAAATTTCAAAGCAATATGACTGAACTGAAACTTCTGCTTTGCCATGCTCAGTCTGTGATTTTATGTAAACGAAAAGGCAAAATAAAAGGAAAATACCCATAGCACATGCTCCTGACAGAAGACACTGGCTCCTTGTTGGGGTGCATAAATGTTCCCACAGTTATGTGCATACCTCAGGTTCCTGACCTTCCTGCATGTCTTTACACTCTTTATACACCTTAAAATCCGTTGGAAAGTGCTTGAAGGTTTAATTTACACACTTTTCCCCAAACATCCAGTGCTACCCAGTTCAGCAAATGAGCAGGTAAAGCATGATATATAGATTGCATTTCATCCATGCAAACATGATTTTCCAAATTGTCCTGATGTCCCTTTGTAACTGGCCATTTCCAATTCCTATTTCTTTCAGTTCAATATCAATTACTAATATTAAGTCTCAAGATCCATGATATATATCACACAGTAATGCATCCATTAGTCTTCTATCATCTATCAATCCATCATCTATCTTTCTATCTTTACCCATGTATCTATCATCAATATCAACGTCATCTATCATCAATTATCTCTCCATCAACAGGTGTTTTAGAGGATAGCCACAAAAGTATTACAGAGATCACCACAAAAATTAAGGAAGTCCCAAGATGCTTTAGTCAAGACAGAAACAGAGCTGAGAGAGATGCAGGAAGTGCCTGTGGCAGCTAGATATCCCGGTTGGGAGCTGCAGAAGGCACTGGGTCAAGTGAAGGGTGCTGGCAGTGGAGTCACAGGATTATGGGGAGCCTTGGAGTTGACCTGAGCTGGAGGAACAAAGTGGTGGGGCACAGGAGCTAAGCAGAATCTCAGGATTGCCTTGAGTGTCAACATTGAGCTGAGCTACAGAGAGGAGGCAATGGACTGGGCTACAGTAGAACAATTATAAGACAAACAAATAGATTGCCATTGAACGGCGCCTAGTAGCAGTTGGCTCCCAGATGAGCCAACGCCTCTGAGAAAGGCAGGAGTTCTCTGCCTACTGGTGCACACGTTGGGTGGGCAGCTCTAAGGACACCACAATGTTAGTGTCCTTCCTTTATGGGGTGCAGGTGGGAGTGTTGCACCCCTTGATCTAGTGTGTTTGATCAATCGTTAAGCCTGGTTTTCACTGTATGGTTTTAATACACCCAGGTGTTCATATGTTCAAAATCTACTTTGACATTTTATAGGCTAATATTCTTTTTTTAACTTAGAGGAATAAGTTATTTATCAGCTTGTGCCTCATGGGTGGTGCTGAGCAGCTGGTGGTATGTGGAAACAAGAGATAGCTGCAGTCACACTCAAGGCGGAGCCAAGTGTTGCTCATAAAATGGAGTCACCCGTGGCAAGGCGCAGCCTGGAAAACCACTGATTTACACAATCTCAAATAATTTAAAGCATAGCACGGCCTGATCTAAACTCAAAGCAAATCATGAAAAGTTGGTCACTAGGCTAAAGACAAGACACTATTTAAGCAATAACTAAATGTGGATGCTTTAGCCAGAGTAGTCACATGTCCCTGTCTCTCTATCTCCAAAATAAATGCAGAATAAAGTTTGGGCAAAGAAAACTATAGTTCTAAGTGCTGGTCATCCAAATAGAAAGTCTTGCTGAAATGGTGCCAGACATGTAAGAACTTCAGGGTTCAGAGCTTCCTGTCCAGAGTGAGAAAGCAACACAAGATGAAGATACATAGTTTTTCAACTTCCAGAAGCTTCTTGCAGATTTTTAGACCCTGAAACTCCTTGCTGCTTATTTCCTTGGTGAAATTACCTGTCTACATTTCCCCAGTCCTTCAAAACTGCATTTCAAGGGTCACTACCTCAGTCTTCATTAGCAGCCCAGCATAATTGTGGCTGATTTAAAAATGTGCATAGGCAATTCATATTTATTTACAATTTCATAGGAACCAGAATGACCTAGGATAAAAGTTCTGGGTGTACCTGCAGGGGATTATCAAGATTAGGTTAACTGAAGTGGGATGAAAAATCTCAAGTGTTTGTGGTTCCTTTCCATGGGCTGGCATCCTGGACGGAATACCAGGAGAAAATGAGCCTAGCACAGTAGATCATCCCCTTGCTTCTCTGCTAAGGGGGAAGTGACACAGGGACTCCTGCCCCTGCCCTCATAACTTCCTCTGGTGATGAGCTGCAGCCAGGGACTCTGAGCCAGAGCAAAGCCTCAGTCCGCTGAGCTGCATTTGTCAGGGCTTTTCAACACAAGAAAAGTAACTACACTTACCTTCACGTATCTGCGACCTTGCTTTCTTCACATACTTTCTTCTAAGTATTTATATTTTTATTTATTTCATGATGATTTTATGATGGAGTGATTTATTTGTTCATTTGCTTTTGTCCAGAAAGAACTAATTTCCTACAGATGTTACATAAATACTACCTGGATTCTTTTCCTTTATTTCATGTAATTCCCAGTGGTCAATTCTCAGCCATGTGCCTAGATGTGTTCTTTCAGAGAGATTATGTTATTTACACCTCTGCTCAGAGATTTTTGGTGACTTCTTGTCTCTCCTGATATTGAGGTGGGAGAGACAGCTGTGGCCTCTACAGTTCTGGACACATCTCCTATCACACTGTCCCTGACACACTGAGTTCTACCCCATCCCTCTTCCTGTTTTACAAAGATCCAGACAGTCCTCACTCAGGAAATTTGTGTGACTGAACACATTCATGACACAAACATTACCTTTCCAAAGATGTCTTACTGTTTTTCATTCTTTGCAATGTTGTGGTCTTATCAACTCATTAACCAATTGTATCCCATTAACCAATGCTTACAAAAGCATAGTATCCATTTCTGTCCTTTATATCTTTTCCACAGTACACACACACACACACACACACACACACACACACCACACACACAATCCAGGGAATCAAATCCAGAATGGTGTGCATACTAGGAGAAGCAAGTACTCTAGAATTGTGTCACATTCGTACCCCTAGTTGTTTTTATTCATTTATCATTTGTCTCCACAAGATTTTAAATTATGCAAAGACAGAGATTTTATTATTTGGCTACTGTGCATCCTTCAATTAAACCATGTTGGATAATGGTCAGAACTTAGTTTTTAAAGTGTAATCTTGCAGCTAATGGCAATTATTCAGCTAAAGCATATAAAATTACACAAGTGCCTTTTAATATGACTGTTGGTATTGGTATAAAAGCAAACTAATTTTAAAATATGCTTTACTCAAGCCAAATATTAATACTAGCTTCATTATTTGTGGACTTTGAAAATTGAAGTTATTTTCTGATTGTACACCTGGAAAATGGTGTTGAACTGTTCCTAAGATTTTTTGTTATACATTGATGATGTTATGAAAGCTGTCTTTTGCAATCCCAGATACATCCCCAGTGAATTAGAAACAATTTATTACTTATCATCTACTAGATAGCGATCACCCTGAAAAGATGTTTGAATTGATTGTTGTTTGAATATACAAATTATGATGTTATGTTGTATACAATGATCCCTGGTATTTAAAACAGAGCAAGTTATAATGGGACCTCTTGAAAATTAGAAAAATAACCAAAAAAAAAAAGGTGAGAAAAAAAATCAAAGCTGTCCAGTTGATTTGAAGAAACATTTCCCGGGATACATTCACACTCTGGTTCACCCGAGGAAGGAGGTAAGGCTCTTGGAGTCCTAGTCAAATTCAATTACCGTCTGAGTCTCACTGGCAAGCAGTTAATAGGAGGAAGGGCTACTACATTTAAAAACAACTATTTTGAGGTCATATGGTCCAAAATGTGAGACAGTGCGAAATCAGGTAGTTACTTAGCCAAAGAATAACATTTTTTCCAGCATGGAGGACAAATAAATAAAAGGGAAAAAGCCCAAAAAACATAACAGATATTGTTGTATGGAGAGACTTTCAAAGGGTTTATCACAGCTAATTTTAAGTGCATTTATTGTGCAAATCATAAACATATATACTGCAGATTTTTATGTGTTTAGGTGACTCTCTTGCAGAAGAACTTCCCCAAGGGACTATAGATGAAAAGTTAGCTCAGCACAGAATGTTATGTTCTATGAAATATTAAAAATAATATTAATATGCCTTTCCCAAGAGCCTTGTATTTATTATTTCCAAGTTTTACTATCTCCAAGAATTGAGCTTATATGTTGGGAGTCTATATGAAATTATGCAAAAGCAATATGAATCCAATATCCAGAGAGTCGTTTTATCCTGTTCTTTTTGAAAATAAATAAGGAGAAACACTTCTCCTTTATGAATGTCTCCGACTCTGGGAAAGCAGCGGGTTCTTGAGACATGAAGTAAAAGAGGGTTGCTAACTCTTGCTGCAGTGAGAAAAGAGGCGACCCAGGCTGTGGGCTCCCCCTTGTCCACTGCCCTCTCTTAACAACTCCAGGTGCTCCTGTGTGTCCAGAACATCTAGAGCCCAGGGCAAAAGGAGGAGGAGTAATGCTTGTGCAGGCTCTGAGCAAAGCTATCAACATTCAGGTCCTTGTTAAAGTTTTGGGAAAGAGTAGGCACAATGGGGAAAGGAGGAGTCAGATACAGATGCTAGGAAGGCATCTTTCACAACTCCAGACTGGCTTACGGTGTTGTAAGTCCTCCAGTGTATCTGATTTCTCGCACATACTTTCTACTTGATCTCTTCCATGTATTTGAGATCATGTTATGTGACACATGAAAATAAATGGCATAGGAGGCAAAACTTCAAAGTAAAAGTGTCTTGGACAGTCCACTAACATTGCTTGAAAGTCATGTTGTGACAAAGTGCAAATGTGTTATAGTGATTAAACCATTGATTGTGCAATACACACACACACACACACACACACAACACGTTGTAGGTTCTGGGGTAGATAGATATGAACATAGCTTATAACTTTCCATCTCTCGGCTTTACTAACACTGTTTTCCCCCTACATGCTGTTCATTACTTCATAAGGTTATAAAATATTTAAAATGCAATGTTTGCTCTGGGCTGGGGTTGCCCAAGAGTTCTATGGCTCTAAGACAGCCAGGTGTGTGTCAGATCATGTCCCTGCTCATCAACAGGTCAGCACAGCCCTAACGATACTACCCTTTCCGATTCCGGGTAATACATTCATCTTCCAGAAATACTAAAACCAAACAGGAAGCAACATACTTTTAAACATTAAAACAAATTGAACCACAGTCATATTATTGTCCATATTTGAGAAACAAAGTAGGAATAGCATTTACAGATGCTGTGTCTCACTAGGTTAAATAGAGTATTGTGATGAAAAGATCACTTTTCCTAACTGAGGTTGGATACTACAATAGCTTTAAAAATTTCCCGTGTTAATACGACTTATTGCTCTTGAGAAGCTACATTTATATCTGATTCTGTATATCAATACTCTAGCTATGAAATTAGTGTTAGTGTCCAAACCATAGGGCAAAACTAAAACTGATCTTTGACCATTGTACTGATGCAACTCTTTGAAGTGACTTTGATCTGAATGCACTTTTTTATTAGATTCAGCATCAGGAAAACTGTTTTGTGAAAATCTAAACATATTTTATCTGATTTGATTTCATCTGCTTTGGAGCTACTTCCTTGTTCTCCACTTCTTTCTACTTCTCTTCTTCCTTCTCCTGTCATTCTCCCTCCTCTCCTGTTCCTCTTCCTCTTATTCACCTTCTTCTTTCTAGTCCCCTTCTTTCTTCTTCTTTAAGTAAACATGTTTAGCAAAATAAGAGAGAGTGGAGAAATGAAACTGTCCATTCAAGACTGCTCAAGACCACGTTTTTGCTGAGGGAAAGTTTTGCTCGTAAGGAAAAAACATTTCACTGCTGTTCTGTATGTCACTAGCTCATAAATGAGACTACATGAATGGAAAACACAAAGGGAAAAGAAACTGAGACATTAGAGGGAAAGATACTGGTTTCTCTTGCTCACTCCTGATTTTTCAGAACGCACTATTAAAAACCATAGACAAGAATGAGTTCGGCAATAAGCAGGTTGCACATCTTCCTAGGGAGCCTGGAGTCTAGACCACCTGAAACAGATTTGCAACACAAGGAGAAATATACAAGTACTGATAAAAAATGTTTCATAGCATGAAAATCCCACTACCGAAATATTTTTAAGACTGCAAAATAAATCTTATGTCATTTCTCCATAGAGCACAACAAAGTACATGAAATGGAACAGTGAAATTACCCAGAAGCCAAACATGACTTTTCTCTATAAGACTTGGTTGAACTCTGGGCACTAATGTATATTTTAAGAGAATAAGAGAAATTCGGATTAGGTTACTGAAGTGCTTTATAGCACAATATTGCAGAATAAAATAACCCTTTTTGTCCCCAGACTCATTCAACACAACACATGGTTGGGTCTCTACTTCTTCAGTCTACAGACCACAGCATATGCAGCTACCAGGGACAAATTTCTGGAAGTTCATATACATTTTCGATTTCTTTATGCATTTGCATGGAAATCCATTTATCTTAGTCCCAACAGGATTTGTCAAAAACACACAGTTCATTTGTAGCAGAGAAATTTCCCCAAATCGCACACCTCTGTGAGATTAGAGCTCAAAAAAGTCCATGTGCAGCTCACTCTTCAAAGCATTGCCGCGGGATTTTTTTCTCATGTAAAGAACAGAAGTCTTCAGTGAACAGTATGAGAGGATTGGTTCCTGCTGTGCTGTGTTCTTAAAGTGCTCAACGAAGCAATGTGAGATTTTCCTCAGAAAATAGTATGAGACAGAAGTAGTGAAAATATAACATTATCTTAATTTTGAAATCAAGTAAACAAGCATAATTATTAGAAGTTTGCATTGTGGAAATTAATTAACTTCAGTGACTGATAAATGAGGCAAAAGACACAGAAGTTAAAGTGACTGAGATCCATATATCTCCAGTGGGTTTTGATTACACACCTTCCCAATTGCATAGTGTCTACCACTGCTGCTAAGAGTAACATCATTATCAAAATTCTCTTCTTCATCTTCACCAGTGACTCATGATAAACTTTTTCCTCACTTAACCCACTCTATTCATGAGTCTATTGAAAACCTAAACATTTTACATGTGGATATTATTCACTACATATCTCTCAAGATATTCTTTGTCACACTTTCTTCAGTTAAAAGTGCTTTTATTCTCTGTCTTAAATAGTCATTTCAGTTATTACAATGGTTGTAACTTTTAGAGGATTTTGTATGAAAAAATTGTCAAAGTTTTATAGCAGTGGTCTGGATTATGTTGCCTTTCTAAGGAGCCATATTTTACTAGCAGTTTTAATATCCTTTGTACATTCACTTTGTACCTTTGTGATCTACAGTGGAAATTTGTTTTTCCAATTAGCTCATATGTTCTTTCACTGTCTGAATCACAGGCAAGATGGCTGTCTTTCTGTTAATTGCCAAGGTAAGTTCTTGCCTTAAGAACAATGTTAACAGTTCATGCTCAAATGTTCAGAAGTCCTCATACTGGTTGTTCACACTCCTCAACTGCAGCCAAATAGAAGTCAGGCTTTTATATCATGTGTTTTGCACATATCCCAGCTGGAATTACAGGTGCCTAGGTGGATCAAAGCATAGGTTTCCATGACTTGATTGCACCAAGGTCTTTCTGTGTTTGCTATATTTAACCGACTGTGAAAAAATATCTCTACCAAGTTCAGTCCTACTCAGTCCTTCATTCAACCTGACAATGTGGGACAGTGATGTTGAGATTCTCAGATACAAAGAGACTGCCAGGTTCAAGCTGGTCTTGTAGTTCACTTTCCATGGTGATTGTAACTGATTGTGCCAAAGACTTACTGCTACGAACCCTCAAATCTGTGTCAGGAAAAGAAAGTGAAACTTACCTTACGGAAAGATCCCCTTTTTGTAAATGTCATAAAGAGATTGCTTGGGGCATTGACTTTATCTCCTGCCGTACAAGCATCACTAAGTGCAAAAGGCAGATGCTGGAATGTATGGATCCATTTCACTCTGCTCATCAGCCAGTTTCTGACTCTGAAACTGGGTTGCAGTTCTATACAGTTTCTTCATGATGCTGTCTGGTACTAAGACATGGGATGGAATAGCTCAGTGGGCAAAGTGCTTGGCACAAAAGCATGGAATTGGTGTTCAATCTCTACTTCCCACATTAAAAATATAGGGGACAAAGAGACAGGAGGGTCCCTCACAATTCAGCCAGTGCAGATAAATCTGAGAATCCTAGGTTCTAGCTAGTTATCTCTTGTCAGAGAAGTGAGATGAGCAACCCTGAAGGAAGAAGGCTGGAAGTGGATCTCTGGCCTTCATTTGCGCATGCACACGTGCACTCACACAAACGTGAGCAATACACACATAATTTAAAAAACTGTCCACAATGGAAGCACCACCCTCAGACAACAAGGACTGAGGAAAGGTGAGGAGGCTTCAAGCTCTTTCGCTACCAAGTTTATTTGCAGACAGGTCCCTCTTGCACAGTGATGTTCTTTCTGTTACCAGTTGGCTTAACTCCATTGGTAGTTATGTAATTTCGGTCCACAGTCTCTCCACCTTATTATCTCATCCACAACTATATTCAATAATGCTAGAACCTTCTAATCTCTAGGCCTTCAGAATCCTTCAGAGACCTTACTCTGCCCCCCCCGTCTGCCAAGAAGAAATATCTCACCTGGATCTCAACTGCACCTTACCATTAAGTGGCTCTACTAATATGATTAAATGTCTGTCAGTGATTTCAGAAAACCTGGAGGTGGGAAGTGGGCAGGACTGACGCAAACAAGGCCATGAGTCTGTAGTTACCAAATCCAGCTAAGAGCTATTTGGAATTTGAAACTCTGTTGCTTTTATCCTGGTCCGTCTACACAGGGTATATCAATATAAGTCTAGGAAGACTTCTTTCATTATTCTTTGAAACTTTCACATGTAAACAGAATTAATTTATATGTCCTCACTCTCTAACTCTTCTTCCTTTGTCTGCCTAGAGTTCTTCACTGCAGCTATCTCCCCATCTTTCTCCTATGTCTCTTTGCAATTGTGGACCACTGGGCCATATTCATGACCCACTAGCAAGTGCCCCCAGAATCTATGGTGACAAGTAAGAAACTAAGACATAGAAGGGGATGGGGGATCAAAAACACAGGGTTCCCAGGAAAAGAAGCAATCAATGGCCTCATCCTGTTATGAAATGCATGGTAAGACACTGACTCCAGCAAAAGCAGTTTAGTGAAGCAACAATGGTATATACTGTATTGGGGTAATCAATTGCTGTCTGAACGGTTGTGAATCACCCCTTATCCCATGGAACACATATCAGCTGTTTTAAACCCATTCAAATACCAGTGAAACGGAGGTACCATAGGCCTAGATGAGAACAGTCATCTTAGTGTTAGCTATAAATACTTGATAGGAAACTACCATTTAAACGATGTTCATTGCACTATTAGGTAAAAAAGTTCTCAGCATTCCAACAAGAAGTATCCTGTTGCAATAGATGTCATGTAATGCAAAGAACTACAACTGGCTAGAGTACAGAGCGCGCGTGACTCTAGAGCACTCAGCCCTGAAGAGGACATCAAAACCACACACACACCTCTATCCCAGTACTCAGAAAAACTTGTGGAAGAGGAGTCGTAAGATTCAAGGGGTCAATGGGTGCGGTGGGTACTCCCTTCTACAACACTCCAGTCATGACAGGACTTTCACACCCAGGACCTCACTACAAAGAGTTCTATCTCCACAAGATGTACACATTAGTGGGCATATTGACATTCTTCCATGGAGGAAGCAAAGGTCCTATAAAGGTCTGTATCAGAACTCAAGGCAGTGTTCCAAGAACCATTTACATGAAAGCACCAAAAAGGAATCAGAACACAATTGCTAATATCCACCTCATGGATTTTATTTCATTCCACTGGATCAGCTTGAACCTTCCAGAAATGGTAATATAAGGTAGAGTCATAACTGTAGAATCCATGATACTTTGGCTGAAATTAAACATGTCTTTTTTTATTATTTTTTCAATTTTGCATGTGCACGTGTGTGTATATATGTGTGTGCGTGTGTGTGTGTAGAACCACAGGCGAATTCGGGAACCACCATGGACTGCCTCCACCTCCTCCTTGTTTACTCTGCCCTGGATTCACAGGCCCCACCCTACCCGGACCAGAAACGCAGGCCGACCCCTATACATGGGGTCTAGGATCCGAACTCAGGACCTTCTGTCTGCAAGGCAGAGGCTTAACCCCTGAGTCACCTCTTCAGCCTGTACTTTGGCTGAAATTAAACTTAGTAGCTTACTAAATGCAAGGATAGCCATCTAATTTTCTTCACATGAATATAAAATGAGCTAGAAGATAGCAGCTGATGTGAAGAAGGTTGGGAGACTTAGAAAATGAAACCCATGCAACGTCAACTCATCACTACAAAACTCCACGCAACTTGCCCATCACAGCCAGCCCCTCCTCAGCACAGATTTTGTGGAAGCTGACAAATGTCTTCCATATAAAGACAATGCACCTGGCCTCTTTTCCTTGTTTTACTAATGGAGGTACAAACATGTTCAAACAAATTCTCATGTATGTGGATGTTTTTTGTCATGGTTTGAATGTGAGTTATTCCCTATGAGCTCATGTGCTTGAACTATTAGCTGACGTTGATGTTTGGGAAAGTTGTGGCACTTTTAGGAGTCGGAGCCTTGCTGGAGGAAGGCGTGCCTTGAGGTCAGGCAGCTCTACCCTGCTTCTACTAGCACCCTGCTTTTGGAGTTTTGCCTCTTGATCTCTTGGCCTCCAAGGAGCCTGACTTGAGTTTCCCTCCATAATGGACCATCTTCCCCTGGAACCTCAGTCAAATAAACCTCCTCTTCTTCCTTCTGGTTGTGTCTGAGTATTGTCTCACGGCAAGGGATAAGAGTTTTTATAATTATTCTTTATATTTGAGAGTAAGAAGTCAAACCTTGTTTCTGGGAAAGATAAAAATGTAAGTTGTCACTAGTGAATTCTAAAGTATTTTTCAGTATCGGGTAGTATTCCAAGGAGTGCACAAAATTGAAACTGAGCTCTATCAGATATTTTATTCTACAACTGGGACTTTGTTGCTCTAACTATAAAATAGAGATTTCTCATTTGTGTTCCCTAAAACTTGTGACTCATAGCCAGCCTCCACCCTTGTATCTCCCCTCATCTGGTCTAGATTCACCGTGACAGTCCACCAGCAGCTGGACACATAGTATTTGAGCTACTGATGATAAGAGAGTTATGACTCCTACAGACCATTCATTATTATTGTAATTTAATTTTATTTCCTATTATACCTGCCCTTCCTTCTCCCCTCTGTTTCTCCTTTTTCTCTCCTCCCTTCCACTTTCTTCATCAATCCATTCCACTCACACACACTTTCCTATCTGTCTCCTTTTATATATCCCAGAGTTTTCTCTGGATTGTCTGCTCTAATGGGGCCTCTGTGGCAGACCAAGTAGCCTTTGGTTAGACCCACTGAAAGGTACACTCCCCTTCATCTGTCTAACCATAATCCCTGAGCTTTCCACTGTATATAATTATTTATCCTAAGATCCTCACTAGTCTCTGTGGGAATGTTGGTATGTCTGTCATTGTGCATGTCTGGTAAGGACAAGTCTAATTGCAGTGAATTCCTGCATGCAGCCCCCTGCCTCGAGTAGGATGTCTTGTCCAGCAGTGGACCTTCCATATTTATGTTCTTACAATCTTACCGCCCCCTCTTCTGCAAGGTTCCCTGAGCCTTAGGATGGGGAGAGATTTGCTTGTCCTGATTGCAGGTGAGCAATGCAGATTTGCTGTTACTCTGCATAGAACATTTTTAAGTCTTGCAAGGAATCAATAGGGTTGTGTTTTTTGTGAAAACAGGGAAAACAATGTCTGAATGTGTGTGTCTTTAAAGCAACCTGCAGTTTCATATATCACTGTGCATCTCAAAACTCTACAAGGAAGTGAAAATGAGCACTGTGCCCAGATAGCACAGCTGGCCGACTCTCTCTCAGAGTTCAATGCCATTTGGCATAAGTGTGGGTGGCACACACCCAACTGCAACTAGCTCCACCTCATCCTCCCACATCTTGACAACCCAGCACAAAACTCCTCTGTGTTTGATCACCAGGAATTTTAAAGTTCATTACCACACTCATTTGGTTGCATTAATTAAGATTCCATATTTATGTGTAATTTAAATAAAAACTCAACTAAACTTCTCAAATAAACCCAATTCAAGAACTTGTATAACTTGATAGTAGGCTGGATATGGGTAAAGGGAGCACATTCCTGCTGGAATTCAAAAATCTTCGGGTCTACTTTTCTATTTCTGGCAGTTTCAGAAATAGTTTCAGGTTCATTCACAATTTTGAAGTTTCTTCCTCAAAGCCTCCCCTCATTATTATAATTAAAGTATTTTTCTAAGTCCAGAGGTCTCTTTTACATATTTTTTAAAAGTATGGATTTCCCTCTCCATTTGTTATTAAAATTAATAAATGTTAACCTTTCTTCACTAAATGGATATCATAATGTTTTCACTTTAAATAGATGTTGTCTTCAATGCACATCATGCACTGACTCTTGTGTTGAAAAAGAAAACTGTAAAAAAAGTCATCAATTGAAAAGTGTGAGTGGGATAGATAACTTGAGTCTTTAGGATCTTTATTCTATCATCAATGTCCTTGTTTTAAATATTTGTTTGACGATAGATTTAGGAGAGAAAGGCGTTCACATGTGCTGTGTGGGCTTCTAGAGATCAAACTCCATGCCCCAAGATTGCAATCAGGAGCCTTACTCACTGAGCTAGCTCACCGACTCCATTATAAATACTATAAATCTGATATAGGTGTCCCCTCTTTCATAAGCAGATGGTAGTGAGAAGGGAAAACAAAGACAGGAGGGAACAAACCCTCTGATGCGCTGAAATATATTTTACCCGAAGGAGAGACATGGAATTGCACGTTCCCAAAATGTTTTAGCAGCTGCACTAAAACGTTTCACATCTAGCAGAATAAACTTGAGCATCCATTAAATGAGTTTGCCTGCCTTCAATATAATTCAAAGTCCAGGTATTGCTTCATGAAGGAGAAACGAGAAATTTCGGCCAGTGGTGTTCCTTTCTACCCTTTTCCATCAAGTTGATGCGAACCAGACTCACACTTTCTGTTTCTCTGTGTAGTTCTGCCAAACGAGGCAGCTGCACTGTGGATATCAAGTAAGGATTCTAGATATCGGTGCTGTACCCGGCACCAGGCACAATGGAAAGAGCCTGGTGTTTGGATGAAGATCAAGCAGCTGTGTGATTCCGAGCAGACCACTGGACTGGGCTCAGCTAAGTCATTCTGGTCTCTAAGCAAGAACCCCTGAATGGAAAATCAGGAGCATGATTGGACAGTAGCTGTGGAGAAAAAAGCATTTGGATTCAGAAAAACTTAGGTCGTGTCTCACCCAGTACCATCTCGAGATCTAGATCTTTATATGTGGGGAATGAGTTATGTTTTCTAAGCAATGTCATTTTTGTCTGTAACATAAAGAAAATGATATCTCCTCAATTGGGCTAACAGAATGAAAGGTGTAGACAATTGGAAATTTCCAAAAATGTGACTGAAGCAAAGGATCACTTTTCACCTTGAAGGAAAAGATGTCAATTTTTCACTGCAGATTAGTCTCCTCCTTTTTGTAAGAAATTACTATAAACACATCTGCATGTGAAGAGAAAGAGAGAGAGAGAAGAAACAGAGAGAGAGAGGGAAGAGATTTATCATCATATAATTGTCTTGGTCAGATGTCTGAAATGTGTCTCTGAATGGAGGTAAGATCCTGGTTCTTCAGGCTCCAGGAGACACCAAATATCTTTGCCTTGGCCAATGTTGTGGTTGCTATACCATTATCTTGGGCCTCAGCCCTTCGTATGAATGCCTCCTAGTTACCTCTGGGCCTCTCCTGCTTTACGTTTCCACTTACAGGATGTCATCATTTTGTCCTCACTAGATAATCAAGGCAACTTTCTCATGTCAGAATCTTCTGATCGGTCACCCCAATTCCATCTATCATCTTAATTCTCCTTTGCCATGTATATCCTCCCTTGTGTTTTAGAAAAGCATTTGGACATCTTTGTGGGCTCTTACTCTACGAAGAACCTACCAAAATGATTGGCAGACGTATTGCTGAAAAAGGATTTTTGAGTTTCTCATGGAGAAGTATTTTTGCACAGTATGAGACTCAAAGCAATGTTAGCCAATAAAAGCTGTTACAAAGCAAAACTCTGGGGCAGGAGTACTGGGGATTGCTGTAGGCATGGCTGAGATGGGATTCTGTAATTCAGGTTGCAGAAGGAGCTACATCCAGCAAACTGATTATTGCTGACAGATGGAGAATAGACCTGTAGGATACAGTAACAGTTTTTCATTTAGGAAAATGAGATAATCATATGAGGGCTAGAATGAAGAAAAGCATGTGTTCTGGCAGCAGATGGGATTGGAGCTTCTTGGAACAGGTTGACCCATTAGGAGTCTAGTGCAACATATCAAGAGGGAAGAGACACAGCACGCAGGAACTGTAAGGACACATGATCGCTGAAATTGAGCAGATAGGATCTCTGCATTGCATTAGAAGGAAGAATCACACAAGAGGAAGCAATCCAGGGCATGAGCGCTGCTTTAATTTGTGTCGTTCATGATGTGGGAAGACAGGGGAACGCAATTGAAAAGAAGAAATGTAGAAAGTTTAGAATAAATAGAATGTGAAACTTGACAAACAAAACTCAATTGTGGCATCTATGAAATAACAGTGGTATAACGTTCTGCAGCTTTGAAATTCCCGCCTTCGACATCTGGTTTAAGGGACACTCATCCCTCACCCTGCCCCCAACAGAGACACTGACATCAGCTCAGTCATCTCTCCTTATAATTCTATTTTATGGTCAGCAAGAACCCATTAGCATTCAGACTGTGGTTTTTTTTTTCCTTTTTTTTACTAAAAATTTAATTATACATTTTAAAATTTTTTAACAGTTCCCTCCCTCCCCCCTCCTCCCCCCGAACCCCCTCCTCCCCCTCCCCTTCCCCCAGTGCCTCCCCCCAATTCCCAGAGAGTCCTTTATTGTGTACGCCTAACTCTCCACTGGGTCCTCCTCTCCAATGACATAAAAGGACCCAGTGGCATTTCCATAAGCCCTTTCTCTTGTTCCCCTTAAGCATAAGATCACTACTATGGCTGTCAATCCCTTGCCTCCAGGGGTCTCGGTGCCCTTAACAGATGCTAGACTTTATGAGGGCAACAGTGCACTGGACATTGCGCAGGGCATGCAAAGTCCCATTATGATTGCTTTGGCCCCAACTATTGTTGAGAATCTTGTAAATCGTTGCTCCTCCCATCCTTTTGCTCTTACAATCTTACCGCCCCCTCTTCCACAAATGTCCCTGAGCTCCAGGATGGGGAGAGATTAGGCTGGCCTAGTTCTATGTGATTGATATAGAGTCTCTGAAGTTCTGGATTGTGGTTTGTTGATTTTCTTTTGCAGTTTTGCTGCTCCTGCAATTCCCTTCACTCCATTCTGCTGGGCACTGTATGTCACCCCCTGGCCAGAGACAAAAAGCTGTTAAACTGGAGTCTTGTAATAGCACATTCAAGGGTAGATGTAATAAGAGTAGGAAACCTCACTGAGGGAGGGGTCCATCACCCATTGCAAAATGATTACTTTTTATCTGCTAGACTATATGCCCTCCCCTTCTGGTGAGATCAGGAAAGAACCTGTGGTTTTATCCATACATAAGAACCTTTCTTGACATTTTTTGGTATCATAAATCCTTCTAGTGAAAGACAAAATTGATTCTTCTTGGTAAAGAAGTTGGTGGAGTTAGAGGTGTAGATCCAGAACTATGACATCTTGGATTCTGGATTTCTATGTGATTTTGAAATCATGGATACAAGGAAGGAATGTAAGAAGGAAGAAAGAAGGGGAGGAAGAAGGGAGGAAGGAAAGAATGGAGGAAGGAAGGAAGGGAAGGAGGGAGGAAGGAAGGAAGGAAGGAAGGAAGGAAGGAAGGAAGGAAGGAAGGAGGGAGGGAGGGAGGGAGGGAGGGAGGGAGGGAGGGAGGGAGGGAGGGAGGGAAGGAAGGAAGGAAGGGAGGGAGGGAGGGAAGAAGGAAGGAAGGAAGGGAAGAAAGGAGGGAGGAAGGGAATGAGGGAGGGAAGCAGGCAGAGAGAGAGAAAGAGAGAAAGAAAGAAACAAAGAAACAAAGAAACAAAGAAACAAAGAAACAAAAAAAGAAAGAAAGAAAGCACCTTAAAAAGTAGGGAAGAGATAGAAAAAAAGGCTTGTGAACTTCTCCGCCACGTGGGGAAGGCAGCCAGCACCTCCAGGGTGTCACTGCTCTCTGCTTCCTCTGCCCCTTCTGCATGAAAGGGGCTAGATGAGCATCTGGAGTAAATCATCAGAGTGGTTTCTTAACATCTGCAACTGAGACAGAAAGACACGTGCTTATGGCCATTCCATGACTATGCTTCCAATGAGCATTGTGTTTTGAGCCCGTTAGTCCAGCCTTGAAATACCACGTCACTCTTTCTATTCAATGTCATCATGTTTGCTTATTCAGGTTACTTACATTGCATTTTCATGAAAAGATACGAGATCTGAACAGCTGAAAAAGATACCTAGAAACTATCCCTCTCTCATTCCTGAATTTTTTAAAACATTGCTTAGGTCTGAAGACCTTGTAATGCATTTCCCACTCACAATAAAAAAGAGAAGAGAAAGAAATTGCTGCACTTCACCTTGATAAGATCTCATCACCAGAAAGGGCAGAAACATGACACCTGGATTTTAATCGGATCACTCCTGACAGCTATATGCAGTTTTGAAATGGTGGTACACGGAGATATTGAGCCAGCCTGATCAAAGATTTTAAAAATATTACTTGGTAGACCATTTAAACCCTTTTCATTTCTGGTGTTACCAAGTTTAGTTTCAGACTTAATAAATGTCTTGGGAAGACTAAAAAGGCACAAATAAAAAACAATGAAACAAAGTAGCCGTAAATATTCAACCCTTGTTGAAACAAATATTTCAAGAGATGTTAATTATCTAAATGCTATTCATTTTAAAATAATAGATGCATTATTATTAATAAATTAATTTTTCAGATGTTTTCTGGTTTGTATGTTGATTTAATTTGCCTTTAGCATGTTGTTTTAATTGATCATTAACACTTAATAACACATACAATAGAATATTACATGGTACACATGTTAAATGCACTGCAGACATTTTACATATATATACAAATAAGTTATTTATTGTCGATACAAAATCTCACACACTGATACTTGACATTAAGGACTTCTAATCATTTACATGTAATGGGCTTTAAGAATCCATTCAACTGGTTTGTGCTTACATGTATGTGAAAATTGTTGGAGCCTTTGAAATGATGAGTTTTTTTTTTATTAAAAATTTAATTATACATTTTAAAATTTTTTTACCAGTTCCCTCCCTCCCCCCTCCTCCCCCGAACCCCCTCCTCTCCCTCCTCTCCCTCCCCATCCCCCAGTGCCTCCCCCCAATTCCCAGAGAGTCCTTTATTGTGTACGCCTAACTCTCCACTGGGTCCTCCTCTCCAATGACATAAAAGGACCCAGTGGCATTTCCATAAGCCCTTTCTCTTGTTCCCCTTAAGCATAGGATCACTACTATGGCTGTCAATCCCTTGCCTCCAGGGGTCTCGGTGCCCTTAACAGATGCTAGACTTTATGAGGGCAACAGTGCATTGGACATTGCGCAGGGCATGCAAAGTCCCATTATGATTGCTTTGGCCCCAACTATTGTTGAGAATCTTGCAAATCGTTGCTCCTCCCATCCTTTTGCTCTTACAATCTTACCGCCCCCTCTTCCGCAAATGTCCCTGAGCTCCAGGATGGGGAGAGATTAGGCTGGCCTAGTTCTAGGTGATTGATATAGGGTCTCTGAAGTTCTGGATTGTGGTTGGTTGATTTTCTTTTGCAGTTTTGCTGCTCCTGCAATGCCTTTCACTCCATTCTGCTGGGCACTGTATGTCACCCCCTGGCCAGAGACAAAAAGCTGTTAAACTGGAGTCTTGTTATAATAGCACATTCAAGGGTATATGTAATAAGAGTAGGAAACCTCAGTGAGGGAGGGGTCCATCACCCATTTGCGAAATGATTACTTTTTATCTGCTAGACTATATGCCCCCCCTTCTGGTGAAATCAGGAAAGAACGTCTGTGAACTTAACCTGGTTTCTCATTACTTACTTGCAGACCTTGATGGAGGCCTATTTTCTCTGCTGTAACATGGTCCCCTCTCTCCTTGTTTCTGGTTTGGCCCTCCTACCCCATCTCTCTTGTTCATAATCCTTGCAATTACTGTGTTACATAGGTTTACTTTTAAGTGTCTCAATGTGGGCTGGATGAGTTTGGTACTAGGAGCCACCTATTAAGGAGTACATACGGCGCTTAATTTTCTGGGTTTGGGATACTTCACTTAATATAATTCTTTCTAATGACATCCATTTCCCAGCAAATTCCAGTAATTCATCATTTTTGATGGCTGAGTAGTACTCCATTGTATAGATGTACCACCGTTTCCTTATCCACTCGTCAACTGTTGGACATTTAGGTTGATTCCATGACTTTGCTATTGTAAACAGTGCTGCTATGAACATGGTCGAGCTTGTGCTATCGAGGCGAACCTCTGCTGCATGGGGAGTTATTCCCAAAAGTGGGATAGCAGGGTCATATGGCATTTCAATCTTTAATTTCTTTAAGAATCTCCAGACAGCTCGCCAGAGTGGCTGTATGAGCCTGCATTCCCACCAACAATGTAGGAGAGTTCCCCTCTCTTCACATCCTCTCCAGCATTTGTCGTTGTTTGTATTGTGGATTTTTGCCATCCTGACCGGGGTGAGATGGTATCTCAGGGAAGTTTTGATTTGCATTTCCCTGATGGCGAAGGAAGTGGAGCATTTTTTAAGATATTTGTTAGACATTTTAATTTCATCCCTGGTAAAGTTTCTTTGAAGTTCCAGGGCCCATTTTTTGATTGGGCCAGTGTTTTCCTTGGAGTTTAGTTTTCTAAGTTCTTTGTGCACTCTGGACAGTAGAGCTCTGTCAGATATGTGATTAGTGAAGATTTTCTCCCATTCTGTGGGTGGCCTTTGAGCTCGTGTTACAATCTCTTTATCTGAACAGAAGCTCTTTAATTTCACAAGATCCCAACTGTTGAGAGTTGGTAGCAGTGACTGTGCCATTGGATGTCTGTTTAGGAAATGTTGGCCTAGCCCAATCAGCTCAAGGGAGTTCCCTATCCTTTCAACTATGGTTTTTAAAGTCTCTGGCCTTAAATCAAGGTCCTTGATCCATTTGGAATTAAGTCTTGTACATGGTGACAAGTATGGGTCCAGCTTTAATCTTCTGCATGTGGAGATACAGTTTTGCCAGCACCATTTGTTGAAGACGCTGTTCTTTTTCCATTGGATTCTTTGGGCCCCTTTGTCAAAGACCAAATGGCTGTAATTTTGTGGGCTTATATCTGGGTCTTCAATCCTTATCCATTGATCTGTGTGTCTATTTTGGAGCCAGTACCAGGCTGTCTTTATAACTATGGATTTGTAGTATAAACTAAGGTTTGGTATGGTAATACCTCCAGCAGTGTTTTTGTTACTCAGGATTGTCTTTGCTATCCTGGGTCTTTTGTGCCTCCATATGAATTTTGAGATTATTTGGTCAACTTCTTTAAAGAATTGCTTTGGGATTTTAATTGGTATAGCATTGAATTTGTATATTGCCTTTGGTAGGATGGTCATTTTTACAATGTTGATTCTGCCAATCCAGGAACAAGGGAGGTCTTTCCATCTTCTGGTGTCTTCTGCAATTTCTTTCTTTAGGGTTTTAAAGTTTTCATTGTAAAGGTCTTTTACCTCCTTAGTTAGGTTTATACCAAGGTATTTCATTTTTTTAGGGGTTATAGTAAATGGCATGGTTTCTCTCAAGGCTTTTTCACTTCTTTCATTCTGGGCATATAGGAAGGCCTCTGATTTTTGCACATTTATTTTGTATCCTGCCACCCTGCTGAACTTCTCAATTAGTTCCAGGAGCTTCCTAGTGGAGTTTTTGGGATCCCTCAGGTATAAGATCATGTCATCTGCAAATAGGGATAGTTTGACTTCTTCCTTGCCAATTTGAATCCCTCTTATGTCCCTTTCTTGTCTTATGGCCTCAGCTAAGACTTCAAGTACAATATTGAATAGAAGTGGTGAGAGTGGACAGCCTTGTCTAGTTCCTGATTGAAGTCAGAATGCTTCCAATTGTTCCCCATTGAGCATAATCCTTGCTGTAGGCTTGTTGTATACAGCTTTTATTATATTGATAAAGGTTCCTTCCATTCCTACAGTCTCTAGCGTTTTGATCATAAAAGGCTGTTGGATTTTGTCAAAGGCTTTTTCTGCATCTATTGAGAGTATCATGTGGTCTTGGACTTTGGACTGGTTTACATGATGAATTACATTTATTGATTTGCGTATGTTGAACCAACTTTGTGTGCCGGGGATGAAGCCTACTTGGTCCCCGTGAATGATCTTTTTGATATGTTTTTGAATCCGATTTGCTAAGACTTTGTTGAGAATCTTTGCATCTGTGTTCATCAGAGAGATCGGCCTATAGTTTTCTTTTTTAAGTGTATCTTTATTAGGTTTTGGGATTAAAACGATATTAGCTTCATAGAAGGAATTTGGCAGTGTTCCTTCCTTTGCTATTTGATGGAACAGTTTAAGGAGTATTGGTGTTATTAACTCCTTAAATGTCTGGTAGAATTCTGTGCTGAATCCATCTGGCCCAGGACATTTTTTGGTGGGGAGATTCGAGATTACTTCTTCAATTTCCTTGTATGTTATAGGACTATTTAAATAATTCACAACTTCCTGATTCAATTTAGGTAGGTTGTGTTTACTTAGAAATTCATCCATCTCTTTTGTGTTGTCAAACTTCACAGAGTATAAGTTTTTGAAATATGATGTTATAATTCTCTGGATTTCTTGGGTATCCGTAGTGATAACTCCATGTTCATTTCTAATTTTGTTAATTTGGGTTTTCTCTCTCTTGCTTTTGGTTAATTTAGCTAGGGGTGTATCAATCTTATTGATTTTTTCAAAGAACCAGCTTTTTGATTGGTTGATTTTTTCTATCGTTTTCTTAATCTCGATTTCAGATATTTCTCCCCTTATTTTGCTAATCTCCTCTCTTCTATTACTTTTGGGATCAGATTGCTCAAGTTTCTCCAAAGCCTTAAGCTGCATCGTTAAATTATTTATTTCTGATGTTTCCAATTTTCTGATGTAGGCATTAAGAGCTATGAACTTACCTCTTAGAACAGCTTTCATTGTGTCCCAGAGATTTTGGTAAGTTGTATTTTCATTTTCGTTCACTTTCAGAAAATCTTGAATTTCCCGTTTAATTTCTTCCTGAATCCAGTTCTCATTCAGCATCATATTGTTAAGTTTCCAGGAGTTAGTGTATTTTCTCTTGTTTGTTGTGTTGTTGTGGATGTCCAGCTTTAGGCCGTGGTGGTCTGATAGGGCTAGAATTTCGACTTTTTTGTATTTGTGTAGATTCATTTTGTGGCTGAAATGATGAGTTTTATAAAGCGTTCCTGTTACTTAAAAGAATGAACAGATATACGGAAATCATTACATTACAAAGCGCCACATCGGGTCACAGAGCTTGTGATCTACAGCCACAGAAAACTCTTCAGACGTAAACCTCTTAACATTTGAATCTGAAGAAGAAATGTGGCATGACCTTCCTGGGGCCCTGTGACGCTCACACCTGGGACTGGTGCTATCCACCTCCCTGTTGCAGGACCTGAAGTCCAAAGTCACATTTGCTTATGAGACTCTGGACAAAATATTTCCATGCTCCTCCCGTAGCTCCTGGAATGCACAGGCATCTTTGGCAACTCTTGTCTCAGAGCTGCACCTTCTAAATGTCTACGTCCTCTCTTTCCGGTTGCCTTCCTGTCCCACTCTCGTTTTATCAGAACACCAGTCCAAAGTACCTGTGCTATCTGATCCAATAATGAAGTTGTTGTGTGCAACTAAGGTCACAGCTGAGATAAAGCTAGGTTATAAGGGCTTTTTATGGGTGCACAAGTCAACCCACACCAATTCTGCCAGAAAATATACATAATAAAAAATCAGGGAGCTAGTGAGTTGGCTTAGTTAGTAAGCTTCCTGGTATGCAAACATGAGCATCTGAGCTTGGAATTCCAGAACACATATAACAGATAGAGGTAGTGAAAGGAGGATTCCTGGTGCTCCTTAGATAAATAGGTATAGTTCAAAGCTTCAGGGAGAAACCCTGTTTCAAATAGTATGGAGGAAATTGAAAGACAGGGATTCCTGATGCTAACTTCTAACCTCATATATAGGTGAGACCACACACACATTCAAACACACACACACACGTGCAACATATACCACAGACATGTCAATACACATGTACATACATAAGCCTCACATAAAGAACACACATGTGAACAGACACACAATACATCATACATATATACACACATATACACACACATATATACAACAACACATGCACCATGTGTCATACACACACATGCCATATACACATACATGCATACACATATATATGTGATATATATACATTTTTAACACACACATATATACATAAGTTAAATAAACATTATAAAAATAAAACTAAAAATGATCATTTATTATTTGAAATATTCATAGATTGAGGTGATACTACACATTAAGTTGGATAACAGAGAGCCAATTTATTATAACTAAAATATAAGTAAAAAATAGCAATAAGTCAATACCATTCTTTAAAACCTCTGTTTTCTTTATGTACCCAGATATTTATTAAGGATAACATTCTTGTTTAAATGTTTGAATTAGCACAGGGTTTATGTGTGAAAGTTGGTCTTTGCACAACACATAAGGTATTAATAGGGTAGACTCTAGCAAATGGCTCCATTGGAAAAGATGAGAGAGGTGGTACTCGACCTGGCAGTGCTTGAAAGGGGAGGATATAGTAAGATAGCCTCTGGTTTGGTAGCATGGCATGATCACTCTTCAGAGAAAAGGACGATCTCAAGAAAACAAAGTCACTGGGCTCTCAGCCTCAGCTGTGGCTTTGCATATTGTACATCTCATCTTTTTGCTCCTGTGTCTTGGAAAAGCTGTCCTCATCCACACCCAGTGAAGTTCCCTGTGGGTCACTTCATTACTGGATCAATCAGAGATGCAAACAACTGACCATTCACAGAGGCAGCCTCCAGGGGAGGCGAGCTGCTGGATGGGCAGAGAACAAGGGGACGCCACCTTCAGGCTTTCCAAACTTGAAAAGTGAAATTCCCTACACATACATGTGTGATTGCTCATTGAGGAGGGACAGGGATTTTGTTTGTGAGTCTCTAAAACACAAGTCTTTGGAAGGATTGGGCTTCCATCAACCTCAATAGGCCTTCCCTTTAAGGAAAGACACAGAATCAGGGGGGCAAGGGGTCAGAAGAAAAGATTTTGCAACCCTCACGAGTGGCATTCTTAAAGTGGATATAGAAGCTGAAAGAGGAGTTAAAAACAACTGGGTTTGTCCAAAAAGCAGAGCCAAAGGCAGAGTTGAGATTGCTATTGGCTGGATCAGCCAGCTGTGAGGGTATGGGGTTACACGTGACCACTTTGCCACTCCCTCTTTTCTTACAGGCACCCACAGTTCCTACAAAGCCAGGAGAGGAAAGACTTCAAGATGAACATCTTTGATTACTTTGCTGGAAGACAGATGGTATCTCAGTTGACCAATTTGGATAAATCAATGAAAATATTTAGTCTTCTGCAAATTAAGTCTGTTGTGTCAATCCCATATTTATTAATACTTCATTAGAAATTCCCCACAAAATGAATCTGGTTAATATTTTTTAATGTGAAGTGAAGAAGACTAAGCTACTTTACGTGAATCAGGATCCTGTGCCCCTTCCTGACTGTCCTGGACGGACATCCTAGAGACTATGTGTGTGGTTTCTAATCGGTGCCTTCATGCTAAGCCTCTGAAGACCTGTCTACTTAGAAGAATTGAAAAATACAAATGTAATTCTGGACTGCCACATACTTAGATTGTAGACAGACCCACCAGAGAGAGAAGCTTGAAATTGAGATACGGCCAGTCATCTATCTCCGGTATTTGTGTGTACCCCTCACATAAAACCTTCAGTGTGAAATGCAGATGCTGCAAGTTCTGTTGACTGAAATACCTCCAGGCATCTCTGTGCCTGACCAGTGCCCCTGTTGTCAGTGACCGTCACTGGGGCATTTTATTAGCTGCATCCATGTAAATATAAACCATGTTCAATTGAACATTAAAGGCACTTGTAAAGCACTGTTCTGTGAGGGAGACATGAAAAGCACAAGGTTGAACATATTGCCAAGGAAAAGAATTCCCTTCAGCAGGAGGCTGAATGGCAGGAGCTTCCTTTACACATCCGTAGGAACCTGCAATGCACAGATTTCCAAATGAAAACAAATACTATCAGAAAGGCTACTGCGAAGCATAAACTGCATAAGCAGAGTTGGAAAATAGACACACCTCCTTCGTGGTTGACAGTAAAATGTGAATAGCAGAGTTATCGTTGGAATATCTTTAGGGAGAAGATGAGTCAAAACTCTGACCTTTCATATTTGGAATAGATGATGTGCCTACGATGCCTACTATTCTGATGACAGCAACATCACATACTCTGTGTGTACACTAGAATGAGACTCACCTGAGACTGGTTCCTCAGCATAGGCTCTGAGGTGCATTTCATTATTAGTCCATTCTTATCCATTGAAATGCTGCAGTAAATGATGTATCAGCAAATGAACTCAGGATAATTTTGTTCTGGAAGGAAGTGATTTATTGCACACAGTGGTGTAAGCCTTAAACAGCTAGCAGTGAACAAATGGGACTCATGTGGGGAATGAATCAAAATTTCGATATAATGTTATTACTCCCATAGGAAAATGCATTATTCAATTAGTAGTTCTGACACTGTTTCAACAATATCAGTAGGGTTGGTGTTTAATAAGTCCAGGGATATGCGAATAAGGCTTAAAATGCGGAAGTCTATACCTAACAACATCCTTTCAATGAATTTAGAGTTTCTTTTGCTCAAATTTTTTCTCCTTTTGCATTAGGTTTAGTTATTACAGCAACAAGAAGCAGGACATAATGTTCAGAACTTATATCACATATTAAATTTGTTGTGTTTCAAAATGGTTGTACAAATCTGATAAGGAAAGAGACAAGTAAAGTTTTTATTTGTTTTACATAGAATTAGCCATTTTGAGGACACTGGTGTAAATTCAAAGCCTATATTCCTTACGGAGTTTTACTTCCAATAATTGTTCAGGGACATTGTCTTTGAAAAATTCTAATTTCTTGACTCACTATATGCATTTAAAATAAAGTCACAGTTTGTTTTCCACCTTAGTGTGTGCATGTCAAGGTTTAGAAGACTTTATTCTTCAAACCATATTGGATGTATTAGATGTGCACATGTAGAAAGTTAAAAACAGTAAACAAATGAATGATAAAAGTTGCTATGCATGTGGATTGATTTACATACCATAATTCTGTGAGCACAGTATGGGATTTAATAAATCATGATAGGATTCATCTTTATTAAGAATCACTAAAAGAAAGGAAATATAATTAGGTGTATAAACTTCCGATTTCAGGCTGGGAAAAAAAACCTCACTGCAATCTGCTGCGTCTCTGACTTTTTAGATGAAGATCAAAGTTTCCAGAACGTTCAGAATCACACTGGGGAAAGGATCAGGTGACCCTGCTGTTGCTTAGTCTTTCTTTTCATTCAAGAATGGCCATTTGGGGATAGTGATATAGCTCACCGAGTAAAGCACCCGTATCCTGTGACCTGCAGTTCTCCTGGTGGAAGGCACAACTGGCTTCCAAAGGTGTCCTCTGATCTGCACAAGCATGTCTTCACCAGTCTCTCTCTCTCTCTCTCTCTCTCTCTCTCTCTCTCTCTCTCCTTCTCTCCTTCCTTCCCTCTCTCTCTTTCTGTCTATCCATGTGCTTATATGTCTTCCTCTCTCTCTCCTCTGCACAAAACAAATAAAACACTTTTAAAATAAATGAAATTTCATTTTATTTTATTCAAGAAACTTTTAGATTTTGTATGGACAACAAAGATGGCATCAATGTATAAAGATACAAAATCCAAAATTGTTGGGGAAAGAGATGAATTCAGATAGTAATGGATTTTCAGAGTGAAGCAAATAGTTGAAAATTCTATGTTTAACAAGTTGTATAAGAAAAAGAAAGAAAGAATAGCCGTGGTTTCACTGTTTGAAGGACTGATTGGCATGTTGGTTTCTTTTGGACTCTTTGTTTGGATTTGGTTTTTGGATTTTCATTGTTTTTGTTTTAAGACAAGGTCTCACTATATCCCAAGAGTCTTCGATTCACTATGTGGTCCACACAGGCCTCCACATTTCAATCTTTTTTTCTTCACCTCCAGTGCACTGATATTACAGAGATATGCCACAAGGTATGGTAGTGTATTGCTTTAAAACTTGTTTACAGCTCCTTATGCAGCTCCTTGTAGCCTCAGGAGACAATGCAATAAGTAAATGGTCTTGTAAACCCAGCTGCCTGTACATGAAGATACATGTGAAATGAACACATTTGAGCATATTCAAACTATGCTCGTGGGCTCACTGGAATCATCTTTCCGAGTCAATGGGATATCTCTTCACAGACAACAAGAAACTCAGGAGGAAATGCCATTAATAACTTATTGTGCTTTCAAATGCAATCCCAATGCTTAACTAAAGCAGTAGGTCGTTGGATCAAGAATGAAAAAGACATTTTTTAATTAGCACCAGTATTTCCTGATAGTAGGACTTCAGAACATTCCTAAACAACCTTCCAAAATGAACTCTATGTAGATAACTGTACAAATAATCGTCTCTCCATCTAGTGAACTTGGCTTGTTCCCCTTTTGCCAAACTGCCTACATCACAATGAGGAACATGGATACTTTAATTCTTCATTTTTGGATGAAGTTGCAAGCATTCTTTAAATAAAAGAGTATATTTTAAACACAAAAATGAGTTCAATTTCTAGCATATTTAATTGTATTCAACTTTAATGTTTGGGAAAAAAAGATTATTTACTCTCATAAATTGAAGAAAGCTCCACAATTAGCAAACTAATTAAACATACTTTTTGGAAACTGCTTGTGTTTAGAAGCAGGATGGGTATGTCTTATTTTTCATCACCAATGCCAAGACTGAAAAGTTATGAGACAGCTGGCTATTTCCACTTATCCACCTTGTCAAGCGATTAATTGGATGAGTGTATAAATGGAAAATGCAGTATGGCGACAGACTGATTCGAGCAGATGGTGCATCCTTCCTTGGTTCTGAGAATGTAAGGAGCAGTTAATTTTATTTATTTTTACATTTCTGTTAGAATCGGTGAGTTAAAACGATATGAACAACAGAGCTGGAGGAACGCCCTGGGCAGGAGACAACACTTACATTTCAAAGGTATTGAGTATTTCATGTTGGCAGGTGCTCTCCAAGGTGCTAGAAAACAAGCCGGGAGTAAAAGAAAATGATGCCAGTTTTTCTAGAATGTGGGGGAAAGAACAAGCAATGACAAAGAGTCAAGGCAGGGAAAATTGTGAAGTTACCTGCTTTTTCTACAAGCTTTAACGAAGCCAAGACTGCATCTGGTAGAAATGTTGTAGGCAGAGGGCATAACCACATCTATCTTTGAGGTCCAGAGCCCTTGACACTCTTAGCGTTTGAGAAGGCCTGTTCATTTGAAGGAAAAGTACTGGGAGAGGGGCTAACATAGCTGATGAAGACGTGGGTCTTGGCATCCTTGTGGTGGAAAGAATAAGAAGAATTTCATATTGACGACATTTAAAGTGGTTGGGATTTCAAGAAAGGTTTGCAGTGGCCACCATCTTGAAACAGTGGTCTCGTTAGTGACGAGGGAGGATACATCTTGATGTTCAGGTTGAATTGCATGTAAATAAACTCAAATGCATATGTATTTAATGCAAGAGTAAGTCATTTATGTTTTAGCTTTTGTTGGAGCACCTGTCTGGGTGTGGCTGTCATTCTCTGATTCTAGTATGTTCATTGGAAGTATGATCTTTATTCTCTCTCTCTCTCTCTCTAAATCTTGTTTTACTTATTTGGAGGAGAAATGATACCTCAGATACTTTAGCCTCAGGTTAGCCATCTTGTGTATGGATTCCCTCCCTTGCAGAAATGCAAGCACCTCTTGATACCTGCCTCTTTCTTGCTAACAATAGAGACCATGGGAAACTTCTTTCTCATCAAAACAAATACAAAGGCATATGTCCCTGTATCAGAATTAACTTTGGATATACATCACTTCATATACTCTGTATTTAGACATTTTCATAAACTTAAGGAACTTTTAAAATGTGCCAGGCATTTTGCTAGAAAGTACAAATGAACCAAATGCAACAAGATAAATGAACATATTTAGTGTCAACTCAGATGCTCATGGTAAGTGAAACTAATGCCTGCCTGTAAGCTTGGCAAGGAAGTCTCACATGACCAGGAGTCCCTGGTACTCCAGTATCTTGCCTCTTCCCGGGGATCCTGTCTGTATTCATGAGACAAACCAGAACTCCTCAAGATGCCTACAGAGTGAGACTGCCTTTCTGCCTTCTTGAAATAGCTCTTTGTCATCCTGAAGCACTATCAACCTCCCTTTCCCCAACACAACAGCTGGGTGCTCAATAATTCACGATTCATAAGTGCTATTTAATTACTGCTGTTCACAACCTTTTAACCCAATAGACACAGAATGATGCAATACACTTAAGGATATAATTGACTCAAATAAGGAAAGTGTTTTCGTTAAATATGTGTTTTATTAGTAATCTGACTTACATACTTAAAATTAATATAAAGATTGACATTTTTCATACTTAAATACATTTGACTTTAAAATGATGATCATTTATTATTTTGTAATTAAGATATTCTTAATAGTTGAGTATGAAAGGTTTTAATCCAGTGTTCCTTTTTCCTGTTTATAGTAAAATCAATAATTTCTTCAATATAAAATAAAATTATGAAATGCCAAAGATAAAGAGGCCATATACACAGACTCATGAAATAAATGAGAAAAGAAATGGGTTGTAAAGAAACTCAACTCTGCCAGTATAAGAATTGCTTTGTGTACTAAGAACTTACACAGCTTTCTGCACATTTATTCATCAAAATGAGCTCTATTGCAGCAATCTTACTAGCATTATCTCTGATTTGAAAACTTAGAACACAATGGCAACATATGTCATACTCAAATAAGGTATAATGAATAAATTATTATTTGAAAATACTACTTTTCAGTCATAAAACAAATTGTGCGTAAAATTTTTCTTCCTTAAAGAATATTTCCATTAAAAAGGTCTCTTTAATGCCTGTCATATCTAGATAACTTCACTTACTTTAAGAAGTATCTATTCATGATATAATTTTTCAGTGTAGTTTGCATTTAGGTTGGTATAATCACTTTACTCTATGAAAATGTGTCAGCTCATTTGACTCTAACAGGGTTTCGTTACATGAAATAACTATATAGGTTGGCAAACATAAAATTCCATTTATTAGGAGAGCTTTATTTTTAGTGTTCTTTTATCCTATGTTTATACTCTACAATATTTCCATTTGTATTATATTTTTATCAATCTCCTACTCCCTTCCTGCTTCCTCCACATCTATCCTATCCTTCTTCACTTTATTTACATATTTATGTATTTATTTATTGATTGGTTTCTTTCTTTCTTTCTTTCTTTCTTTCTTTCTTTCTTTCTTTCTTTCTTTCTTTCTTTCTTTCTTTCTTTTGCAGTACTGGAGATTGAACCAATGATCTCAAAAGTGCTCTACCACAGAGCCACACCTATAGTGTTTTACTTTTATTATTCAAATTTTATAATAACGTCTTCTCCATCTGTTCTTTGTGCTCACTTCAAATATCAACCTATCCTCCTGCTCAGCCTTCCAATTAGAGATGAAACTATAGACCCTCACCAACATACCCAGCCATCTGCACTCAGCCAAGTCCATAGAACAGAATGATTCCTATGTCTCAAATGAAGCTCTGTATAGCACAGCACTAAGGATGTCAAGAACTGAGGAGTGCTGGCCCATGGAAACCTTATTTGATCTATTTATTTGATGCCTGCAAATCCAAAGAGTGGTATGCAGAGTGAAATGCTAGAGTGAGCCAAGAACCAACTTCAGATTCTATGATTTATCTACAGAGTAAAAAGGAATCATGCATCTCAGTCATACCCTGAACCCCAAGGGCAGCTGAGTATTTTGGGGATGGCTATATATGACCTCAAATCAATTGGATCTGGAATTAAATAGGATGGCATCTCTGTGAGAGATTATCTCAATTAGTTCAGTGAAGTAGGAAGACTGTCCCAACTGCCAGACTGAATAAAAAGAAAAACTTGAACTGAACACCAGCACGCATTACTCTCTGCTTCTGGGTCGTGCATGCATAGTTGCCAAATGCCTCCAATTCCTTCTGCTGTCACTTGATTCCATGGTGAATGTACCCTTCCATCCTTCATGGAGAGCCAGAATAAACCTTTTCTTTTAAAAGTTCTTTTATAGGGGCATTTTGTCACAGCAACAAGAAAAGTAACTGATACAGTTAACAATGTGAAGTCTACCCTGTCTGTCCAGGAGCTATCCATAGACATGCATAGATCATGTCAGTTTCCCTTGAATTCTGAGCAAAGCACTGGATGTTATATAATGCAGGAAAAGGCTCTGGAAAAAAATAACATCATGAACAAGGGGATTCTGTGAAATAGAGTGCAGGGAAATTTTTATGTCAACATTTTTCTAACCCAATGAAGCAGCCTTCCTTTGGGTAAAATTTTGCTAAATACTCTTAGCAATGTTGAAGAAGAAGAATAGTAGGCAGAGTGCTTAAACTGTGCTTGAGATGGCTGATAAATATTCATGAAACTGTGAGAACAACGCATTTCATTGACTCTACTGGTTTGTGATAATAAAAAAAAAAGTCTAGCATAACATGGGCCTTAGGAGAAGAGAAGAGTCTAAGTCAGAATAAATGAAAAGAACTTTATGGAAGTACTGGGATTTGAGTAAAGACTTCTGAGTAATACTTGGAACAGTGAAGAGAAAAATGTGTTTGGTGTGAAGAGAGTATTACGAAAGATCCATTACATAAGAAAAGACACTCTGAAGACCTAAGATAGGAAAAGAATAAGACTAGGAAGAAAGGAAAGTGAAAAATGTTCATTGTCAACACCCAATGAAGGACATTCCAAAATACTCAGTTTCAACAAATTATAATATAGTATAAAATTATGAGTGATCAGAGATGGTTAAGAAGAGCAATTGCTTGGTGAGAGAGATATTTGATACATCAATTGAGAACAGCATGCAAGTGGAAGTTTCTGACTTTCTTTCTAATTATTGGCTATTAAATATTGTCTTCTTTGTAAGTTCTTTTTCCTGTAACTACTCAATAAATCTTATGAGATAATAAATCATCCTCCACACTGATCTCTCACTCTGTTTTCCTTCCTGATCTCACCTGTATCAGGGGCTTTACTTCCCACTTAGTCACAGATTTCTCATTAGTTCTTCATTTAGTAAGAATTCCAGACCTCTTTCTCTCAAACTTGAAAAACTCTGTGAGCAAAACATGGCAGCTCATGCTTGTA